>CM061136.1:169831670-170431670 GCA_030789695.1 Scilla litardierei
GTGTATATAGTAAAGAGGTGAGTGTGTATAGTAAAGGTTATTTGGTAATACATAGAAGTAGTGAGGGTATTATGGTCTTTGAGCTTCTAAAGGGTATTTTAGTAATTATATGGTGATCATGCTTACCTTTAGGATAATTTTAGAAATCTCTAGATCTCTTCTTCACTTTCTTCTTCATTTTCTCTCCCTTCTATTTTTCTCTCTTTTCCCCTTATTGATTGCCATGGCCCAAACTTCCCATGGGTTTGTATGGAGGCAAAACACCCCAAGGCTACTCCACCCTCACTTTGCATCCTCTGATATCATCCCCTTCTTTGTTGGGTACATGTGGGTTGATTTGAGCTTTTAAGGAGAAGGATTCAAGGGAAAATATGGAGGCTTTTTGGTGTTGGAGTTGGAAGGAGGCTTTGATGAAGTAAAGCTTGGGAGTTTAAAGGGAAAAGAGCTCCTTTATGAGGTAGGATTTCCAACTCACACTAGCATGTTGTTTGCATGTCATATTTAGTACTAAGCTCTCATCTTTTGTGTTAAAAATGCATGTTTATGTAAAGCTCTCTCTTTTACTATATTGTGATGTTGAAGTTCATGTCTTTGATATGAAACCATATTAAAGATGGTACCTTTCTTGTGTGATTGTGGGAAAAGTTAGTAATTTTGGAAGGGTTGTAGTTTATTTTGTTATTTCCTTAAGCAAGTTCTCTCATTTATTGAAATACTTGCAAGCTAGTCTCTTTTCCAAGCAAGCTACAATTAAAGTTGCATCTCTCTAGTTGTCTCTCTCTCTTTCCTTCTTTTCTTAATCACACACGCCTCTCTGGGAACTACCATGATGAATTCGTTCTTCCCGAGTATCCTGGGGAGCGGTCGTGACAGATTCCAACTGAGCAAATGATTCTAATTAAACTTAAAATATTTTTCTAAGGCTAGTAGGTAGTTTTCAAGATTTTACAACAAGTAATATGCATATTTTAATAATTTAAAAAGGCCAAAAACTAATTTTAAATCAAGAATTGATTTTTCCGATATATATTCAAAGATTTATTTAGGGCAAAGCATACATCAGAATTCTTTCAACAAGCTGTCAAATCGAGCGTATTAACAAGTACTACAACATATATTTTCTCGTACGTCAGTGTCCGAGAAAATCTTGAGTTAAAAATTTATAAGGAAAGTAGCCATATTAAGTTTTATCTTTAACTGAGACCTATCCAATTTATTATGAATATACTACGAATCAGCATTTAATATAAATATAATACAAAAAGCGTATATGCATATAAATACGCTTTTACTTTGCATTCCCACTGTATTTCGGGTTTACTGTGCAGTTGCGTGGGCTTTTGGCTTGGCGCGATCACCGGCGGTGATTGAGGCGGCGGGGGAGGCGGCGGTCGGTGCAGTTGGACTCAGGGCACGACGGGGGTCCAGTGGAGGTGTCAGGCGGCGACGTTGGCGACGTGATGCGGTGGCGGGAGGTGATGGAAGCGGCAGAGGCTGCTGCGGGCTTGTGGAGGAGCTCCTCTCCACAGCTGTGGGTCGTCGCGGTGGAGGCGTAGGGGTCGGCTGGTGGGGAGGTCGACGAGGGGCTGGCCTCGTCGTCGTAGTGGCGGAGGGGCGCCGAGGTTGGTAGCGACGATGGCGGAGGCCCTCCGATCGAGCTGGGGGGGGGGGGGTTCGGGTGGGTTTCACAGCTGTCGTGTAAGGCGGTGGAGCGGCTGATGGGAAGGAGGGACTCGCCGTAGGTAGTGGGGCTCGAGGCGGGGTTAATGGCGGGGAGGGGGGGCGTGGTGGCTCCGTGGAGCTCCTGCGTCATGGAGAAGAGAGTGAGAGGGAGGACAGCTTCGGGGGTGGTGGCGACTTGGATGGAGCACTGCGGAGGGGCGGAGGTCGAGGTGTTGAGGGGGTGATAGTGCGGGTGGCGCACGGCAACGATGATGTCGGAAATGTGAGCGGAAGGGAGAGAGGAATGTGGCGCTGTGGGTTGAGAGTGAGATGAGCGTGGGTCAGAGCCCTTGGGTGGCCGTGCGAGGAAGATGAGGGGTTAGAGATAGGTTTAAATTAGGGTTAAGGCTAATATAATATTAATTATTTTAGTCAAATGTATTAATTAGGGTAATTAATCACATTTGGTGGGGATATTGACTAAACTTAGAATTTGCATAAATCGTATATCACATGTGCTGCTAAACCATGGGTAGGTACTGGTAAAAAGTTAATTTAAGTACGGTAATATGTAATTGTTAAACAGTAATTAGTATAATTATAATATTAAAATACCCGTTTTCACAAACGACTCCGAAAGATTACGAAAAAATGCCACGGGTTCGTATCGTTGTGAGGATCATGAATACGAAGTCTATTTCGAAATTTGAACTACGAAAGTACGAGTTTTGAACCAAAATGTTTATGTTGTGGGTTTGCGGGTTCTAGGTCGATTTGACTCCAGAAAAATTCATAAAATATTTGGGAGTGCTAAATGACCATAGAATCATAATGTAAAAGTTTGAAATCATTTTGGTATCGTTTGTTTAGAAAAAATTTGATACGGCTATGTCATTAATAATTGAATAGAAAATATTATATAAATTATTTAAAAGTATTGGATGGCACTCGAATATACTAAATCATGCTATGACTATTTTAATGATTCAAAATATTTTTTATAACAGATTTTGAAACCATTTTTGATATAAAACTCATCACAAACCATTTTAAGAAATAAAATTATTTAAAATCTTATAAAAATAGTTATAACTATTTGATTACACTTTAAATCCCTAAAATATATTTTATAATTTATATGAAACCATTTTTAAAATATTACATAACTACAATCATATATGCATATATACTTTAAAAATCATTGGAAATTATTATTATCATAATAATACGAAAATACGTGTACTCATGGATACGGGTCGTCACATCTCACACACCTTATAAAAATTCCGTCCTCAGAATTTAGAAGACCGATCATTGCCTAAACGATTTAAACGATTAAAAGGAAGGCTTGATGAATGACAACGACCTAGTAAAATAAGTTGTAAATAGCATGAAATATAATGTGATATCATAGCATCAAGAAAATAAGAGATCTTATTAATAAATACTTTCTATGAACATCACCATAACTTCCGTAATTAATCTTGAGACCAGTATAATCACAATAACTATCTTGATTTCTCAAGTACCTAAAGTTAGTATGAGCTAATGGTGTTACATGAAAATGATATCTAATATGATAACATCTGTTCGGACTTGGAACCTGAGGTGTTAAGCTAGTAGTAAGCTAATCAACCACATCAAAAGGAAGATCATAAAGATCAAAGTTGCAACTCGTGTTAATTGTGACTTACTGGGCCTAGCCAAGGATGTCATCAATAATATAACATACAAAGACATAACGACTTATCCATATGCATTCGTGCTGTTATACTTAACCAGCCAAGCACAAATGACATCAACTCCCATAAGGCCCAAAAACAAGCCAACGTCCAAAACAACACAAATCAACAAGTACAAGGCAAACTTCTAAGGGCCTTACTTATCACTACCACTTCTTTTGTTAATGCTCATAACGCCCAATAACAATCCACCACCAAAACCATTATCCAAATTCAAGCACAAGATCGACATCCAACTTCGACACCTAAGGCCAACAGCATTCCAATACCCATTGACAACGATACCCCTTGCCAACACCAACAATCGACATCCACAACTCTCATCATTAACCTCAAACAAGCCAACAACCAAAAACAAACAGTCCAGCAAACTCGAAGGAGTGGACCCAGTGAGATGCCCAAGCTGGACACTAAATGGGGCAAGATCAAGGACAATGAGCTTAAAAGAAGCCCAAGAATCGCGACTTCCCAAGATTTCAACCATACAACGGTGGTGAGGGTGGTGGTGAGGATCGTCGCTAAGACCA
Source organism: Scilla litardierei (assembly GCA_030789695.1). Classification (NCBI taxonomy): domain Eukaryota; kingdom Viridiplantae; phylum Streptophyta; class Magnoliopsida; order Asparagales; family Asparagaceae; genus Scilla; species Scilla litardierei. The sequence continues at coordinate 169,835,602 of CM061136.1, forward strand.
AAAATCCCAAAAATCCTAAAACAGAACGTCAGAGAGCCATCGACGGTTGTCGATCCATGTCGTGCAGCGGCTGCGGTTGCTTAGTGACGATGGGTGGCTTGACAAAGCCCCGAGTGATGCCGGAGGAGCTCGAGGCGAGAGGGGTTGGGCTCGCGGGGGAGAGGTAGGGTGAAGAAGTGGGTGTCGTAGCGGCGTAGGGAAAGCCACGGGATGGGTTTGGTGAGGGAAGAGATGAGTGGATTAAATGGGGGCGCTGAAGTCGTCGATAGGGTGGGGTAGGTTAGGTGGGGCCGTGGCTTGAGGAGAAATGCAGACAAAAGGTAAGAAAGAGGGGGAGATGGTAGGCGGGAAAAAGGATTCAACCCATGGAAAATCGGGTACATGATAGATAGAAGAAAACAATGATCTCAAGAGAGATGAAAAGGAAGTAACTGCCTACACTTGAACGTATCGATTTTGGTTCGTCTAAATTTTTCTCGCACAGTCTTCAAATGCATCTGAGCGTCCTTTGATCTGCTTCTATGGTCGAACTCAAACTTCAGACGATCAAAAAATTTCAAATGCTACCCTCCTTATAAAAGAGTGTAGCCATAGTTTAGGTGAACTAAACGCGACTAGGAAGTATTCTAAGAATAAGTAGGATGATCAGAAGGCCATCACAAGAAGGACGATGGCGATGAATGGTTCTATTTTATGGAAGGTCACTCTAATTCTAACTTTAGAAATTTAGATAGTGTACTCGTATGAACTAGGACATCACATATAGCCTCAAAACGGCTATTGACTTGAACAAATGACTAGAGACCTAGTTAAATAGAAAAATGAAATTTTAATCTCAGAACGACTATTAACTTAAGCATACGACATTGCCAACTTTCAACATTGTAGTTGTACCACGCAACCATCTATTTGGGTAAACTGTGTACTAATGGAAATACAAAATGCTCGAAGCATGGGATCAATATCATAGTTGTTAGACTTATCTTTATCCTCAAATTTCTTAGCATCCGCTTTGCTTTGGCCCAGTCGATTTGAAAAAGGGTTCTTAACTTTCTGGTTTTCAATAAGAAAGTCAACCAGTGGTCCTGGTTTAGCTATCACAGTGAATAAATAGAAAACTACTCTACTGGTTGTTAATATAATTGATGGAGAAAATGTGATAATTGGCATTCTTAACATTGGTACCGCCCGGTGTGCGTCAAATTGACGAAATGGAAAGGTTCAGACATACCATTCATTACTGGCTCTACAGCCTCAGCTTCTCTAGTTGTCGTGATGAATGCTTGACACCTGGGCTGGTTCAGATTGGCTTGTTGAAATACTTGATGTTGTGGAGCTAGGGGTGGTTTACGCTGATCTAGAAGCTGCTGTAATCGGAGCCATTCGCTTGATTATGTAGCGAGAGCAATTCCTGGTAGAGTGCCCAGATGCCTCATATAATATGCATTGGTTAAGCAACCGACGACAGTTCTTCTTGACATGCCCTAGTCGGTTACAATGGTGGTACACCATCTGGGATCGGTTGTTGACTAGAGATGCTCGCCTTTTAAACAAGGTAGTTTGTATTGGTCCAAGAGCGTCTCTCGTTGATTCCATAGGACGCTTACTTCCTCCAATTTGGGCTATTTCATGAAGTTTATCAACATCCTCGTAGTTGCGTGCTGCTTCCAGTATTTTCTCATCGGATGTTAGATTAGTAGATGTCATCGATGCTTGGACATTGCAGTTTAAACCTTGACTGAATTGGAACGCTTGGTCTTTAGGATCCTTGATTGGATAAGAAGCGAAACGACTAAGCATGGAGAGTAATCGATGCTGGAGTTCCATCATTTCTCTTATGATTCCTAGATGTCATTATCGGCGACACCATTTCCATTATGAGTGTTGGGTTGACCTGCCATGCTGTAAAACAAACCACTATGAGTGTTAAGTTAAATTATTCTATCAGGACAACTCGGTATCAATGTCGTCCAAACTGATCTTAAAGTATTCACATGAGCATGACCTGCATGGGCTACCACAGAAACCTATCACACCCCGCTTTCCTTTCTACCGGGAGCGAGGACGCGAACGGGCCTGTGATGTGCTAAAAACATGGAGGAGTACTTTTTTCTTTCATAAATCATTTCTTCCTCCTTGGCTAACGCGTCTGTGTTAAAAACTACAGATCCTTGCATGCTTACTTAAGAAACAGCTTGAATACCATTATTACAAACCAAGAGTCCAAATATAGAATACAACAGTATGTCTAGCATGGCCAAATCAAAATACACACATATACATTGATACACTCAAAAATACTGACATGAAATATAAAAGAGTTTATCTTCAGCAGGGATGAAATCCACGTGGTCCTGGTCAACATAACTGATCTCTGAGACATTTTCCTCAGTAAACTCTGGCTCGAAACCTAACATGCATTTCAAAACAAAATACATTTGAAGTACATGTCAGTGAGAGTTACTCGTGCAAGTACTTTCCCATAATAGAAAGAATGAGTGTATATAACATATTTTTTCAGAAAGTATGGTATGTATAACAAGTTATGTAAAAAGTTAAAAACCAAATAGAGCAAAAGAGAGATTCTTATAACCATGCAAGTAAAAGGGTCAAATTAGCTTTAACTAAGACTTTAACTAGGCTGAAATCAAGATATAACCTTAATCAATGTTTACGTTGATGATGATTGTGATTCTAACATTGGCATATGCATTCACGACCAGTCAGGTTTGACCAAGTAGGTCACTCTCCCCGTAAGCAGTGTGATCCAAAACTTGGATGTAATTGATCCTAGACACCGGGTGAAACCAATGTTAAGAATGACAATTAAAATCTATGTTCCATCGGTTTAGTCTTAACTATACAATTAGGCTTGGTGTGAATACGTAGGAGTAATTTACTAGTTTAATTTGAAGGGGTTACATCAGTTAAACAATCATAGCAATTTACAACATGTAGCAATTAAACATTCGCAGCAATTTGCAACATGTAGGAATTAAGCAATTGATAGCTATTTCGGAACATGTAAAGAGAATACTGCATAAAAACTAAGAAGTGGATACTTACTAACATTTGTTCTAGTGTAAAGCCCAATGTCTGAGGAAGGATGTAACTAAGATGCACCAGAACATCGGGAGCTACCTGTAGTTCTCTACTTACCAACTCCATCCAGACGACGGTCAAGATTTATCAGTAGGTTGGATCTAGTCATTCAGCAACCTCTACTACAGTGGACTACCCCATCATATATATATATATATATATATATATATATATATATATATATATATATATATATATATATATATATATATATATCACAATTAAATTCCATCAGTCGTTCAGTCAATTCTGTTCCTTTGCATCGTATTAGATGCATACATTTGTTTCACAGTGCCTCAATAGTCCATATAATAGTCTCACAAAATTTCACACCTTTACGACTCATTTTAACAATTAAACGAAACATGGAAACATGCAATAGTATAAAAATGAGCACATAAATGATTCCAACTGAGCAAATGATTCTAATTAAACTTAAAATATTTTTCTAAGGCTAGTAGGTAGAACATCAGAGTGCACAACAACTAACAAACACGTCTACTATGCTTTAAGAATATAATATCTGACTAGTAAACTTAGAAAATGAGACAGCTAAATTGATTAGAATGCTAATCGAGCATGTTGAATCTTATATTCATGAATCACGCTAACGAATATATTTTTATAAAAAGAAAGATCGGGATATAGCAGGGCAGTAGTTTAATTTTGCTGTTGCATGAAGCAACTTGAATGCATATCATATTGCATTTCTCCCATCTTTGTGCCCATCTACCTCATCTACCTTTAAACAGCTTTGTAAACATATTAAGTTGCACCTTTGAATTCATATTACAGGCATTGCGATATGTAGACATATTAAGTTGCACCTTTGAATTCATATTACGGGCATTGCGGTATGTAGACATATTAAGTTGCACCTTTGGTGCGTGCATGCCATGAAACCCTGTCTGGACTGCAGATTGCTGTTTGTAGACATATTAAGTTGCACCTTTGGTGCACGCATGCCATGAAACCTTGTCAGGAATGCAGATTTTAAGTTGATTGGAGAAGGCATTAACATATGATCTGCTGGTACTTGTGGAGTTGAGTCGCTAATTGTAAATGCCGCAGAAGGCACTAATACACAAAAATTTTGCAGGTCAAGTGATACTACTTATTTTATATGCAGCGGTAAAAGAAGACAAATATCAAGATGAAAGTCAATACTATAAGCTTAACTGCACGCTTGGTCACAATTAAGCATCAACCGTATCAAGATAAAAACATAACACTGACGGCCAAACAACAACAAAATTCCAGCAATTATTTGAAAAAAATTAATACAGTAGATTTCATCATCATGTACAATATAACTACACTCCAGCACATTGGATTAAGTTACCATGTTACCGTTTCGAAAAATATACAGACCGAAACAAGGGTGAAGCATCCACATCCTTCATTACTTTACAAAAGCCAGGTACATGGTGGCTAAAACCAACATGAATAGCTTCATCCTTCTGCATGATTTGATCCATTTGTGAGTATAGCTCTATTTCGTCCAATTCTGACACTGATATGTGTACTGGCTTGTATTTTAGGCGTGTTTGATTTCATGTGTGCCTGTATTTTATTTCAGTCATCTGGGTGTTTTTCGTCCGTAAGTTTTCTACACGTCGACGCGAGCGCGTCTCTGTTTTTGGAATTTTACCCTAGTTTAACTAATTAACTTTGACCATAACAAATTACTTTTAGCTAATTTGTTTTACTAATTTCCAATTACATTTACCCATAATTAATCTTATATCTACCCTTATCAAACCCACCATATGAATTGGTGAGCTCCAACCCCGACCGGATCCAATTCTTTCGTTTCTTTCTCCCACAAACAACTCACCCTCATCAAATCGTAACCCATTTCATTGTTTTTATAAGAAACAACAACAACATCAGCAGGAGCATCGTCTGCAGCAAACAATCCTACTGCCTCCATTCTCCTTGCAATTCCTCAACCAAAATCCAACGCCTAAATCAAATCCAAATCAAAATTGAGAAGACAAGATCTGAAATCAAAATCAAATCGGAAATTGAGAGGAGGAAAAATCTGAATTCAGATCTGAAGAAATATGATTTCCACCTACCCCTCACCTTTGCCGGAGCCCGCACTGCTGCCCCCTCCAGATCTGCATGCGCACAGCCCTGCAGCCAGGCCGGCCTGCTCCACCCTCCTGCAACCCCCCTGCCCCTAGCTGCTGCCTTGCAGCCCTCTGCGCATTGCTACACCACCCCACAGCCCCCCCGCGTGCCACCGCCGGATCCTCCAACGCGCGTAGCTTCCTGCGCAGCCCCCGCGCCCCCGTGCACCACCTACCAGCCCCCGCGCCCCCGCTCGCTGCTCCTCCCTCCTCTGGATCAGCCTGCCCCTGAGCTCCTCTTCTCTCACTGCAAAATAAAAGAAAGAAGGAAAGAAAAGAAGAAGAACAAAAGAAGAGGAGAAAGAGCCAGGTGAAATGGGGGGGGGGGGGGGGATATTTTAAGTTAAGGGAGGAATTATTTAAGTTATTTGGGATTATTATTAAGTAATTAAAGTTTTTAAAGTGATTTAAAGTTATTTAACATTAATTATTAAGTTATATAAGTTATATAAGTTATGAATTTATAAAGTTATTTAAGCTATAAAGTTAATTAAGTTATTTAAATTATAAAATTTTAATGATACATTTTAAATTATATGTTTTAAATTATATGTATGTAATTATATAAAGTTAGCTCCATATTAAGTTATATTTAGTTAGTTTTATATTAAGTTATTATAACTTATTTTCAGTTATATAAATTAGTCATGTGAGTTAGTAGTTGTATAATTTCTTATACTAACAGTATTATATAAAAGGAAGTTTAATATTATTGGTTAAGTAATATATTAATCATTGATCATATTGAACAAAACAGAAAACCGACTTTACCATAATATCACATTTGACGAGACGAACACGACACCAAAATCACCAAAATCAGGCAAGTGTGTATTTTCTCCAAGTTTTAAATACCGTTTCATTTAATGCGACACCAACTTCATATGGTTACCTGTTGTGTATTGCAAGATAAAAATCCGTGGTGTGTGGACATTTTAGTAAGTTAACTGATGATGCCTTGTAAATTGCAAACAATTCTGGACATGTATGGATAACTCGAACCACCTGAAAATCATGACTATTGCGGGCCGGTTTGGCTAATCATATATATTGCAGTCCAAGATTTGGCTATTATTTGGGCCGGTTTGGCTAGTCTGGCTCGTGTTCCAGTATTATAAATCATGCGGGCCGGTTTGGCTGATTCTGGCTCGTGGTCCAGAAAAGTACACGTGGGTGGGGTTGGGTTTGCGAGCACTAGTCGGTAGTAAACATGTCACCTTTGAGGGCACGAGAAGGTAGATTCACTTGCTAGCCGCCTAACGACGTGAGCCTTAGTCATTACATTGAACACACTCATGAAAGTCTTGAAAATGCTATATTGAACATGTATAACATATAGAATTACTACTGCTTCCATTTAAAATAGAACTGCCATGCTAATATAAACATCTGTTCTTACTGCTTAGAAATAGAACTGTCATGCTAATGTAATCTTTGTTTGAACTGCTTAGAAATTATAATTGTTCATTTGTTCATAAATGCTTAACTGTCATGTAAACTATTTCAAAAACCTTGCCAAGGGTCACACTCTCACTTTTGCTTGCCAAGGACCCTTGCTGACATACATTTCTATGTTGTTTGAAATGTATGTCAGGTCACGAGACAGGTTACATCGAGGACGAGCTGCTCGAGGAGACTGACCCACTGGACCAGGAGTACGTTGATCAAAAAGTTCTCCCCATCGAGACCTAGTTGCTGAGCTTTACCCGTTGCTACTTAGGATTTCTTTTGTTGCAATTTTGTAGGGTGTGTACCCTTTTGTGGAACTCTGTTGTCGGCCATGTTTTGGGCCTTATTACTTTTGTGTAATTTTTCTGGATGTTGGATTTTAATTCATAGTTATTGCTGTTGTTTCTGAAATGCGTGCAAGTTCCTGCATATGTTTTATTCAGACGCTTATTGGGTTTGAGCTTCACCGTTTCAGCCCATACGGACTCGCTCACGTCCTCGCTCCCAAGTACAATGAGAAGCGGGGCGTGACAGGTTTACGTGGTGGCCCATGCAGGTCGTGCACTATGCAAGACTTCAGAACAATAGAAATACTATCATTAATTAAAATTTTTAGATTTATGTCGTACACAAAATTTAACCGGATTTCTTGTCTCAGAATGGCGGGGGACACAACATCAGGAATGGGAATGGAACTACAGCTAACGGCGGTGCTGAAATGAATGAACTCCTCGGAGTCATGAGGGGGATGTTGGAGATCCAACAATAGCTGATTCATCAGGGACATCAACATGCTCAGATTACACCACCACCCCTTCGAGCTGAACCAGGAGTTAAGCAGTTCCATGAGCTGCAACCCAAAAGCTTCTCTGGAAAGTAAGGGCCTCTGGATGCTGAAGAATGGGCCCAAGGGACCGAGGACAAGCTGAATGCTGCTTGTATCTCTCAGGTAGGATGGTTCGACGTCGCGAAGCTCCAACTGATTGACAATGCTGGGAGCGGGTGGTAACGGGAAGAAAGGCGTTTGGTCAGACCCATCTCTGGGGGCTTGTTTCGGGAAAGGTTCAACGCCAAGTATTTTCCCAAAACAGCCAAAATAGAACTTCAACAGTGCTTCGTCAATTTGGTCCAAGGAGATAGGACTGTTGACGAGTATGATGCCGAGTTTGCAATGCTCAGTCGCTTCGCACCCCACATGGTCGAGGACCCAGAAGACTGTGCATTTCAGTTTCGCCAAGGCCTAAATCCCAAAACCAAGCCTCAATAACCTTGGCGAAACTAACGACCCTCCAAGATGTTTTGGATGTTGCATAGAGCCATGAAGTTGTGGCAAGACTTCCAGTGGGACCTCAAGCTGGAGGAAACAAGCGTCCCATGGAGCCACCTAGGATTATGCCAAGAGGAAATTTTCGACCTCCCCCGACCATACAGTTCAAGAGGCCAGCTGCTCCTGTTGACCAAACTCAGCGACCTATTTCTTTTGTGGCAAGACTGGACATCAGAAGAAGGATTGTAAGAGGATGTTGAACCAATGTCTGATCTACAGAGCATCCGATCATGCTGTGAGAGACTGCCCCCACGGCAAGGATCGTCAAGCACCTGCTAGAGTACCTGGACATGTTCAGCGAGGAGTGCCTGGACATGATCAACAAGGTGCACCTGGACCTGCTCAGCGTGGACCGCCTCTGGTTCCGCAGAACCAAGCCTATCAGCAGGCCAATCAGCCAAAGCGTCAGGCATTTATTATGACAGCTGCAGAAGTTGAGACTGAGGATGAAGTAATTACAGGTAACATCTAGATCTAGTATTTCATATTTCTTTATATTCATGCTTGTTAGTAAGACACCCTTGCTAAGATTAGTTATTAGGAGGATATTTCTAGATTATCGCCTGACCGAACTCTGGAATTCCGCATCGACCTTATGCCGAATACTCCACCGATCTCGAAGGCACCTTACTGTATGGCTCCTACAGAACTTGAGGAGCTACGGAAGCAATTGGACGACCTGCTGCAGAAAGGATTCATACATCCCAGCGTATCTCCCTGGGGTGCACCTGTTTTATTGGTCAAGAAGAAGGACAGATTGAGAAGGATGTGCATGGACTATCGGGAGCTGAACAAAGTCACTATGGAGAATAAGTATCCGTTACCACACATCGATGACATCTTCGATCAACTCGGTGGATCACAAGTTTTCTCGAAGTTGGATCTCAGGAGTTGTTACCATCAGGTGAAGGTCAAGAATGAAGACATCTACAAGACGACTTTTCGGACCAAGTATGGACACTACGAGTTCGTTGTCATGCCATTCGGTGTGACCAACGCCCCTGCAGTATTCATGAGTATCATGAATCTCATATTCTACAAGTTTCTAGATAAATTCATATTGATATTCATGGACGATATATTGGTCTACTCGAAGAGCGAGGAGAAGCATGTTGAGCATCTGCAGATTATTTTGGAGACGCTTCGTTGTCATCACATTTATATGCCAAGTACAACAAGGGCGAATTTTGGCTGGATCAAATTGCATTTCTTGGACATGTGGTATCGGGCGACGGTATCTCTGTCGACCTCGAGAAGGTTGCATCAGTCAGTAATTGGCCTACCCCTCAATCGGCATTAGACATTAGGAGTTTCCTAGGATTGGCGGGTTACTATCGTCGATTCATCTAGGATTTCTCAAGGATAGCCAAGTCGATGACTCGATGACAAGGAAGGATGACAAATTTATATGGTCAGACCCTTGCAAGCAGGCATTTGGGATATTGAAAGCAATACTGACGTCTGCACCAGTTCTGGCTATACCAGATACGACTGGAGGATTTGAGATCTTTTGTGATGCATCAGGCAAAGGCCTTGGATGTGTCCAACACCAGCATGGTCATGTGGTCGCATATGCTTCTCGGCAGTTGAAGATTCACGAGAAGAATTATCTGACTCACGACTTAGAGCTAGCCGCTGTCATCTCTGTCCTGAAGATTTGGAGACATTCTTACTGAGAGAGAAAGTGAAAATCTTCACAGATCATAAAAGTTTGAAATACATTTTCACCCAGAAGGAGTTGAATATGAGTCAGCACAGATGATTAGAGCTGATGGCCGATTACGACATTGACCTCCAGTATCATCCAGGGAAGGTTAATGTCGTACCCGACACTCTGAGTAGACTTCCAGTAGTCACGACTCTTATAGTTCAGTGGAGGCTACAATAAGATTTGTAGGAGATGGGTATAGAAGTTGTTTTACCTGGAGTCACATCATCGTTGATGAAAATGCAGATGCAGTCAACGATTGTGGATCGGATCAAAGCTGCGCAGTCAGGAGATGCAAAACTGCAGAAGATCAGAGATTAAGTTGAAGCTGGACTTCGGAAGGATTTTCTCATTCATGAGGATGGTTTCCTGAGATACGGCAGTAGGATCTACGTACCTTCAGGTGATATCAGATAGGAGCTGATGAGTGAAGCTCATAGCCCTTGATATTCCATTCATCCTGGCGGTATCAAGATGTACCAAGACATTCGTCTGAATTTTTGGTGGCAAGGTATGAAGAGGAGCGTGGCTCGAAGTGTCGCCAATTGCATTGTGTGTCAGCAAGTGAAGGCTGGACATCATCGCATTGCTGGATTGCTTCAATCTCTGTCGATTCCGGAGTGGAAGTGGCAGCACATCACACTGGACTTTGTGACTGGACTACCTCGGAGGACCAGGCAAAATGACGCGATTTGGGTTATCGTTGACCGATTAACCAATTCTGCGCATTTCTTACCCTTCTGAGTAGGACAATCTATGGAGATACTTGCGATGAAGTATATGGAGGTAATTATCCTTCTCATACCTTTGTAACTTCTTTGTAGTATATGTCGTGATATGAACGATAATCGTGCAGGAGATTATGCGATTACATAGAGTTCCCGTGAGTATCGTCTCCGATCGAGACACGAGATTCACGTCCTAATTCTGGAAGAGTCTGCAGATGAATCTGGGCACCAGTCTGAGTTTTAGCACTGCGTATCACTCGCAGACTAATAGACAGTCGGGACGTACTATCCAGATATTGGAGGACATGTTACGATCTTGCATATTGGATCTTAAAGGTTCGTGGGAGGATCACTTGCATTTAGTGGAGTTCACCTATAACAATAGCTACCAGGCCAGTATTGGAATGCCATCATTTGCTGCACTTTATAGAAGTAAATGTCGATCTCTGCTGAGTTGGGATGATATTGGTGATAGAGAGTTGTTGGGACTAGAGATGATAGTCGAGGCTGTGGATGTAGTGCGTAATATCAGGGATAAGCTTCATATCGCACATGATCGATGCACACATTATGCTAATGCTAAACGCTATCATTTGGAGTTCAAGGCAGGAGATCATGTGTTCCTGAAGATATCCCTGAACAAAGGAGTGATTCGTTTGGAAGGTGATGCAAGCTTAGTCCAAGATTCATTGGACCTTTCGATGTGCTAGAGCGAGTTGGAGAGGTACCTTATTGTCTAGCACTGTCGCCTTCATTAGAGGGAGTACATGATGTTTTCATGTATCTCAGCTGCGTCGTTACATTAGTGACCCTTCTCATGCAGTTGATTATTCAGAGATTACGGTTCGACCGGACCTGACATATGAGCAACAGCCGGTGCAGATCTTAGACCGACATCAGAAGACGCCGAGGAGAAAGGTCATCGAGTTCGTGAGAGTGATGTGGCGTCATGACTCACCAGGAGAATCCACCTGGGAGTGGGAAGATGAAATGCGATAGCGTTATCCATATTTGTTCCCTACTCCTTAGTTGATAGAAATTATAAGGATAGAATTTTTCTTAAGGTGAGTAGAATGTAACGGCCTGTATTTTAGGCGTGTTTGATTTCGTGTGTGCCTGTATTTTCTTTCAGTCATCCGAGTGTTTTTCGTCTGTTTGTTTTTCTTAGTGTCGACGCGAGCGCATCTCTGTTTATTGAATTTTACCATAGTTTAACTAATTAACTTTTACCCTAACTAATTACTTTTAGCTAATTTGTTTTACTAATTTCCAATTACATTTACACCTAATTAATCTTAGATCTACCCTTATTAAACCCACCGTATGAATTGGTGAGCTCCAACCCTGACCGGGTCCAATTCTTCAATTTCTTTCCCCCACAGACAACTCACCCTCATCAAATCATAACCCATTTCATTGTTTTATAAGAAATAACGACAACATCAGCAGGAGCATCATCCGCAGCAAACAATCCCACTGCCTTTATTCTCACTGTAATTACTCAACCAAAATCCAACGCCAAAATCAAATCCAAATCAAAATTGAGAAGACAAGATCTGAAATCAAAAGCAAATCGAAAATTGAGAGGAGGAAAAATTTGAAATCACATCTGATTTCAGATCTAAAACAACACAATTTCCACTTGCCCCTCACCCTTACTGGAGCCCCGCGCCGCTGCCCCCTCCAGATCTACACGCGGACAGCCCCACAGCCCTGCCGCCTTGCTCCACCTTCCTGCAAACCCCCTCCTCCTAGCCGCTGCCCCGCATCCTGCACGCATAGTTGCACCACCCCGCAGCCCCGCGTGTACTGCCGTCGGATCCTCCCGTGCGTGCAGCTGCCTGCGTCACCGGCTGTGCCCCTGCGCGCCGACTGCTATGCCGCCCTGCCAGCCGTCGTGTCCCTGCGCGTTGCTCCTCCCTCCTCCGGATCAGACTGCCCCTGAGCTCCTCCTCTCTCACTGCAAAAGAAAAGAAAGAAGGAAAGAAAAGAAGAAGAACAAAAGAAGAGGAGAAAGAGACAGTTGAAATGGGGGGGGTGATATTTTAAGTTGAGGGGGAATTATTTAAGTTATTTGAGATTATTATTAAGTTATTAAAGTTTTTAAAGTTATTTAAAGTTAATTATTAAGTTATATAGGTGATTTAAGTTATAAAGTTAATTAAGTTATTTAAATTATAAAATGTTAATGATACATTTTAAGTTATGTGTTTTAAATTATATGTACGTAATTATATAAAGTTAGCTTTATATTAAGTTATATTTAGTTAGTTTTATATTATGTTATGATAACTTATTTTCAGCTATATAAGCTAGTTATATGAGTTAGTAGTTGTATAATTTCTTATATTATATAATAGGAATTTTAATGTTATTGGTTAAGGAATGTATTAATCATTGATCATATTGAACAAAACAGAAAATCGACTTCACCATAATATCACATTTGACGAGACGAACACGACATCAAAATCACCAAAATCAGGCAAGTGTGCATTTTCTCCAAGTTTTAAATACCGTTTCATTTAATGCGACACCAACCTCATATGGTCACGTATTGTGTATTGCAAGATAAAAACCCGTGTGTGTGTGTGTGTGTGTGTGTGTGTGTGTGTGTGTGTGTGGATATTTTAGTAAGTTAACTGATGTCGCCTTGTAAATTGCAAACAATTCTGGACATGTATGGATAACTCGAACCACCTAAAAAATCATGTCTATTGCGGGTCGGTTTGGCTAATCATAGATATTGCAGGCCAAGATTTGGCTATCGTGTGGGCCGATTTGGCTAGTTTGGCTCGTGTTCTAGTATTATAAATCATGCAGGCCAGTTTGGCTGATTCTGGCTCATGGTCCAGAAAAGTACATGTGGGTGTGGTTTGGTTCGTGGGCACTAGTCAGTAGTAAATGGGCCACCTTCGAGGGCGCGAGAAGGTAGATTCACTTGCTAGTCGCCTAACGACGTGAGCCGTAGTCACTAAATTGAACACACATGAACGTCTTGAAAATGCTATATTGAACATGTATAACGTATAGAACTGCTACTGCTTCCATTTAAAATAGAACTGCCATGCTAATATAAAAATATGTTCTTACTTCTTAGAAATAGAACTGCCATGCTAATGTAATCTCTGTTTAAACTGCTTATGTCACGCCCCGCTTCCCATTATACTTGGGAGCGAGGATGTGAGTGGGTCTGCATGGGCTGTAGCGGTAAAGCTTAAGCCCAATAAGCTTCTGTGAATAACAACCAAATGCAGATTCTTGCATGCAACCAGAACAACAGAGATAATAATAATAATAGCCAACATCCAGAAAGGAAAGTACACATAGAAAGTAAGGCCCCAAGCATGGCCAATAAACAGAGTCTACAAAAGTGGGTATACACCCAATAGATAAGCAGAAAATAAAACTCTAAATCAGCAGCAACATGTGAATCTCTACGACTAGTCCTTTGTGGGGAGAACCGCTGGGTCGATGTACTCCTGGTCCAACGGATCACTCTGATCCATCTCATCCTCCTAATACCATGTCTCGTGACCTGACGTACATTAAAACGACATAGAATGTAAGTCTGCAAGGGTCCTGGCAAGTTATGGTTAGAAGGGGACCCTTCGTAAGATATACAACAGATTATATATGCCAGTTTAAAGCAGGAATGAAGATTTACACAAGCATGCAGTTCTATTATAAAAAGAAAACATGGAAGTTCAATAAGGTAACAACATTTCCATAAGTTAACAACATTTTTCAAGTTGTTTAATTGTGTGTGCAAGTCCGTGACTAAGGCTTCCGTCGTTAGACGGCTAGTAAGTGAATCCACCTTCAAGTGCCCCCGAAGGTGATCCTTTTACTACCGGCTAGTGACCGGGAACCCAACCCCACCCACGTGTACTTTCTGAACCACGAGCCAGAGTGCTAAACCTTCATATACTGGAACACGAGCCAGACTAGTCACATGTGACCCTACTGGAACACGAGCCATACTAGTCACATGTGACCGACGAGAATAGCCAACTATGAGCCAACGGCATGTATGTCTATGAGCCAACGGCATGCATTATCTGTGAGTTAGCCAAACCGGCTAATTCAAGTTGTTCGTTTCACTGTCTATACGTTTCATGTCGTAACAAGTATGTTCATTTTTCTTAATGGTGTCCACACACACGCACACGAGTTCAAGTTTAGCATTTCGTTAGGGGGTTTAGTGTCAATGTGTCATGGCAATCTTGTGTACAATATATCACAGTTTAAGTTTTGAAAGAGTAACATGTAAATACATGTAATAAACTGAACGCTTACCTGTTTTCGGTGATTTTAGTGTCAATGGCTTCGTACGGGAGGCACGGATGTTTTTTGCGTCATTCGGTTCTGATATCAGATTTAGAGGAAATTAACTTATTTAAACAGCTAACATTTTAATGTTATAATTAACTAGTGCATATTATACTCGGACTATAATACAATCTATTTGCAAACTGTCATAATAAAGCCAACACATCTTGAGTATATACACATACTGTTATTATTCCTCTTCTTTAAAAAAACTAATTTTATGCTAATTCATATACGTATAACAACTAATATGGTAGTATACCCTAAAATGATGTTAAGTAGAAAACCCAGTACATGAATTTAAACTTAAGGTTAATAAAACTACTAACAGAATGACAATATAATATTAAATGCTATTACAAGTATTATATGTAACATTTCAAGCTAATACTAACTATATTATATAAAACAATCCTCTAATATTAACTACCAACAAACTAACCCTTAATCAAAACTAATTGTTAAGAGAACTGCATACTACTATGATAATAAGAAGCATGGTTTTGTATAATATAACCCTAACTAATAACTTACTCTAACTATTATAATAATCAACCCTAACTACTATAAAAATAACCGCACACTAACCTTTAAAAGCGGTGTCTTCGTTGTTTGTTGCAGGTGGAGATGGTCGGACGGCGGCGACGAATTTAGGTGGCGGCAGGCTGCAGGGCGTCAGTGCTTGGAGATGTTTGTAGGCAGAGGGCTTTGCAGGAGACGCGGGGAGCACAATCGAAGGAGGCTGTCAGACGGCGGCCTGCTGGACGTCGGGGCGCTGGAGGTCAAGGTCTGGTCGGTGAGGGGTGTTTGTGGGCGTCGGGGCTTGGAGGAAGGGCAAGGGGCACGGCGTTGCTTGCAGGCGGAGGTGAGCGCTGGTGAGGGGTTGAGGGTTAGGGCGAGGGAGGTGGAAGAGGTTAGCGATGGGGAGATGTTAGGGCTTGGTGGTTGTCGAGTAGAGGAGGGGAGGAAGGAGGTGGTGGCTAGGTTTAGGGTAGAGTTTGCTTCTAGGGTATTAGAGAGGAGAGGGGTAGGGTTAGCATAAGGTTTATAAGGCTGTTAGGGTTGAGGTGTGAGAAGGATAATAGCTTGGGTCTTGGTGCATGTGAGTGAGGAGAGAGCTTGGAAACAAAGAAGACAACAACTAGGGTTTTGTTTAGGAAAATAAGGTGGCTGCTAGGTTTCTTCTTTTTTGTAGGGGTTTGGGTTTTAGATGGCTAGGGTTTTGTAGGGGTGCGGCCTGGGGTTAGAGGGTGTTGGGTTTTTAAAGTAAGGTGGCCTGGGGTATGTACGAAATAGGAGAGAGGAGAGTTAGGTTTTTATATAAATGATGGCCTAGGTTTCTTTCCTAGGGTCTAGGTTTGTAGGGTTAGACTTTAGGGTTTTTTTAAATGAATGTCTTGGGTTTCTATCAAGAGAGTGAAAGCCTGTGTGTGTGCGTGCGGCCTAACTTGGGTTTAGGGTTTTGGGTAGAATATGAAAGAGTTTTAGGGAAAAAAAAGAAATTAGGAAGGGTTTTATACTTGGAATGTGTTTTAATTAAAAATGATTTGTTTTCAAATAATATTTATTATGGAATTAAGGCTAAGTAATTTAGGAAGGTTGGAAACATACTATTAATTAGGGAAAAACTGGGTTTTAAAGAGGGATATATTTCTAAAATTGTTATAGGTTTAATTAGGATTTAAAAGGGAAGTTTTTAAATAAATTTGAATTTGAATTTTAAAACTTATAATAATAATAACAGATTTAATACAAGTACATTAATGAGATCAACACATCAAAGATATTAATGAAGACATACATAAGTAGAACTCAGTTCCAGTGTATCCGAAAATACAGGTCGTTACAGCTTAGAAATTATAAGTGTTCATTTGTTGATAAATGATTAACTGACATGTAAACTATTTCGAAAATCTTGCCAAGGGTCTCACTCTCACTTTTTCTTGCCGAGGACACTTGCTGACATACATTTCCATGTTGTTTGAAATGTATGTCATGTCACGAGACAGGTTACATCGAGGACGAGTTGCTTGAGGAGACTGACCCACTGGACCAGGAGTATGCTGATCTAGAAGTTCTCCCCACTGAGAACTTGTTGCTGAGCTTTACCAAGTGCTGCTTAGGATTTCTTTTGTTGCACTTTTGTAGGGTGTGTACCCTCTTGTGGAACTATGTTGTCGGCCATGTTTTGGGCCTTATTACTTTTGTGTACTCTTTCTGGATGTTGGCTTTAAATTCATAGTTATTTCTGTTATTTCTGAAATGCATGCAAGGTCCTGCATATGGTTTTATTCACAGACGCTTATTGGGTTTGAGCTTCACCACTTCAGCCAATGCGGACCCGCTCGCATACTCACTCCCAAGTACAATGGGAAGTGGGGCGTGACAATATGTCTTCCAAGTACCGTAGGTATAACTATATTATGTGCTGAACCTGAACGAAGATAACGAAAGGAGGAAACCATGTAATTTGTTTTTCACAAGATTTGCCAAGCAAAAGTTTTGAAAACAAATCCTTGACGGATAACAACTCATTCCATTGACTAAAGCTTGAAACGGAATTACGTTAAATATTTGAGTTACGTGCATCAATTTACCATGCACGCATACCAAATTATGTGCATCAATTTTTGTCAATATTAAACTTGAAGATGTAATGACACCAAAATATAGTTCGATTTGCATATCACAACACACGGTTGAGATCTATAAGGGCAAGCAAACCATTTTGCCTCAGCAAACAAAATGCGCAACTCTAAGATCCTGACTCCTAATGTCTTGAGATTTTCAGTTGTATTACCCTAAAACAACCTGATGCGTGGATATGGGGTTACTGGTCTTCGCCCTTGATGAATGCACAAAAAATCTCAAATACTACAGGCTAAAGGGAATAACAAGCAATTCTAATGCAACAAGGGAACAACAACAACAACAAACTTCATCTTGAAAAAATATAATATGATATATAGAGATAGGCTCAGATTCATCAGTAATCCATCATCATCATCATCAAGGCCTAGACCAAAAACCTTTCTTGCTAATTCATAGGTGTTATAGAAATTTACCCATAATAAATAACCACAACAATAACAACAACAGAATAATGGGCGCAATGTAGCATACACGAATGGCTACAGCGAGCGGTTGCCTGCATAAAAGCAGACCATCTGATCTGCCTCGCTAAGCGATATTGTGCCAAGGATGATAGAGAATCAAACACCACAATAAAAAAGTGTATTGACATCATCATCGCCTCTTTAAAAACATTTTAAAAAATTGACATGCGTTTGGATGCAATGAAGGAGGAAGATGCCCAAGATCTGAAGAACGCATTAGAAGCTTGGTTTTCATTGAGGTATTCCGTCGAACACCGTACATGCAAGGTGTCCCGCTAACAAGGGCTTGTTCACAACCCAATTGGCATCATAACCAACTTTTGGTGCATACAAATCCTCAAGCTCAAACCCATGAATCGACCTCCCCAAACCCAAAGCAAACAACCTAGCAACCCAAAAAACCTCGTGGGTTTCTCTCAACAAAAAAAGAAGAGTATTGAAGAATACTAATTGAATTGACTTCGAGAAAAATCAACAGAGATCACAACTTTATCATCAAAATCAAAGTTTTATTGAAGGTCAGAATACTTATCAAACACAAATCTGGAGATAAGGTGATGGATGTGCCGCTGCTTGAAGGAGCGAGAGGAGATACGGGGCACGCCAGAGATGCAGCTTGATTTTCCTGGGGAGGGGCTTTTTCTGGGGCTCTCACGATCACGATCTTTTGGGGGGGGGGGGAGATCGCGAGCTAGGGCTTGAAGGGAGAACAAGAGGATTGTTGTTGCCTCGATTGAATGGGAGTGGCAAAGTCGTAATTTTCCTAAAGCAACCTCCAGCGTTCTCTGCGATTGCAACATCTTTTGACCCGGTGGAGGAGATCACACGAAGAGGGAAGATGCGATCGATCGAGGAGGAAATAAGGAGATGACGTCTTGGGAACGTGGGATGGGAGAAAGGGTTTCGATCGAGGCTTCCTCTTCCCAGCTGCGAGAGGTTATCTTGGGAATGCGCGAGAGGGGAAAAAGTAGGGGGCTGATTGCAAAAAGTTGAGAAAATTATTTGGAAGTGGCTGAAGCAGCTGACAACTTGATGGAGAGGGGAGAAGGAGCCACGCAGGGAACCAAGAAGGGACTCCCTCATAGGCCAGC
Organism: Scilla litardierei; assembly: GCA_030789695.1. NCBI lineage: Eukaryota > Viridiplantae > Streptophyta > Magnoliopsida > Asparagales > Asparagaceae > Scilla > Scilla litardierei. The sequence continues at coordinate 169,854,590 of CM061136.1, forward strand.
TGACCCCATATTACTGACTGTTACTAATAAGCATTATCAATAACGGTTTAAATCATAACCCTCACGTATAAAACCTTTATTGATAAACCATTCATGATGGCCATTACACATAATTATTATGATAACAGTTACTATTTCGGGGTGTTTTCTCATCACTGATTGATAGGTTGAAGGTCCGGGGGTCGTCGTGGTCAAGCGCGACATATATGACATCTGGGTTCGGTTGTCCTAGCATTCGCTGGTGTGGGAACGGATGGATCCATGCGTTTATGTGTCGAATGGAAGATTCGGCAGAGCTTCGGTATCTTAGGACGATCGGTCGAACAGGCTCGGGATCGAGAACATTCGGACCCAAACAATGGAGCGCCGAAGGGTGGCTTCGGCTGGTTGGTGTTTCCTTCGATCTGCACAGACGAGAAAGCTTGTCAGGGGGTCGTACCTTGGTTCCGACCAAGTTTTCTCCGATGCTGAAGTCAGCACTTGTCTGAAGGATGCTCGGTGGGATCAAGTATGGTTCACAGAGAGACCAATACGCGAGTCCTCAGACCGAGCTGTGGTGGAGAAATGTGTGAAGTGGAAGAAAGGTTTTGGAGAGGTGGAATACCAGAGATCTGAGTATTCAGGGTTTGATCCCTTGGCGTTTTGTCCTTCTGCATTCTTATAGAAGTCCGCATGTCAACGCCTTTATGACATCCTACCATCTCGTCCTTCGTGTCCGCCTGCTTTGATGGTCCCTTGAAGGGTCATGAAGGCGGTCGTGGTGGTGCATTGACTGGTGTTCAAGGCGGGCATGATCTAGGGGGCAGTTTCATCAATCATGGAGGGCCAACGGATCCCTCGATGTTGGTTTTGGGCCGCCGCGACTTGAAACGCTCACGGGGCCTTCTGGTTTGGGCCCAATCCCCCTAGGGCCGAGGGCTTGGCCTGTTCCATTTGGTGGGGTTGTATCAATTGCCCCCCATCGCTCAGACAATTCGGCTCTTGATGGTTCGGTCCGAGGGATGTGATTCGTGTGGATTTGACGGGCGCGTCAGTCGAGGCGACGCATTAAACGAAGGTCATCATGGCACTGTCAACCAGAAATTCTCCCGCCATTTGGAAGTGGGATCTAGAGAGCTGCCTTCAGGGGGATGTTGACACGCGTCCTTCTTTGGATGGCCTGGATTTGAAGCTGACCTCCATATAAAAAGACATGATTTTGGGGTTCCTTCCACGCTTCTCGATTTTGCTTTCGACTCCTCTTATCGTTGCTGAGTTTCTCTCTGTCTCCTCTTCGACATCCCCTTCTCTAGCATTTGTAAGATAACCCTTTCCTTTCTTCTGTTTTCGTTTTGCTCAATGGAGAGGGTGCTGAGAATAGGAGCTCCACCGCCTGATGCTGACGATTGCATCGCGACCGTCGGGACGCTTTGTCCCACGTGAAGGGCAAGTGTTTGCTCTTTGAGGATTTGATCCAGCGGGGAAATCCTTCCAGGGCTGAGGGATCCGAGGTTCCTCCCGTGATTCTCGAAGCTGCCTCTACCGTCTCACATTCCACTACTAAGACAGTTAGGGCGGAATACCTTTCTTACCCGTATGGGGTTTGGGTCCCGTTTCAAGATGAGCGGATCTGTTTTCCTGGGGCCCGTGAGATAGGCGTGTACATCGAAATGTTTTGGATGTGGCTTCTCTTTCCTCTTCACCCCTTCATCATCCAAGTTTTGGAATTTTTGCAAGTGTCCTTATGCCAACTAACCCCGAACTCAATTCCAGTCTTGGTCGGCTTCGTCATGATCTGTCATCTGCATGGGTTGGAGCCATCCTTGTCGTTCTTCTTCCATTTCTACAAAATTAGGGTGGTCTCCTGACGCACCCGAAACCTACACCTAGATTCCACCTGGCGGTGTCATGATTGCCAGGCGTGGTATGGCCCCTAGGCTTCAATTCTGGGCACAATCCGCAAGCTGACGGCGTCGAGTTATAGTATAAATGATATCGAATCCTACATGGACGGTGATAGTGTATATGGATTCTCAGTTTACTTCTAGATCTCGAAGTAAGATATCTATCGGGTTGAAAGGGTTGATTGGGTGTTGTTGTTGTTTTACTAATAAAAAGGGCTAGGGCATTAGGGATCACCGCTAAGATCGTCGGGGGATCGACGTTGGAATAGAATCATTACGTTGCATTAGAGTTATGGGATAAATCTCCCAATTCGTACCACTCTCGTGGGTTAGAATTGTAAGGTATTTCGGTAGCTCTCTTTGACGCAATGGCGGTAGCCGTCAACATAGCGGTATAGTTCGTCGATGGATCCCCTCAAGGAGCGAGCCGGGCATGGTCACGAGCCTTGGTTGGATCCACCGATTTCCCTATTCGAATCCCAAAGATACCCCTTAAGCACATCAATTCCACAGACCGTGGGCATGATCTCAGTATGGGTTATCTAGGGATTCGTTAGGATCGACCGAAGTACATTCATAAATCCCTAATTCAACGTGGAGATTCAGATCTACATCTTCTCCATAGGATCTTAGGGCTAACCCATCAACCCTAGGAAGATCTACTCACACATGGCAATAGTAGCAAATAAAAACATCATTTTTGTAGAAAAGAATATCATAGCAATTTGTAGAATAAAGATCAGAAACTTACAACGGGAGATGCAGAAAATAGACGAGAATTAGATCCAACAAAAATCCAGATTCCAATACGCAATAACAATCGAAAACCAAAATATCAATTCAAGAGTTTCGATTCAGTATTCTCTAACAAAAATTAATCTAAAGTCTAACAAGCATCCCCTAAAAATTTCGCTCTCAAAAACCTATTCAAAAACTCCCCAAAATGAATTGCCCCCCCGATGTCGCGAGCTCCCAACATTCAGTCCAAAAATCGCGCAACAGACAGCTTCAGCAAATCCTTCCAAAATGGCCCTGGCATTGCCGACCGAGTAGGCTGCTCGGTCAAGCAGTGCGTTGCTCGTTCAGCTGCTCGGACCGAGCAGTTGTGCTGCTCGACCGAGCACGATAGGGAATTGAAAATCTTCAAAATCCTCGCTCTGCCTGCATGGGCCGAGTCAGGTCAGCTAGGTCCGAGCAGAGGCTGACTCGGTCACTGAAGATCTGCACGGGCCGTGCGCTGGAATTGATTCATCTTTGAAATTTGACGCTGCTCGACTGAGCAGATGAACTACTCGGTCCGAGCCATCCGCGTATCTGCCCCTTCTTGCATTTGAAGCTGCTCGGTCTGAGCATCTGAACTGCTCGACCGAGCAGTCTGGAAAACATTCTCCAGGAGCTGCTGAAGGCTCCTCTCTCTCCTCTGCTCTTTCTCTTCTCCTCCAATGGCTCCAAAAGTGTGGCAAACTCCTACAGGGCTCCACCAATGAGCTCACGGACATGTCGGATGTGTCCATACCCAAGTGGGGTCCCAAATCGCTGCAAAATCCCTGAAAACTAATAAAACACTATGAAACTCGAATATAACGTCAGAAACGCGATATCGTAGTAAAATGTGGGATCTGGATGCGAAAATGACATGGAATGCAATGAAATAATGATATGAAAATAGTGGAAAATATGGACACATCAAAATCTCCCAAGCTTACCTCTTACTCGTCCTCGAGGAAAACGAATAATCAGTACGCCGGGAGGAAAACAAAGAAGAAATAAGGAAAAATAAAAAGAGAGGAGAATAGAAGTGAGAGGAGGGCGCTAATGATGTTCAGTCAGATCTCTGGCCTAAATAGTAAATAACGATGCTCTGAATAATAAACACACATGCTACTGGCAATTTCTAGTTTTACAAATTATATGACTAGCATGCAATGCAGGCAAAGGATAAGGATCTACTGAAATAATGCCATCAATTCATATCAATCTCATGCAATCCCTAGAGTCTAGTATAAAGAAGTTGGCAATGCCCTTTTCAATCACAGATACACAAGGAGCATATAGAGATCACACAACATGCAATAGAGAATAGAAAAAGTCTTGCCATTCACTTATTCATTTCGATTCATGAAAAGTCTTCAAAAAAAAAAACTAAAGCATTTCGTAAAGTTTAGGTATTATTAAATCTCCCCGTTATGCACCGTCTCAACTCTACTGTCATGCTCACTAATGTGATCAGTTGGTTTACCCCCCAAGCTTAGCTTGAGGCGTCGCATCTAGGAATATGATATGAAATTTTTCTTTTTTCTTCCCAGTATAAGTGATAGCTTCTAATGAAAAGATACAAAACAATATTTATTTATTTTCTTCCTTTTTCTTTTCTTTTTCACATATGAATATGTACAGTATTTTTTTCTTTCTTTTTCTTTTTCTCTCTCTTTTTTCATTTAGAAGCTATACTTTTTCTTTTTGGGTTTGGAAAGTGAGTGCGGTAAAGATAGCTGTGGGGGTGTAACCAGCTGATATGTAGAGAAATAAATAGATATTGGAGAAGAAAAATAGTGTATCTCTCGGTTCACTCATAAGAGGTGCATAACTGTTTGATAAAATAATACCCTAACTAAACTCATAAATAGCATGGATATTTTCATTCCTCTAGATGAATACTGAAAAGGCATGCAGTAAATAGCACCATAGCAGCATGCATGCAATCAGAAGTGAATAAGATAAAAAAACAGATACTCCAAGTGTTCTAGTGATGCGTGAACCTAGGTGCATTACCCAACATGGTGCATACTAGATACTAATTCATGCATTCGATTTTCAATTCATTTTAAGCATTATATCAGATAGATAAGCAATAGAAATGCACGCATATAGATAGTAAAACTGAAATTTACCCTAATAGCATGTCATCGAAAGTGAGCATAGTAAAAGACTAATAATGCTATGAGAGGTATCATCATACAGAAAATCCTTAGCAAATAAAGGGAAAAAGGCGGAGAAAATAGGAAAATAAAGAAAAAGAGATGCATGCATGGTGAAAATAGAAAATATGATGCAAAATGAGAAAAACGAAAATGACGTGGAAAAGTGGTGAAAACGTAAAATAAAAACTGAGATAAGGGAAGAAAATGTAAAAGAAAAAATCAAAAATAAAGCGGTAGTGCTCATCCCCCCAAGCTAAACCAGCAGTGTCCTCACAGCTAAGAAAACGCTAGTAAGTGGGAGATGATGCTAAAAGGGGTGGGATGGGCGGGGAGAAAATAAAATAAAAATAAAAACTGTGCAGAAATAAACTAAAATCTGACATGGTGCAATGCTAAATGCAGATATGATGCATGGGTGGCTCCTCCCCCAAGCTATGCAACTGTAGGGCCCCGAACAGACAGATGGGCTCAATATAAATAGGGGGAGGCAAAAACTGGTATGGACGACATCAAGCAGAGGCACCACCCTCTGGGGGTGGTGATGGGTCCTTCTGATATGGACCCAGCAGTGTGGGAGGAGCAGTGATGGTAGTGTGAGGCTCAGATGAATATAGTATGAGGGCAAAAGAGGATCAACTATGACATCCGACTCATAAGTGGAAGAAACAGGCTCTGCAGAAGCCTGGGGAGGTAAAGCACTGAGTGGTGGAAGGGAAGTCACAGTCGATGGCCTGGGTGGTGGAGCATGTGGGAGGTTGGCCGTGTGTCCTGAGGAGATCTATGATGGATGCCAAGTCCGACTCGACTCTCGAGTGGTGTGTCACCGTGGAGCGTACAAAGTTGTCAAAATCTCTCCGAAGGAGAGAAGTCGACTCCTCTAACGCTATCAGGAGACCATCTGTAGTACGGGAGTCAGGTGGAGGGAGGGGGATGTGTCTGTGAGTCATCACTCTCGTGAATCGGTCCCATGCAGCTGAGGCACGGTGCCTAGCATGGAAGGTAGGAGAGGGTGAGCTAGAAGGTAACTCAGCGGTGGCAGAAAAAAGAGCCGTCGTCGACACAGAAGAGTAGACAGACGTCGACACGCTCTCAGTAAAAATGGCAGCTGATGATGAGGAAGTGGTGCCGGAAAGTGGAATCTGGTGACCTAAAGAGAGAGGAAGTGTTGCTATCAGGTCGCGGAGAGGAGGAAGAGTGGGGGCAGGGTCGTGCTCTGAAAAGTCTAGATCCGTGAGGTCGGGAGCAGACTGGAAATCAGTGCCCTCCCGTAAGGAAATGGTGGAGAGAGAAATCTGAGTCTCGGGGCGAGAGGTCGAGACAGTCCCCGAAGACGCGACTGTCGTGGGAGTGGTGGATACAATGGTGGTGGAAGAAACGGCTCCAGAGGATGATGGATGAGTAGGTGGTACTGGGAGGCCGGCAATTAAGGCAGCAATGTCATGCAACTCGAACTCTGGGGAGCGTGGCACCGGGTCATCGGCGACTGCCTCGACGGGTGCTCCGAGGGGCTCGAGTACGTGTAGGGGAGGGAGTGGGTCGACACGGGATCATCCAGTCAAGATGAATTGGAGCAATATGGGTGAGGTGTGGGGCCGGAAGAACCATATGTGGAGTGTGGTGAGTGCCTACGAGATGTAGCCAGTGACGCGCCCCGTGAGGTCTGATAATATGCATGTGCTCGAGCACGCCGAGGGTCAAGCATGTCGGGCCAACAGGACGGTGAAGGTCATCTGGGATGTGAATATCAAGCATCCTAGCAAAGATGGTAAAGAAACCACCGCAACAGACGTAAGTGGCATAGTCGGTGGTGGCGGTATGGAGTAGGTGATGACACAACCAGTGGGCTACGTCAGAGAGCATAAATGGGTGGAGTGAGCCATCCGGGTGGAATCTCAGAAGTCGGGTCATGCCCATGAGATGGGTGAGCTCTGGTAGGGACATGGTCCCGACCTCAGGCCTGAAGAAGAGAGTGGTGGCTAAGTGCCTTTGAGCGTAACGAAGTCATGGGTGCACGATGCATGATGCCTTCGCCTGACTAGGGCGATACTGAGCAAGGCCTAAAATATACTCCCAAAAGGCTCTAGCATCAAATGTATCCACATCATAGTGTGGAGAGAAGGCTGCTCTGGGATTGGGGATGGCAGGGAAGTGAAAGTACTCACGGATCATGGCATGTGTAATGGTGCAGTCGTGATCCATGAGCCGAAAAGTGATGCCATCACCCGCAGGGGTGCGAGCGAAGGAGCTGAGTGCCTCGAGTGCGATGTGGGTGTAGGTGGGTGCATGGACACCGAGGAATCGGTCGAAACCAATTGCTCGGTAGATGTGATGGACTCCCTGAAGGAGTCCAAGGGAGCGTAGGGTAGGCACGTCTATGAACAAAGTAGAAACGAGACGACGTTGAGAGATCCTAACAAAGCGCTCTCGGTGTGTGTCGTCTCGAAACGTGATGCCATAGGTCCGCAGACGTGCAGGCAGGGCATCCCTGGTGGGGGCGGGGTCTGGCGGTGATGATGTAGAGGTGGTGGATGGTGCTGTGGTGGGGATAGGGGCTGAGGTGGTAGGGATAGGTGTGGTAGTGGTGGGAGCTGTAATAGAGGGGGTGGTAGTGGTGGTGGTAGTGGTGGCGGTGGTGGTGAGTCGTGCACGACACGGTGGTCTGGAGGAAGAGGCGCCGGGAGTGGGCCTCTTCCCACGAATGGGGGGTGTGTGCGCTCCTCTCGTGCGAACCATCGTATCAATGGTTATGAGATACTACGGTATGAAAATAAATAGAGGGAAGAATATACCGAGGGTGCAAGCGATGCGAGTGCCGAAGTATCCCCCAAGCTAGTCCTGACAGTAGCTGCTGACGTATGGAGGGAGTACCTGAAAATAGAAACGATCAAAACATCAGAATAAGAGATTTAAATTGGGGGATGTACTGAAATTGGGTTACTCGACCGAGCAGTGATACTGCTCGGTCCGAGTCGTGATGCTTGGTGGACATGCTCTGGCCGTGTCCTAGGGCATAAGCAATTGGAGTTGGGTGGGGGGGCTTTTTGGTGGGTACTGATAGAGATGGGGGGCGGAGGGTAGGGGGGTTTAAATGTTGGAGGGGGGATCGGAGAGGACGGAGGGGAGGCGTCGTCGACAGCGTCGTCGATTCGAAGGTGGGACGGGGGGAAGAGATGGTGGGGTGGGGAGAGAGAGAGAGAGAGAGAGAGAGAGAGAGAGAGAGAGAGAGAGAGAGAGAGAGAGAGAGAGAGAGAGAGAGAGAGAGAGAGAGAGAGAGAAGGAGGTGACTGACCGGAGGTGGAGGCCGGACGGTGGCGCCAGCGGCGGCGCGGGAGGAGGAAGATGGTGACGGGGGTTGAACGAGTAGGGAGTGAGGGAGAGCTCGGGGGGGGGGGGGAATTTGAGGGTAAAAACTTTTTAGATTAGGTTAAAAAATTTTAACGGTGAAGTAAAAATCGAAACGGGTTGGGTTTAAAAACCCAACTCATTTGAGGGTGGGGCCCAGGGTGGGATAATACGACTCGGTTCGAGGAGCGCAGCTGCTCGACCAAGTCAATCAGCTTAAGAAATTTCAATAAATTGAGATGTAATATACTCCCTCGTATGCTCGACCGAGCAATGTCCTTCTCGGTCGGACTGTTCATTACTCGGGCTGTGCCAACTCTGCTCGGGCCGTGTAGGCAGAGTGCTGTTTTCTCCTCAATTCCAAAAGCCTGTGCAATCCGATCGAGCAGCTGATTGCTCAGTCAGGTAGATTTCTGCTCGGACCGAGCAGGAGGCTACTCGGGCCGTGTAGAAGAGGCGATGATCTGCTTCCTTTTTCGTCTCTGCACTGCTCGACCGAGCAGTATAGCTGCTCGGTCGAGTCACCTTTGTTTCCCTTTTCTCCCTTTTACTTTGTTTTCTCCTCAAGTCTAGTGCTCTCCTCCAACTTCCTTCCATTTATGATGTCGATACGCATGCCCCCAAATGTCCAACCTGTACAAAAGGTGAACTAATCAAATTTTTGTGATTTTATAATTTTATCTCTAAAGTATGAAATAAAAATAAGAAATTGAAAAAGAAAATCTGAAATCTAAGAAATTGGGTTGTCTTCCAATAAGCGCTCATTTTTAGTCGTGAGCTCGACTCCCTTTGATTTACCAATCATCATTTGGTGCGCGTGGAAGACGCGCGTCGTTCTTTCCGATGGTGAGATCCGGCGGTACTTGGTATCCGCCCACTTCAAGACTCTCCTCTGAGTAGCATATGGTCTCAGGTTCTTCATGGTTTGGAGAATGTTGTAGAAGTTCCTCATCCAATACTCTGATGTATGCGACAACCGCTTTGTGGTAGGTTGGGTCGCCGTCGTCGTCGATACCTGTTTTCACGGGGTCCTTCATGACCCCCTCAGAAGTGAAATCTTCAATGGCTTCTTCCTCAAGAAGCTCCAAATAGCTGGCGCTCTCCTCGTGAGCATGCTCTCTCATCGCTTCTGTAGCCAGAATTCGGCTTCGATGTTCCTCACGTTCAGGGAGAGGGTTCCTTCTCAGACATCAATCAGAACACCGGCCGTCGCCATGAAGGGGCGGCCGAGAATAAGTTGGGAGCTCCCTCCCTCGGGCATATCCATGATAATGAAGTCGACAGGAACACATAACCCTGGGGGTATCTGAAGAATGACATCCCTTGCTATACCCACCGGGTAGGTGATGGAATGATCTGCAAGCTGGATAGACATACTTGTCGGCTCTAGTTCACTTCCAGTCTGTAATCTCTTGAAAATAGAAAGGGGAATCAAACTGATGCTAGCCCCCAGATCAATCAGAGCTCTGCTGATAGGCATCCCTCCAATGGAGCACGACACGGTGAAGCTCCCAGGATCCGGCAGCTTCCGGGGGAGATGATTTTTGATAATGGAGGTGGAGTCCTCCATAAGCTTAATTTCTTCCAGCTTCCTCTTTCCCGTGATAAGATCCTTTAAAAATTTGGCGTAGATCGGGATCTCTGTGATGGCGTCCATAAACGGGATGTTCAGCTGAATTCCCTTCAATAACTCCATGAACTTGGCGTATTTCTTCTTCATCTTGGCTAGGGCTAGCCTCTGTGGGTGTGGAGGGGGAGGTCGGGAAGATTTACTCTTTGTAGCTTCAACAGGATGCGGTGTAGAAGTAGGTATGATGGGCGGTGTATCCACCTTCTCGTCAATAATTATTGGCTCTTCAACAGCCTCTTCTCTATCGCCGTCATCAACGGCTTCTTCAATAGTAACTCTCTTCTTATTCAACACCGGGACCCTACCACGTGTGGTTCATCGGGTTTATCTCCGGCTGTGAGTGAAGACATTTATGCAAGTGAAGAATTTATTTTAAACTGGGTCGATGTGTCCTGATTGAAGCGGGCCTGACCACTCATAAAGGTCTCCAAAGTGGCCTCCAGATTTGACCGCGGCAGGTTCGGCACATAGCCCTGCTGAGGCGGCCGGTTGAATTGATATCCTGGCAGTCGGTAAGGCCCAGCTGGCCTAAATCCGTCCTGCTGCTGGTTCTGCTGCTGCTGAGGAGGGGGTGGTGGTCTCTGAAATTGTGGAGGTTGCAGCCATCCACTTGGGTATCCATAGGAAAACCTCGAGTGATTCCTAGCAGCTGGATGCTGCCACTGATTCCGTCCCTATCCTTAGACGTATTGAACAGATTCAGATAACTCGGCACCATCATAGTGTGCCTCGCTGGGAATATATCTCTGGTCCACATACTCCTCTGCATGATGATAACCCGATGTGCTGGGCGATGCCATTATGGAATCTAGGCGCTGTTCGATCCTAGCCACTTGTTTGCATATGGTCTCGATGTGAGAATCCAAGTGGCTAGCAGCCTTGACCTCAGGAGTCCGGGTCACAATAGTTCTTTCCTCGTTCCATTGTTGATTGTTGGCCGCCATATGCTCCAACAAATCAATAGCCTCATTAGGAGACTTATCCAGTAAGGCGCATTGCGCCACAGCATTTATGATCATCTTGGTGCTAGACTGGAGCCGGTTGTAAAAGCTCTGCACCAAATCTCATGGCTGAATCCCGTGGTGAGGACACTGATGTTGGAGGTCCTTGAACCTCTCCCATGCCTCATAGAGTGATTCCTATAGGAGCTGCTTGAAGTTTGAGATCGCTCCACGGATCCGCACTGTCTTTGAGGGTGGATAGAACTTATCCACGAAGGCAAGCTTCTCCCAGATGGTGAAATGGTTAGGAGGGTGGGCCCGAAGCCAATATGAGGCTTTATCCCTCAAGGTGAACGGGAAAAGCCGCAGCTTCACAGCATCATCGCTCACGTCCTTGGCCTTGAACGTATCGCACTTCGCCAGGAAGGTGTCGATGTGGTGATTGTGGTTTTCATGCGGATGCCCATGAAAGGGATCCTGCTGCATCAAATTAATCAGCCCCGTCTTCAACTCGAAGCTCGCCGCCGCCAGTTGCGGTCTAAGAATGGAGGAGTTGTTTCCAAACGGCGGCTTCATGTGGTCCCTGATGGACCCGATGCGAGGAGGAGGAGGATTGTTTTCTGCCATTTGAGCAGAGGGAGATGAACTTCTACTTGAGGCTCTCAAAGCCCTCGTTGTCTTCTCGATCTCGGGATCGAATAATAATTCTCTAGTAGATCCCTTGAAGCGGGTGTTCATGCACCAACAAAACTCAAACAAATACCGTCAGTAACACCGAAATAAATAAAAGAATAAAAATGGGTGAAAAGGTGAGAAATGATTAGAGTGCTAGCAAACTTCAAAGAATAAAAATAAACTGAGATGAACACTATTGCCATCCCCGACAACGGCGACAAAAACTTGACGCACCCAAAACCTACACTTAGATTCCACCTGGCGGCGTCACGATCACCAGGCGTGGTATGACCCCTAGGCTTCAATTCCGGGCTCAATCCGCAAGCGGACGGTGTCGAGTTATAGTATAAATGATATCGAATCTCACAGGGACAGTGATAGTGTATACGGATTCTCAGTTTACTTCTAAATCTCGAAGTAAGATAGATATCGGGTTGGAAGGGTTGATTGGGGTGTTGTTGTTGTTTTACTAATAAAAAGGGCTAGGGAATTAGGGATCACCGCTAAGATTGTTGGGGGGGCGACGTTGGAATAGAATCCTTACGTTGCATTAGGGTTAGGGGATAAATCTCCCAATTCATACCACTCTCGTGGGTTAGAATTGTGAGGTATTTCGGTAGCTCTCATTGACGCAATGGCGGTAGCCGTCAACGTAGCGGTATAGTTCATCGATGGATCCCCTCAAGGCGCGAGCGGGACATGGTCACAAGCCTTGGTTGGATCCACCGATTTTCCTATTCGAATCCCAAAGATACCCCTTAAGCACATCAATTCCACAGACCGTGGGCATGATCTCAGTACGGGTTATCTAGGGATTCGTTAGGATCGACCGAAGTACATACCCAAATCCCTAATTCAACATGGAGATTCAGATCTACATCTTCTCCCTAGGATCTTAGGGCTAACCCATCAACCCTAAAAAGATCTACTCACACATGGCAATAGTAGCGAATAAAAACATCATTTTTGTAGAAGAGAATATCGTAGCAATTTGTAGAATAAAGATTAGAAACTTACAGCGGGATATACAGAAAATAGACGAGAATTAGATCCAACAAAAATCCTGATTCCAATACGCAATAGCAATCGAAAACCAAAATATCAATTCAAGAGTTTCGATCCAGTATTCTCTAACAAAAATTAATCTAAAGTCTAACAAGAATCCCCTAAAAATTTCGCTATCAAAAACCTATTCAAAAACTGCCCAAAATGAATCGCCCCTTCGCTATCCCGAGCTCCCAGAATTCAGTCCAAAAATCGTGCAACAGACGGCTTCAGCAAATCCTTCCAAAAATGGCCCTGGCATTGCCGACCAAGTAGGCTGCTCGGTCGAGCAGTGCGTTGCTCGTTCAGCTGTTCGGACCGAGCAGTTGTGCTACTCGACCGAGCACGACAGGGAATTGAAAATCTTCAAAATCCTCGCTCTGCCTGCATGGGCCGAGTCAGGTCAGCTAGGTCCGAGCAGAGGCTGACTCGATCAATGAAGATCTGCACGGGCCATGCGCTGGAATTGCTTCAGCTTTGAAATTTGACGCTGCTCGACTGAGCAGATGAACTGCTTATTCCGAGCCATCCGTGTATCTGCCCCTTTCTTGCATTTGAAGCTTCTCGGTCCGAGCATCTGAACTGCTCGACCGAGCAGTCTGGAAAACATTCTCCAGGAGCTGCTGAAGGCTCCTCTCTCTCCTCCGCTCTCTCTCTCTTCTCCTCCAATGGCTCCAAAAGTGTGGCGAACTCCTACAAGGCTCCACCAATGAGCTCACGAGCATGTCGAATGTGTCCATACCCAAGTGGGGTCTCAAATCGCTCCAAAATCCCTGAAAACTAATAAAACACTACGAAACTCAAATATAACGTCAGAAACGTGATATCGTAGTAAAATGTGGGATTTGGATGCGAAAATGATGTGGAATGTAATGAAATGATGATATGAAAATAGTGGAAAATATGGACACATCATCTCCTCAGTAACATGGCTTCACATTGACGTTAGGAGGGGCATGGAGTGTCTGCTGGGCTTGCCCTGCTATCAGTCATTAGAATAACGACTATGTTTTTGTTACTTTCCCTGGGGATGCCAAAATTTTAACTAGCTGGGGAAGCTCGGGCACCTACGAGTTGGTGTTGGACCTATCAGATGTCGATCGAGCCGCAGTTACATTCCTGTCGGCCTTGCCCAGGAGGAAGAGAGTGGTCTGGCCCTTGTTAGACGGTCTCCTCCTCAAGAGCGTCTTGTGGTCCCCTAGCAAAGGCACTTTTTAGACTTCATCCTACTCCTTGGCTTACCCCGATTCTCCTTTCTATTGCAGGAATGGCGGGTCACGGGTCAAGAGTTCAGCCATCCATACGACGTGCATCAACTCATCCATCGGGGTGCTCGGGGCTCTCAGGGAAGCTCCTCTGGTCATGCGACGTGTCGCACGGAGGATGATGCGATCCGTGCAGCCGAGCCGCCGATATGGATGCTAAAGATGGTGGATACTCCCTCGACTGCGGGCTCTTCTCCCGTCGTGACGGGTCTGATTGATGGTTCCCTGAGTCTGGCTCCGATCCCGGCCGTTGTAGGTTCTTCTTCTGCTATGATGGGCCTGGTTGACCTCCTGCCGACTTGGTCCTCACTGAGGGGGCCTCGGTTGGTCGGCCGTAGGATCCACCGCACTGACCGGAGGTCAGAGGCCAAATAAGAAGCATTGCTCAGGTTCTGAGAGGCCCGAGAAGAAGAGAAAAGGGAATGGCAGCTCCCTGGTGGCGCGTCCCTCGTCGGCCGCCACACAAGGAAGCCCCCAAGCCTTAGGAGAGGCTTCCCATAACCTCCAGGTCGAGCATACACCGGTCAAGGCATGGCAAGTACTGTCTGCGTTTGGGCCCGGACTTAAGGCCCCGCCTGGAGGGTCAGTTTTTACCGACCGTGACGTGGATGTCCGGTTGGCGCAGAGCCGTATTGCCAGGGGACCGCTCTCTCCTGGAGAGGGTCTACTCCAAGGGTCTGGTGGACTGCATGGTATGGCAGATCCAGCAGGTATGTCTCTTTCTTCTCTCACTCACATTTTGTTTAGTTCGACCTTTATCCCTTTCGTCTCGCAGGCGTCCTCAATGGCCGTAGAGGTGCAGCGGCGCTTGGAGCAAGTCACCGAGCTCGAGGCGGCCTTCGAGCTGGAGCATCTGAGGGTAGAGGCGACCGATTGATCGGTTGAAGAGGCTCGCAAGGAGTTACGACCCGCACTCCACAAGGTCGCTGAGCTTACGTCGGAGGTGGAGAGGTTGAAGGAGGCGTTGGCAGCCGCCGACGTTTCTCGGGCCGCTGTCAAAAGGCCTGCGGGCAACGCCGAGGAGGAATTATCCCCTGTCTAGGCACATCAGAAGGAAAGGGCCGAACTTTGGTCCGAGATTGGTACCTTGCGGCGAGCGGATCCCCAGCGGCTTGTTGATGAAGTTATGAGGGGCTACGAGAACGTCCTGGCCCCGAGGATTGCAAAGTACTTCTTGGAGGGATTCGTGGCATGTGAGGAGTGGGTTCGACAGATGCTTCTTCGCCCCTCCTCTACCCCCGACCAGCCTGTCGGGACGAGGGACATCACTGAAGTAACTGGGAAGAGCTCCTCCCGGCTCCCGCGTCGTAGGCGGTCATGGTGGCTTTTCCTTTTGCTTTCTCCCCCATTTGTAACATGCCGAATGAATAATAGAATTTATTATTTTTGGTACATTTGTTGTGTTTGTGTGTTGTATTTGTTTTGGCCTTGCCCCCTTCCCGTTGTTCATGTCGAGATCGGTCAGCGGCTCGAGCTGCGGGAAGGATTTCTTGAGGATGTTTTTTGACTGGTTTGGACCGATGGTGTGGTCAGTCCACTTGGGGAGTTGCTCTAAGGCTTACGGTTGATGGAATGATCAGCCTGCTGGGTGCGTTTCTTCTAGCCTTACGATCGATCGATTGATTGGCTTGCTGGGGGAGTTTCCACCAGTCTTATGGTCGATCATGTGGCCGGCCTGCTGGGAGAGTTTCCCCCAGCCTTACGATCGATGGATCAGTCGGCCAGCTGGGGGAGCTATCCCCAGTCTTATTGTCGATCGAATGATCGGACTGCAGGGGCAGTTGCCCCCAGCCTTATGGTTGATATGTGGCCGGCTTGCTGGGGGCATTTCCCCAAGCCTTACGATCGATGGGTCGGTCAGCCAGCTGGAGGTGCTACCCCCAGTCTTATGGTCGATCGAATGATCGGCCTGCTAGGAGAGTTGCCCCGAGCCTTATGGTCGATATGTGGCCGGCCTGCTGGGGGTTGCCCCTAGCCTTACGGTTGACTGGTCAGTTGGTTAGTTGGGGGAGCTACCCCCAGGCTTAGGGTTGATCAAATGATTAGCCTGCTAGGGGAGTTGCCCCCAGCTTTATAGTCAATGTGTGGCCGGCCTGCTGGGGGAGTTTCCCCCAGCCTTACGGTCAACGAATTGGTCAGCCTGCTGGGGGAGCCACCCACAGTCTTATGGTCAACCGAATGATCGGCCTGCTGGGGGAGTTGTCCCCAGCCTTATGGTCGCTCGAATGATCGGCATGTGGGGGGAGTTGCCCCCAGACTTATGGTCGCTCGAATGATCGGCCTGCTGGGGGAGTTGCCCCCAGCCTTATGGTCGACCGAATGATCGGCCAGCTGGGGGAGTTGTCCCAGTCTTACGGTCGATCGTAAGGTATGATCGGTCCTATTGGGGGAGTTGCCCCCATCCTTACGGTCGTTCATGAGTTGGATCAGTCCTATTGGGGGAGTTTCTCCCAGCCTTACAGCCGATCGAGGGTTGGATCGGTCCTGCTGGGGGAGTTGCCCTAGCCTTACGGCCGATCGAGAGTTGGATCGGTCCTGCTAGGGGAGTTGCTCCCAGCCTTACGTCCGTTCACGAGTTCGATTGGCCCTGCTAGAGGAGTTTCCCCCAGCCGTACAGCTGATTGGAAGTTGGATCGGTCCTGCTGGCGGAGTTGCCCCAGCCTTACGGTCGATCGAGGGTTCCGTCGGTCTTGCTGGAGGAGTTGCCCCCAGTGGTCTCGGTGTCAGATCCGACAGGCGATTACCAAATCTTGAAGGGCGCGTAGTTGTGAGCAAGAAATCATGTTAATCGCTCGCCCTGAGCCATTAGACGCGGTCGATTGGCTGATTCATTATTCAATTATGCGCACAGGGGTGTGGACGACGTTCACCTTCTTCCCCTTATCTGATTGCCTCGATATGCCCTATCTGGAGCCTGCCTTCGTAGCATCGACGAAGTTCTTCAAATATCCTTGACTACTGAGCTGGCCGATGTCCTTCTTTAGGTGCCAGCAGTCGTCAGTGTCGTGGAAGTTATCTTTGTGACATTTGCAGTATTTCTCTTCGTCTCTTCTTCCCCCCTTCATCTTTTGGGGAGGCTTGTTGATGTGGGCCTCTTTTAGGGCATGCGTCAGGACGACGTCCTGGGTTATGCTCAGCCTGGCGGCACTGTTTCCCCTCTGCGCGGCTTCCCCCTGGGACTCCTCTACTGCTTGTGGTCCTCCAGCTCGCAGCATTCGCCTTCGCCGCACTTTGAGCTCCTCCTGGCCCCCGTGGGGGGGACCTCCTTCCTCTGCAGCGACGGCTTCCTCCGTCAACATGAATTGCTCTACCCGAGCCAGGACCTGGACGAGGCCCTTAGGGGGGTCTTGATGCAACGATTTCTTCAGGCCTCTGTGCAGGAGCCCTTTCTTTAGGGCTGTCATGGTAACCAGTTCGGGGTAACTCTCGACATTTAGTCTCTGAGTTTCGAAGCGCTTCATATGACCCCTCACTTCAGAGTCTTACCTGGCCTTTAGATTATGTTGAACAGGAGGTCCGAGCCTGGCTTCCTTTATCGCCTGCCCATAAACTGTTGGCAGAACTTCTGGGAAAAGTCCCAGAAGTTGCCGATGGATTGGTCAGGGAGGTTGTTATACCACTCCCTGGCGTATCTGTTAAGGGTGGTATAGAAGCCTCGTCAGAGCAGGGCATCGTCCGCCCCTCGAAACATCATGACTCCCTCGTAGTCTTGCACGTGCTCCTGGGGGTCTCTCGTGCTGTCGTACTTCTCTAAGGTTGGTACTTTGAACCTGGAGCGTACTCTCGCATCGGTGATACTCCTCATCAGTGGGCATAGATCGTCCCCTAGGGCTTCCAGGTCGATCTGTCCTGGTGGCACTTCTCCTCGGTGCTTGGATGGCTTTGCAAATCAGAGGGAACGTGCGAGGGGCATCCTCTACGGCCCTCCCGGCTAGGGATCGTCGTCTATCGCTGGGCGTGCTCCCTGTAGTGGCGATCTTTGAAACTCCTGGGCCTCTTTCGACGTGGGCTTCTGCTCCACCCCCGACACTCCTCTACGGTCGTGCGGCTGGACGATTGTCGTTCGGCTGAGTAGGGTCGCTTGGACAAGGCCGTAGTTGATTCGTACGTGGTCCATTTGGTTCTCCTTCCTCCCTCACCTTGAAGAGAGTGGGGGTAAACGATCGCTCCCGGTTCAGTCCCTCACCATCGTGGTCCATGACTATGGTTAAGCGCAACGGGGGGCATGCCCCAGAGCGGTCGGGAAACCCCGCCTGGTTTCCTCCCAAGGGGTGTAGAGGGCCCATGAGATGTTGAATGGCTTCTGCTAAGGCTCGAAAGTTGGCATTCATCTCCTGGGCGATATGATCGAGTTGTTCGCGAGTTATCGTGCGTGAGTCACCGGGTTCCCCTGCGGAGCGGCTGTGCTCGGTTTCGTGTTGGACGTAGCTACCCTCCTCCTGGATGGTTGGCATTCGGGCCGCTCTGTCATTGTGTTGCTCCATATTGGTTGCGGTGGATGACGTGGGAGATGATCTCTTTTCCACAGATGGTGCCGGATGTTTCGGGGTGTTTTCTCACTACTGATTGATAGGTTGAAGGTCCGGGGGTCGTCGTGGTCACGTGGGACGCGTACGACCTCCGGGGTCGGTTGTTCGAGCGTTTGCTGAGGTGGAAACGCGCAGATCCATGCGTTGATGTGCCGAAGGGAAGCTTCGGCTGAGCGTCGGTATCTTGGGATGATTAACGGGCTCAGGCTCGAGAATGTTCGGACCTGAACGATGTAGCACCGAAGGGTGACTTCGGTTGGTTGGTGTTTCCTTCGATCTACACAGACGAGAAATCTCGTCAGGAGGGTCGGACATTGGTTTCGACCAAGTCCCCTCCGATGTCGAAGTCAGTACTTGTCTGAAGGATGCTCAGTGGGATCGAGTATGGTTCACGGAGAGACCAATACGCGAGTCCTCATGCCAAGCCGTGAAGGAGAAATATGTGAAGTGGAAGAAAGGTCTTGGAGAGGTGGAATACATGAGATCTGAGTATTCAGGGTTCGATCCCTTGGTGTTTTGTCCTTCTGCCTTCTTATAGGAGTCCGCATGTCAACACCTTTATGATGTCCTGCCGTCTTTAGAACCGACCCAATCACGGTTCGGTTCGAACTGTGGAACCGAACCGGAACCGAACCAGTTTAGAACCGAACCGAACCGGAACTGGCCGACTGGTTCCAAGAACCGGAACCGGAACCGGAACAGGGCCAAGCCGTTTCGGTTCCAGTTTGCACTTCTACGGAACCGAATCGGAACCGGCGGTTCCGATTCGCCGGTTTCCCGGTTCCTGGCTACCGATTATCCGTCTTTCAATCTTCTGCATCGACATAGTGACCGGTGTAGCATGTAGTGGCTGATGCCTACGCGTTTCCCTCAATCTGGTGCAATTGCTGCTAACTAAATGCCCTTCTAACGTCAATGCACACTTGAAAAATATCTCTTGATTACCTTTCTAACTAGAACCCAGTTTTGGCCCACTAAAGAGGTTCCAAATTCACCTTTAAAGGAGAACAACAGGGGATGATACATGGAAAGCTCCAATATTATTCCAAAAAATAAAATTTTTTGCTAAATAATTTGCTCCAATTGACCCGGAACCGGTCCCGAACCGGAACCGGAACCGGTCTAGAACTAGAACCGGAATCGACTGGGAACTGGAACTGGCAGTTCGGAACCGGAACCGAACCGCGGTCAGGTCTAGCCGTCTCGCCCTTCGTGCCCGCCCACTTTGATGGTCCCTTGAAGGGTCATGAAGGCGGTCGTGGTGGCGCATTGACTGGTGTTCAAGACGGACGCAATCTTTGATACACTCGCGGGACCTTTTGGTTTGGCCCTTGGGCTTGGCATGCTCCGTTTGGAGGTTGTATCAGTTACGTAACTTATAATTATAGATAAAGCATTGTGATAACCATTACATATAATCACCCGAACAAAGTATGATTTAGCAGAGTATGATTTAGCAGTAATTGTAATCTGTTTGGGGGCATGCGTGTCCGGCATGGAGCACGGATTTTGTTTCCAAATTGATGTCTCCAAGTCGCAGGCTACAAATTCATGTTTGATTTGGATGCTAGGAGTGCGATTGTTCAATTTGATCAACTAATTGCCGGAGTATTTGATGGGCCGGATGCACAATAATTAGCCGGATACTTGGTATACAGGCCGACTTTTTTCAGTGGGCCACTAAAAGGAAGCCTTTATATCATAGAAGAAATACAGATCATCTCACATTCCATGCTTCTTCTCTCTCACAGTCACATACCGTACGCCATTGATCCCATGTCGCCTCAAGTTAATATGTTCTCCTTGTAGAAGGAGCTTGATGGTGGCAGCTTGTAGTCTTCATATATAGGTATTGGTTCTCCCAAACTTGCCAACTGGAGCTCAACCTTGTTATGGGGAAAATCAGAGACAAAGCAAATCCATCCAGGTCCCCGGGGATGTGGCCAAGTGGACCCCTCTATTTGTGACTTGACGCCCATATGAACATTTACTAGAAATAACCAATGCACAGAGTACACGAGCGGCCAAAAAAAAACCCTACACAATTAGGATGCGGGGCCCACACGTCTGTATCACTGGGTGCAAAAACGGGTTCTGTTGGTCCACGGGTACGGCCCACGAAGCGGTGTCAAGATACACGACCCAGTTAGAGCCTAAAACCAGAAACCCGCCATTAAGACCGAATAATGCTCTGTCAAAGGAATGACTAATTCGACCATTGGACTCCCGCTGATACTCAGGGATGAGTTAATGGGACCGAGTAAATAGGCGGCCGTTATCATCAATCCCGGAGAAGATCCCGCCCTGATCAATGAGGGAGGGTTATTCGCAATCGTCCGATTAACATCTATAAATACCCGAAAGGACAATGTAAAAAGGGTTCCAAGTCCCGAGGTACGAGATTCGATACTCGAATATTTTTCATATTCCAACTTATATTTCTCCCTCAAAAGAGCTTGCTACGCTAGACTTGAGACGAGCCTCTGTAGGTCGATCTCAGCTGCTCCAAGCTCACTCCCTTACGTCCCATTCTGACTTAAGCATCGGATGGGATATGGGTCGGGACCCAGATCCGACCCCACTGACGCTTCCTTGTGGTGCAGATCATCAAGGCCCGATCTAGCGGTAAGGTCGTGCCGGTGCTTCTTGATATCAATCAACCGAAGTTCGATCCATTCGAGGGTCTAACAAGCATCGCAAGTCGATTACAAATTGTCAACAACCCCGGTTCTACTAACCCAAGGTCCCAATCAACCTGTCGACGAGGCTCCAGCTCAGCAAAAAACGGGTCCACGTCAGCATCGTCATTGTTTCGGTCATTTTTGGGCTTAACAGTTGGCGCAGTTCGTGGGAAAACGGAGTCGACATCCCAATCAACCGAATACCATGACCATGTCGACTCACCCATCAACACACTCCGAGGATACCGTGGTGTCTCCCAGCATCGATACCTTCAACATGATAACGGGAGGCCCGTCACAGTTAGGAATGTCTACCTCCCTTCAAAGCTCTTACGCTGGGAGGTTGATGACCATCTTAGTTGGAAAGAAGCGCCCGAGAGACTCTATGCCTCCAATATCTTTTTCGGTTAAAGATCTGGATGGTGTGGAGCTGCCGTACGACGACACCGTCATCATCATCACCACCATTATTGAGGTAACTGTGAAGAGGCTGCTCGTGGACATGGGAAGTTTGTGCAACGTGCTTTTCTTCACCGCACTGGAAAGGATGAGGCTGTCTTCATCAGAGTTGAGGTCCTGTCAGGGACCTCTCGTAGGGTTCACTGGGCATTCTGCGCCAGTAGTAGGCATCATTACCCTGTCGGTGACCCTTGGCACGTATCCACGACAGGTCACTCGCCTGACCAACTTTATAGTGCTGAAGATCAACTCAGCATACAACGGAATCATCGGCAGACCGCTGCTCAATGCAGTAGAAGCAGTGGTCTCAACCTTCCATCAAATGATCAAATTCCAAACTCCTGAGGGAGTTGGGAAGGTGAGAGGGAATCAGAAGCGGTCATGTTACCTTATGTCCACCACTTTGAGAAGGGTGGTGCAGGCAGACCCATCGATCCCAAGGGCAAAAGTAAAGACGAGGAACAACGACCCGCAATAGTTGAAGAGATGGAGATCATCCGGATCTCTAAAGAAGAAGAAGAAAAGACCTTCTCCATTGGGTCGATGCTCCCCGTCGACCTAAGGGAGCAGTTGATCGCTCTCTTGAGAGAGAGCATGCTGACATTTTTGCCTGGTCTCCAAGGGACATGTCCGACATCGACTCCCAGGTAATATCCCATAAACTGGAAGTCGAACCGACTTTCAAACCCATGAACCAGAAGAAGAGGAACATGGGGGCGAAAAGATGAAGGCCACTGTTGAGGAAGTGGATCGACTTCTGGAGGCGGGCGTCATTCAAAAGGTCAAATACCCCGAATGGCTCTCGAATGTCGTGATGGTGAAAAAGGCGAACGGCAACTGGTGGAAGTGCGTCGACTTCACTAATCTCAACAAAGCCTGTCCGAAAGATAGTTACACATTGCCCTGAATCGACCATCTGGTCGACAATGCCTCGGACTATGAACTCTTAAGCTATATGGACGCCTTTTCAGGATATAACCAGATCCAAATGGCACCGAAAGAAGAAGAAAAGACTTCTTTCATCATGGATCGAGGTACTTTCTGTTATATGAAGATGCCATTTGGTTTAAAGAATGCAGGAGCTACGGACCAGCGTATGTCGGATGAAACTTGGAAGTCGATGTTGATGATATGCTGGTCAAGTCGAAGAAGCCGACGGACTACATTGTAGATCTCCGAGACACATTTGCACAAGTCTGACGTTACAATCTTCGACTGAATCCAGCCAAGTGTACTTTTGGGGTTCAATCGAAGAAATTCCTCGGTTTCATGCTAACGAACCGAAGAATTGAGGCTAATCCCGACAAAATCACGGCAATCGTGGCGATGAAGGAGCCCTCAACCATCAGAGAACTTCAGAGAATGAATGAAAGAATAGCGGCTTTGGACCGATTCCTGTCCAAGTCGGTCAAGAGATCTCTGCCATTCTTTAAAGTACCGAGAAAGGCGATAGCATCTAGGGCAAATGACAAGAAGGTTGTCGATTGGGACGCAGACTATAAGAAAGCTTTCTCCGAGCTGAAAGAGTACCTTTGCAGCCCACCGCTCCTGACCAAGCCATATACAGATGACCAACTCATCATTTATTTGGCTGCTACCATGGAAGCCGTGAGCTCGGCACACATCATGGAGGACTTGGGAGTGCAACGACC
The DNA here is from genome assembly GCA_030789695.1 of Scilla litardierei. NCBI lineage: Eukaryota > Viridiplantae > Streptophyta > Magnoliopsida > Asparagales > Asparagaceae > Scilla > Scilla litardierei. Next base: position 169,877,612 of record CM061136.1, read on the forward strand.
TATCTACTACGTCAGCCAAGTCCTCCATGGTGCAAAAATAACTTACTCGAGAATAGAAAAGATGGCGTTTGCATTGATCCAATCCGCAATGAGGCTATGACCATACTTTCAAGCACACACACCATCTTGGTCATCACCGACACCCCAATGGAGAAGAATCTGAAGAGGATGGATCGGTAAGGGTGAATGATGAAGTGGGGAGTCGAGCTGATCGAATTCGAAATCAAGTATAAGCCAAGGATTGCCATCAAAGGGCAAGCCCTAGCCGACTTCATCATCGAACTCACTTATGATGATAACCCGCTAGAAGAGGTACATGTTGCTAACATACGAACCAATACTTCCTCTTCTCCCTCGACAGCTCTCAATTCACCGACCGACACAATTGAGGACGAGGGAACGTGGATCGTGCAAGTAGACGGTTCTGCCACTCAAATCGGAAGCAGGGCCGGAATAATTGTCCAAACATCAGCGGGCAATATATTCGAGTATGCTCTTCGCTTCGATTTCCAAACCACAAACAATTGAGCGGAGTATGAAGCTGCCATCAACTGGCTCCATTTGGCTCGAGCCCTAGGAGCAAAGGTGGTTTAGCTACTCAGAGATTCCAATCTAGTAGTCCACCAATTGAATGGAGATTTTGAGGCCCGCGAGAACATGATGCAAAGCTACATGCATATTGCTAAAGCGGAGCTCGCCAAGTTCAGACGGGTGGAGATCCACAATGTACCAATGTCAAAGAATCACCGAGTCGATGCCCTTTCGAAGCTCACGTCATCCTTATCAGCAGGACTCGGTTGAACAGTGTACATACAACATTTGCTGTACCCCAGCGTACCTGAGCAGGAACTCCTGAGCATCGACCAAGGGGTCACTTGGATGGATCCTATAATCCATTATGTAAACACGGGGGAGAAGCCGACCGACCCGATAAAGGCACGAAAGCTAGAACGAAAGGCGTACCAATTTGTTCTGCTGGACGGTTCATTGTATAAAAGATGATGTACCAGGTATGCCGTCTTTCCTTACCTCAAATGATTAACCCCACAGGAAGCACTTTATGTGATCCAGAAAATACACGAAGGGGATTGCGGGAACCATTACGGAGAAAAGGCTATAGCCTTGAAAGCCCTAAGGCAAGGTTGCTTCTGACCGACCATGTTCAAGGAAGCAATCAAGTATGTGCAAAAGTGCCCAACTTGCCAGAAGTTCTCGAGGATCAGCTCAGCCCCTCCAACTGATCTGATTTCAATCATCGGTCCAGTTCCCTTTGTAAAGTGGGGTTGGACATTCTTGGCCCGTTCAAGAAAATAAGCAAACATCGAAAATTCCTGATCGTGGCTATCGACTACTTTACTAAGTGGATCGAGGTAGAACCCCTTGTCCGAATTACGTGGAAGGAGGTCAGAAGATTCGTATGGAAGTCCGTTTTCTGTCGGTTTGGCATCCGTCAGTCCATTGTGACAGACAACGGGATTTAATTCGACAGCACAGGCTTTAGGGATTTCTGTTCCGATCTAAAGATCAAATTGCATTTCGCCTTTGTCACTCATCCCCAATCCAACGGACTAGCAGAGGCTGGTATTAAATGCATCCTCAGACCCCCTGTAGAAGAGGATAGCTGGACTCGAGGGGACATGGCCAGAAGAAATCCTTGGCATACTATGGTCGTATAGAATGACCCATAAAACCTCGACAGGTGAAACACCATTCATGATTGCCTATGGTTGTGAAGAGGTTGACCCATTGGAGGTTAACGAGCGACCGCTTCGCCTCCAATACTACGATGAGGAGAGAAACTCGGAGGGACTCAAGCTCAAGCTACAGTTGATCGACGAGGTTCACGAACGAGCCCTGACGACCCTCATTGAACAGAATAGACGTATGGCTCGATATTTCAACTCCAAAGTTTGAGGGCTACTTCCGTATAGGGGACCTGGTGTTATGAAAGACTGCCTTCACTCTTGAGATTCTTAAATAAGGAAAGCTTGCTGCGAAGTGGGAATGTCCCTAAAAGGTGATCGATGTTCTCATCCCGACCACCTATTGACTCGCTACTATGGATAACAGGAAGCTTCCTCATCCTTGGAATACTGAGCATTTGTGAAAGTGCTATCAATGATTGTACTAGCAGTAGGAGATACATTGTGGTGATCGAAACTTACCTTTGTTTTTTTTACTTTGTGCCAACTTATGATAAATACAAAGTCGATCATTTATACTATCTACTTAGTTTTTTAATCGTCGTCAGTCGTAAGCTAAGTGGCTACCCCTTGTCACTAACGACCCTCGACCGTCGTCGACCGTAAGTTGAAAGGGTCTCGCCCCTCGCTATCGAACGACCCTTGTTGTCAACCGTAATCCAAAGGGCTACCCCTTGCCACTGAACGACTCTCGACTGTCGTCGGTCGTAAGTCGAAGGGGCCTCACCCCTCGCTACCGAACAACCATCGTCGTCAGCCGTAAGCCAAAGGGCCACCCCTTTCCATTGAACGACCCTCGACCGTCGTCAGTCGTAAGTCGAACGTGCCTGGCCCCTCGCTACCGAACGACCCTCGTTGCAACGCCCCACTCCCCAGGATACCCAATAAGTACGAATCCGTATCAGGTATTCCTGAAGAGACGGGTGTTACGAAGGAAAATACACAAAAACTCTAGCAGGTCCACTGCGCACTGCTGGGATAGTACCTATAATGTTCCCATAGCACAACCAAAGAACTAAAAACATAAACACAGAAGGAAGCACAGAGGGAAATTGTACAACAACTAAACCCAAAGAAAAGTCTGATTTATATACATCATCCATCTGTACATACATCCATCATAAACATCTCGTCACTACCCAAACAAAACCCCAAAAGTACAGCACTCTCTCCTCTCCCCTCGCCATCCCAACCTAACTCATCCACAGAACTCCACTGCTCCACCTCCTAGCCATCAACCAACTCCATCAACAACACCTGAAAAGTCAACGGTGGGGCACGTCAACGCGTGACCCAGTAGGAATACCATACCCCAACTAGCCCTTACATGAAGCGTGGAAAAAGTGCATGTGAGCAGGCAGAGTGTATGACATGGCATAAACATCAAGCATCATAATGAAACATAAGGCAAGTTATAAGAGCTACAAAGGTGAAGTGAGCTACAAGTAAAGAACATATAAGTAAGCAACAATTGATAATGCTACAAAAGTAATGAAAGTTATCTGAAGTGTTTTGGACCCTAAGTAGTGGGTAGACCTTCTTGGGACTGGACCTCACCCCCAGTTGGGGTGGAACAGGCAAAACTCCTCGAGACAAGCTCTTACTAAAGGAGCCCTGTTTTCCCCTTATTTCTCCTTCACATTTCTCCAATTCTCCACATTTCTGCCACTCCCCACCACTCGGGCAAGAACAGGAGGGCCACCAACCACCAGTCCAGCCCATCATGTTTTCCCCACAACTTAGTGTCCCCCAATCCCCGTGTCACCCTCCTTTTAAGAGTACTTAGCCATTTCTTTGCATTTTAATTAAAAGTATCATGTAACAAAAGAATCACATAGCAAACACCATTTCCATTCTTTCCTTTCCACATTTCACAATACACTTGGGACATGCATCTCCTTGTGCATTTTCTTTTCCTATTCCATATATCACAACAAAAGGCCATGCCTCAATCAAGCCAACCGTACACCATCACATAAGCATACATAGCTTCATTAATTAATGATTACATATACAACTTGGAGACAACATATAACAAAAAGAGAAGCATGCATGATAAAACACTTTAGGTGAAACATGAACATATATGTGCATGGCTTCAGCCAACCATCCATCTTCATGGAACACTAATAATTAAGAGCAATTACCACAAATAAGGTTTAAGAACAACACTTCTCAACTTCAGCTTACAGGAAATTGCAGGCAGTCAGTAAAGGTGGACTGATTTCAGGGAATTGCAGTTCGAATCTCACAAAACTCACAACTACAAAGTTGTAGATATGGAAGTTTTAGATTCACAGATATAATTTCATGCAAAAATATGAATTATCTGATTTATGGTGAATTATTTAGTGAGAACTGTCGAATCTGTTTTTCAGACAGATTCTAAGGGTTGTAAAGATTGCTAGTTTCGGACATGATACAGTTAGAATCTCAAAAATGTGCACTCAAAAAAAGTTATAGAAAAAGCTGTTATCTTTCCAACGAGACTAAGATCATCAAGTTCTATGGAGTGTGCAGGGACTGATCTACGTTTTACCAAACTGTGTCCAGACTAGATGAAATTCCGACAAGTTGTAAAGATAGAATTTTTAACCCTATTTCCAGTTTGAATTGGTAAAAGTTTACAACATAAAAGTTATAGATAACAGTCCAATCTCGAAGCCATAAAAATTTCAGAGCAAACTCAATTCTAGATTGGAAGGACTAAGCAGAACAATCAGCATGTAAATCTGTCCAGATTTGCTCACCGCGCACAACCGCCCAACTCAGGATTGCTCATCGCACAAAACCACCCAAATCTCAGAATTGCTCACCGCGCACAACTATACAAAACTCAGGATTGCTCACCGCGCACAACCATATAAAACTCAGGGTTGCTCACCGCGCACAACCATACAAAACTCAGGATTGCTCACCGCGCACAACCATACAAATCTCAGGATTGCTCACCGCGCACAACCATACAAATCTCAGGATTTACATAAGAAAATGGAAAACCACAACAACAACATCCATGAAACTAAGCATGCAACTCTACTACTAGTTAGAGATGGAATCCTACCTTAGGGGTGATGAGAGATAAGGGGGGTAGCCCAAATCCCTATGGCTTCTCCTTCTTCAAGTCCTTCTCCTTCTCCTTCTCTTCCACAAGCTCCCAGAATGAGCAACAGCACCCAAACGACAACAGGGATGCTACGGGTGTGTGCAGAGTGAGGGTGGCGTAGCCCTACGGGTGCTCAGCCTCCCTAAAGTCTAAGGGGGAGCGATTGGAAGGGATGAATTCGGTCTGATCTTGGGGAGAGAGTGAGATATTTTTAGAAGAGTTTAGAAACGAGGAGAACTTGGGAGAATAGAGTAGAAGAACAAAGAATTAAGTAGAAGAGTCAAGAAGTCATATTTACAAGTTTGCCATCCTCCACAAATATCTCTTCCACTCTCAGAATTACTCAACGCACAAAACCTTACAAAATCTAGAATTGCTCAATGCACAAAACCATACAAAATCCAGAATTGCTCAATGCACAAAACCATACAAATTCCAGAATTGCCACCCAACCTTAATTACAAGTGTGTCATTACTTCTCACACTCTCATAATAATTACAGGAATGCCACTAACCTTAACCCCTTTTACACTAACCTCTCTACACCAATCCTACACACCCATTCACACACATACACATACCATCACATAACCTCCTTCATGCATCACATACCCATGCATGACCTCACTATTCCTGCATGTATACTACATGCACGATCAACCACATAAATCACATACAAATATGTACTAACTTGTAAACGAGCATATACACGATACATAGTACACAGATATACACTCTATATTCACACAAAAGCATAGGCCATATGTATATGGCACTCTAGGCCATTACACTTGTCATCAGCCGTAAGCCAAGGGGCCACCCCTTGCCACTGAACGACCCTCGACCATCGTCGATCGTAAGTCAAAGTGGCTTTCCCCTCGCTACCGAACGACCCTTGTCGTCATCCGTAAGCCAAGGGACCACCCCTTTCCACTGAACGACTCTCAACCATCGTCAACCGTAAGTCAAAGGAAATTCGAACGACCCTCACTGTCAGCCGTAAGTTAATGGGCCACCCCTTGCCACTGAACAATCCTCGACTGTCGTCGGCCATAAGTCAAAGGAGCCTCGCCCCTCGCTACCGAACGACCCTCATCGTCCGCCGAATGCCAAGGGACCACCCCTTGCACTGAACGACCCTCGACCGTCGTTGGCCGTAAGTCGAAGGGGCCTCACTCCTCGTAACCGAACGACCCTCGTCGTCAGTCGTAATCCAAGGGGACAACCTTCGCCACTGAACGAGCCTTCAACAGCGTGCCCCCGTCGTCCATGACTAAAGATCATATTTACAGGGTGAAAATGCCTGACGTATCAACGACCCAACTTACGATTGATTTTTGAAAATTTAAAATTTGAGTCATTGAGGGGCCAGACATGCACATTCACACACTCAAATGAAGATGGAAGAAACTCGAATTTTTTTTAATTCTTCAAAACAGTTACATGAAACCCGCATCAATAATCTACCAGCCTAAGAGGGAGGAGCACTGTCACGCCCCTGCTTCCCTAAAATGGAGGCGAGACGTGAAAAGGTCCGCACGAGAGTGGAGCTGTGAAGCCCCAAACCCGATAAGCGTCAATAAAACATAAGCAGGTCCCTGTAACCACAAACGGAACAACAATAATAACACAAGGAGAGACAGAAATAAAATCTCAAATCTCAGAATTTGTCCAACATTAAAAATAAGTTCAACATCCAGAAAAGCCACCAGGCTAAAAGAAAGAGTCTAAAGGCCCAGAACAAGGCCAACAAGGACAAACATAACAAAGTATTGGTGCCACGCACCGACAACAAAACAGTCTAAACAACAACACAAACAGTCTCTACGACTGATCGCCCGTGTCCACGAAGTCCTCGTCAAACACAGGCTCGGGCTCGGCGTCCGCAAACACCTCGTCCTCAACAATGAACTCAGGCTCAGGATCTAACATGTGTCACCCAAAAGAGTAAAGGGGCACATGTCAGCAAGTCTAAAAGACTTGGGCAAGGAAACTGAAAGTAAGGTAAACTAACAACCTAGCAGTTATAGTATGATGCATGACATGGCAAGTATAGTATGGAAGTGGCAAGTAAAGGGAAGTACAAGTAGCAAGTAGCAAGTATGTCATGGATAACAAGTTTTACAAGTAAAACACGGACAAGTACAAGTCAAGTGGTTCACGTCAAGTAAACACGTCAAGTAAACAAGTTGTGCACAGAGATTTCGTCTGCTGGCTAGAGTGGCTGATCGGGCCAACTCGTAAGCTCAGGTGACCGCTTATCCCTACCCCTCCACGTGTATCGAGCCAGGGCATTACCCTGAACACGGAATGCTCGCTTCTGGGTCACGAGCCAGGAAGTGTATTTAACACGTATGGCGTAGGGTTATGCCTGCAACGCAGGTGCCTAGCCGGAAACAAGTAGATCGGGCATTGGCTATCAACCAACACACGTGGCCCGCTTCTGGAACACGAGCCAGGAAACACAAGTATTGTAGCGTGTGCTACGAATGCGACAGTCAACATGGATAGCATGGATGACAATTAATTCGCGTACCGTTAATTAAAATTAAACGTGACATGGTAGTTATGCAACATGATAAATGACGGATCTAACTTCGTTGTCAAGCTAGTTCCTGAAATTACGCCTAGGCGAGTATCATTTCGGCGCCTAGTCTCTTTTACGCCTACAACAAGCAAATGGCCTAAGACATGGCCCAAAACCCTAAGTGGCAAGTTTCACTTGCCTAGCACCGAGGATGACGATCACGTAGGTTCGTCTCACGGACGCTAATCTACGGGGAAGAGGTCGCGAATCGTTAGCGGAAGAACGATGCCGAGCAAGCACGGCGACGGAAGAAACGATCCGGGGAACCTACGGTTCAGATCTGGAAATGGGGAGAAAATCTGGAGAAATGGGGTTTTGGGGATTTTTGGGGGTTTTCCGGCGACCTAGAGGAGGTGGCCGGCCTAAATGGCGAGAGGGAAGCTCCAAGGGAGGAAGGAATGGCTTGGGGAAATGTTGGAGGGTGATTTGGGGGAGAAAACGGCTCGGGAGAATGAAAGAGGGATGAAAGAAATCGTGGGTGGGGTTTAAATAGGAAGAGCTGGCGGCTGCCCAGAAATTAGGGTTTCGACACTGATTAGTCGGTCAAAGAGCAACCTCTGACCGACTAGTTTGGGAACTAGTCGGTCGGTTGACCAACGCAGACCGACTAAGACCAAACAGTAACTCAGGTTGTCGAAATGGTCAAGGAATTAGTCGGGTAAAGAACAATGGCTGACCGACTAGTTTGCAACCTAGTCGGTCGGTGGTTGTTCTTGGACCGACTAATGATAAACAGTAACTTAGGTAAAATGTATCAAAGGAACTAGTCGGTCTGAGAGCAAGTTCTGACCGACTAGTTTCACATCTAGTTGGTCGGTGGTTGTTCTTAGACCGACTAAAAGTAAACAGTAACTCCTGTACATTAGATTCAATGAACTAGTCGGTTCCAGTAGAGTTCCTGACCGACTAGATCTCAATCTAGTCAGTTGGTCCCCCTTCTTGAACCAACTAAAGTGCACTAAAAGCGCCGAATCGAAGCGTGAAGTTCTAGGAAGATTCCTACGGCTTCTAGGATCAACCTATCACTAAGATATGAGCGATATGAAGCTCGTCACGAATGACTTACTCCAAAACTCGACGATCTAAGGAAGAAGCTAGAAAATCACGACGAAACGAACGAAATGAAAGCTACGGAGACGAAAATCACACATGAGGAGGAAATCCACCAAAATATATATAATCCAAATACATGAGAACCAGTCGTTACAAGCACTCTTCGGCATGAAGACGTTTTGGAAGACTTCCATCGCACGGTAAACCTCGTCGTAAGCTCCTCGTTATGAATCTCGGCTGCCTTCTCAGATTCGGTAGCTTTGGCCCGAAGCTCGGCTACCTCTGCTTTGTAAGCCTCAGCTGACTTCTCCGACTCAGGAGCCTTGGCTCGAAGCCCGGCTACCTCTGCTTTGTAAGCCTCAGCTGACTTCTCCGACTCAGGAGCCTTGGCTCGAAGCCGACTATTTCCCTCTTCAAGGCTTCAAGGCCAGACTGGAGCCCGAGAGCTCTCCTTCCCCCTCCCCCATTGGACCTTCACCGATTTTCTGATGGCAGACATAGAAGAGAGGCTAGTCTTGGCCTGCGAAGCTGCCCACTTGGCCTCAGCCTTGGCCGCAAGCACTCTCCCTAAGTCCTCTTCAATCTTCTTCATCTGGGCCTTAAGCTCGGAGGCTCTGCGGTCAACGGTCTCTGCTTGTCGTCGTCCCTCAATTATGTCGGCGGCCTCGCGGCGTAATACTGTGCCAAAGATAGACATCTGCGAAAAGCGTCGATCAGAAACTGCCAAATTACAAGTCGAAAGACAAATGGCAAACAACTGACCTGATAACTTCATCCCACAAAGAAGTTCGCCAACCTCTCAATGTCCAATCCTTGATGGAGCTCCAAATCCTGAGGGAGAATGGAGTTTTCCATCAGTCAAGCAGTCGTCCAAAATCTGACAGAGCCGACTCTTCTTTTCCAATGATAAAGGGAGGCTGATGAGGTTCGCCTCGAACAGGACCCGCGTAACAAGACGAGAGCTGATTCAGCATCAGAACTCAATCGAACTCCGAAGGGATGGGATCGACCAAGGAAGCTGGTGGGTCGATACCACCAAATGGCCATTTATCCAGAAGAGGAGCCACGGGGGTCTCAACCGTCCGCTGAGGATCGAGGGGGGCTACCTCCTGACCCACCAAAGCCTGGGACAAAGAGCTACAACCTTTCGCCATGGGCGGAAGGGAAGGGTTCGTTTCCACGACCCTCCTTTTTTCAGAGTCCTCCCCTTTATAGAAGGGAGGACCCTTTTTCTCGCTAACAACCTCGGTAGGCTCGAGAGCCACAACAACGTCAACACCCTCCACCGCCAGAGACTCCGAAACAATGATGGAGGTAATGGGCGGGACAGAGCGAGCGATAGCTCAACTCGAAACCTCCCTCGATGAGGCACAGGAGGATGACCTTGAGGTCCTCCTGACCTCACCCCCCTCGGATGAGGAGCTCTAACTAAGGGGAAGATGGACTGAGTACTCGATCCCTTAGTGCTTTTCTTCTTACTGCGTCGTTCTTTCCAGATTTGACGCAGTCCATGGTCCATGCTTCTATGAACTCCACCAGTCATATCTGCAAACAACGAATATAATTATCGTAAGTGGTTGCAATGAGGACATAGAAGCAATATGCATTACACGGACTCCATAAAATGGTCTTCAATCGATGGTTATCCAACAAATACGAAGTCGACCTCTCCTGCCTCGGTTGGCTCAAAAGAAGTTTAGCCACCTCGACCTCTCCTGGTGTTAACCTAGCCTCAACCTCTTTTAGTGTTAACCTGGACTCTTCAGCGATATCAGGGCTTGAAGAACTCCAACCATTAAGTATCGGTCTTATATCGGGGAGAACAACAAACACGAAAGTGTCTTCCCAACCAGGGTCGAGAGCAGGAGATAGTAGATGAGTCTCTTCGCCAGACGAGCGATGATGTGATACCACATCTTGCGATGGTCGACTATTATATGGGAGAAGTGCTTAAACAGTCGAATGGATGGTTGAACCCCACAAAGCTCACAAAGCACAACGGAGCAGACCATGGGTGGAATGGCCTGAGGTGCAAGCTGAAAGAGAGAAAGCCCTGAAGAGCATAGAATCTCTATAATAAAGGGGTGAAGATGAAAGCGAAGCTCAAGACGGAAAGCTCTGGGGTACACTCCAACCTCGCTCCTCTGGTGAAAGTAAAGTCTCTCGTCAAATCCTGGCAACCTAACCCTATAAGGGGGCCAGAGGCCATCTGACCAAACCATAGCAGCTAGATCATGGGAGAACTCTGACAATTTTTCCAGAATCACTCAGGGAACCTCTGAGTTCGGATCCCTTCGACGAATTGGAAGCGCTGGTTCTATTCGAACCCCTTTCCCTTTACCAGGAACCTCGTCGTGTTGACAAGATCGAAGGCACAACACGAGCTCTTCATAGGATGGCTCATGTATCCTTACCGGTGGAAACTTAACCATATAGATTTAAAGAGGAATCAAGAGAATCGGATAGGAAAGATACCATATCAAGATCAGGCAAACTCCAAGGGAAGCAATGGAGGATTTAAGCTTTCAAAAGAAGTGGAGGCGGAGCAAGAAAGCTTCTTTCTTCTCCACCCAGCTTCTTTTATACAGAGGAGCCCAACAAGCAGTTGATCGATGAGCGACATGTGTCTGAGCTCAACCTCAATAAAAATGAGGATTGATTTAGAGATGAAGGGGTTTTGGCGGCATAAATCAAATCAACCATTTCGAAGGCCGTGCCCATTTAATGAGAATACACATCATGCGGTCTCATTCAGCGCTGTTTTTTGAGACACGAATGATGGGGGGCCATTATTGGTGCACGGGTACGGCCCATGAAGCAGTGTCAAGATACACGACCCAGATAGATCCTACAACCCGAAACCCGTCATTAAGGCTGAATAATGCTCCGTTAAGGGAATGACTCTTTCGACCGTTGGACTCCCGCTGATACTCACGGAGAAGTTAATGGGACCGAGTAAATAGGAGGCCGTTATCCTCAATCCAGGAGAAGATCCCACCCAGGTCAATAAGGGACAGTTATTCGCAATCGTCAGATCAACATCTATAAATACCCGAAAGGACAATGTAAAAAGGGTTCCAAGTCCCATTGTATGAGATCCGATACTCTGACATTTTTCCATATTCCAACTATATTTCTCACTCAAAAGAGCTTGCTACGCTAGACTTGAAACGAGCCTCCATGGATCGACCTCAGCAGCTCCATGCTCCCTGCATTAACTCTCGTTCTAACTTAAGTATCGGAGGGGATTGGGTCGGGACCCAGATCTGACCCCCCCAGACGCTTCCTTATGGTGTAGGTCATCAAGGCCCGATCCAGCGGGAAGGTCCTGTCGGTGCTTCTTGATATCAATCGATCGAGGTTCGATCCATTCGAGGGTCGAACAAGCATCGCAAGTCGACTACAAATTGTCAACTACCCCGGGTCTACTAACTCAGGGTCCCAATCAACCTGTTGACGATGCTTCAGCTCAGAAGAAAGTGTCCACGTCAGCATCGTTATTGTTTCGGTCATTTTTTTGGCTTTAATAGGTTCAAATAGGAAGAGAAGGTGTGAGTGTGTGTATTGTCTTGAGGTTTTTAATTTTTTTTAATGGATGTGAAGTTGGATTTGTTTTTTTTTTGTTGTTTGAGTTTGGTGTTGTTTAAGATTGATGTGCGTTTTTTGGTTTTTTTGGTGGCTTTTTGGTCTTTGGTAGTGATGTGGCATCCCATGTGGCGAGTGACGTTGCCACATGGAACAAACACTACCACATTGGACAATGCATCAATAGTATAACAGACTAGAAATAACCCGTGCACATAGTACACGTGCACCTAAAAACCAGAATCAAAGGATGCGGGCCCGCACACAGTGGGAAAAAAGAGAAGATTGGATATGAGTGTGGATATTGTCTGGAGGTAAAAGTGGGAAAAGTCTTAATGTCAAACATATAAATACGAGGGTTAAAGGGGGAAACCCCCAATGGCAATAGCGCAATTAATTGAGCTGGGTTTTTGTTTGAAGGGCAAGATGACATCATATGTGGTATATGACACATGAGACAGACATATCACGTGAGACAAGCTCCTCAATTGTAATATTGGACGTATCACGATTCAGTTACAACATTATTACAATATTATGACGATGATGATGTGAAATTTTCAATGAAGGGGTTCGGGATACGTGACAAAAGACAAGCTTACGGAACGTCACTTTAATGCCTTGAAGAGCATGATGGGGATCAAATCCTATGCCGAACAAAAGATGAAAAGTGCAGTCAAAATGAAAGGAATGCACCCTGTCTTGTGTTGTGGACCACCCCACGTAGAGCCCCAACCCATAACAAGAAGACAAAAAGAAAGCCAGGAAAGGAAGGAAGGAAGGAAAGACGGGGGGCCCTGCGTTCCTGTCTCTCATCGTACACATGCCAGGTGGCGCACATGTGATGGGCAGCCGCCTGAATTCTGACACTGTGAGTGCACTTGGAGCGAGGGTTGCTTTCTGCGGTTGCACGGCCAGGATCAGGATTATAACCTCTGTTTCTTTGCTAGCTTGCTATAAAAGCCAAGACACTGTTTGTGGCCATATACCCCCCTCCTATTCTTATTTGTAGGCAATACACATCAACAACATCTTTATTAGTATGTTTTGTGTGTTTTTGGCTGGGAATTTTTCAAATTTTGTGTGTACGTGTGTGTCTCTCTGTGACGTGTGCGTGTGTGGGGGTCGGCACACACAAATTGAATTTCATTTTCAATTGATATATAATATAGATTTATTGCCTTCCAAGCCAATGAAGCCAAAATTTGTACAAAACAAACAAAGTCCATTAATGTCAGTGGCATGCCTTATTTCTACAACGATCCGTGAGTCTAAACCGATACATCAAGAAACACAATCGAGAGCAACAGAACAGATTGCCACATGTTAAAAGCAGTTACCATACTGTCTATACGATGAGGCGGGAGCTATCGCCAAACGAGCCCATTAAGCCCTTAATGAAGCTTGTAAGCTCGTATTAAGCTTTAATGGAACTTATTTATAATTGGGTGAGGGAAAGGTTGATTGATTTAATTCAATTCAAAGGCGTTAAGTTGTAATGGGAGGGGGTGGCCAGGACTAAATCTGTGGTGATGCCGCCGCCGCTCCAATGAGCTCCCCCGTGTGCATGTGCAGCAGCTGCATCCTCACCAGCAGCAGCTAGTTTTGCCTGCATCAATCCATCAACTTGATGATTAATCAAAACTTGATAATAGTAATAATATTAATATTACTTAACAAATTAAGTATTGCTTACATGCGGAGTAGCCGATGGTGGTGGCTGCAACGGCACCATCCGCGGTTCACCGCCACGTGGCAGAAGCATCATCATTTGCTGCGGCTGCTGACCGACGCCAGGAAGAAGCGGAGGAGCAGGAGATGAAGAAGTTGACGATTTGGGTGTGGTGGGGGAAGGGAGCAGCAACAGCTTGGATGCAGACGTGCCCGACGAGCAAGAGGGAGGCGTGGGGACACCACCACCGCCATCACCGCCACCGAACATCACCGCCAGTTGATGCTGATGATGATGATACTCGAACTGCAGCTGCTCCATGGATTTGGTCATGGGGACAACCCCAATCCCACAACTTCCATGAACCGCAGCGGCAGTACTAGCAGTAGCAACAGTAGAAGCACTGATGTTGCTGCTGCTGCCGCCGATTCCTGCTCCCATGTTTGGCCAGAGGAACGTCCCGTGGGGCTTGCAGATCCTGAATCCGCTCCTCCTCCCTCCGCCTACTTTCCTCGTGTTCCCTTGATCGTCATCGTCGCCTTCGTTTATTGCACTCAAGGTTACATGAACACAAGTATCGCTCTTCTCCTCTCCCTCTTTCTTCGCCGCGCCCTTCTCTTCTTGCTTCTTCAACGACTCCATCTCTTCCTTCAATTCCTTCACACTGCTCATCAGCACCGACATCTCCTCCTCTAATTTCCCATTCTTCTCCGCCAACTTTTCGTACTTTTCCTGCTTAATTCATTAATTATCCCACATATATTATATATATGATCAGCAGAATGATTGAATGCGAGTGCATGTCCTTGGTCCTTAAATACTTGAAGAATTAATATGGTCCATGGATACCAAAGCGTCAAAGAAACTATCTTAAATGCTACCTACTAAAAATGAAAACAAACTACATTAAATGATCAAATCATTTGAAACGGAACATTCAAATCAAAAAAATAAACTCAGGAGCATATTTGTTACTTACTTAATTACTGTCTCAATCTATTATTAACTGCTAGTGCCATAAATAAAACAACCATGCATGCACCATGTAATTAACTAGGAACAGTCGAACAGAAGCAATCATTACTTTTTAAAGCTAGGGTGTAGACGCGATCATTACTCCTCAGAATTGCACGGAGTCAGAAAAATTAGTTATTTAAAATAAAAATTATATTTTTGGAAATATAAATAATGAAGATTGGAAAAGAATTATATTAAAAAAGCAAACCACGTTCACCTGCAAACCCATGCATGCTGCTGCGGCTTCAGACTGCTCATTAGCATCTTTGGCCTCCTTTTCCAACTGCCTCAAGGATAGCAGCTCCTCCAAGTTCCTATTTTGAATTGCCCAAATTGAAAAAGATCAGTCATGCGCCATTAATTTAAAACTTTAAAACCACAACACCGAAGATTAATAATGCATCAAATTAATAGAAAACATCACGCTAATGTATATACTAATCAACCTCTTGAGGATGCCTATCTCCTCCCTTATCAGACTAATCTCTTTCTGGCTCTCACTGCCACAAGAGCAAGAAGAGGTCGAATCCCCGGGCTTCCACCCTGGCGGAGGGAGCCAGTACGGGTCCATGACCCCGGCCTTACGACGGACCTCGTCGAGTTCGGCTGGCTCCAGCCAATACTCCATGGCCCCCTCCGCATTGTGCCTCCTCCGAAACCTCTCGTTACGGTCACTAACGCACTTTCCGGCCATGTGCTTCAGCAGATGGTCAAGCAAACCGGTGTCCCCAATGTGCTTCCTGGCCTCCTCCCTCAGCTCCTGCCTCAGTATCGGGCTCCCAAGCACCGCCCCCTTCTCCCTCATTATATCCATCAGCTTCAGCTCCGCCGACTCGTATCTCTCCGCCGACCACCGGTCCTTGGACACCACCGATCTCCCTCTACCGCTTTCTCTCCCCTCGTGCTTGTTGATCCTCTCTGCGTGGTTCTCGTATCTACCCCTCTTCTTCCTCCTCCTACTCTTCATCTCTTTTCTCTCGGCGACCTTTGCCTTAATTTTCTCCTTCTTATTGTTCTTCATAAGCTTGCCTTGTTCTCTTGCTCTCTTCCTCGTGCACGCTACATTCTGAGCAACTACACCCTCGTCGCCTCCTTCCCTCG
This sequence comes from Scilla litardierei, assembly GCA_030789695.1. NCBI lineage: Eukaryota > Viridiplantae > Streptophyta > Magnoliopsida > Asparagales > Asparagaceae > Scilla > Scilla litardierei. The sequence goes on from CM061136.1 coordinate 169,893,436, forward strand.
TTGATGACGCCGGCAAACACTCCAGCTCCCGCTGCTGCCGGCTGACAAACCTCACCTTTCGGCGGATCCCCCATTCGAGATTTCCTGAATACTTCAGTGCTAACTGCAACCCCCCAACGGACTGCGTCGCCGATTTACTCTCCTCCTCTTCCCCGTGTTCCTGCTCTTCCTCATCATCATCATCATCATCCTCCTCCTCATCCTCCTCTTCCTCATCCTCCTCCCCTTCTGCTGTCGCTGCCGCTGATTTTGTGGCACTAGTGCTGCTGGGCTGTACGAAGGGTGCCACAAGAAGCCAGAAACTCTGGAGGTTCTTCTCTTCATTCATCTGAGAAGTTGGTACTTGCCGCTTGAGGATTTTTCCGGCGTTGTTCGTGCTCATCACAAACATCTCGTCGAGCTCCGGGATCTGCTGATCGGCGGACGCTGGGTCAGCGGCGATCAACGAGAAGTAGTTTCTTAGCGAGTATGTGCTCGGGAAGCTCACTGTAACGTCCAGCTTCGTGATCTCGCTCACCTGCGCACCAAAATAAAAAAGAAAACAGCACCCACGATCATATTACTACTAATATAACAATAATAATAATTAAGCTCACCACATATTAAATTAATCACAAAAGTGTAGACCTTAACCACACGAACAGCTTTTAGATGGATGGGTGATTTTGGGGGAAGCTTTTTGTGATCAATCTCGTAGAAAGCGCCGATCTCCAGTTCATCTGCATATTTGAACAAAGCAAAAAAAATAAAAAATTGAGAATTAGGAGGAGCAAACAGCCAGACACCTCACCGACTTTACTCAAATACCCTTCGACTGAATTTCCTTTCATTATCAGATTACGAGGGTAAATTCGGAAGTAACGGAATCAGGGGGAAAATCGGAGTGGGGTCCACTGTACCGTCGCAGGAGGCTGCCGGTGGTGGGGGCGTGTTGCTCAGATGTTGTCTCCCCACAGCCGACCTCCTCGCTTCTTTGGGGCCAGACTCTTTTCTTTTTGAATAGTAAAATTTTACCTGTTAAAATTAAGCGGAATAAAATTCTCTCACAAATAAAACATTTCAAAAATAGATCATGCAATGCTACATAATTAACATCACAATTATTCTCCCCCTCATCACTCATTAATTAGTTCTAGACCGTCAGATCTTAATCCAATGGAGTCCACTTTTTTACTGGCACAAATGCCAAAAATAAAAAGAGATATTAGTACCGCATTGCTTTGGCTCGAGAGGCCAGCAATGCCAAATGCAGCAGCCATTTATCTGCTTCCTAGGGTTTTGAACCAAAAAGGCAGCGAACCCTTTTTTACGATCTCTGCAAGAAGCGATGCAAGAAGAAAGTCAGAACAACAGATTATCATTGGAAAGGGAACGAATCAAGCAGCAAATGTTAATATCAACAGACGATCATAACTTGCATGCTCAGTTCTAGCTAAGAACAAATTCACTAGTGCAGTGCAACACGAAGAAATTAGAGAGAGAAATTTATCATCACTAGTAGTAATTAGCTTTTGTCTGATCAAAAAAAGGAAAAGATTAAAACAAATCGCATCCAATCTTGATGCATATGCGGAAACTTCCAGATTATTAATCTAACTCACTCTCGCAGTTGAAATCAAACAATTAGAATTGAGAATCGGCTAGAAAACTTGCGACAAGCCAAAACCCTAAATAGATCAAATCGAGACGAAGACGCTAACAACATTGCATAGATCCACAAATGACCTAAAATCTTGCCAAATATCAATTAAAAAGAAAGCAAAACTTTGGGGGGGTATCGTACATTCTGGAAAAATTGCATGAAATCGCCTCAAAAAAGGAGAGACCTTTGAGGAAAGCAGCAGTCTTCTGATCAAAAGCCACGGCCTTTCTCTGAAATCTAAGATGAGAGAAACAATGGAAAATTTCGCAGAGGAGCAAGAAGAAGTTGGGGAGAGGGGGGGCCAGAGAGAGTTTGTTAGAGAGTGATGATTTTCTTACAATATTCCTCTGGCATCGCGCGGGGGTATTTATAGCGTGAGAAAAATTTGGGTGAGCGTACTGCGTCTCACTGCCCTCGTGGTCCCATCCCATGCGTGGAGAGATTCGCTTATTTGTATAGCCGTGCTCTCTCTTATTTTATTTGCAGAATTGGTATTTTATCCCCCAAATAATTTTACAATTAGACTATTTTTATGGATTTGCTCTGGATATTAGTTTCAAAATTTCGCAAGTAATTGGCAGCCAATTTATCTTCACTTTGTTCAAACTAAACAGGCGAAATAATCCCCTGGATACTACATTAGAGTCACCATGGATTTGAAACTGAACGTGTAGTTAATTGAAAGGCATAAAGTGTAAGTTTGAAGAAAATAAGCACTTTATTGTAAAATGATAAAACGACCACACGCCGGGGAAATCATTAGGCAATGTCACGTGACCCCAGGACACACAAACCGTCAGCAAATACCCGGACGCGCGCGGGGTAATGATTCAGTTGCGATATTCGCACGCCCTTTAATTTTCTTTGCCGTCCCTTGCACTCGCTGTCCTAACGATTCCAACTAATTATTTTTTTGGAGAAGATAATCCCAACAAATACGAGCTAGAAACAATTTTCGCTGTTACTCCCTACGAGCTGAATGTGAAAATGAAAGCTGAAATTTGAAAGGAGAACGGCACCATTTCCGTTCGCTTTCACGTAAAAAAGAAAATTTTATTTCCCGAGTAAAATATAAGGAGATCATCTTCCATTTTGAAGATTAATTTGTTTTGCTTTTTAATTAGCTGGCAGCTGAGTATTTGTTGCGTCTGATTTTGTTAATCTGATACTTGCGTTGTTTAAATTTTAGCACAATTATTATTAGCTTAGCAATTGTAAGTGACACGGTCCTGGCCGGTCCTGCCACCATCCAGTTATTTATCAAGAGCCGACAAACCCAGCTGAGGCCTGCATCTTCGGCCCAGCAGCCTACCGTTGGACTCCATCATAAATGCCGACCGTTCCGTCCGTCATCAATGGCGACGTCTCGAATACAGAAAATATAAAGCTCCGTAAAGGATCGGATGTTACTCTGGAACATCTGCTGCCTTTAAGTATTCTCTTCAGACAAAGAGGAGATGACTTATGGCTCATTCTACACTCTCAGACATTCTCTGACAAACACACTCTCATATTCTGGTATCTGCCTCCACCTAACTCTACATTTCATCCATAGCTTGGCGAGATAGCTTACGGCCGACCTCCCAACAGGTCGGACATAGCTTCCACGAGCCTCCTTGAGTCATCTACTGACTTAAGTATCGGAGGGGATTAGGTTGGACCCTAGATCCGACATCCTGACGAGCTTCTAGTGTTGCAAGCTACCCAGAGATAGCTCAGCCCCGACACCAATAGCTCGGATACGATCCTCCTTAACCAGTGATTAGCTCGCTCGGTGTCCAATCAACTGATGGCCTCATTCCGCGTCGGCTGCTACAACCGAGTCATTTGCCAACAACTTCAGTGGTGGGAAAACACTCTGAAACATATGGCATCGTCTATGGGAAGCGAGTCAGCATACACGTCATCAACCACACCAACGATGACTCGACCCACTAACCAAGGGCCTGAAAGGCCAATAATCACAAGGGTGGCAGATGGTGCGCTACACTCCATAGATCACAGCTCCTCCAAGATCACCAATGTCATCTCTGGCGGACCATCTTCGGATACACTCTGATGTGCTCCGGATTTAACTCCAGAAACTTACCGCAAGTTCATGGTGTCAATGCTTTATAGTATAGAAAAATGTCGAACCCACAGGGAGGCAGATACTTATTTGGTCTTGGGTCTATTCAAAGTCTTAATACAATGCTAGTTTGGCATACTCAAAAAGATTGTCACGACTGGTTACTATCTCTGTTGCGGGTCAAGTCTGACTAACAATGAAATTTGTAGTTAATGGGAATCACGGGTACAATGATTACAAGTTTTTGGGTTGATGGAGAGGTTAGCACGACTCGGAATGAGCTTCGGGTGTGAAGAATCCAAAGCCGCCATCTACTGGTAGCTGAGGCAAGCTTCCTGCGACAATAGCAACTTGTCAGAAAGGTGGGGCTAGCTGTCAGCTCATAGCCTCTCCGATGCTTAAGTCAGTGGGTGACTTGAAATAAGTGTGTCGGACACACTTGGCGATCTTAGGCAGATCGACGAAGCGTGACGATCTTGTGAGGAAAGCACAGATATATGAAGATATCCGACCTTGAATATTGGAAAAGAGTTAGAGATTTCGACTGACCAACCCCCATATGGAGGCATGAGGTGTGTATTTATAGGGTTGAGAGTCGATTGCTCGCCGTCCTATCAGCTGTGGAGTCTGCTTAGCTGGAGGAGAAGTGATAGGTCGGCGGGGCGTGTCAGAGATATTTTACGCATTGATGGTGTCAGATGGTGTCAGACGCATTAATGAGATGTGAGGGGCGACAGTCAGTTCTCGCCCTTAACTTCTGGCTTTAATGGAGGGTAGGTGGCCGTACGTCGCCCTGTCAGAGATATTTTTGCTGGGCCGCCTGGATGAGTCAAGCTCGGCGACCAAGCTCGGCATCCTCGGACCGTCTGACCGTGCTTCCTGTTGGAGAGAAGGTGAGCTTCTTCCTGGCATGACGAGCATGTTGATTGGCGAGGCGAGCTTCTTCAGTCGACCTGGGGGGCGAGCTCGTCGCAAAGCGGGGCGAGCTTCCCAGGATAGAGGCGATCTTCCCTTCAGGCTAGTACCCCTTACGGGTGGTCGGAGAGCTGTTCGCTCGGGTTTTCAGTGTATGTGGACCTCAATCTACATGGGACGGTCATAAGGCCGTAACAATTGCCCCCGTCATTCGAGCTCAAAGCGGCAAGCCCGGCTCAGCTCGGATGACGTGCCGCACTCGCATCGATTGGAGGGGCTGGTCAGCGACATTTAATTCGATCTGACTGTCGAATCTCAGAAGTCATGATGGCGATTCAGAGACGAGGTGAATTTGGGGGCGTCCATCCACACAAAAGGTGACGCGTGGCTGATGTGATTATGGGAGAATTCGAGACGCCAGCCCAGTCCCGCTCAGATCTTGCCACATTGCCCACGTCCGATGACTGAGATTGCCCGACTCTTTCTATAAATAGAGACAGAGGGGCAGCAGGAGAGAGCTTTCACTTGAATTTTCGAAACTTTGCCTTTCCCCCTTCGTGCAGAGAGCAGCTGCCGTCGATCGCTGTCGTTTGTTCGCAACCGTCGGAGCTCCGGCCATCTTCCCTGTTCTAGGTACTCTTTCGAACCATCTGATACTGTTGTCTGCTTCTTCCTCTTCAAATCCTCAAGTCGAACAGTATTTCGGTGAGGTTGGTGGGGGTAGCACCACCGACTCAAATCCGGTGGCATCGGAGGCACCGTCGATGTCTTGGCCGAAGCAGCGGAAGGGAGACACGGCAGTTGAGCAGTCCGTCGCTTCATCGTCGGGAATCAAGAGGACCCCAAGAAAGGAAAGGCACCCAAGTTGGCCGCCAAGGTCGCAAGCGGCGGTGTAGTAACGGCCGCGGTTCCTACAGAAATCCTGGCCCAGATGTCTCAACTGCTGCCCTCCGCTCTCCCTGAGATGTACTCTAAGTTCATCTGGCACACCTACACAGTTTGCTGATCACTCCATATTTTACACCTTTTTTTCGTGTATTTGCATGCCATTTAAATCGCCCAAATCATGTTTTTCACGATATATCGACGATATTGCGATGCTTTTCACGATTTATTGTTTTTGTCGCATTTCAGGTGATTTGGCGCGATTTGGAGTGATCTCGAGACGCGCTTACTTTAGACGGCCACCGACGACCTCCCCGAGAGATATTTTGCTGTTGGAGAGGAGCGGAAGAAGAATGGACGTCACAGGAGCGACGAGGAGGCCAAAACAATCAGATTGGGCATCTTTTGTGTCCCACTCGGCCGAGTGGAGGAGCCACTCGGCCGACCAGCGAGACACTGCTCGGCCGACCCGTTCAGACACGATTTCCATGTGTACTCGGCCGAGCGACGGAGACCACATCGGCCGAGTGACGATACCACGTCCGCCCGAGTGGCGCCCAGACGAAGCCCCTCCAAAATATCGAAGTTTCTGTTTTTCGGCCACCTGAGCTTCAGAAGACCCACTCGGCCGAGTGGCAAACCACGTCCGCCCGAGTGCAGTGAAGCCATCGGCCGAGTGACGACAACTCACTCGGCCGAGCCGCCTCTGAACTGAAGACCCTTGAAGCCCCCGACTTACTGGAAAATGACAGGGTTTTCACTCGGCCGAGCGACTTTTGTCACTCGGCCGAGTGCGATGCGCTGCCTGTAGCGAAATTTGCGGAAAACAGGCTGTGCAGGGGCGTTTTGGTCAGGATTTTTTGACGATTTTTGGGGCTATTTAAGCCCTGTTTTTACCCTAGTTTAGGGAGCCATCTCTCAGATTTTTTGCAGCTTTTTGAGACTACTTTTTAGCTTTATTATTTGTGATTGGAGAAGAGGAAAAACTTGGATTTTTGTTGGATTAATTGAAGAACTACATTGGTTTGCATCTCTCTTCCCCAAAAACTCTATTTTTATTGTTTATATCATTGTTGTGATGAATTCCATTGCCTATTTCATTGATTATTTTTGTGATATTGCTATGATTTGTGAGTAGTCTCCACGTCTTGGGGCGTGGGGATGAACCCTACAAGCCCAATTTCGTATTTGTGATAAATTGGTAGAAATTGTGCTAGAATCAATAATTAGAGATTAGATTGGGATCGAATTACTACGGATAGCTAGGTATTCATATCAATTGGGATTTGCAAGAGATTGGATCCCAATTTGATAGGAAGCCCTAGAAATCCGAATTGGGTTGGAGTCGGACTTTCGAAGTATCGGTTTGTAAGAGATTGGACCGATACTAGGATCTCCGGTTGCAATTCCGTGCCGATACCCGTTTGCAAGAGATTGGACGGGTAGGAACTATCCTAATTTAGATTGTGGACCGAGTTTGCAAGAGATTGGGCTCGGTGCGCAATTGGACGATGATGTTGATCCTAATGCTAGCTTTCCTAGGCTAGGGTTTGCAAGAGATTGGACCCGACCCTAGGATAGCTATAGACCGGCAACAGCGCGAGAGCGTGAGCTTGGTTCCACATTTAGTTGCAACTAGTTCATCCAAATTCTCATTCTAGCAATTTTGATACCGACGAACCACATTTATGAAATACGGTGAGTAGCGGGGATTCCCCATTCCCTAGACGTTCTTTATTTGATTTGATATTTCGCACATTTGTCTGACGATTGTGACAGGATCGCCCAAGGAAATTCTCTCTATTCTTAAATAGCCAGGTTGATTAGAAGCAAGCACGGTCATTCGTCCTCCCTGTGTTCGATACCCGCTCGCCGCTATACCGTGCGCTTGCGGTAAAACTACAACCGTTCTTTGGGTGTACGTCCCGGAGCGACCAAGTTTTTGGCGCCGCTGCCGGGGAGGCGATTGCGTTTGATTCTTTTTCACCCTAGCTACTTATTTCTTTTATTTTTATTTTTTTATTGTTACCATTATTATTTCCTTTACTATTCTTACCTAACCCTTCCACGGTATTAATCATTTCTTTGAAACTCTGTTTCCCCTGTGCATGAACACGAGATCTACGGCGGACCCAGAAGACTTATTATTTGATCCCGAGATCGAACGTACCGCGCGGAGACTTAGAGCGGAAAAGAGACAAGATCCGGAAGGGAGGTATATGACCAACCCGGAAACTCCTGAAGAATTGGCGGCAAGGATGGCAAGGATAATCTCTATTCGAGATAGGCTTCGGCCTAAGACTTCTTCTACCACCTCGTCCATTGCCATGCCGGGGTTGGCGGCTGACAAGAACTTCGAGCTAAAGACTGGATTGGTGGTTTTGATGCAACAAGACCCATTTCATGGGAACGCACATGAGAACCCCCACTACCACATCCAACTATTCTTGTCGAAGTGCGCCACATTCCAGATGCCGGGGGTCTCCAACGATGCTATCAGACTGCGTCTCTTCCCCTTTACGCTAAAGGACAAGGCACTCTATTGGTTGAGGACGCAAGCTGAGGGTGTCTTCACCACTTGGGACGAGCTGGCGAGTGCATTTATTGACAAATTTTATCCGCCATCCAAGACGGTGAAGATCCGGAGCGCTCTCATGTCCTTCAAGCAAGGACCACAGGAGACGCTCTATGAAGCATGGGAGCGTTTTAAGGATTTGCAGCATCAATGCCCGCACCACAGTATAGAGGATTGGGAGCTCGTTCATAGCTTCTACAACGGTCTCCAACCGGGGACCAAACAAATTATTGATGCCGCGGCGAATGGTGCAATCTTGTCAAAGACTCCCGAGGAAGCTACGGCCCTAATTGAGGAGATGGCCTCAAATAACCAACAATGGGGCGATGAGCGAGGACACTCCACATCCTCCTTAAAGCCAACTAGCATCTACGAGGCGAAGGCCGTAGCGGAGCTCACGAGCAAATTCGATTCTCTCCACAAGGTGGTGGAGAGATTGGAGAAATTTATCACGGAACCCCAAGGAAGCCCATCCACCTCCGCACCGACCAACCAAATGTGTGATTGGCAAGACCAATCTCAAGTCATGTACTCGGGAGGAGAGCAAGGAGAAGGATCCTTGGAGCAAGTACAATATGTTGCGGGGAACCAAGGGTATTGGTCCAATCCGGCCGCAAGAAATCATCCGGGATTCTCCTACGCCAACAATGAACGAGCCTTGAACCCGCCACAACCACCGCCTCAACAAGCTCGACCACCACCACCCCAACAACAAAACTATCCACCGAGGGGGCCTACTCAACAAAACTTTCAACCAAAGCAACAAGTTCCACCATATAGGCCTCCCGGATTCAACCAAGGGTGGAGGAATCAAAATCAAAACCCTCCACAAGCTCCACAACGATCCGACTTCGAAACTAGAGTGGAGGCGTTCATGGTCGAGCAAAATAAGGTGAATGCTACTTTGAAGGCGGGGCAAGAATCTCTTAATACCGTAGTGGCTCAAATATCGGAGCAATTGGCGTTGCTCAATCGGAACACTCAAAGATTACCGGCGCAACCGGAGCAAAACCCACGGGGCAACACGGGCCACATCAATGCCGTAGTTGCCGTTACTACTAGAGGCGGGAAGGACACCACCCCCGCTATGATTCCTACCGAGGAGGCCGTGGAGGAAAGCTTGGAGCCGGTTGAGCCGGTAGTTGAGATTGAAAAGGAGAAGGAGCCACAAGACAAGGAGAAATCTAGGGCGGAGCGATTAATTGAGGAGAGGCGCTTCATGCCACCGGTCCCATTCCCCCAAAGACTAGCGAAAGTGAAAATGGAGAAAAGGCTAGCGAAATTCCTCGAGTATCTAAGAGGAGTTAGCCTCAATATTCCCTTCCTCGACGCCATCGTGGAGATCCCCACGTATGCTAAATTCTTGAAGGACTTGATTTCGGGGAGGAAGAGGAAGGAGAAGATCATGCTAGCCGAGGAGGGCTCTTGGTTCACCAATAGAGAGAAGGAGCCGGCAAAATTTAAAGATCCGGGGAGTTTTCGGATTCCTTGCGCTTTGGGCGGCGTGCCTCTTCAAAAGGCGTTTTTCGATCTTGGGGCTAGTGTGAGTCTCATGCCCCTCTCCATGTTCTTAAAGCTTAACACCGGGACAAAGTTGAAACCCACCGACATGCGCATTCAATTAGCCGATGGCCGGATAACAAGGCCGGTGGGGATTGCCGAAGACATCCCACTTCAAGTCCCGGGTGGAATATGCTTGCCATGTGACTTCGTCATCATGGACGTTAAGGAGGAGGGAGACACCTCATTGATACTTGGACACCCATTCCTCGCCACCGCCGGAGTCATCGTCGACGTGCGCGAAGGTACCTTAACCTTAAACGTCGGAAACATCGAGGTGGAGCTCCACATTCCTAAGGCAATGAAGCACATGCCCTACCACGAGGAGCTTGATTACATGGACCTCCTCGATGAGGTGATAGAGGAGGCGATTCCTCACTCAATCGGCGCCCTTTTTGATGAAGAATTTGAAGAAGGCCCGGATTTAGGCCAAGATGAAAAGAGTGAAGACGATTCCCCCGACTTCTCCGCTGATGAAGATGAAGGCGACGCTGATGTCGCAAGGATTCGAGAGCTCTGCAAGCTCTCGAAATTAAAGTCTCCAAAGAAAGCTCCGCCGGTACGGAAATCGGCATTGCCGGTTAAGCCGTTGACCGGGGCAAATGCTAGCTTGGGGGAGCCTCCCCCTAACACTATTCGAGACAAGAGACCTCCGAGGGAGAACGCTACACCGCCACGTCCAAATCCAAGCGCGCTCCCCGGGAAGTTTGACGGGTGCATCTCATATGCACCAAACATCCCGCATTGATTGAAAATTATAGGGGGTCGAGCTCACGACCTAAAACGAGCGCTTGTCGGGAGGCAACCCGACGGTTTTTGCTTTATTTTTACTTTTTCTTTATTTTCGTTTTAGAGATTTTTAGTGTTTTGAGTCATTCGACCAAAATTTTTGTGATAACGGGTCCTATTTTTCTTGACAGGAGAGGAGATAGGTAGATCCATCATGAGGAGGATGAACGAGACGACGAGGAGCGCCCCAAGAAGGCGTTCGACGCTTAGGAGGAGCATGAAATCAACTGGAGGAAGAAAGACGGAGTTTAGAGCCCAAACGAAGACAAACAGCAGAATACAAGGCTCACTCGGCCGAGTATACTAGTCCCTCGGCCGAGTCCAGAAGTTCGTCCGGCCGAGCCGCTCACGAACGAGGGAAGTCTGCTGAACCCAACTCTCTGTCTATTTTCCTCATTTCATTAGAACTGCTACTCGGCCGAGTCTACATTCTCACTCGACCGAGTAAAACGGATACCCTCCTAGGGCGAGTCATGCCGAGTAGCTTGAGTCACTCGGCCGAATGGACTTACTCCACTCGGCCGAGGCTGGCAAAGCCACTCGGCCGAAGCGATATCGGGGAGAAATTTTTATTTGCCTCGCTCGGCCGAGTGAGCACGTCACTCGGCCGAGTCGTAACATTTTTATATATAAGCGGCGAGGGGGGGCGCGGAATTCGAAAACGCAAATCCCCAATTCCCGCCTGTGCCCCTTCAGCTCCCACGCCCGATTCCCCCTCGCTCGACCCTCACTCGCCCGACCGCCACTGCCCCGCCGCCGCTCGGCCCGCCACCGCCGGCCGAGCCCGCCGACGCCTCGCCCGAGTCGCCGCCGGCGGCGCACCGCCCGGTCACCTCCGGTTCGCTTGTTTTCACCGTTTTCTCCTCTTTTCGTGTAGTTTTTGAGGATCCATGTGCTAAACGCCCCCTAACCCAAATCAATTTCTATATCTATCCATTATACCCCTATTGCTCCATACATTTTGATTATTACTCGCTGATATCGCTTTTTCACGCGCATGTTGCGTATTGGAGCTTAGGGGAGGCCAGGGGAGCTTCTACGGGCTGCTCAGGACTACGTGGAGGCGCGGACTTCGCACGCTTCCACTGCTTAGCACTCACGGCGTGTTTGGGTATACTCTTTCCATTCTTTGTGCACACGCCGCACTTTTCACTTTTCGGCGCGCGCTCGGGGCTGATATGCCGCCCCGGACATGGCCGAGGTCGACGAGAGCTTCCGCTAAGCGGAAGCGGTCGGACGAGCCCGGCCCCTCCCACTTGGTGGAGGACTCTCCTCCGCCTTCCCCCACACACCCCGCACAGCCTGCAGGCCCCGCACACCCCGCACAGCCTGCAGCGCACCCACAGCCTGCACAGCCCGCACAGCCACTCCCCGCCGCTGCACAGCCACCACCACCGGCTCCACTGGTCGGGCCGCTCGGGATCACGTTCCGAGACGACGCACACCGCGCCGTCTTCGACCGTATCTCCCAGCGCTCGATCGTACCCTCCAGGTTTGCACACCTCGCTGACCTTGGACGCCTGGGGGTACTAGAGGGGATACTCACGTTGTACGACAACGTGGGTTGGCGCGACTTCCTTCAGGTGTCGGCGGATACTTATACCCGCCCGACACTTGAGGTTTTGAGTTCGATTGCCCGGACCGATGAGGGATGCTCATTCAGGTTCATGGATCGAGAGTGCCAGGTCACTCTCGATATGATGAGAGCGTTCTTCTCATGGCCCGCCGTCCCCGGAGCCGATCGCGGTTACGGCCCTACCCACATCCCCCCACCTTCCTTCGACGCCGGTGCCTTCTGGGCCCGGATCACAGGCCACCACGCCGCCTTTGACCATAGTAGGGCCAAGGCCTCGGCCATTGTCCACCCCTGCCTACGTATTGCCCAACGCCTTATGGCGACCACCTTTTTGGCCAGATATGAGCCGGGCACGATGTCTACGCCAGAGCTCTACATGCTCTATGCTATGACACGTCCCAGAGCTCTATCTAGGGATGGACACGAGCTTGTCCCCGCCGTCGTGATCGACATTGCGGCTTGGTTTTTAGACCGTATCATTGTGTCAGTGGGCGCTCGCTCACCGATATGCTGCGGCGGTCTGATCACCCTGCTTACCATGATGACCGGCGAGGACTTACCTGACGACCTGCGACGCGTTCCGGGCCCCACTTCCTTGTCGATAGACGTTATGGCCCGGATGAAGATGCTGCGTCCGCATGGTGAGCGTCACTGGGTCTGGTTGCACGGCCCTTTCGGTGCCGACTACATGATTCTCCCGAGCCCAGCTCGGACCCAGATTGCACCGGCCCACGTTGACTGGCTCCCAGCGATGGATGTCCTCATCCCCGCTGCGTACGTGCTCGAGGCCGAGGAGGCCGAGCAGGCCCACGCTGCCCACGCTGCCCAGGCTGCTCCCGCAGACCCTGCTGCACACCCTGCCGAGCCTGCTGCCGACCCCGTCGACCCTGTGGCCCCTCAGCCTGTTCCTGACGTTTCCGCTGCTCCTGACACTTCTGTCCCCACCTCTGTCAGTGTCGAGAGTACTTTTGCTGAGCCCACTTCCACCACTGTCACCACTTCCGAGGCTGTCCCCACCACTCCCGCTGCCACCTCTGGCCCTCTGTCCGTGGAGCCTCTTTGCTCCGCACTCCCCGAGCGCCCGCCGACCTTTGTCGAGAGTGGAGCGCCCTCGTTTGCCGCGGTCGTGGAGACCATGGCTAGCATGATCTCCGCTGGGATTGCGCCTTTTGGTCCACACAGTTTCGCCCCAGCGGTAGAGTCATCTGTCTCCACAGCCGCCGTATTCTCCGAGAGCGTCGTGGCGTCTGTCCACACTTCTGGGCCACTGACCTCTCTTGCCACCTCGTTGCCACTTTTGCACGCTTCCTTTGCTGCCGCTGCCTCTACTTCTCACCAGCCGGTGTCCCGGCCTCACACTGAGGCCAGGCCCACATTTGCTGGCGCGGCACCTTTTGTCCCCTTCCCTGCTGAGCCCGTTACATACTCCACTCGCGTACGCCAGCCCCGCCCTACGCAGCCTAGACCGGTGCGTCCCTCTGCACCACCCCCGCCCGACACTGTACTGCAGAGCATACGTGCTCTTGAGTTGGCGGTGAGTGGTCTTAGAGGTGACCTTAGGACCCTGTCCTCCACCGTCTCTACGATGGCTGGACGCTTTGACCTGATCCCTCAGATCCACTACTGCCTGACACAGATCTTAGAGCGTCTTCCGCGCGTACCCCCACCCACCCAGCAGGTTCCCACACACACTTCCACACACACTAGACCTGCTTCCACTTCCACGCCCACCCCAGCTCAGCAGCCTACACCACCACCTCCGCCTCAGGACTGAGACGGCGCAGCACCACCTTCCTAGGCACCCTTGATGCCATCGATTCCTTTTGCCGTTGTGCTGCCCGTTTCTGTTGGGTCCTGATGCCTTTTTGCCCACCCCCCTCCCCTCACTTATTTTGGGATTCTCTTTTTGCCGTATCTTTATATATCTTTTTTGGGAGAGAGGGAGAGCTTTAGGTGACCCATTTATACTCGTATCACTCATATCTGTGCATGCATCATTTCCGCATCATATTTTCATTTCTTTATTTTTCGTTTTATTATCTTTTTTCTTTCCATCATGCATGCACCCTCACTTGCCCCTCTCATTACTTGTCTCTCCGTGTGCCACACTTTGCACATTGAGGACACTGTGCGGTTTAGCTTGGGGGAGTGAGTTCTCACGTTCTTTTTGGATTTGCCACCTTTATTTTTAGTTTTTCACACCGTTTTTTTCACTTTTGCACTCATTTTTCTTTATTTTTCTTTTATTTTGCCATGTATCACGTTTTTCTTATTTCTCTGTGTGCCGCATCGCATAGTTTTATTTTTCTTATCTTTATTTCTTTCCTTTTTCATCTCATGCTAGAGATGAATTTTCTGTGATGATTTCTACGTGGAGTTAGCTTATTCTATATGCATGCTATATTTGTCATGTCTTAGATTTTTTTTCTGATATCACATGCTATGACTTGCTTTGCATCTAGAATAGTAACCCACACTTTTTCCACATGAAAATGGATGAAGTTTTATTATTAGCTGAGCCTGAATATTCATATGTATGCTATCACAGAAAACACACCAAGATTCACGCATTGAATGCCTATATCTGGAGTACTGATTTCTTTTCCTATATCACTTCTATATGCATGAATTGTACACTTCACTTCGGGATGATTGAATGATGTTAGCTATGATATATCTGGATTAGTTAGCTTTTTTGTGATCGAAACTGAGTAGATTAGATTACCCTGCTGAAGTTGTCGTGCATGTCTTATAGAGTGAACCGAGAGTTATATATATTTCTTTCTCCACAAATCTTGAACATCATTTCTCTACTTTTAAAAATCATTGGTGAATCTCCCTTTAGTGATTCTATTTTATGGCATTTCCCCCGCTATTAATTCCTAGCTCCAAATCCCTTCTTCTAAAAAAAAATTTATATATAATAAAAAAGAGAAAAACATTCGTGTATATCATTATCTCTCTCTGAGTTGGGATCATTGTGTATATATTGCTTATAAAGAAGAAAAAAAAAAGAGAGAAAAGAGGAAAAATCCTCAATAAAAGATCCCATCTCACTTTCTTTCTTTCTTCTTTCTCTTCTTTGCTTTTGGAGCTATATAAAAATGGGGATGTAAATATTTTTGTGCCACCACGCTTATAGATAAGCTTGGGGGAGGGGACCCATTGATGTGTGAGAGAGTGACTACTTGACATTGCACGACAACCTAGGCTAAGTAATATTCTATACTCGGTGAGATTGTTTCTAGCTTCACGAAATCCAGAAATCTAAGCCTAGCGTTCATTTCATGAAATCCAAACTTTTCTATTCTCTCTATTCTATAGTGCGATACTCTTATACTCCAGATAGAAAGCGTTCAATTGAAAAGTGTGTGATCTGTGATTTGTATACCGCTTTAAATGATTCAGGCAATGTTAATTTTAAAATCATTCCGTTCTTCATGATTATATCATTGTTCGTGGGTTTTCTATTTCTATTTGCATTATTATACTATGATATCAAAATAAGATTCTTTGACATGTATTTCTCATTCGGTGCATGCTATAAGAGTAAGTGAAACCCACGTCCTGAGAAAATGATCTAGCACCCTACCTCTTCGCTTCTTTCTTTCGTCTTTATTTTCATTTGGTTTTCATTCTTCTTCGTTTTTCATTTTTTTCGTTTTTTTTCGCCGTTTTTGTTTTCCGAATCCACCGGGTTCGCCTTTTACTTATCTTCCTCGAGGACGAGTAAGAGGCAAGCTTGGGGGATTTTGATCACTCCATATTTTACACCTTTTTTTCGTGTATTTGCATGCCATTTAAATCGCCCAAATCATGTTTTTCACGATATATCGACGATATTGCGATGCTTTTCACGATTTGTTGTTTTTGTCGCATTTCAGGTGATTTGGCGCGATTTGGAGTGATCTCGAGACGCGCTTACTTTAGACGGCCACCGACGACCTCCCCGAGGGATATTTTGCTGTTGGAGAGGAGCGGAAGAAGAATGGACGTCGCAGGAGCGACAAGGAGGCCAAAACAATCAGATTGGGCATCTTTTGTGTCCCACTCGGCCGAGTGGAGGAGCCACTCGGCCGACCAGCGAGACACTGCTCGGCCGACCCGTTCAGACACGATTTCCATGTGTACTCGGCCGAGCGACGGAGACCACATCGGCCGAGTGACGATACCACGTCCGCCCGAGTGGCGCCCAGACGAAGCCCCTCCAAAATATCGAAGTTTCTGTTTTTCGGCCACCTGAGCTTCAGAAGACCCACTCGGCCGAGTGGCAAACCACGTCCGCCCGAGTGCAGTGAAGCCATCGGCCGAGTGACGACAACTCACTCGGCCGAGCCGCCTCCGAACTGAAGACCCTTGAAGCCCCCGACTTACTGGAAAATGACAGGGTTTTCACTCGGCCGAGCGACTTTTGTCACTCGGCCGAGTGCGATGCGCTGCCTGTAGCGAAATTTGCGGAAAACAGGCTGTGCAGGGGCGTTTTGGTCAGGATTTTTTGACGATTTTTGGGGCTATTTAAGCCCTGTTTTTACCCTAGTTTAGGGAGCCATCTCTCAGATTTTTTGCAGCTTTTTGAGACTACTTTTTAGCTTTATTATTTGTGATTGGAGAAGAGGAAAAACTTGGATTTTTGTTGGATTAATTGAAGAACTACATTGGTTTGCATCTCTCTTCCCCAAAAACTCTATTTTTATTGTTTATATCATTGTTGTGATGAATTCCATTGCCTATTTCATTGATTATTTTTGTGCTATTGCTATGATTTGTGAGTAGTCTCCACGTCTTGGGGCATGGGGATGAACCCTACAAGCCCAATTTCGTATTTGTGATAAATTGGTAGAAATTGTGCTAGAATCAATAATTAGAGATTAGATTGGGATCTACAGATAGCTAGGTATTCATATCAATTGGGATTTGCAAGAGATTGGATCCCAATTTGATAGGAAGCCCTAGAAATCCGAATTGGGTTGGAGTCGGACTTTCGAAGTATCGGTTTGCAAGAGATTGGACCGATACTAGGATCTCCGGTTGCAATTCCGTGCCGATACCCGTTTGCAAGAGATTGGACGGGTAGGAACTATCCTAATTTAGATTGTGGACCGAGTTTGCAAGAGATTGGGCTCGGTGCGCAATTGGACGATGATGTTGATCCTAATGCTAGCTTTCCTAGGCTAGGGTTTGCAAGAGATTGGACCCGACCCTAGGATAGCTATAGACCGGCAACAGCGCGAGAGCGTGAGCTTGGTTCCACATTTAGTTGCAACTAGTTCATCCAAATTCTCATTCTAGCAATTTTGATACCGACGAACCACATTTATGAAATACGGTGAGTAGCGGGGATTCCCCATTCCCTAGACGTTCTTTATTTGATTTGATATTTCGCACATTTGTCTGACGATTGTGACAGGATCGCCCAAGGCAATTCTCTCTATTCTTAAATAGCCAGGTTGATTAGAAGCAAGCACGGTCATTCGTCCTCCCTGTGTTCGATACACGCTCGCCGCTATACCGTGCGCTTGCGGTAAAACTACAACCGTTCTTTGGGTGTACGTCCCGGAGCGATCATTTGCCTCCCCAAACTCAGTGAGCGTTTGCTCCCCAAGGGATAACGAGGTCGGCGCATACTACCCAACCTTCGCCTTGGAGCTCCGCTTTCCGCTCCATCACTTCCTCCTTCTCGTTCTCCACTTCATCGAACTCCCCCTCTCTCAATTGATGCCGAACTCCATCAGATCAATGGTCGGCTTTCTCGTCCTCTGATCTGCCAGCTGCATTAGCCCGACGATGTCGCTATTCCAATACTTCTTTGAGGCGAAGAGGAAGGGGCATACTACTACGTCTGCACGAGGAGACGTCGGCCTCTCGTCCTCGAGATGCCAGGTAAAGTGAGAGATTGGAAGGAGAGATTTGTCTTCATCTCGACTCCGGCAGACTTGGCTCTGAGGACGAACTGGGGGACTCTGAATCCATTAGTGAATGCCAAAGTGGTTCTTGAGGTGAGTGACCTTGAGAGCGCCAAAATCCTAGAGAAGAACTGATTCAGGTTCAATATTACATATTTAACCCCCCATTTAGCCCTATTTTGTGCTCACGTGATGCTACATTGTTCTCTAATTCATACGTATTTTCTACACATTTATTTATTAGAGAAAACATACTATTTGAGCACAAAACAGCATTTAACGACGTATTTCTGCACATTTCATATTTTTCCTAGCATCGTCTCGATCTCACGATTCCAACGACTATTTATTTGTATTTTTCTGAGATCTGTGCTAATTACTGTGTATTTTTGAATGCAGAATACTATTTAAAAGGAGAAATACGCACGAAATACGGCGTAAATACGAAAATACGGGCCACGTGGCTCGATCTCGGCCGCCCAGTCGCAATCCAACGGCTGAAGTTAATGGCTTACGGGCGGTCGACGTGGTTTATTCTGAGCCGCGCGATCTTGATCAAATGGCCCGCAGACGAGCTGATCTCAGCGAAGAAGGCGGGATTTATGTGGACACGCGGCACGATCCTAACGACGCCCGCTCAGATCGGACGGCCATCGACGATGAGGCGAAGCAAGCGACGTGGACGAATCTGAAGCGTCCGATGGCGATCGAACGGCCAAGAATCACCCCGCCTCGCGAATTCGGAGAGGGCCTCGCACGACATTTAAAGCACACGCGGCCATGTTGTCGTCGTCGAGATCCAATCAAACGGCTACAAATGAAGCGGGCGCGGATTGAAGGAATGAAGCGGGCCCAGCACGAATCGCAAAGCACAGGTGGCGGCATCTAGTTCAATCCCGCATTGATGGACGGCCCACATTTGCGCCGATCGCGATCAACGGATCAGATGCGTTCGGGCGCGATATTGGTGCAGGTTGAGACCCGTTAACACATACTAAACCCGCAATGAGCGTATATAAGGTATTTTAGGGTTTTTTGGGCGTATACAAGTAGATTGGGGCGTATTTTGGGCGTATTGGAGGCTCTAGGAGCCGTATTTCCCCTCTGTAAAATTCTGTAAAATTCCAGAGGCTATTGTTATTATTTCCAGAGAGTTTGAAGTCAAAATTTGGAGATTTGGTGATATATTTCTAAACTTCTACCACGTATTTTGGTGTTTTTCATCGTATTTTGCTATGAACTTGAAGTATTTGGCTATGAAACTTGTTTATTCTTGCATAATGAGTAGCTAAAACTTATTTGTGCTTGATATGGAGTAGTTAGGGGATGTGATTCGTGTTATTTTGGTTGAATATCGTCGTGCTAAACCGTTAAACATCGTTAAAGTTGTAATCTTTGTTATTAAATCGCCTTTTTCACCTTCCAAAAGAAGTAAATGAGTTGATGATCGCCCCAAAAGGGTGAGTTTTGATCTCCCCAAAAGGGAGTTTCATGTCATATTATAACTTTAGCGACGATCTTATTGAATATTTTGCTTGAACCCCCCAAAAGGGCATCTTCCGATGAATTGCTCCCAAAAGGAGAATTCATTGAGTTATATTGGGTATTTTCCGGTGAATTGCTCCCAAAAGGAGAATTCATTGCGTTATACTTGTCAACCAAATTAATACGAATCATTGATCCTAACGAACCCATACCATGTGCATACTTTTTGTCGATACTTTCTTATACGACTTTTCTTTGTTCGTATTGTTCGCACGTCACCATCACGCTCTTTCACACCATCATCGCCATCATTAGTGAAGTGGTGAGTTTCTCTTTGTTGGATTTCTATTTGATTTGAATTGTGGTTGCAACAGATTTCTTCCCGTGGATTCGACATCTGAACTCCCAGATTTTACTACTTGTACGGACTCTTGCGCTTGAGAGAGCACCTTTCCGGTCCCACCAAGTTTTTGGCGCCGTTGCCAGGGAGGAATGGTTTGTTAC
This sequence comes from Scilla litardierei, assembly GCA_030789695.1. NCBI lineage: Eukaryota > Viridiplantae > Streptophyta > Magnoliopsida > Asparagales > Asparagaceae > Scilla > Scilla litardierei. The sequence continues at coordinate 169,913,338 of CM061136.1, forward strand.
CACGGTTTATTTCATTTAGAGGACCTTCGGTGAGATCTTTCCACTTTACTGTATATAAATTTTTGTTTAACTTTTTGTACATAAACTTTTGTTTTTTTAAAATGGAGTATATGAATGTCTATTGCACAAACAATCTGTATGATGCAAGGTATGCTAATGCACACAAACATAGAATGGAGAAACTCAAAATTGTTAATTTTAATCAAACTGACTGTGAAACTTTCTTTCAGGCCTGGAGGAGGTTCACAGACATTATATCGAGCTATCTGCAGCATGGGTACACAAATGAAGAGCACATGGCGTCCTTCCTAGATGGACTACGACCACAGCTGCAGGAATTATTGGGAGGCATGACGCCAACAGAGGCGTGGGAATACATGGAGTCTCTGCAAGAAAACGAAGAAACCATGGAAGAGACTTCAGAGAGCGATTCAACGGAGCCTTCGTACCTTGATCAAGAAGAGCAAAGCGTAGACGTACCTTTGCAATCCTTGAAAGAGGAATCTTACCTGATTATTCAGACACAGGAGGCCACATCCCTTCAATTCCAAGAGAATTTCCTTGCTCGGAGTCGGTAGCTTCAAAATTCCATTGAAAATCTTAATTTGATTGCCGCTTGCTTAGAAGAAAATAATTATTTTAAAATTCAACTTCAAGAATCTATTACGAATTTATCTTCTATTGCAGGTACATCGAGCGAGCCATGTCACGTTGAGGGCAAAAATAATATCTACATGGCAGAAAATGTGTGCAAAAGAGAGGACGAGCTAGCAATTTTGGATAAACAGGAGGAGGACACAGCTAGGGAAAAGAGTTTTGAGATTATCGCCATGGAGCCAGAACCATTCCCTCCTTCAGTTTTGTCCCAAAATCATTTACCCCTCTCCATATTGATCGAGCATCGTACAGAGAGTAGTGCATATCTTTCAGGGAGTAGTCGTCAACTTGCTTTAATTTCTTTCACTTATTTTGATGACTACGTTTGGAATAATTTTATTGCGAAGAATCTTAAACTAATTTGGACTGACATAACTCATCTCTCGCATGACATTGGCAAACAGCTTATAGAGATGCTTGGAGTTGTGTTGCTGGGGTCCAAATTAGTTTTTGGAGGAAGAATAATCGCCGAGGAGCGCAAGGAGCAAATTGAACAACTTCCTCCACCATTAAAGATTCAGGATCTGCCATTTGATCACGGTGTGTTCTTTCTAGTAGTGTAGATTTTTATATGCTTTCTAGGTTGCTGGCTTGAATAAACTCGTACCTCTTCCGAAATTGAGGACAATGTCCATCTTTAGTTGGGGGGTGTGTATGAGACCTTATGATTTTTTTAGAAGAATAAATCACCAAATCTCATCATTTTAAAACTCCTTCACATGCCTCAAATACGGATGATTACACATTGATTGAGTTCTGAAAATTGTTTATGGCTTGAGTTAATTATTTTTCCTTCATGGAATTACTCGTTAATATGCTATTCATGAAAATTTTCAATTGCCATGATTAATATCTCGAAATAGTTTGAATTCATTTCATGCATGCTACTGTGATGAAAAAGCTTAAGTATACACGATTTATTAGAATAGTCTTCAAGTTGAAGAGGAATGTGGCCATGGTTACTAATGTTTACATTCAAAGAATGGGTGTTGAGTTGCTTACAAAAGAAAAAAAAGAAAGAAAGAAAAGAAAAGAAAAATGAATGAAAAATGAATGAAGAAAAATGAATGAATAAGTACACTAATAAATAACTTGGTTGGCTCAAGCAGTACAGTCCGAGGGGTCCTTCTTAGCTTAATGCCCTATTATCGTCTGATTTGGGAGCCATTGACAGGAAACTCACTCATTTGATGGAGCGATCCAAGTTATACATTTTTCTGCGAATGTTGCTTGATGCGCGTTACACGGAACGAATAAAAGAACAGAAATGGTGAATATACTAAGCAACTTCAATACCCATGTCTTGAGTGATTGTTTTAATAGGCCAATTCCTTGGAAACAAGAAAACTAGAACAAAACGACGTGTTATACTTTCGCTTGCGCAAAACGATGCTTGCATGTTATTTATTCATACTAAATTAGAGAAAATATCATGTGATTGATTTTGTTCATGGATGTGTATATTGATGGTCAAGATCATGTTGGAATGCGTATTATTGAGCCATGCCATGAGCAATTTGAAAGAACTTATTGTTTTATTAATCATCCGTATTAATCGCTCTTTTTGCTAGAGACTAGCAAATCGCTAGTTGGGGGGTGTGATTCGGGTTCAATATTACATATTTAACCCCCCATTTAGCCCTATTTTGTGCTCATGTGATGCTACATTGTTCTCTAATTCATACGTATTTTCTACACATTTATTTATTAGAGAAAACACACTATTTGAGCACAAAACAGCATTTAACGATGTATTTCTGCACATTTCATATTTTTCCTAGCATCGTCTCGATCTCACGATTCCAACGACTATTTATTTGTATTTTTCTGAGATCTGTGCTAATTACTGTGTATTTTTGAATGCAGAATACTATTTAAAAGGAGAAATACGCACGAAATACGGCGTAAATACGAAAATACGGGCCACGTGGCTCGATCTCGGCCGCCCAGTCGCAATCCAACGGCTGAAGTTAATGGCTTACGGGCGGTCGACGTGGTTTATTCTGAGCCGCGCGATCTTGATCTAACGGCCCGCAGACGAGCTGATCTCAGCGAAGAAGGCATGATTTATGTGGACACGCGGCACGATCCTAACGACGCCCGCTCAGATCAGACGGCCATCGACGATGAGGCGAAGCAAGAGACGTGGACGAATCTGAAGCGTCCGATGGCGATCGAACGGCCAAGAATCACCCCGCCTCGCGAATTCGGAGCGAGCCTCGCACGACATTTAAAGCACACGCGGCCATGTTGTCACCGTCGAGATCCAATCAAACGGCTACAAACGAAGCGGGCTCGGATCGAAGGAACGAAGCGGGCCCAGCACGAATCGCAAAGCACATGTGGCGGCATCTAGTTCAATCCCGCATTGATGGACGGCCCACATTTGCGCCGATCGCGATCAACGGATCGGATGTGTTCGGGAGCGATATTGGTGTGGGTTGAGACCCGTTAACACATACTAAACCCGCAATGAGTGTATATAAGGTATTTTAGGGGTTTTTGGGCGTATACAAGTAGCTTGGGGCGTATTTTAGGCGTATTGGAGGCTCTAGGAACCGTATTTCCCCTCTGTAAAATTCTGTAAAATTCCAGAGGCTATTGTTATTATTTCCAGAGAGTTTGAAGTCAAAACTTGGAGATTTGGTGATATATTTCTAAACTTCTACCCCGCATTTTGGTGTTTTTCATCGTATTTTGCTATGAACTTGAAGTATTTGGCTATGAAACTTGTTTATTCTTGCATAATGAGTAGCTAAAACTTATTTGTGCATGATATGGAGTAGTTAGGGGATGTGATTCGTGTTATTTTGGTTGAATATCGTCGTGCTAAACCGTTAAACGTCGTTAAAGTTGTAATCTTTGTTATTAAATCGCCTTTTTCACCTTCCAAAAGAAGTGATTGAGTTGATGATCGCCCCAAAAGGGTGAGTTTTGATCTCCCCAAAAGGGAGTTTCATACCGTAATTTTGATCTCTCCAAAAGAGATTTTCATGTCGTATTATAACTTTAGCGACGATCTTATTGAATATTTTGCTTGAACCTCCAAAAGGGCATCTTCCGATGAATTGCTCCCAAAAGGAGAATTCATTGAGTTATATGGGGTATTTTCCGGTGAATTGCTCCCAAAAGGAGAATTCATTGCGTTATACTTGTCAACCAAATTAATACGAATCATTGATCCTAACGAACCAATACAATGTGCATACTTTTTGTCGATACTTTCTTATACGACTTTTCTTTGTTCGTATTGTTCGCACGTCACCATCACGCTCTTTCACACCATCATCGCCATCATTAGTGAAGTGGTGAGTTTCTCTTTGTTGGATTTCTATTTGATTTGAATTGTGGTTGCAACAGATTTCTTCCCGTGGATTCGACATCTGGACTCCCAGATTTTACTACTTGTACGGACTCTTACGCTTGAGAGAGAGCATCTTTCCGGTCCCACCAAGTACCCTTGGGAGAGCCAGGGGTTGAAGGAGCTGATCAAGGACGAGCAACTTGCCCAGCATGTCTGGCACGCAGGTACTTCGAGCTTAGTAATCCACTTCTGATATGTTCACCCTGATTTGTTTTCTTTTTACAGGCACGACCATGAGTCTATCAATGGAGGAGGTCATGAGAATGGCGAGAGATGTGTCGTCGAAGCAGCCACCGACCAAGGGCAAGGGCAAGCAGCCCGCGCCCAGGAGCTCGACACCGGTCGAGCAGAAGTAGAGTCAAGAGGCAGTCGCCATCGCTCGGGCCGAGAAGAAGGAGCGGTGCAAGAAACAGAGGAAAGAGCCCGCAGCTGCTGCCCACACTCCTGCACAAGTGAGGCGGAGTCAGGGGGATTTATCAACATCGACCAGACTGGGTATGAGGTCGTCCTCACAAAGGCCCCAGGACCCGCCAATCGTCGCCGTCCCTGTCAGTCCGGCAGCCCCTCCGTATCCTCATGTTTTTGCAGCCACATCGAGCCGAGCTCCAACTGTGTGCTGGCCCTACGGTTACACGCTGTCCGATCTAGGGAAGCCGACCCCTCCTAGCTGTGAAGCGACGCTTTCGACCTTCAGCATGTCGTACCGTGCTACCCGGTGGACGCCCATGAGTCAGTCTTCGACAAGGCCGGGGGACCGAGAGTCCCTAATCAATGTGGACGTCGAACGTCTTTGTGGTACGGCCATCTGGCACGGCACGCAGGTTTGTCGCTCTCTTTATTCGCCTCTTCGACCTTCGCCTTTGTTATTGGTGCTTACTCTTTTGATTCCATTTGCAGGCGATGGCCTCACTGGTGTCCCTCCAGCCATATATGTCGATGGTGTCAAGGCCGAGTCTGCCCTGGCGAGGAAGGTGACCGAGCTGAAGGCGGCCAAGGCAAAGCTGAAGGACGTTGCCAGGAAGTTGATGAAAGTCCGGGGGTATTATTAGACCCAGAAGGACGAGACCGTCAAGCTGGACAAGGCTGTTAGGGAGCTGAAGGAGAGGGTCCATGACGTCCCCACGTTGTGCGTGTTTGATGTGTGCAATAATATGATTGGGGGCGTGAGATTTAAATGTTTGTAACCGCAAGCGCACGGTGTTGTAGTGTGTCTTGGGGGTCGAACTCAGGCAGGCGTGGATGTGCTTGTGTCAAGAAGGATCAAATTCACCCCGTGGGCGAGCTAGCCCGAATCGGATAATGGGTTGTCACAGTAAATGGAATGCAAAGGATAAACAATATAAAGGGAAAACCCGGGACTTTGGTTTCCACCCTATCATGCGATTCTCGCCGATACGGCCTACGGGTAGGATAACGATCGGAATTAGGGTCTAATGATAAGACGTTGCCTCTAAGAGTGGTACCAGCGTCCCATGGGCCTGATATTCCGGTCGGTGCCCAGGATGATACGTCGGACTTCCCGGGTTCGGTCAGTGGGCACTCCCGTGTCCATTAGCACTGACCGACTCTGGGAGCACTAAGTTCGCAACAATAACTCCCAACGTCTCATCCTGCTGCTCCCGCGCGCTAGGATTCGACGTCTATGCTGAGGGCGTGAGCTATGGCTAGGGAGTCAACCGCCAAGTTTATTCCCCCTTGGCCCAACGGTCAAAGGCGGTTTTTTTCCCGTCGATGACAATAAAACACCACGTGTAACCGTTAGATTCCTAATACCTATCGATTTCCTAGTCCTATGGACGCATCGGGAAGAACCCACGAAGGGGTTTCCACCAAAATCCCAGATTTGGGAACTACTCACACATATTTATAAAAACGATCTAAAGCAAAATCGACCGTAAGAATCATGATCAGGCGATTGAAAAGCAGTAAGAGCAATGCTAATAACACTATATTAAAGTTTAACAAAGATCGGAAAACTTACAAATATCTGAAAAATTACAGCCGTCAAGAAAGAGAAAAAACAGTAAAAAAATAACAACTCCCGTTTCTGGAAAACCTAGGGGTCCTATATATAGAATACGATATCACCCGATCGGGTGACCTGCTTCGTTTCTTCGGTAGCTCGGAATAGGACTTCACCTGGTCACCACGGCACGGTCGGTTGAGGCTTGAAGCTGATCGGTTGGATCTTCGCGCCGTCGGGTGAACCGGTCGGTTGATCTCTCCGTGTCTTGGCTTCGGAGAATCGGCTACAGGTGAACTGATCGGGTGAAGGTCACCCGATCGGTTGGCATTCAGCGTCAGAATTCTAGAGAGTTGGGGCGTTTGAACCGGTCACTGAACCGACCCGGTGACTTCTTGGCCGCTCCAACATGTGTCCGGGTGGTGCACGCTTGCATCACCCGATCGGTTGGAAATGACCAACCGGTCGGGTGAGGGGCTGAAAGATGCGATCTTCGTCGTTTGACCCCCTGAATCACGCGTGACTCCTCCCGTTGCTCCGGGGACTCATGATATCGTCGTTTTATATCCCCTACGCAGGTAAAATCCTACAAATATACAAAAACACGGAAAAGTGAAAGAAAACAAGAAAACACGGGAAAATGAATACAAGACGGCAGAAAATAACGGAAAAACACGGAAGAAAACGTGCGCAAATATATGAAATATAAACGCACGTCAAAATCCCCTAAGCTGAACTCTTCCTCGTCCTCGAGGAAGACGAGTGAGAGTAGGAGCTCGGAGGGAGAAAATAGAGAGAAAGAGAGAAAAAGGGAACTCTATATCCTAGATCGCCCGTCAGGGCCAACAAAAATAAAAAACGACACACCAAGCAAGCAGACGCCAAATCACATCACTAAACCAAGGAATACGAGTCCAGACAAGTGCCCTGGGCCCACGCGGTGAAGCACGAGTGAGTGTGGTCATGTGCTAGCAGTCGGTGTCACTATCTACGATGTGCAATAGAGCTCGATATACACAAGTCCAAGAATTGACCCAAATATCCATTCGATTCGAATTAAGCAGTGAATATATATCTCAAGCATGCATGAGAATAGAGCGAGAATCGAAACATATCATGCGTCAGGGACTCCACAACTAGGGTTAAGAAAATCACCACACTATAGCCTAGATAATAGCTAAAAAGTTCCTAAGCCAAGTGTTTTCGAAAATGATGGGGGTTGAGATGATGTGGAGTAGAACACTCGGTGCAAACTCTCGCCTTCCCTTTATTCACTGCAAGTAGGAAAAATATTCACACGGGAATTTTTTTGGGTTTTGGATATATGTATTTTTTGGCTTTTGGCTATACAATTTTTTTCTTTTCTTTTCTTTTTTGGGTTTTTCTTTTCTTTTCTCTTTTTTGGATTTTTTGGGGTTTTTTGGCTATACACATGTGTACTCTCCCAAGTGGGAGAACGGTACACGACGAGGGGATTTGCACCAAGTAAAACAAAAAAAGAAATCGGAATCTAAACACTTGGGCAAAGGAAACTATTCTCGCTAATTAGAGCATGAGCTAAATGGGTCATCCTAGTCCTTAATTGTGGAATCCCGACACATGCGAAATGAAGCGTACGATATATATATATATATATAGCATGCAGAAGAAGCAGACAGTAAAAACAAACACCGCATATTTAAATCGAAGCATGATAATCTAGGGGTCATTCCTGGACAGGTATATAAAGTAAAATCACAAAGTAGAAGTACACCACACAGCTAGGCACGACGCACGACTCACAAAAAGTTAAGTGGATCCACGATACATGAAATGTAAGAGGACTCGATATCCTAGGGCTAGTGAATGTGATTATCGATGCCATGCTAGGTGTGTGTGATTTTGTAGCAATTCATCATAGGGTTCATCTCCAAGAGAAAGAGATAATAAGAAGAAAAGAAAAAGAAAAAGAAAAAGAAAAAGATGGAGAAAACGGCTCAAATAACGAAGAAAAAGAGACAAATGACGCACAGAGTGCGACTCCCCCAAGCTGAAACTTGCATTGTCCTCAATGCAATAGAATTAAATACGGGAGGGCAATGAATAAGGGGGGGAATACGCACAGACACAAAAACACACGAAAGACAAGAAAATCATACAAACGAAACTGAAAATAAGAAATAAAAATAAAAAACACACCACACGACATATAAACAGAAAAGAAAAATAAAATAAAAAAGGAAAATCACACGACATGACAAATAAACAAACACACAGAGAAAAACGAAACACGACAGCACACCCAAAAAAATTGGCTTCCCCCAAGCTAGACGTGACAGTGTTAGCGATATGATGTGAACGTGAAGATGCAGAGATATGCAAGGGGAAGGTCAGAAAACAAAATGAAATCAAAAAGCAAGAGATGGGGAGTCCTCGCCCTCCTCGGAAGAGGGTGTGGATGGGTGGTCGGGGGAGGCGGGGGGTGTGCGGAGAAGTGGGGAAAGAGGTGGAGGAATAGGTGCAGTGGGGGTGTGAATGATGGGTAAAGTGTCGGTGGAGGTGGGTGGTGGTGGGTGGTGGTGGAAGTACGACAATCAAGGCGGTGGTAGAAGGGATGGAAATGGGGAGAGAAGGCGTGATGGTGACGATAGTGGGTGGCGGTGGGAGAGATCTAGAGCGCACCTGTAATTTCTTGCGGCGCATATATGAAGTGACGGTGGAGGAGGGAGGAGGTGGTGTAGGGGAGACAGAAGTGGTCGTGAGAGGAGAAGTGGATGCGGGGATGGAAATAGATGTAGGAGGGGGGGATGATCGCCTAGGTGGGGGTGAAGGAGGTGGGGATGGGTGGGATGGTGGAGGAGAAGAGTGTGATGGGGGAGGTGACGATCGTCGAGGTGGTGAAGGTGGTGGTGAGGGGTGTGGTGTGGGTGGTGGTGGACCGTGGACGTGAGTGAGAAGGCGGAGGATGGCGGCCACGTTCCTCTCAAGTGCGAGGAAATGTGGGTGAGTGAGAAAGGAGGACGGTGATGGGTCCGAGGGGACAGAGGACGTGGCAAGAGCACGGAGTCTAGCGATCTCGGCCTCGAGACCAAGACGAGCTGAAGTCTGGCGGCCACCAAACGAAGTGGACTGACGTGAAGCGGAAGTGGTGTCGGGAAGTGATGTGTAAGTGGTGCCAGCGGCAGTGGTCATGCCTGCACAGGACACAAGGCCAGAGAGGGCCTCAGAAAGATCCTCAGCAGTGATATGGCCAGGAGCACGGGTGGTGTGACTCGGGCCAGCCCTGATATCTCCCCGGGACGCAGAGATATCCTGCTCGCCTAAGCGGGCGGCAGGGGAAGGTGGTATGTGTGTGTCCGGGGGAAGGAAAGGAAGGCGCAACCCCGCTAGAAACTCGGGATCGGGCGGAAAAGTCCAATCTCCTACTACAGCAATAGTCATGCGAGCTGGGTTAGGGAGAATGGTGTAGGGGCGAGGGGGGTGGCCGTAGTTGAAATCGAAACGACTATCAGGACGGGGCTTAATCATATGAATATGTCGCAGGACATCAAGATCTAGATGTGAGGGTCCGGCGGCGACCTCGGGGGATGTGGATATTAAATTGGGGATAAGAAGCAATGACAATGATTATTCCCCCACAACAAATCTTGCCCTTGCCAGCCCGACTAATCTCTAGGAGCTTATAAATAAGCCAGTCGCCGGCATGGACGGGAACAGTGGGGGCCCTAAAGCTAATCCCATCATCGTCTCGAACGAAAGGGAAAGTCATGGCCCATAGAATGAAAAGATCAGGGATGGTCACAGTGCCTGACTCATCCCTGGGGAAAATGCGGAGGATATGATCCGATGGGCCAGACGGAATATAGGATGGATGATTGAGGAGGCCTTGGCCTTGCCTCGGGGATAACGAGGGAGTATGGTGAGGCGGAACCAAAAGTTATCGACGTCGAATTCGGGTGGGTATCCGTAGTGTCGGATAGCGTCGTCCCCAAGGATGGGGAAACCAAATATATTATTGATCATGTTCAGGTTGGTGCGAATGGTTCTGTTACGCACCTGGAAAATGACGGTCGACCCCGACTCACAAACGAGTGAGGAAAGAAATTGTAGTGTGAAGGACGGGTAAGACACCGCGGTGGTGTTCAGGAAGGCTAACCATCCTAAGTTCGCGAAAAGAGTCTTGACCTCGGTGAATACACCGAGATCGACAAGTGATTGGGTGTGGGCAAACTTGGTCGACAGATGCCCCCGAGCATCCAGCCTATGGTAGAAGTCTTTGTGCTCTTGGTTCCTAAATTGATACCCATGCGGGCCCATCATTGGGTCCTCAGGGGGGATAATAGGTGGGGGAGGGGCTAGTGATAGTGCACGTGGTGTATTGGGAGGATGACGTGTTTGTTTGCGTCTCTTTCGAGACGGTTCCTCCTCCCGCATGATACCCTTCCCCTTATCACGATCCCGGGCCATAGTGGGTGTGTGAGTGTGATGCAAATGAGTGTAGAACCCGATAAAATCATGCACACACAAACAATCAAGCGTGTAGAAATTCTAGGGTAAAAAGTAAAATTGAGCAGTGGAGCGAAGTTACCCAGCAGCAGTTGGAGTTCCTTGCTTGAAATTGACCCAAGTACCGTGCAATCAGACGGAGTGTGGAGCCGTGGCACTTCTCTTCAGCGAAAAATCCGAAAGTGGGGGAATTAGGACTTGAGAAAGCGAAATGGGAGAGAGAGAGAGAGAGGGAGAGAAAACAATGGAGAGATGGAAGGGGTAGGTGGAAAGAGAGGCTAGAGGGGGAGTGGAGGTCGTGGGAGGAGTTTGCCGGCCGTTGGGAGAGCGAAGGAGACGAAACAACGGCGGAACCGACGAGATCAGGCGAGAAAAACGAACGGGTGGGGGGGTTATTTATAGGGTTTTAGTCAACCCGGTCGGGTGAGTTGTCACCCGATCGGTTGACTATTAGATCGAGATTTTCAGCTGAAGAAATGCTACAGGCGAACCGGTCGGTTGATAACTCACCCGATCGGTTGGCCGCTCCACAAATTTTCCTGAAAGTTTGGTTCAGCTCACCCGGTCTGTCACCCGATCGCTCTGCGTATCAACCGATCGGTTGATCATTTCCTAAAAATTCCCGAGAATTCAGCCCAGTTCACCCGGTCTGCCAACCGGTCTCGCATATCTTCACCCGATTGGTTCGTTGAGCGACTGATACGGTCAGCAGCTGATACATCCCACCCGATCGGTTGAGTTATCAACCGATCGGTTGGGGCCTTGTTTTCTGTAAAAGTCCACAAATTGCCTAAGTCCCTTAACGGAAGTTCTTGCGGCTGGATTTATTTATTAAAATAGATAAAATAAAGTTAAAAATAGTCCTAAAAATTTGAAGCAAAGGTTTAGAGCATGGGTTGCCTCCCATGAAGCGATTTTGTTTAACGTCGTTAGCTCGACGCCCGTTGATGATGTTCAAGGTGGGCGATACGGGTGATGCCCAAAGTCTGACATCGCTTCATCTCCAGGGCTGGTAGCATTTGGTATAGCCGGTGGCGACAAGAAAACTTGCTCGACCACCCTCCCTTTGTTGACGGGGTCCGGGGTCTTATCCTTCATATTGGCATCCACCGCCACTCGCTTAAGGATCCGGATCTCATCCCTGGTGAGCCCCATGGGCTCCTTGACTTTTCTCCTCGTATGAGGAGCTTTTGGGAATCCGGGAGGGATCACATGTCGGGCGACCCCCTCATCAGCAACTTCTTTCTTTGGTAAGCCAACTTGCACTCCAAGATCTCCTAAGTGGTCGGGGGGATTTCTCGAGAGAATTTCCCAGGAGCTTGCCTCCACAGCTCTCTCTTCTTCCAACTCCAGCACATTGCATCTTTGATCGTCCGGGGGATCGGGGTGCCTCATTGAAAACCCTAAGTCAAATTCGACTTTTTCTTGGCCGACGTTAAGGGAAAGCTTCCCATTCTTCACGTCTATCAAAACTCCGGCGGTTGCCATGAAAGGCCGTCCAAGAATGATGGGGGTGTGTGCATCCTCAGGCATGTCCATGACAACGAAGTCTACAGGCACATGCACCCCTCTAACATTGACAGGAAGGTCATCAACAACACCCACCGGATACTTTACCGAACGGTCTGCAAGCTGTAGGGTCATTCGGTGGGCTCCAATTCGCCCATTCATATCCTCTTATATAGCGACAAGGGCATCAAACTGACACTCGCTCCAAGATCGACGAGCGCACGATGTATCTTTACCTCCCCGATCGCACAAGGGATAGAGAAGCTCCCCGGGTCCTTAAGCTTAGGAGGATTTGCTCGCTGGATAAGAGCACTACATTCTACCGTCAGAACGACCTTCTCCTTTCTAGAACCCTTTGTCACCAAATCCTTGAGGAATTTCGCGTAGGATGGTATGGTCTCTATAGCTTCAAGGAAGGGGATTTGCAAGCTTAGATCTTTGACCATGGCAAAGAATTTGCTATACTTCTCGTCTATTTTGGCTTGGGCAAGCCATTGTGGAAAAGGCACAACGGGCTTGAATACTCTGAGGCTCCATTCCTCATCCTTTGTCTTCTCCTCTCCATGGACTCCCTCCGGAGTAGTTGGCTTTGGCGACGAAGCACCGTCGTCATTTAATTTTTCAATTGGTCGTTCCATGACTAACGGTGCTTCCGGCTCCTTGGAGGGCACTCTCGTGGGGATTTGCGTTCCGCTCCTCAAGACGATAGCAGACACGTTCGCATAGTCATGCGTGAGTGCCAAGGTTTGATTAGCCCCCCTCAGGTTCACCTCAGGCTGTGGCGGTAATAGATTCTGCGGCCTCTGAAGGTTCGCCACTTGCAACCCCAGCTGGGTCACCTGATCAGTGAGAACTCTCTGTCCCATCTCCAGCTTCAGATTTATCTTTTCCTGATTGGCGATGTATTGAGTCAAGAGGGACTCAACCAGAGAGATGGCCCTCTACTGGCCATATTGCTGTTGGATGGGCTGCTGATTCCTTGGAGCATACTGCTGATACTGTTGTGGAGGTTGTTGCTGCTGAAATTGCTACTGCTGAGGCCTAGCCGGCTGATATATCTGTTGTTGCTGCTGCTGAGTCGGCTGTTGATACGGTGCCCGGTAACTAAGGTTGGGATGATTCCGGTTGTTTGGAGAGTAGGCCGGGTTGGAGTTGGTTCGTGGTGGAAAAGGCGCATTCCCCGTAGGATTGTAAAATAATGCGCTCGCCTGATCCAACGATGGTGAGATGTCACCACCGTCGAATTCTCCAAAGACTTCAGATTCCACCGCAGCAATATGTTGTGTACCGGTGCCACCGGTGCCTACCATCAATGTGGAGATCTGGGTCGACAGCAAGTCAAACTTGCGGGATAATTTGTCGACGTCCTCGACCCTGTGGATGCCCCCAGATCTCAGTGTGGCTCTCGCGTCACACCACCGCTCATTGTTAGATGCCATATTTTCCAGAATCTGTCCGGCATCTTCTTCGCTTCTTGACATAAAGGACCCTCCAGCCGCGGCGTCCATGGAAGATTTCAAATCGTCCCTCAACCCATTATAGAACAGATTTATTGTCTGCCACTTGGGGAGCTCATGGTGGGGACATCTCTGCTGCATCTTCTTGTATCTGGTCCAGGCTTCGTACAGAGACTCGTGGCTGGCCTGGGAGAAGGAGGAGATCTCACTCCTCAGCTTCATGGTCTTCCTCGGAGAAAAGAACTTCGTCAGGAAAGAATTTGAGAGCTTCTCCCAGGTGTTGAATGTATTCGGGTCCTTCCCCCTAAGCCACAGCTTGGCCTTATCTCGCAGAGAGAAGGGGAATAGCTTCAGACGGATCGCCTCAGTTGTGACACCGTTTATCCGGAAGGTGTCACATTTCTCCAAGAAGGAGTTCAAATGTTCAATGGGGCACTCCATGGGTGCACCCGAAAATTGATCCTGCTGGATCCACGTCACCAAAGACGGTTTAAGCTCGAAGCTTTGGGCCGTAATAGCAGGAGGATGGATGGCAGAGGTGGACTCGATGGATGGCATCGAGTACTCTAGCAGGGACTTGTGAGGTGGGGTGTTCTCCCCCATGGTTTCAGGATCCTCTCTTCTTCGCTTCTCGACTGCCAAAGCCTTAGGGTGGCATTTATCTCTGGAACAACGGAAATCAAGTCGTCGAGACTTCTTGAACTCCTGCGCATGAAAAACAACAAACACCCGTGAAGCGAAAAGTGGGAAAGAAACATATAAGATAAAAAATAAAAATAAAAATAAGAAAATAAAAAGGAAAAAGAAGAATGCGAAAATTATCGCGAGGTAGGGATGAGAGCTAGACACAATGATTCATGAAATCCTAAAATAACAAGCACGTTACCTCCCCGGTAACGGCGCCATAAACCTTGACGTCCCCACGTTGTGCGTGTTTGATGTGTGCAATAATATGATTGGGGGCGTGAGATTTAAATATTTTTAACCGCAAGTGCACGGTGTTGTAGTGTGGCTTGGGGGTCGAACTCAGGGAGGCGTGGATGTGCTTGTGTCAAGAAGGATCAAATTCATCCTGTGGGCGAGCTAGCCCGAATCGGATAATGGGTTGTCACAGTAAATGGAATGCAAAGGATAAACAATATAAAGGGAAAATATGGGACTTTGGTTTCCACCCTATCTTGCGATTCTCGCCGATACGGCCTACGGGTAGGATAACAATCGGAATTAGGGTCTAATGGTGAGACGTTGCCTCTAAGAGTGGTACCAGCGTCCCATGGGCCCGATATTCCGGTCGGTGCCCAGGATGATACGCCGGACTTCCCGGGTTCGGTCAGTGGGCACTCCCGTGTCCATTAACACTGACCGACTCCGGGAGCACTAAGTTCACAACGATAACTCCCAACGTCTCATCCTGCCACTCCCGCACGCTAGGATTCGACGTCTACGCTAAGGGCGTGAGCTATGGCTAGGGAGTCAACCGCCAAGTTTATTCCCCCTTGACCCAACGGTCAAAGGCGGTCTTTTTCCCGCCGATGACAATGAAACACCTCGCGTAACCGTTAGATTCCTAATCCCTATCGATTTCCTAGTCCTATGGACGCATCGGGAAGAACCCACGAAGGGGTTCCACCAAAATCCCAGATTTGGGAACTACTCACACATATTTAGTAAAAAACGATCTAAAGCAAAATCGACCGTAAGAATCATGATCAGGCGATTGAAAAGCAGTAAGAGCAATGCTAATAACACTATATTAAAGTTTAACAAAGATCGGAAAACTTACAAATATCTGAAAAATTACAGCCGTCAAGAAAGAGAAAAAACAGCAAAAAATAACAACTCCCGTTTCTGGAAAACCTAGGGGTCATATATATAGAATACGATATCACCCGATCGGGTGACCTGCTTCGTTTCTTCGGCAGCTCAGAATAGGACTTCACCCGGTCACCACGGCACGGTCGGTTGAGGCTTGAAGCTGATCGGTTGGATCTTCGCGCCGTCGGGTGAACCGGTCGGTTGATCTCTCCGTGTCTTGGCTTCGGAGAATCGGCTACAGGTGAACCGATCGGGTGAAGGTCACCTGATCGGTTGGTATTCAGCGTCAGAATTCCAGAGAGTTGGGGCGTTTGAACCGGTCACTGAACCGACCGGGTGACTTCTTGGCCGCTCCAACCTGTGTCCGGGTGGTGCACGCGTGCATCACCCGATCGGTTGGAAATGACCAACCGATCGGGTGAGGGGCTGAAAGATGCGATCTTCGTCGTTTGACCCCCTGGATCACGCATGACTCCTCCCATTGCTCCGGGACTCATGATATCATCGTTTTATGTCCCCTACGCCGGTAAAATCCTGCAAATATACAAAAACACAGAAAAGTGAAAGAAAATAAGAAAACACGGGAAAACGAATACAAGACGACAGAAAATAACGGAAAAACACGGAAGAAAACGTGCGTAAATATATGAAATATAAACGCACGTCAGTCCACGACGAGAGGCCCGGAGGGTCGCTACCGAGAAGCTCCTGGCCACAGAGAAGGAGGCGGCCGTAGCGAAGATCACCGAGCTGGAGCAGCGGAATGCTGAGCTGGAAAAGGTCGACCTGATCAAGGTGATGAGCTGCATTGACGGCCATGATGGCCAAGGGCTATGAAGACGGTCTGGATGCCGGCCTCGAGAGGGCCAAGGCAAGGTTGGGGATGCTCTAACCCAATCTATAGATTGACTTCGCCGGCCTGTCGGCGGCTTCTGATGATGAAGCGGAGGCTTTCCATGCTGCCAAGGTCGAGGTGGTGGAGACTTCGAGTGGCGGTGACCAGGGGGCGACCAGGCGGACTCCCAGGTCCTGTCGGGGGGAGGCCAAGAGGGCATAGACCGAGTTGAGGTGCCATAGGCTAGGGTGCCAATGTGTGGCCGGCCCCGAGGCCGAGCTTATAGTCTTCTTTTTTGTTTTAAACATGCAGTGTAAATAGCGAAGTGAAATGAAATTGAAATTTTTGGCTTATTATTGCTATTTTTTGTTTGCCTTGTTTGTTCTGTGCCTTGTGTCTTTGTGTGCTATGCCCCCAACATTTAGCATAGGCGATTTTAAGATCGAGGAGAAGTGGAATGCTGTAGAGTCGCATTTCTGCCCCGGAGGTCGTAGAGAGGGGGTACAGAAGGGCCGAAGCCAACCTCGTGGCCTCTGTTGATGGGCGAGCTGCCTCGGAGGTTGTAGAGAGGGGGTGAAGATGGGCCGAAGTTAACCCCACGGCCTCTGTTGATGGGAGAGCTGCCCCAGAGGTCTTTGAGAGGGTAGGTATTGGGCCGTCGCCGACCCTGCATCCTCTGTAATCGGACGGGTATTGTGCCATCACCGACCCTGCATGTCTGCACCGGTTTTGGTGTTGAGCTATCGAGAGGGGGGTGCAGATGGACTAAAGCCAACACCGCAGCCTCTGTTGGTGGGCAAGCTACCCCGAAGGTCTTTGAGAGGATGGGTATTGGACCGTCGCTGACCCCGTATCCTCTGTAATCGAATGGGTATTGGGCCGTCGCCGACCCCGCATGTCCGCTCTGGTGTTGGTGGCGAGCTGCCGAGAGGGGGGGGGGTGGGTACAGATGGGCCGAAGCCGACCCCGTGGCCTCTGTTGATGGACAAGCTGTCCTGGAGGTCTTTGAGAGGGTGGGTATTCGGCCATCACCGACCTCACATCCTCTATAATCAGGTGGGTATTGGGCTGTCACCGACCCCATATGTCCGCTCTGGTTTTGATGGCGAGCTGCCCGGGAGGTTTTAGAGAGGGGGGTGCCTATGGGCCGAAGCCGACCCCGCGGCCTCCGTTGATGGACGAGCTGCCCCGGAGGTCTTTAAGAGGGCAGGAATTAGGCCATCGCCGATCCTGTATCCTCTGTAATCAGGCGAGTATTGGGCCGTCACCGACGCCGCAGTCCGCTCCGATTTTGGTGGCGAGCTGCCGAGAAGGGGGTACAGATGGGCCGAAGCCAACCCCGCGGCCTCTATTGGTTGACGAGCTGCCCCAGCAGTCTTTGAGAGGGTGGGTATTGGGTCGTCGTCGACCCTGTATCCTCTGTAAACGTGTAGGTATTGGGCTGTCGCTGACCCTGCTTGTCCGCTCCGGTATTGGTGGCGAGTTGCCGAGAGGGGGTGCAGATGGGCCGAAGCCAACCCCGCGGTCTCTGTTGGTGGGCGAGCTGCCCCGGATGTCTTTGAGAGGGGGGGTGCAGATGGGCCTAAGCCAACCCCACGGCCTCTGTTGGTTCGTCTTACAAGGTCTTGGGCTCCCGAACGTATAGCCGACCTTCACTATGGCACTCTTAATTTTTAGAGGAGGGCTGAAATTCAGATTCAGACGACTCATTGAGTGTACAAACACAGAAATTTATTAAACATATTCATTGAAGTACAAGGAAGTGTATTTATTGAAAATATTTGAGCAAATGCTTGGTATTCCAAGGGTGGGCTAGCTCCTTGCCATCCATGGTTGCCAAAATGTAGGTTGCCGGTCCCACGACGTCTGTTATGGTGTAGGGGCCTTCCCATTTTGCAGAGAGCTTCCCTCGGCGGTCGATCTCGGGTCTGAAAGTTACGTCCATGAGGACGAGGTCACCGACTCTAAAGCTCTGCTTTCTGATGCAGGAATTGTAGTACCTCGTCATCCTTTGGCTGTGCTTGATCAGATTTGTTAGTGCATGATCCCTTACCTCATCGACAAGCTCGATAGTGATGGCGATGCCTTCTTCATTTGCTTCTTCATTGAAGTACTGGAGCCGGATGGACTCCTCGTCGACCTCCAACGGGACGACGGCCCACGCCCCCATAAGTTAGCATGAAGGGGCCCTCGCCAGTTGAAACTTTGTATGTAGTGCGGTAGGACCAAAGGATGTCGGGTAGCTTGTCGGGCCACGATCCAGGAGCGATGCCGACCTTCTTCTTTAAGGGCTCCAGGATGCACTTGTTTGCTGCTTCGGCCAGGCCATTGCACTGCAGGTGCCCCATGGAGTCGAAGTGTAGATTTATGCCCCAGTTCGAGCAGAAGCTTTTGAAGTCCACGGAGTCGAACTACTTCCCATTGTCCGTCACTATAGAGCAAGGTACCATGAAGCAGCATATAATTGACTTCTAGACGAAGTTCTTCATGTCCACCCAGGTGATGCGTGCCAGTGGCTCTGCCTCGATCAATTTGGTAAAGTAATCGACGGCGACGACGAGAAAATTTTTTCCTCCTGCTGCCATGGGGAACGGTCCGAGGATGTCGAGGCCCCACTTGACGAACGAGACCGGGCTAAGGATCGGGATCAGATCGACAGGCGGGGCGGCCGTATGTTTGAAGAATCTTTGGCACTCCCTGCATCGCTTGACATAGTTAGTTGCGTCCTTCATTAAGGTCAGCCAATAATAGTCTTGCCAGATTGCCTTGTGTGCCAGGGTGCGGCCTTCGTAGTAATTCCTGCAGAGCCCTTCATGGGTCTCACGGACAACATCCTCCGCCCTCCTTAGTGCAAGGCACTTTAGATAGGGCAAGACGTCGTACCTCGTGCGACGCTTTTGGTAGAGCACTCCACTGAAGATCACGAACGTCAAGGCCCACATCTCCATCTTTCACATCTCCAGTCTGTCCTCTGGCGGGGCTCTGGTCTCTAGGTAGGCAACGATTGGGCCCATCCACGACTGCTCTAGGTCGATGCATTGCAGCTCGCCCTCCCCCAGGCTTGGTGTCAGCAATTTCTCAATGTAGATAGCTTTCCCAATCTCGATCGGGGAAGAGGACGCCAGCTTTGAGAGGGCGTCCGTGTGGAGGTTGTTCGACTTTGGAAGATGCTGGACCTCGGCCTTCCTGAATTTGAGCAGCTTAGCATGGGTGCACTTCAGATACAGCTCCATCAGATCCACCCTTGCTTCGAAGCTGCCTTCAATTTGCTGTACGAAGAGCCTTGGGTCGCTGATCAGTAGCACATTTGTCGCCCCAAGCACCCGACAGAGCTTCAGCCCGTTAATGACAGCCTCGTACTCCGCCACATTGTTGGTCACCGAGAAGTTGAAGTGGAGTTCGTACTCTAGCAGGCTTTCCTTCGAGGTCTCAATCACAATACCGGCTCTGCTTCCCGACCCTGTGGCCGACCCATCGACATGGATGATCCACAGCTCGCCTTTGGACTGTGTGGAAGTTGAGAGAGGATTCTCGTCGGTGAGCTGTTGCAGTTGTGTGTCCTGTCGTTCATCAGGTATGGATTTGCCAATCTCTTCGACGGTGCTCTCCGCTACGAAGTCTGCCAACGCCTGACCCTTGATCGCCGCCCTGGACTTGTAGATGATGTCGAACTCGTTGAGCTCGACGCTCCAATTCAGCATTCGACCTGATCTCTCCAGCCTCCTCAGGTTCTTTTTGAGCAGCGAGTTGGCGTAGACAATGATTGAGTGTGCTTGGAAGTAGGGCCAGAGCTTCCTCGCCGTCAGGGTCATGCAATATGCGAACTTCTCGATGGGGCTGTAGTGAATCTCCGCCTCTCGGAGCACTCGACTAGTATAGTAGATCGGCCTTTGGATGCCCACATCCTCTTTGACTAAGACCGAGCTTACTACTTCTTCAGTGGTGGCGAGATAGAGGCCGAGCCGCTCTCCATCCTCCGGCTTTGCGAGCAGTGGTGGGCTTTACAGATAGGCTTTTAGATGGCTAAAGGCTTGGCATAGGAGTCGTCCTACTAGACCTCCTTCCTTACTCCTTTCCTCTCACACAATGCCATCCACAGAATTTTGAAGAATGGGAGGAACCTTTAGACGGCCTTCGACAAGAATCTCCCCAGTGCGGCGATCTGACCGTTTGGCTTCTGTAGGTCTCTGATTGTCTTAGGCTCGCTCATATTAATGAGGGCAGGATATCTTGTCGGGATTGGCCTCGATTCCTCGCTTCGTGATCATGAAGCTGAGGAACTTCCCAGTCCGGACGCCAAATATGCACTTCGCCGGGTTGAGCCGCAGATTGTAGCGACGCACTTTCTGGAAAGTCTCTTCAAGATCGGTGAGATGATCCTTAGCCCTCTTCGATTTGACCAGTATATCGTCGATGTAGACTTCCAAACTCCTGCCGATCTGGGGGTGAAAAATCTTGTTTAACATCCGCTGGTAGGTCACCCCGGTGTTCTTCAGTCCGAAAGGTATCTTGGTGTAGCAAAACGTCCCTCAGTCAGTGATGAATGACGTCTTCTCCTCGTCGTGTGGTGCCATTTGAATTTGATTGAAGCTGGAGAAGGCATCCATGAAGGCCAGCAGCTCTTATCCAGAGGCGTTGTCCACCAAATGGTCGATCCTCGGCAATGGGAAGCTATCTTTTGAGCAGACTTTGTTGAGGTCAGTGAAGTCCACGCACATTTGCCATTTACCAATGGGCTTCTTTACCATTACCACATTGGCGAGCCAATTAGGGTAGCTCACTTATCTGATGAATTTGGCCTCGAGGAGCCGCTCCACCTCCTCGCTTGCAGCCCGCATTTTCTCCCCTCAAGCGCTCTGCTTCTTCTGTCGAACTGGGCGGGCTTCCGGGTCGACATGAAGTTCATGGGAAATCACTGCTGGGTCGACTCCAGCCATGTCCGAGGGCGACCACGCGAAGATATCCACATTCACCCTAAGGAGGTCGACTAGGCCCTCCTTCAAATCTGTGGGTAGCTTCGTGCCAATGGACACAGTTTTGTCTGCTTCTGTTGCCACAAGAACCTCCACTACGTCCTCCACGTCCTCCACGGAAGCTATTTGTTGATGAGCGAATTCCTCCCGACCGTCGAAGTGGTCGATCGAGAGGGCTTTCTCAGACTTTTTATGCTTCGTGGAGCCGACGTAGTAGCTTCGGGAGAGCTTCTGGGATCCTCGCACCTGCCTAACTCCGTGTGAAGTCTGGAACTTCACCATTTGATGTAGAAATGAGGGGAGAGCTTTGACTTCGGTCATGTAAGGCTGTCCAATGATGTCGTTGTATGTTGAGGCAGCGACGACGACAACGAACTGCGTCATTCGAGTTACGATCTTTGGCCTCTTTCCCAGGGTGACGAGCAAGGTGATTACTCCAATAATGGACACCGAATGTCCGGTGAAGCTGATAATTGGGCCCAAGCAAGACTTCAGCTTCGCCTGGTCCAGGCCCATCTTCTGAATCGTGGACATGAATAGATGTCATACGAGTTGCATGTGTCGACCAGGAGCCTACTCACGATCGCTGGCCCTATGACAGCTTCGATTAAGATGGTGTCCTCATGCGGCAGCTTGACCCCCTCTGGGTCGTCGTTAGAGAAGGAGATAGGTGGACGAGCCAATCTTCTCCGGTTTTCCCCTGTGCCGGTGCCTACCGTTATGACTTGTCGAGCGTACGCCTTCCTAGCCGACGCTGATGTGCCACCCTGGGATGGCCTACCACAGAGTACATCCACACACACAATTAGCTCGGGCCTATGGTGGGCCACTTGCTCGGCGTCGTGGGTTGGTTGATCAAGACATGCGATCGCCATTCTCACGCGGTCTGGTCTCTCTGGGTCGATGAATCTCCAGAGATGAACGTCCTGGAACAGTCGCTCAATATCTTTCTTCAGGGCGAATCAGTTGTTGGTGTCATAGTCGTTGTCACAGTGGTATCGACATATTTTTGCCTATTCTTTCCATTGGACCTCGTCCTGATCTCCGGAGGCAGGTCTTTGAGAAGCCCGCCCGTCAGGGCTGCCGCCATCACTTCGATCAGGGGGGCGTTGAGTCTTGTATAGTGCACCACCTCCTGTGATCTTTCTGGCCCTCCTCTCAGAGCGGGGTTACTGGGTGCGAAGAACCCCCTCAGAGGTCCGGGGCGATCTTGCACTCGAGGGGCTCCCTAGTCGTGCCCTCGGGGATGGTCTTGGGCATGCCCTCTGGGGCGGTCCTGGTCACTCATGCTTGAATGGGTATACTCTAAGTATATTGTATTTGTTTGTGGTTTGTTTATAGTGCTATGAACATAGTAATGGATGATGTGTGTATAGTGATAGGTTTGGTTATGCCTGGTTACGTTACGCACATGGCTGTAGGTGACTATACCATTATATAATTATAGGTGTTGATCTTGTAGTATAGTTAATTACTAAGATTTTACATGTTTAAATGTATATGTGCTAGCTAATTTGGTGTGTAGACGTGCTACGTATATAGTGGTTGAGTGGCATGTATGAATAGTATATTAGCGTGTGTGGGTGTGCACCATACACGGGTAAGTATGTGCTTAGCTATATGTGTTTTCGACTATGGTATGTGTGTTGTGTCTTGAATATATTTATATGATTGTATGTGATGTGTATATAAAATGAAGTATCTGCGTGTATTTGAATAACTATATAATTGTGTATTTACAGTAGGGGTGAATGTATATTAGATATAGCAACATGATTTAATATTGTATGGTGTGATTGCATGTATTGATATGTTTGGTGTTGGATGTACACTAGAAGATATAAGGGAGCAGTATATCCATGTTTGTTTTGTGTGCATAGATAGTTATCTATACGTGGAGTACTACGATTGTATTTGCTGGTGTGAACTATTTTTATGTAGGTATCTGTACCATGGTTGTAACGACTGGTTTTTGTGTAATTGGATTATCAGTGGGTTCTGCTTGTGATGGTGGGTTCTCTCCTTGTGTGGTTCCCATTTCCATAGTTCTCGCTTTCATTCATCTCGTTGAGATTTCCTAGCTTTCGTTTTCATTCCTTTTCATGCGATCTTCTAGCTTCTTCCTTAGAATCATTGAACTCGGAGTAAGTCACTCGTGACGAGCTTCATATCGATCATATCTTAGCGATAGGTTGATCCTAGAAACCTTAGAATTCATCCCGGACCTTCGCGCTCCATTTCGAGATTTTTCGTGCACGTTAGTTGGTTCAAGAAGATCAACCGACCGACTAGATTCCAATTTAGTCGGTCAGGAAATCAACTGGAACCGACTAGTTCATTCAATCAATTATTCTGGAGTTACTGTTTACTCTTAGTCGGTCTAAGAACAACCATCGACCGACTAGATGCTAAACTAGTCGGTCAGGAATCCTTCTCAGACCGACTAACTCTCATTTCCTTGATCTCTCTCAGAATTCAGCCTTTAGTCGGTCAATGAACACTCATCGACCGACTAGTTCTCAAACTAGTCGGTTGACAAGCCTTCACAGACCGACTAACTCATAGTCCAGTTTTCCTGAGCGAGCTATTGTTTACTCTTAGTCGGTCCATGTTGAACGACCGACCGACTAGATCCTCAACTAGTCGGTCACCAATCCTTCTTTGACCGACTAATCAGCCCAGGAAACCCTAGTTTTGCCCTAGCCGCCACACTCTTCTATAAATACGCCCCAAACGTTTTATTCTTCTTCCTCATCACCCCAAACCCTAATTTCTCCCCCATTGAGCCCCCTTCTTCCCCAAACCATTGATCCTTCATCCCAAGCTCATCCATCATCATCCAAACCCTCATTTCACATATCCTACCTCTCCTCAACCTCAAACCCTCATCAAATCCCCAAAAGCCTCATCCAAACCCATTTCTCCAGGTTTTCCCTCATTTCCAGATCTGAGTGGTAGTTCTCCCGGATCGTTCACCCGTTGCCGTGGTTGCTCGACGTTGATCTTCCGCTTCCATTCGACGATTCCCTTCCCGTAGATCAGCATTCGTGAGACGAACCTTCGTGATCGTCTTCCTCGGTGCTAGGCAAGTGAAACTTGCCACTTATGGTTAGGCCATGTTTTAGGCCACTTACCTTGCTTTAGCGTAAAAGAGACTAGACGGTGAAAGGATAGCCGTCTAGACGCCATTGACCTAGCTTGACAACGAAGCTTGGTCCGTCACCCCCATCATGCTCATATGTCACGTTTACTTTAAATTAACGGTACGCGAATATCTGTTCATGTCATTGCATTTTGCCTGTCACGTCTAAATTCCATTAACGGTACGCAAATAAATTGTCATGTCCTCGCATTCTTTAAGTGTTGCTGTGATTGCGTAGCTTTGCTACGATGCATGTGTTCCTGGCTCGTGACCAGAAGCGAGCATAATGAGTTGCTAACCCCAACGCTTGATGTATTGAATTGTGAACTAAGAATGCGAGCTCAATGTGCGGGGCAACCCCAGGCTCACTAGCTGAGTTCCATGTGCGGGGACCCCAGGCTCCATATCGTGTGGGTATTGGGTAGTGTTTAGTGCCGATCGGTCTGAAATGTTATACCATTCAGCGAAGGGCGTAAACACCTACAGAATGTGAATTGATTGAATTGATGGTAGCTTGGCTACTCTTGTCTTGTCCCGATAAATTGTTCCCTTGTACAAATTGTCTTGCCATGTTTTAATTGTGCACTCATGTTATAACTGCCATGTCATGCATACTATAACTGCTAGGTTGCTAGTTTACCTTCCTTTCAGTTTCATTGCTCAAGTCTTTTCAGACTTGCTGACATGTACCCCTTTCTCTTTGGGTGTCGCATGTTAGTTGCCGAGCAAGAGCTTGTTGCAGAGGACGTTGTGTTTGCTGAGGAGGAGTCTTGTGGACACCAGTGACTTGTTGAGTTTCCCTTTATGTTCTAGGATTCATGTTAGTTGTCGGTGCGTGGCACCCTTGTATGTATGTTATACTTTGTTGGCCATGTTGGGCCTTAGACTCTTTTTTTCCTTTAGCCTGGTGGCTTTTCTGCGATATTGTAATTTGTTTATGGACATTTGGAGATTCAATGAAATGTCGTCTCATTTCCTTATTATCATTGTTGTTTCGTTTCGCTTTGCAAGGACTTTCCATAATAAGTGTTTTTATACGCTTATCAGACTTGGAGCTTCACGGCTTCAAGTTTGTGCGGACCTTCTCACGTCTCGCCTCCACATTTTTGGGAAGCGGGGCGTGACAGGTTTTAGTGGTGGCCCATGCAGGTCCATTTGCAAATGCGAACTATCGGAACAACAATAATAATTATAGAATGTCCATTAAATAAATTAGAACATCCAAGTTATAAGCCCGGAGTCTAGGTTTTAGCGTTCCTATGTCTTAAGTGGCTAGTAGGCGTGTTAGAGCACCTGTCCCAGCTTGATAGGAAATCCATTAGGTCCGGACTATAGTGAGACTTAGTTAGAAGTTTGTGCTTGCTAGTTAGGGATCCTTGATTGTTTGTTAGGCTCCATGCTAGTGATCGCTATGATAGCCTTAAGAGTTACCTTAGTGGTTCCTGTCTAGCCCTGACCATGATAGATTCCTAGGATTTCTTTAGCCGTTCGCTTGGGTTCATCGATTTCGGACCCAGCTGAACTCATTTCATCGCTGTCTAGCCCTAGAGAGTCTTAGCGCTTAGTTCCAAATCCTTGGTTGGTTGACCGTAGGAGTTTCCGTAGATATTCCTAAGTCATGACCTAGGCGTATTTATGTTTTGATCATCCGACCAAATCCCTTGGCCTTTAGTTAACCCGATGATTAGAACCCCCGGATTCAATCTTTCCTGGTCACTACACTTTGGTGTTACTGACCGTAGATCTTCATCATGGTTTTCTTGCATTGTGATTTAGGTGCATGCCTCACCCAACCACATTCATCGCCCTCGATTCACATGATTCCCTCCTTACTATTATCGTTGATCCTTCGAATGTCCCCCTTGGCAAGGCTTAATTTCTTTTAAAGATATTTTCGATTTCCCTTATTAAAGTTTTCGTTAAGGTTAAATTTTGTTTTAAACCCGCTACGTATATACTTGAATTTCTCACTTTTCGATTGAGTCAAAATTCCTTGTAGATTTCGGAGTCTAATGGTTGTAATTATAATTGCTATCTCGTAACCATTTTCTTGTCTATATTTTCGCATTTCGGGTTAAAGACTCCAATACTATTTTGGAAAATTCGATGTACCATTTTCTAACTATGAGATCCATTTTAATCGCATGACATACTTTAAAATCTTTTCCAAGCTAAATGGAATTTCAATTGTTATATGTATACTTATATCTCGTACTCTTTCGTTGACTTAAATTAATTTTTGAAATTCGAAAGTTTTGACGGGATTTTGATTACTGTTTTATAATGTTTTACAGCCTATACCTTTCATACCTATTTGAATGTCTTGTCCCTTTCATAAATCGATTTAATCCTGAGCCGCAATTCTATTTTCCAAATTCGATTTGTGAATTTTCCTTCTTATTTATGGTATTCAAATGACTCGTCGCGCTCCCTTAATATACTTTTTAAGTCACAGATGTTCACATGACCACCCCATTCCAATTATCCTTGATCGTTCAAATGTTTTCCATTGCAAATCTTGATTCTTCCAAAGTTATTTTCGAATGCTTTCCTTATTTGAAGTTTCACTCAATTTAAATTTGTTCTAAACTTCTTTAAATATGTCCCCCTAAATTTCAATGGAGTTCAAAGTCGTTCTTGAATTTTGAAGACTTTTGGCCGTAATCTTAAAATTACTATCTTGTACTATTTTTCTAACAATGTATCTTTCGCATTTCGATTTTTAAACTTTATTACTATCCTGATGGTTCGATATACCGTCCCTTTTTCCTAAATACAAAATTTATTTTAACCACTTATCGTGCATACCTTTAGGGGTATTTTTCCAAGACTGAATGAACTTCAACAAATTTTGTATATATCAATTATAGGTTCGTCGTACTCGTACTTCAAAAGTTTTTATACCAACACGTTCTTTTGGCGAATCCTTATTTCCCTAAAAATTTCTTCGATCTTCTTCCTTCGTTAAGTTTAAATTTGTTCGAAACACTTTCGATATATGTAAGGTTTCATGCTCCTTCGCCGACTTAAATTATTTATGTTTTTAAATATCGAAACTTGTGTTGAGATTTTTAGATTAGAAGTTTATAATATTTTCTGCATATACCTTCATATCGATATAAATGTCTTGTCCCTTTTCATATACCAATTTCATTCTGAACCGTATTTCTATTTTCCTAACTCGATTCATAAATTGTTTTCTTACTTGTGCCATTAAAATTTTATTCAAAAACACCTCATGCTTACTCATAATAAACTTTTCAAGTCCCGTTGGACTTCGGCTTTTAGCAAGTCGATTTTATGCTCAACATTTTCCATATTTCAGATTTTCGTCAAAAAAAAAAACAAATTACTACTTCGAAATCATTTCTGACTTGGACCCTTTATAAAACGGTTTAAAATTTTTAATACTAACTTGATGGGTTTAAATATCCTTTTCTCTTTCAGTGCTACTAAGATATTATCTTCCATTCACCATACACACTTTTAAGATAATTTCTAAAATGTGACTTCAATTATTTTTATATATCGGTACCACGTTCGTTTTGCTCGTACATTAAGATCTTATATAAATCAATTTTGTTGGCAAATCCAGATTTCTCTAAAAGTATTTTCGATATGGTTTATTTGGGATTTCTCTTCAGTTTTAAGATTTGGAAAACCTTTAGCATGCGCTTAGATTCTCCACACTATACTTGATCTGATTTCAATCTTCGAATCTCAAAACTTTTCCAAAATTTTTAGATTACTGCCGCATAACATTTCTGACCTATGTTTTAATGTTCGAGTACATGATTTCCTTTTTCCTCATGATGATTTTATATAAGCCAATAAACCACTTTACCTCTTATTACGTATATTCGTCTCAAACTCGTTTTCAAACAACTTGTTTATCGACCTCTAAATAATTTTATACAAACGAGGACACGACTTTTCGAAGTACAACGGTTTTCGAATTCACGTATTTTAGCTTATGTTGTTTACACTACCTTCTTTACGTATTCTTCACGGGTATCATTGCATCTTTCTCTCCACCTAAACATTCACAGTCTTACCCTGATTCCCCTAACCAAATTTGGCTCCTTATCTTCGTCCTTGCTGAACCCATGTTTTTCGATCTTTCTATTCGTCATGATCTAGGTTCGGTTCTTTCCTTTTGTCTGGCCCATAGAGCTTGTCGTTGCCTGTGTCAACCTTGTTATAGTTTGGTGGGCCTATTAGTTAAGTGGTTATGTCGTCGTAGTGTTGATTTCGTGGTGTGTATATAGTGGTATGGGTGTTGGCATTTGTATGTTGTGTGTAGGTAATTTTCTGCTTGAGTATGATGTGATATACGCATGATAGCAGAATGATAATTTTGATTGGTACCACTTGTTTTATGAGATGTCGTATGCATGTATATCAGGAGGAATACCCGACTATGGCATCTCTTAAACTTGTATGTAGTTGATGTGTTGATATGGTAATTATAAATGGATGGATATGGTGTGAAAATATGTGATGCGTGGATGTGTATGCCTTGGAGTGGTATTGGTATGTGTATGGTTACTATGTTACGCATATAAATGTCCTGCTATGATTTGAGTCTCACTCAAGCTTGAGTGGGTATACTCTATGTACTTTGGTATAAATTGTATGTGGTGGTGAATAGTGATGGATGACGTATGTATGGTGTTTGAGTTGTTTGTGCTTGGTTGTGTTACGCACACGATTGTGGGTGGCTATACCAATATATGGTCAGAGGACTATATGCGAGGTGAAAATATGGTGAAATATTTGCATGTACTTGAATGACTAAACAAATGTGAAATTATTTTCAAATAAGAGAGGCTTGGTTATTTTCTTATAGTAAGTAATAAGTGTTTATTGTTGTATAAATATATTGACTATATATTTGTGATTGAAATATGTGTATGAAATTGATTGACTATAATAAGTATGAGTGTACTATGTGCGTGAAAATATGTGTGTAGTGGTAGTAATATTGGATTTCTAGTGCATATATATAAGCACTCGAAATGAAAGTACTTAGTTGAATTTATGATGTGAAATTGGTTGAGGGTAGTTACCAGAGCGACTATATGTATGTTAGAAAGTCCGAGGACGGACTTTATTCTAAGGTGGGTAGGATGTAACGACTGGTTTTTGTGTAATTGGATTATCAGTGGGTTCTGCTTGTGATGGTGGGTTCTCTCCTTGTGTGGTTCCCATTTCCATAGTTCTCGCTTTCATTCATCTCGTTGAGATTTCCTAGCTTTCGTTTTCATTCCATTTCATGCGATCTTCTAGCTTCTTCCTTAGAATCATTGAACTCGGAGTAAGTCACTCGTGACGAGCTTCATATCGATCATATCTTAGCGATAGGTTGATCCTAGAAACCTTAGAATTCATCCCGGACCTTCGCGCTCCATTTCGAGACTTTTCGTGCATGTTAGTTGGTTCAAGAAGATCAACCGACCGACTAGATTCCAATTTAGTCGGTCAGGAAATCAACTGGAACCGACTAGTTCATTCAATCAATTATTCTGGAGTTACTGTTTACTCTTAGTCGGTCTAAGAACAACCATCGACCGACTAGATGCTAAACTAGTCGGTCAGAAATCCTTCTCAGACCGACTAACTCTCATTTCCTTGATCTCTCTCAGAATTCAGCCTTTAGTCGGTCAATGAACACTCACCGACCGACTAGTTCTCAAACTAGTCGGTTGACAAGCCTTCACAGACCGACTAACTCATAGTCCAGTTTTCCTGAGCGAGCTACTGTTTACTCTTAGTCGGTCCATGTTGAACGACCGACCGACTAGATCCTCAATTAGTCGGTCACCAATCCTTCTTTGACCGACTAATCAGCCCAGGAAACCCTAGTTTTGCCCTAGCCGCCACACTCTTCTATAAATACGCCCTAAACGTTTTCTTCTTCTTCCTCATCACCCCAAACCCTAATTTCTCCCCCATTGAGCCCCCTTCTTCCCCAAACCATTGATCCTTCATCCCAAGCTCATCCATCATCATCCAAACCCTCATTTCACATATCCTACCTCTCCTCAACCTCAAACCCTCATCAAATCCCCAAAAGCCTCATCCAAACCCATTTCTCCAGGTTTTCCCTCATTTCCAGATCTGAGTGGTAGTTCTCCCGGATTGTTCACCCGTTGCCGTGGTTGCTCGACGTTGATCTTCCGCTTCCATTCGGCGATTCCCTTCCCCGTAGATCAGCATTCGTGAGACGAACCTTCGTGATCGTCTTCCTCGGTGCTAGGCAAGTGAAACTTGCCACTTATGGTTAGGCCATGTTTTAGGCCACTTACCTTGCTTTAGCGTAAAAGAGACTAGACGGTGAAAGGATAGCCGTCTAGACGCCATTGACCTAGCTTGACAACGAAGCTTGGTCCGTCACCCCCATCATGCTCATATGTCACGTTTACTTTAAATTAACGGTACGCGAATATCTGTTCATGTCATTGCATTTTGCCTGTCACGTCTAAATTCCATTAACGGTACGCAAATAAATTGTCATGTCCTCGCATTCTTTAAGTGTTGCTGTGATTGCGTAGCTTTGCTACGATGCATGTGTTCCTGGCTCGTGACCAGAAGCGAGCATAATGAGTTGCTAACCCCAACGCTCGATGTATTGAATTGTGAACTAAGAATGCGAGCTCAATGTGCGGGGCAACCCCAGGCTCACTAGCTGAGTTCCATGTGCGGGGACCCCAGGCTCCATATCGTGTGGGTATTGGGTAGTGTTTAGTGCCGATCGGTCTGAAATGTTATACCATTCAGCGAAGGGCGTAAACACCTACAGAATGTGAATTGATTGAATTGATGGTAGCTTGGCTACTCTTGTCTTGTCCCGATAAATTGTTCCCTTGTACAAATTGTCTTGCCATGTTTTAATTGTGCACTCATGTTATAACTGCCATGTCATGCATACTATAACTGCTAGGTTGCTAGTTTATCTTCCTTTCAGTTTCATTGCTCAAGTCTTTTCAGACTTGCTGACATGTACCCCTTTCTCTTTGGGTGTCGCATGTTAGTTGCCGAGCAAGAGCTTGTTGCAGAGGACGTTGTGTTTGCTGAGGAGGAGTCTTGTGGACACCGGTGACTTGTTGAGTTTCCCTTTATGTTCTAGGATTCATGTTAGTTGTCGGTGCGTGGCACCCTTGTATGTATGTTATACTTTGTTGGCCATGTTGGGCCTTAGACTCTTTTTTTCCTTTAGCCTGGTGGCTTTTCTGCGATATTGTAATTTGTTTATGGACATTTGGAGATTCAATGAAATGTCGTCTCATTTCCTTATTATCATTGTTGTTTCGTTTCGCTTTGCAAGGACTTGCCATAATAAGTGTTTTTATACGCTTATCAGACTTGGAGCTTCACGGCTTCAAGTTTGTGCGGACCTTCTCACGTCTCGCCTCCACATTTTTGGGAAGCGGTGCGTGACAATGGTTATGTGATAAGTGAGTGCTACTTATATAAGGGATGTACGTGACTATATGAATGATTGTAGTACATGTATGAATTTGACTGTCTATGATAGGTATAAGTATAGAATATGTGTATATATATACATGTTTGTAGTATTAATGTTTGACTACTTAGTGCATATATAAGCACTTGTAGTAACTATACATGGTTTGAATTATAGTGTGATGTGATTGTGGTAGTTACTAGAGTGTCTAGATATATTTATAGTTAGAAAGTCCGAGGACGGACTTTATTCTAAGGTGGGTAGGATGTCACGGTCGCTTTTCGTTCTTACGTTTTTCGTGCGCGTACTTTCCATTCGTACGCGTATTTTCAGTTGCCTCTCCTTGTATCCCAAACGTGCGATGTGATATGTCATTGTGACCCTCTGAGAGAATACTTATTTATGGAATTTTTCATCAACGTCATTTCATGGCTCATTCTCCCACAAAACAACTTTGTTTGAAGGGGTGTCGTAACTTTAGAATGCATCGTTTGATCTCTTTATTTTTAGTTCTGTTTTTCGATAACCTAGCACGTAACCGATTATCGTAGTCTCGACCCTCTCGTCGACACGGTCGTCCCGGTATTTTACTTTTAATTATCGGACACAGTTAGACCCACTTTTTCACCTAATCACTTTCTAACCTACTTAGCCTAATTAATTTGAATTTCAAATAACCTAATTAAATCTATAGGCTTAATACGTATCACATGAAATATTTCATTGGCTATTGACACCCTAACTCTACCCCCTCCCTCTCACATCTTCTCTCTCCAATCAACCTAGTTATGCCCCCACTTTTCACCCCAAATAGCAACAATTCAAGGTTAAAACACAACCCAGCCTAGGTTTTTTTGCATCTCACGCACAAGCCAGCCGCCATTGCCAAAACCCACGCCGGCCACCTCCCATTACCACCACCCTCCAGCCTCCTCCTCCCCTTGCTCCGGCCACCCTCTTCCACATCGACAACCTTCTCCTCCTCCTCCTCGAAGCCGCAAACAACCACCCCCCTCCTTTGTAAAAACTGACGAACCCCGGCCATATAACCCCACGGCCAGCCAGTTTTAGGCCGTCGCCGGCCACCCCTTGCTGCCGGCTGCCGACCAGGCCGACCCCCCTCTCCACGGAAACACCCCGGGCCGCAACCCTAGACCCGACAGCCCCTATACAGCCGTGCAACACCAAAAAACTGCCCCTCAAAACCCCAAAACTGTCCTTTGCCATCTGAAACTGCCGCCCGGCCACTTCCACTATCGGCCAGCCACCGGCCAACCCCTAGGCCGACCCTCCCCCGATGCCCCTATCACCCCAGCCACCTACTGCAGCCCCTCGAATCTCCTCATACACCAAAACAACCCTCCTTCAACACAAAAACCGCCGATTACCCATTAAAATCTGTTGTTTCCCCCTCCCTTGCTCGTTGCGCCGTTGCCGCGCACCCACTCGACGGCCACCCGGATCCACATGGCTGTCCCCTTGGCCGCAAGACCCTTGCACGGCCTTCTTTTGTTGCCAGCATTCGTGTTGCTCACCGTCGTTCGTGCATCATGCTACCGTGGTCGCTAGCTGTCGGCCGTACCCTTCGCGCTACCAAAATCCAACCCCTGACGTCGCTATCCGACGTCAGTGTAGCTCTCCCGTCGTGCTAAGGGTAAAATCTGAACCGTAGAAACCCCCACATTGCATGCTAATCAAGACTAAAAATTGTAACATTAATTGCTTTGGTAACCCAATAATCAAGATTTAATAATTGGGACTGTAGGCTGGACTGGACTGAGCACATAGGTAGATCTGGACTATTGATCTGTGGATTGCGGAACGTCTCTTTCAGGCAAGTGAAACTTGCCAGTATTTGTTTAGGCCATGTTTAGGCCAATTTGTGAAATAGCGTAAAAGAGACTAGGCAATGAAATGATAGTCGCCTAGACGCCATGCTTGATCTAACTTGACAACGAAGCTAGATCCGATACCCTTGCTATGCTATCATTTCATACCGCATGTCATGTTTAAATTCAAATTAACTGTACACACTTTTAGCTGATTATTGCTATGTTCATGTATCTTGCCATGCCATTTCATGCATCAACTTGCTTTATTATGAATGTGTAGCACACGCTACTTTAAAATGTAAGCTGCGACGGGTTGGATTTTGAATCCTACATAATGATTGAGGCTAGGCACCTGCTTGTCGGGTATAACCCTATGCCAAAAACACTTCCTGGCTCGTGATCCAGAAGCGAGCATAGTGTGTTGGTGAAGAACCAACGCTCGATACACATGGAGGGATAGGGTTAGACGGTCACTTAAGCGTAGAAGTGTGCACGTACAGCCACTTCAGCCAAAATATACGGAAACCATGTGCACATCGTGAAAACAAGTTAATTGTGAATATTGTTTAGTAGCTCTCACTACGACGTGTCATGCATTGCAAGTATCATGTTCACTTTAACTGCTGCATCCATTGAATTATTATGCCATATCATCTCATTTTAAACTGCTAAGTCGCATTCTTTATACTTCACGTTTCCTTGCACAAAAGTCTCATTTTCCCTCTTTGGAGATTTTTACTGACATGCGCCCTTTTCTCTTTGGGTGTCACATGTCAAATTTTGAGCCTGAGTTAGTGCCGATGACGACCAGTTGTTGACGTCCGAGGATACCAGAGGCCAGTCTTGGTCTCAGCTGGAGATTTCCTCTTAGTTGTTGTTTACTTTCCTAGTAGCTGCTGTTAGGTTGTTCGGTGTGCAGCACCATTACTTGTTTCAGTTTCAGCCATGCTTAGACCTTCTTTTTCAGACTCTGTACCTTTCTTTTATGACTACATCTCTGAATGTTATTGAATAAAGAATGGATGTTGTAGAATGTTGGTTAATTTTGCTTGCTTTCATTTCTATTATTATTGTTGTTGTTTCTTTATGCAATGCAAGGATATGCGAATGGATGAACACACAGACGCTTATCAGACTGTGGCTTCACAGCTTCAGTCTGAGCTGACCTCTTCGCATCTCGCCTTCCGTACTTGGGAAGCGGGGCGTGACAGAACGTTCCCGGTCAGTGATAAACAATGTCTTCTCCTCGTCGTGGATCACCATCTGGATTTTATTGTAGTCCAAGAAGGCATCCATGAAGGTCAGCAGCTCATACCCAGAGGCATTGGCCACCAAGTAGTCGATTCTTGGCAGAGGGAAGCTATCTTTTGGGCATGCCTTATTAAGGTCGTGAAGTTAACTTGTCCATATTTTCTCCCTTTTTCATATCATCATGACATCGCATTCCATGCTATTTTCGCATCCAAATCCCATATTTGCCTACGATATCGCATTTCTGACGTTATATTCGAGTTTCGTAGTATTTTATGAGTTTTCAAGGATTTTGGAGTGATTTGGGACCCGACCTGGGTATGGACACATCTGACACGCCCGTGAGCTCATTGGCGAAGCTCTACAGAAGTTCGCCTTGTTTTGGAAGCCATGGGAGGAATGGAGGAGAGAGCAGGAGGAAAGGAGAAGCTTCAGGAGCTTCGGCAACAATTTCCCAGTTGACTTGACCGAGCAGAGCAGCTGCACGGTCGAGCAGATGCAAGGAAGATTAATGGTACAGATACGCAGCCTGCAGGAGAGAGCTTCCCAAATGACTCGACCGAGCAGAGCAGCTGTTTGGTCGAGCAGATGAAAAGAAAAACAATAGCACAGATACGCAGCCTGCTCGGACCGAGCACTCATAGTGCTCAGTCGAGTAGCCTCTCATTCAGAAGCCCGACTAATCCTTGCACGGCCCGAGCGACTTCTTCAGTGGCCGAGTCAGCTCTCTGCTCTGACCGAGCAGAGCTGACTCGGTCCATGCAGACAGAGTAAAGATTTTGGAGGAGCGCGATTTTCTGTCGTGCTCGGTCGAGCAGTATAGCTGCTCGGCCCAAGCAACTGACCGAGCAACGCACTGCTCGACCGAGTCGCCCAGTCGGTCGACAAGGATGAGGCCATTTTTGGAAGGATCTTTGAGAGCGACTGTTGCGCGATTTGGGAGAGTGAAGTCTGGGAGCTGCGACGAAGGCTGGGAGCGAATTCATTCAGAGTTTTGAGATTTGTTTTTGGGAGCAAAGATTAGAGAGGAGATTAGAGAATAGTTTTTGTTAGATCTAGATTAAAAACTTGCGATATTATTTGGATCGAGATTTATTGGAATTTTGCTTGGCTATTTTCGCATTCTTGGAATCCTATTTTCTCTTGAGATCTATTGCTCGCTGTAATTTCTCGAGTTTTATTTTATCAATTGACATGATGATTTCTCTCCTAAAAATTGTGTTTTTATTCGTTAATATTGCTATGAGTGAGTAGTCTTTTCTAGGGTTGATGGGTTAACCCTAAGATCCTAGGGGGAAGACGTAGATCTGGATCCCTATATTGAATTAGGAATTTAGGAGAGTATTTCGGTCGATCCTACCGAATCCCTAGATAACCCATACTGGGATCATGCCCACGGTCTGTGGAATTGATGTGCTTAAGGGTATCATTTGGATTCGAATAAGGAAATCGGTGGATCCAACCAAGACTCGTGACCATGCCCGACTCATGCCTTGAGGGGATCCCTCGACGAACTATATCGCTACGTTGACGGCTACCGCTATTACGTCAACGAGAGCCACCAAAATCGCAATTCTAACCCACGAGAGTAGTACGAATTGGGAGATTAATCCCCTAACCCTAATGCAATGTAAGGATTCTATTCCAACGTCGACCCTCGACGATCTTAGCGGTGATCCCTAATGTCCTAGTCCTTTTTATTATTAAAACAACAACAACACAACAACCAATTCTCTCAACCCGATAGCTATCTCACTTCGAGATATAGAAGTAAACTGATAACCCAAATACACTGTCACCGTCCCTGTGGGATTCGATATCTTTTATACAACAACTTGACACCGTCGGCTTGCTGATAGAGCCCGGAATTAATACCTAGGGGCCATACCATGCCTGACGATCATGACACCGCCAGGTGGAATCAAGGTGTAGGTTTCAGGTGCGTCAAGTTTTTGGCGTCGTTGCCGGAGACGACAATAGTGTTATCTCATTTTATTTTTATTTTGCGAAGTTTGCTAGCAACTCTAATCATCCCTTATATCTCCATCATTTTTATTCTTTTATTTATTACGGTGCTACTGATGGTATTTGTTTACTTGTTTTGGTGCATGAACACTCGTTTCGGGCATATACTAGAGAATTGTTATTCAATCCCGAGATCAAGAAAATGGCACGGGCCTTGAGGGCCTCCAGCAGAAATCCATCTCCCTCTGCCCAGATGGCAGACAACAATACTCCTCCTCCTCCTCCTCGCACCAGGTCCATCAGGGACCATATGAAGCCGACGTTTGGAAATAACTCATCTATCCTTAGACCGCAACTGGCGGCGGCGAGCTTCGAGCTGAAAACTGGGCTCATTAATTTGATGCAGCAGGATCCCTTCCATGGGCATCCTTATGAAAACTCCAACCACCACATCGATACCTTCCTTGCAAAGTGTGACACTTTCAAGGCGAAGGATGTGAGTGATGATGCTGTCAAGCTGCAGCTTTTCCCGTTCACTCTGAGGGATAAAGCATCGTACTGGCTATGGGCCCATCCTCCCAATCATTTCACCATATGGGAGAAGCTGGCACTCGCCTTCATGGATAAATTCTATCCACCCTCGAAGACGGTGCGAATCTGGGGAGCGATTTCAAACTTCAAACAACGCCCACAAGAATCCCTTCATGAGGCCTGTGAGGGATTCAAGGACCTCCAGCATCAATGTCCTCACCACATGATCCAGCCTTGGGATTTGGTGCAGAGTTTTTACAACAGGTTGCAGTCCAGCACCAAGATAATTATAGATGCTGCGGCGCAATGTGCCTTACTTGACAAGTCTCCTGAAGAAGCTATAGACTTTCTAGAGCATATGGCAGCCAACAATCAGCAATGGAGTGAAGAAAGAACCATTGTGACCCGGACCTCCGAGGTCAAAGCTGCTAGCCATCTGGACTCTCACATTAAAACCTTATGCAAACATGTGGCCAGAATTGAACAGCACCTGGATTCCATCCCTGCATCACCCAGCACATCTACTTATCATCATACAGAGGATTATGCAGATCAGAGTTATATTCCTACCGAGGCACACTATGATGGCGCTGAATTGTCAGAATCTGTGCAGTACGTCCAGGGAGAGGGACGAAATCAATGGCAACATCCGGCTGCTCGAAATCATCCGGGATTCTCTTATGGGAATCCAAGCGGAGGGCTGCAACCTCACAATTTCATAGACCACCACCACCACCTCAGCAATAACATGGGCAGCAACTGAGTTAGCAACAGGGCGGGTTTAGGCCAGCTGGGCCTTACCGACTGCCAGGTTATCAATTCAATCGGTCGCCTCAGTAGGGCTATGCGCCAAATCCGTCTCGGTCAAATCTGAAGGCTACATTGAAGACCTTTATGAGTGGTCAACCCGGTTCAACCAGGACACTTCCACCCAGTTTAAGAGTATAAACACTTCACTAGATGAAATGAGGGGCCAGATGTCCTAGCTTTTGAAGAACCAAGGGAGGTTTCCCTTGCAACCAGAGACAACCCCAAGGGCCCAAGCGAATGTTGTGGTTTCTGTCACCACACGTGGAGGACGGGTGACTGACCCCGTCATGGTCCCGGTTATGACAAGGAGAGAGTTATTGCTGAAGAATCCGTTGTTGACGGCGATAGAGAAGAGGCTGCTGAAGAGCCTACAAATATTGAGGAGAAGGCCGATCCACCATCTATCACACCTACTAGAACGCTTGCCTCATGTTGATGCTGCAAAGAACAAAACTAGCCGACCTCCCCCGCCATATCCACAGAGGTTAGCCTTGGCCAAGATTGAGAAGAAATACTCCAAATTCACGGAGTTGTTAAAGGGAATCCAGTTGAACATCCCGTTCATGGATGCTATTACAGAGATTCCCATCTATGCCAAGTTTTAAAGGATCTGATCACGTGGAAGAGGAAGCCTGAAGAGATAAAGCTCATGGAGGACTCCACCTCCATTATAAAGAATCATCACCCCCGGAAGCTACTGGATCCGAGGAGCTTCACTGTGCCATGCTCCATCGGAGGGATGCCCATCAGCCGCATCAGTTTGATGCCCCTCTCTATATTTGAGAGATTGCAGACTGGAAGCGAACTGGAGCCGACAAATATATCTATCCAGCTTGCAGACCATTCGATCACTTACCCGGTGGGTATAGCCAGGGATATCATTCTCCATATACCCCCTGGGTTGTGTGTTCCCGTTAACTTCTTCATCATGAACATTCCCGAGGGAGGGAGCTCCCAACTTATACTCGGCCGCCCCTTCGTGGCGACGGCCGGTGTTTTGATCGATGTCCGAGAAGGGACTCTCTCGCTGAACGTGGGGAACATCGAAGCTGAATTCCGGCTGCAGAAGCCAATGAGAGAGCGTGCTCATGAGGAAGGGGCTAGCTATTTGGAGCTTCTGGAAGATGAAGCTGTTGAAGATTTCACTTCTGAGGGGATCATGACGGACCCCGTGAGAACAGGAATTGACGATGACGGCGACCCAACCTACCACAAAGCGGTCGCCACCTACATCCGAGTGTTGGATGAAGATCTTTTAAATAGTTTCCTGAATCATAAAGAACCAGAGACCATAGGCTACTCGATGGAGAGGCATGAAGTAGGCGGATACCAAATACTGTCGGATTGCACCAATGGAAAGAACGACGTGTGAATTCCACGTGCACCAAACAACAATCGATAGATCAAAGGGAGTCGAGCTCATGACTAAAAACGAGCGCTTAGTGGGAGGCAACCCAATTTCTTGTATCTTGGATTATCTTTTTCAATTTTTTGTTTTTATTTCACCTATTTTAGAAAACCAAACAAAATCGTTGTTTATTTCACGTAAAACTATAAAACCACAAAAATTTGATGAGCTCTTCCTCTGTACAGTTTGGACATGATGGGGGCATGCAGATCGACATTTTAAACGGAAGGAAGTTGGAAGAGAGCACCAGATTTGAGGAGAAAACTAAAGAAAATGGAGAAAAAAAGGAGAAACAGCCGACTCGACCGAGCAGCTATACTGCTCGGTTGACCAGCGCAGGGACGAGGATAAGGAGGAAAATCATCACTCTGTCTACACGGCCCGAGCAGCATTGGCTCGGTCCGAGCAAACAGCTACTCGACCGAGCAGTCCACTGCTCGATCGAGCTGCACATGCTCTTGGAGAATTGGAGAAATCATCACTCTGTCTACACGGCCCAAGTACACTCTGCTCGGTCCGAGTGATGATCTGCTCGACCGAGCAACATACTGCTCGATCGAGCATATGAGGGAGTCTCCTACAACTCAATTTTAATTTATTTCCATAATCAACTCGATCTGCTCGATCGAATCGATTTATCCTATTTTTCTTGGGCCCCACTCCCAAACGAGTTGGGTTTTTAACCCAATTCGTTTTTATTTTTCACCTTAAGCGCTCATAAATTACCTAAACTCTAAAATTTTACCCTAAGCACTGCCCGAGCTCTCCCTCATCCCCCTACTCAATCTCCCTCATCGTCGCCGTCTTCCTCCCCCACGCCGTCGCCTGCGCCGCCCCTTCGGCCGCTACACCTCCGGTCAGCGGCCCTCTCTCTATCTTTTTCTATCTCTCCGCCTCTCTCTCCCTCCCTCCCTCTCTTTCCCCATTTCCCCCTTTCTAATCGACGGCGCCGCCGACGGCGCCGCCCAACTACCCACCCCAAACCCCCCGCCCCCTTCCTATTTTCCTCAGCTTCCCCCTCTCATCGCATCGCATATAAACCCCCCACCGCCCGCTGCCGGTGCCCTAGGCCGCTCCCCCTACTCGATCGAGCACCGACGGTGCTTGATCGAGCAGCCATCACCCCTTTCTCAACCCAATCCGCCAACTGACCGAGCACACTAGTGCTCGGTCATGCATTTCCCACTGAGCAGCATTGCTCTGACCGAGCAGTACATCTGCTCGGTCGAGTACCCAAATTTCAGCATTTCTCCCCATTTTAATCTCTTTTTCTGACGTTTTAATTGTTTCTATTGCAGGTATTCCTTGCCTACGTAAGCACCGACTACTGGGATAAGCTTGTGGGAGATCTTCGCATTCGCAGCGCTCACAGTTGGTACACTCGCTCCTTTATTTACTTTATTTACACCGACGCATCACATTACCATCGCCACGATGGTTCGCACGCGAGGAGCCATCCCCCACCCATTCGTGGAAAGAGGCACACTCATGGCACCTCCTCTTCCCGACCCCCCCGTCGTGCTCGCCTCACCACCACCACTACCACCACCGCCGCCGCTACCATCCCCACCACTCCAACACCTATCACGACCACTACCATCCCCACCTCTACCGCACCTATCACGACCACCGCCATCCCCACCACCACCGCCCCTCCATTATCACCCCCACACCCTGCCCCCACCAGGGACGATTTACCAGCACGTCTACGGACCTCCGGCATCACTTTCAGAGACGACGCACATCGCGAGCGCTTCATTAGGCTCTTGTAGTGTCGTCTCTGTAAGGGTTTTGGCGGACCCTCAGAGCTCGGATCTGTGTCCGTCCTAAGTCGGACGGACCACAGAGGCATAAAGCGCAACAGAAAATTAAAATTTTCTAGCTAAACAATTTAACTAGGCCTTGAGGGAGCCAGAACTTAGCCAGATCTATGCTAACTTGGGGTGGATCTGACCACCCCAAGAAGGATCTATCCTACTGCGAAGAAATTAAATTACACTAAAATTACTTAGAGAACATACCCGGAATATCAACCCTAGGGCGGGCAAGATGTGATGCCCCGTCTTCTGACGCTCCTCATAGCCGAACCGCCTTGACTCGATCCAACCGAGCCGCCTCGCACCTTCGAACCGATCTGCCCGAGCCGACAACCGTCTCCAAGCTGATCACACGCGTAGAAGATTTCACTTGAGTAGACCCGCGTCTTAGACATCTGGATCCGAATCCAAACCCGTTTCGTAGTCTTGTTAGGACTAGTCGGGAGAATAGGAAGAAGAGAGAAAGAATAGTTTAGTCGTAGATCGAGCTTGCTCTAAAATCCGGAGCTACTCGATCGAAGACTTGGTGCATTTTTCAACGAAGAGAGTGCACGCCTATTTATATAGGGAGTCGGCACTTCTCTTTTCGTTATGAGCAATGTAGGACAAAAACAAATAGAGAAGAAATTAATTTAGCTAATTTAGCTTTAATTGAAGTTTTAGTAAGCCTTTCATAAAGGCCAACTTCAATGAATTAATTCTCCTTATCCATTAAACTTTAGACACCAAACAAGCTTTCAATCCGAAGGTCTTCGAAGGTGAACGCGTAGGAACGAATGGCGATGAATTTTGACTTCGTTTGACCCCTCAAACAATTACCCAAAGATGGGCAAAAAGTCAATTTTCGTAGCCGTTAAAAGGGGTTTCAAAAAACCCTATTTTTAACTTAAGTTGCAGGCACGCCCGCTAGGCTTAGCGGGCGCGCACACCCAAGGCAAAAGGCGGGCGGGCGCGCCCGCTGTTTCCAACGGGCGTGTGCCCGCTGCAATCAGCGAGCTGTGCCCGCTGAGCAGCGAGCGCGCATGCCCGCTGTTTCCAGTGGGCTGCGCATGTTTCCCCTTGCGGATGGGCCCGTTAGCCCAAGTGGGTCCAACCCACTTTGTCTTGGACTGTTTTTGCGTTTCTGGGCTTGTTTTAGCTCCAATTTGGACACGGTTTGAACCTGTGTTTAGACTGGGATGATCCCGTTAACCAGGTAACCCTTTCCAAAGCTTTTGTTCCTACAAATATTGTCGTAACCAATTTACGACCCGTTTAATCTTTGTTTTCATCAAATGCAAAAACGTCCCTATTGCATCTACGACTTAGTCTCACAACTGGCTTGTGAACATTTAACTATTCCATTTCATCGAATGAATTTCTCTTATTAATCTTCTTATTACTAAGACATGAACGCTACTCGGTGTGAGACCCTACAGCCTGATCTTACTACAGGTTGGGGCTCGAAACCCCTAGACGATGGTCAACACGAGCAGTAGTTGCCGTCCCTGTTTCAGAATCATCATAATGTGATCGACCCATTGACAAAAGTATCGTTGGGTTCACTTTGGCTGTGTTAGTGATGAATGTCGTTAGCTATAGT
Source organism: Scilla litardierei (assembly GCA_030789695.1). Lineage (NCBI taxonomy): Eukaryota > Viridiplantae > Streptophyta > Magnoliopsida > Asparagales > Asparagaceae > Scilla > Scilla litardierei. The sequence continues at coordinate 169,956,202 of CM061136.1, forward strand.
CCCTTCGCCAAGACCGTGTCTCTGTTGGCCTAGGGTATATTTTACTGTCAACCCCATTAGACAACATTGGTCAGTATACAGCGGTCTTTGTTGTATTCACGTTGTACATCTTAAAACGTACCCCGGCCGAGGTTTAACACAAAGACCGTACTGAACCTATGACACTAACTTCCCTTTAACGGAAGTGACGAATCCCATCTTAGTCATCTACTCGCCTCGAGAGTTTCAGGTGTAACCCAACCTAAGATATTTCAGCAGGCCTAGCCTCGAAGCTAGATCATAGGTCTAAGCGACACCGTTCACTCATAGGTTAGTACAAATGACTTCAGGTCTTAAGGACCAGCTCACCTATCATCACCCTAGAGGTATTATAGACAGTTTAGTTAAAGTTAACCATTTAATAACTCTAAGTTGGCCGTTCGATGAACTCATTCTCCAATGAGCACCTATGTCTCGTCTCCGACTTCACCAAGTCGAATGACTATGAGATCATCATTACCCTAAGGTAAGACAAAGACACATTGGTCTATCCGATGTGTCGATATCCAGTTCTCGACACATCTATGACCACGAACCTTTTAAGACTTAAGTTTCTCTTCGGTCATTACTACTCATAATCGAGATCTTATCTGGATACGTAAGGATCTAACTATAAGTCTATGGACATTATCTAAGTATATTATTCATCCGAATTCATACTTAGGGTAATGGACACCATATATATATATATATATATATATATATATATATATATATATATATATATATATATAAACAAGACGTACACTTAGGATAAATCGCCTTATGAGCATATATCCTCCTACATCTCCCACTTGCACTTAGGCTATTTATCTAGGTATCGCATACCGTTATAGCATATTAGTCACATTGGACATTCATATGACAACCCCAAGAGTGGATTTACTAACGAGTATCTATAATGCATTTTAATAGGCTATTATTTATACATCTCTTGATCACACAAGGTTGATCCTTGGAAAAATGATTTAGATCAATTTTCCTTTCTTTGCACAGCTAACAATTAGCTCATACAATCTAGATGTAGGGTCTAACATTTCTATAAGTCAGTCTCAGCTCATTCCAATTTTCTTGTGTCAATATGTCAAGTACATACATGACACCCTAAGTCTCTATATATTCGATTGAATCAAAATTATTTTGATTCAGTGTTTTATATATATGATTCAAATAAGTTGGAAACCTTTTTACTTAGTCCGAGAAACCAGAACTAAGTATATGAGCTAGCTCCCACTGACTTTAAGAATTATCTGGTTAAGTACTTCAATTATATATCTAAATCATATTTAGACTATATATATGAAGAGCATAACCATTTGATATGTGCTTAGATGGAACGTGCCAGTGTCAGGCTAAGTTTGACGAATGAGTCATATCAAGATCGGTTTAAGGAATCTTGACATTGACTTACTCAGTTAAACGTCCTACACTGTACTTTTTCTTTAACTATTTTTAATAATAACTCTTTAAGAATCAAATGCAGTTTATTAAGAGTTAATCTTAAACTGCGTATAATTGTGATCACACACAATTTATACGCTCCTGGAACTTATATTAACTATCGAGTGGCTATAATATTAAGTCAGCTCCAAACAATCAAAATTTTCTGAAGCTCTGCATCATAGTTCGAGAATTTATGCAATCAACCCAGATAGCCACATTCACAGAAATTTAAGCCATTCGTAACAAATCACAATTTCAAAAGGAAAGCACATTTCCCGAGACATTTATTCAAACAATGGATTCATAAAAATGAATCATAATTTGTTTATCAAATAAACTTTGAGTGCTAAAAACTCAATCATTGTTTTATCTTTAAGGAACGATACATTTTATTCAAAGAAATAAGTATCAGCTCCTTCTTCTTCATGCCTCTTGAAATCCTCGCACGGCCCCAGCAGCAACGATTGCTCAGATGCCGACCGTCCTCGGAACTTCTGTTGAGTATTGGACTCCCCGGATTTGGTTTTGGATGCTGAGCAAACATAAATAAATCGTGAACTAACACTTTGTGAGCGCAGTTATGGAGATCGTCGCCAAATTCACGTGAACATCCAAAGCGACATCTCAAGACTTCTCAAAAAACGTATTCATATGCCTAAAGCTTTGTTGAAGCTTTTGGACCAACTTTGACGTCATGAAGATTCGATCGAAGCGTTTGAAGACGGTTTGTCTAGATTTATATTTAGTCTTCTAGCTTTGTTCTTTAGAATGTTAATCCTTGAGTAGGTATTATCATTTGATCTTCATATCGCTCCTATCTTAGAGCAAGGATCTTAGTAGAAGTCCATTCAAACTTTCCCGAAGCATCGCGCTTCGATTCGGGACTTCTTGTGCATGTTAGTTGGTTCAAGAAGAAGAACCAATCGACTAGATGGTGCTCTAGTCGGTCGGAAAAGCTTCTTGGACCGACTAGTTTGTCTCCCAAATTCTAAGCTCTTTACTGTTTACAGTTAGTCGGTCTTAGTTGACTCACCGACCGACTAGTTGATGAACTAGTCGGTCAGTGATGCTTCTTAGACCGACTAGTTGAGCTTTACTGTACATGCCAATTTTTCACCTGAGTTACTGTTTATCGTTAGTCGGTCTAAGAACGTTTGGTGACCGACTAGTTGACGATCTAGTCAGTCAACATTTGTTCTTGGACCGACTAAATCAAGTTGTATTCAGACTAATAGTTTTTGACTCTTAGTCGGTCTAAGTTAACTGACCGACCGACTAGTTGAGAAACTAGTCGGTCGGAAAGTCTTCTTGGACCGACTAGTTATCTAGGTCTGAAATTTCATCTGTTCACTGTTCATCCTTTAGTCGGTTCATGTTGTTTCACCGACCGACTAGTTGATGAACTAGTCGGTCAGTGGTTGTTCTTTGACCGACTAATTGCCCCAGATTTCCAACCGTTGGGAGATGACCTAGCTCGATTTTGTGGGACCCTATAAATACGATGCTTGGTCATTTCTCTCAAGGTTAGAGCTGCTATTGAAAGCCTTATTCAGATTGAAAGAGTTAGAGATTAAAACTCATTTCCAAAGCTCTCTTCCTCACAAGAAATCATTCTCTCCCTCATTTGAGATCTAGAATCCATCTTGAGAGAACCTTGTTCTTGTTGAGCCATCCAAGCTATTGCTTGATTCAAGTCTCCTACTCATTCCTAGGCACCCATTGCTGCTCATATTGGTGGTGCTAGGTCTTGGTGACTTCTCCTTCCTCAAATCCCTCCTTGTCCTAATTTGGTAAGAATACTCAAGGTATAGGGTTTGTGGTAAGTTGTTGTTTATTTCATATAAACTCTTTTATTGCTATTGATTCTCTCGGTTGTGAGAGAAGGTTGTGATCCCGGGTTGTGGGATTCACTATTGCTATTGATTGTATGATTTGATCTTGTGAAGGTTTTTCACAAGGTATTCATAGTGGAAATCTTGGGTTAGGGTTTCTAACCTAAGTATCCGGAGGGGATCCGGGTGTTCTGGGACGTAGGATCACCGGAAACAAGTCGGGAAGACTTGGGTGGATCCGAACCCATCATATCAATTGTTAGCATTGAATATTTGTTGTTGTCATTTTTAGCTTCCGCATTTGTTGGTAGTAGTTTGTACGATAATTAGGAATTATAATCCTTGTTATTTTTAAAGTACTATTCACCCCCCCTCTAGTACTTGTGAGTAGCTTTCAGGGCATTACATTTGGTATCAGAACCAGATACTAAGCTATGTCTGCCAACGACAATAAGACCGTGCGTCCACCTTCAGATTATAGCACCTTCAAGAACCGTGAAGGAGCTTCTTTGGTAATGGAAGGACATTCCTCAACGAGGCCTCCATTCTTCAACGGTACCAACTATGGGTACTGGAAATGCCGGATGGAAACTTTCCTCCGGAGTGCTTCACTATGGAGGACCACAATGAAGGAGTATGTCGAGCCCGTCGAAGAAGATTTCGAGAAGTGGACTCCCGCGGAGGTCACCGCGGAGGTAAGCAATGCCAAGGCAATGAACGCCTTGCAATGCGCATTGGAGCCCGAGGACTTCAATAAGATATGCACATGTAAGAGTGCATATCAAATTTGGAACTCCCTCCTCATCTTACATGAAGGGACGAGTAGGGTAAGAGACTCTAAACTCGTTGTAGTTAATAAAGATTACGAGATGTTTCATATGCTACAGGGTGAGAAGATGAAGGAGTATTATGCTCGCTTCGTCGACATCATAAACGAGTTAGAGGCTCTCGGCAAATCATACACCCAAAAGGAGAAATGTTCGAAGCTTATCGAAGGACTTCCTTCTAGTTGGGAAAAGCGTACCTTCGCCATCGAGGAAGGTAACGATATGAACAAGTATACCGTGGTTCAATTAATGGGTACTTTAATGTCATACGAGGTACGCAAGGATAGCAAGGTAGAGTTACAAGAGAAGATGAAGTCTTACTTGAACCAAGACGCGCCTAAGAAAAAGGCGATTGCGTTCAAGGCGGCTCCATCCACCTTTACCGATGACGAGGACTCGGAAGACGAAATGGACATGGAATCCATTGCCCTCATGGCAAAGAAGTTCAATCGCTTCTTTCGAAAAGGTAACTTCAAAGTCAAATCTAAATTTACTTCTACTAACGCCTCTCCTCCTTTGTGCTTTAAATGCAATAAGCCAGGACACATCAAAGCGGATTGTCCACAAAACAAGCAAAAGGAAAAGTGGAAGGTGCCGAAGTACGACAAATCGAAGAAGTATAAGAAAGGCTACAAGAAAGGATTTGTCGGTTTCACCGATTCCGAAGATGACTCTTCAAGCGGGGAGTCGGATGATGTGAAAGTGGAGCAAGCGCACGTATGTTTCATGGCTAACGAGGAAAATGTTCAAGAACCCGCCTCCGATGATAGCGAGGATGAAAGCGATGAGGTAACTATGGATGACCTTAGACTAGCTAATGAGCAAATATGGAATAGATATGCTAAATTAGTTGAACGATATAATAAGACTAAAGATGAGCTAGTTAGCATCCAAACCTCACCTAAAACTATCATCACCAACAACGACACCGTTGTTGAAGGGTTGAAGAATGAGATTGTTAATCTCAAGACTCAACTTGAACATGTTAGCATTGAGGATCTGGAGGAACACAAGATAGCGGATTTGACTTCTCAAAACTCGGCCTTGAGTATTGAGAATGAGAATCTTAAATCTCGTGTTTATGTGCTCATATCGCAAGTATCCACTTTGGATGCTTCTATGCGTTCTCTCACCGAGAAATATGAGAACACATTAGGCCGAATTAATAAATTCAATAAAGGTAAGGACCATTTGGATAAAATCCTAAGTGACTTACTTCCGGCCAATCACCACATTGGCTTGGGGTATACGATGGGAACTTCATCCAAATCGGCTACTACTTTTGTTAGGCCAACTTCTGGTGCTTCGACGAGTGGTAGCAAACACTCTATTGGTAGTTCATCTACCAATGATGCTTCCACCTCGTCCACACCCTCTTTCGGAAAGAAACCCACTTTGGGTGGACCTCCAAAGAAGGGCCATGCCTACATGTACACCAATACTATGCCACGTAGGAACACACGTCCTACTCCACCGGCTCACTCATATGATGATTTCTATGCTACACATTCACGGGCACGTGCACAACATGTCAGACACCCTCATGCACATGTTCCCTCACATGCATATGTTCACCCACATCGTCATATGAATAATTATCCATATGCACCATTTCATTATGTTCCTTTTACCTATCCACGACATGCATCACGTAGAAATCAACAAAGCATGCATGCTCCCAATAGGATTAAGGCTCCCAAAATATTCTCAATTTGGAGCCCAAAGGACACAAGTATGGATGAAAAACAAATCTACATGAATGATTATTTTTTGAATGTAGTGGATAATATTAATTATATTGGGAAGTCTAAGTCCAATTGGACTTGACTTCCAAAGGTCTAACCTTTGAGGACCCAATGACCTTGGGTACCATAAAATGATATAATCATCTTTAGGTACTCAAGAAAAACAAACGGAGCAACAAAGTTAAATTTGGCTCCAAGGATGGGTGGCTACTCGATAGCGGGTGTTCAAAACACATGACGGGCGATGCTCAATTGCTTTTCGGAGTGGTGCCCATTGCTAATGGGAACCGGGTAATCTTTGGAGGCAACGAGAGCGGAACCATCGTCGGTGTGGGTAAAGTGGGTATCCCATCTAAACCCTTAATTAGTGATGTCTATCTTGTTTATGGTTTAAACCACAATCTTATTTCAATAAGCCAACTTTGTGACAAAGGTCATAAAGTTAGCTTTGCGAAAGGATTGTGTCACATTTTTAGTAATGTTAATAATGATTTATTATTTTCCGCCACACGCCATAAAGATATTTATATTTTGGATCTTCCTAAGTCATATGAACAATGTCTCGTTGCCAACACAAGTGAACAACACTTATGGTATCGACGCTTTGGTCATGTGAACTTTGGAACACTTTTTAAGCTTTCAAAATTAAATTCCTTTAAAGGTTTTCCTAAGCTTGTTTTTGAAAAGAAAAGTTTTTGTGACTCATGTCAACGAGGCAAGCTTCCTAAATCTTCATTTAAACCTAAGAAAAGCATTTCTACTAAACGGCCTCTAGAGCTATTACATCTAGATTTATTTGGGCCAACTAGAGTTGCTTCTTTAGGAAATGCTAGATATGGGCTTGTCATCGTAGATGATTTTTCGATATTTACATGGGTATTTTTCTTATGTAATAAAAATGAAGCTTTTGAAAACTTCACAACATTTGTGAAGAAAGTACAAAATCTCATCGGAACCACCATTGTCACTATTCGTAGTGATCATGGAGGTGAATTTGAGAATGAGTCTTTCTCAAATTTTTGTGATGATCTTGGAATTACACACACGTTTTCCTTCCCTCGCGCACCCCCTCAAAATGGTGTTGTTGAGAGAAAGAATAGAACGCTTGTGGAGTGTGCTCGCACAATGCTCGATGATAGCCAACTTGGCCATCAATTTTGGGCAGAAGCGGTACACACCGCTTGCTATGTGTTTAATAGAATACTTTTGAGGCCCGGCACCAAACAAACTTGTTATGAATTGTTGTTTGGTAGATTGCCTCAAGTTAAACATTTTCGTGTTTTTGGTGCGAAATGTTTTATTAAAAACACTTATGAAAATTTGGACAAGTTTGATCCGAGATCGGATGAGGGGATATTTGTTGGGTATTCCTCTCATAGCACAGCCTACCAGATATACAACAAAAGATCCTCGACGATCGAGGAATCACTACATGTCTCTTTTAATGAAAATTTTATTCCTTCTAGAATTTCAAATGATGATGATTCAATGGATGTTTTATGTGATTCTATTGATAATTCTAAGTCTATTGATTCTATTGATTCTATTGATACTAACCCGACTAATGAAGTTGTTGAGAATGTTCCTAGTGATCAAGGAATTCCCAAACGGCTTCATACCGTTCGTGACCATCCCCATGAGCAAGTCATTGGTAATATTCATGATAGAGTCAAGACGAGATCGCAAGTCCACCACTTCGCCAATTGTGCCTTTGTCTCCTCGATTGAGCCAAAGAATATAAATGAAGCGTGCGAAGATAGTGCTTGGATCCTTGCCATGGAGGAGGAACTCATTCAATTCGAGAGGAATGAGGTATGGGAGCTTGTTCCATTGCCTTCGAAGAACCACACCGTTATAGGAACGAAGTGGATCTTCAAGAACAAAACCGACGAGAACCAAATCGTCGTCCGGAACAAGGCTCGGTTAGTAGCTCAAGGCTATCGACAAGAGGAAGGTATCGATTTCGAAGAATCCTTCGCTCCGGTAGCTAGATTAGAATCTATTAGATTATTGTTATCTTTTGCATGCCATAAAAATTTCAAACTATTTCAAATTAATGTAAAAAGTGCATTTTTAAACGGAGATGTCGTTGAGGAAGTTTATGTTTCTCAACCTCCGGGCTTTATTAATGAAAAATTTCCAAATCATGTTTTTAAACTAAAGAAAGCACTTTACAGTTTGAGACAAGCTCCTCGAGCTTGGTATGATCGCCTAAATAATTTTCTTTTGGATTTGAATTTTAAAATGGGAGAAGCCGATTCTACACTTTTTGTTAAGCATTCGAATAATGATATTCTTTTAGTTCAAATTTATGTAGATGATGTCATTTTTGGTGCTACTAACTTCGCTCTTTGCGAAGAGTTTTCTAATGTTATGAAGGAACAATTTGAGATGAGCCACATGGGTGAGCTCAAATATTTCTTAGGTCTCCAAATTCGCCAAATGAATGATGGAATCTTCATCCACCAAACGAAGTACACGGTGGAGTTGCTAAAGCGATTTGGAATAGAGAGTGCCTCCGGGAAAAAGACTCCAATGAGCACTACTACGCATCTTGATAAAGATACGGGCGGAAAAGATATAGACATTCGTCTATATCGAGGTATGATATGTAGTTTACTTTATCTTACCGCAAGTAGGCCCGATATTATGTTTGCCGTATGTATTTGTGCTCGTTATCAGTCTCAACCTAAGGATTCTCACTTAGTAGCGGTAAAACGTATTTTTCGCTATTTAAGTTACACTTTAGACTTTGGATTACTTTATCCAAAATCTAGCACGTATGAGTTAGTCTCATATAGTGACGCTGATTATGCGGGATGCAAATCCGACAGGAAGAGTACTAGTGGCACTTGCCATTTTATAGGAAATTCTCTTGTCTCTTGGTTTTCCAAGAAGCAAAATTCCGTATCACTTTCAACCACCGAGGCGGAATACATTACCGTCGGTGCTGCATGTGCCCAGGTTCTTTGGATGAGACACACACTTAAGGATTTTGGTATACATTGTGATACTAGCCCTATCATGGTGGACCACCAAAGTGCCATTTGTCTGATCGCCCCAAAATGCAACCCAAGAGCACGACCAAAAACTTGGTCGGCCCCGGATACACACCCGGAGAACGATTGTAGTTTTACCGCAAGCGCACGTCGTAGTGGCGAGCGGGTATCGAACACGAGGAGGTGGTGTTGGTTCCAATCTATCCTAGGTTGGTTTGACTACGAACGTTTTATTGGTGGAGATGGCTATGGTATGATATAATGGAAATGGTGGTGGATGTCGGTGTCGGTGATAAAGAAGTCGGATAAAATATCGATTCAGATACAATACAATAAAAGAGGGAATTTGCCTTGCGGCGATCCTGTCACAATCGTCGGGCAAAGTATGGGGATATAAAATCAAATAAAAACGTCTAGGGCTAGGGAATTCCCACTACGGACCATCATACATCATCGTAAATAGTGAATCTCAATATTACTAGACTTGCATTGAGGTGAACTAGTCGTAACTGAATAGAGAACCAAGCTCATGCTCTCGCGCTATTGCCGGTCTATAGCAACCTAGATTAGGGCCCAATCTCTTGCAAACCCTAACCTAAGCCGCTAGCATGAAGATCGACGTCATCGTCCAATCGCTCCTCGAGCCCACTCTCGTGCAAACTCGAGTTACGATCTAGGTTGCGATAGTTCGTATTCGTCCAATCTCTTGCAAACGAATATGGGTATAGATTTACAATTAAAACTCCTAGCTTTGGTCCAATCTCTTGCAAACCAAATCTAGAGAAATCCAATTGTAAACCTAAATCGAATATCTAGGCCTTCCCATCGATTAGAATCCAATCTCTTGCAAATCCCAAATCGATGGAAATCCCTAGCTATCCGTAGTAAATCAATCACAACCTAACCTCCTAGCAATTCTAGCAATTTGGAAATTCATTCATCACAAATATGAAATTAGATCCATAGGGTTCATCCCCAAACCCTAGAACAACAAATCTACTCTAGCATAGCAACAAGGATATATGAATCAATAAAAATCATTGCTTGCATACAAAAAGATAGAAAAAAAAAGATTCAAATAAAGAGAAGAAAATACTTAGCTTGATGAAGATCTTCAATCCAAAATACAAGCTTTTAGATCCAAGAGGGGGCCTAGGGCATGGCCTAACCTCTAAAATAATCCTAAGAAAAACATATGGGGGCTAAGAAAACATAATGTGGATCCCCTCTAATGGTGGCTACAAACCACTTAAATACTCTCCCAAAACCCTAGCAAGAAACCCTAGAAAACCCCCCAAATTCGTGCCCAAAAACAGCCCAAACCGCAACTTAAAATCTGGGCCCAGGCCGCACTCGGCCGAGTGGAACATGTGACCCGGCCGAGTGGAAATTCCAGAACTGCAGCATCAACTTGCAGAAATTCCCCAGATTTCATCCGACCTCCGATTTGCGCGTTCTTGGTGGCGTTGGAACCGTCATGAAGTCTACTATCCATAAAAAATATGAGAAAAATAATTTACTTTCTGGAATGATAGCAGATTTCAAAAGAGTGGGAGGCTGTCTGAAAATCTGGGCGCTGCATGTCCTCGGCATCACTCGGCCGAGTTGACTTCTCTACTCGGTCGAGTGTGCTTCTCTACTCGGCCGAGTGATAGACCCTGTAAAATTCCAGTAACTTCGAGGTCCTCAGGGGTCTGTCTCCGGGGGTGGCTCGGCCGAGTGGCTTTACTCACTCGGCCGCGGGGCATTCGATACTCGGCCGAGTCGAAACCCTCAATCGCCTGACGGATTCCAGTAAGTCTGAGATTTTTGCTTGCCGTCGTCGTGATGCCACTCGGGCGAGTGGTATCTCCGTGCTCGGCCGAGTGGGCTGGCGATGCTCGGCTGAGTGCACGCTGATACTCAATCTGCTGCGTGTCCGATCTGGCCGGCCGAGCGGGCTTCTTTGCTCGGTCGAGTGACTCCTTCACTCGGCCGAGTGGCATTCTAAAATGCCCAATCTTCTCTGTTTCTCCTCCTCGTCGCTCCTACGGAGTTCCTTCTTCTTCCACCTGTCTCCCATCGCCGAATAGCCCTCAAAAGAGCCTTGGGTGACGCTCCGGAGCGGGTGCAAGTCCCTTAAGCTCATTTTTGCTCCCGATCGCTCCATATTTCCTGAAATCCGACAAAAACAAGAAATAGTGAAAAGTAACACAATATCATCGAATAATCGTGAAAATCGCAATATGAGCAACCGAAATGGCATGCAAATATGTAGAAAAAAGGTGTAAAATATGGACCGATCAAAATCCCCCAAGCTTGCCTCTTACTCGTCCTCGAGGAAGAAAAGTAGAGAGACGAACTCGGGAGATAAAAACAAAGAAAATGAAATGGAAAAGAAAGAACACGAGGTGGAAGGGGTCGCTAGATTATTCTCTCAGATCTCAAGCCATAAGCTACACATCAGATAACTTGGAAAATACGAATCGCATGCTATAAGGATTTCATATCTTACATAAACATGGTACTTGCAAGCTTTTAAGAACAACAAAAGGGATTCTCTAAATTAATACAATCAATTCATATCCACGTCACGCATTTCATAGGATTTAATATACAAATGTTGGCAATGCACTTTTCAATCAAGAGTTATAAAAGAAGCATATAAGAATCACACCACGCATGCATTAGAGAATGGAATAAATCATGGCATTCACATATTTACATCGATTCATAAGAAGACTCCATAGCTAAAGTAATTTGCTAAGTTTCAGCATTATCAAACTTCCCCATTCGTGCACCTCTCCACTCTAATGTCGTACTCACTCATATGGTCAAATGAGTTCACCCCCCCAAGCTTAGCTTGAGGCATCGCATCTAAAGGAATATGATAGTGGAAAATGGGATTTTGGCCTTGGTTTTCCCAAGTGTTTTGTGGCTCCAATAATGAGATAGAGAAACATTTTTCTTTTTTTTCTTTTTTTTGAACTTTTTGTTTCTCATTTTTCTTTTTGGATTTTTGTAGGAGCTATATGATTTGTATTTTTTTGGCTTTTGGCTCCCTTTTGGCTTTTTGGACTTTTTGGAGCTAAATTTTTCTTTTGTAGGGATTTTTTTTGTTTGGGAAATAGATGCGATATAAGTAGCTTTAGGAGGTGAACTCAAGTGACATGTAGAGAATAAAAAGATATATGTGGAGAAGGAAATAATGTAACACTCGGTTCACTCTAAGATGTGCACGAACGGTTCAATAAAATAATACTTCAACTAAAACTCATATGTAAGCATGTGTATTCTCAATCATCTCAATAAAAAGCGAAGTCAAGCGGTAAAGAGTACTTTCATATCAAGCATGCAACAGAAGGTGAATAAGATAATAAGGCAGATGCTTCCGTTATACAATTGATGCGTGAATCTTGGAGCACTTCCAACAAAAGCATACCAAACACTAATCCATACATTCAGTTTCAATTAATATCATGCATTCATGTAGAGGAATCATCAAAAGAAATAGATTTGCAAGAACATGTAAATAGCAAGACTATGGAATACTCTAAGTAGCATGGCGATGAATAATAAGCATCGTGATGGTTGCTAAAGCAACAAGAGATATCATCATACAAAACTCATCTAGCAGAAAAAGAGAAAAGGAAAATAAAGAAATAAAAATAAAAAAAGGGGAAAGAAAAGAAAATCAAGCACACAATATGATGCATGAACACACATAAAAGGAAAATAAGATGGAAAAATAAAAAAGATGATGCAAAAATTTTGAAAATTTTTAAAAAACCCTAAAATAAAGTAAAAATGCAACTAATGCATCTAAATGGCATGGAAATGCACTCTCCCAAGCTTAAACTTCACATTGTCCTCAATGTGATCATAATGAAAGAATATGAGGAACAACGATAATAATAAGGGGGTGAATGAAAAATGATGAAATGAATGACATGAAATCCTAATGCAACTACATGCACATACAATGATGCATGAGAGCGCTTTCCCCCAAGCTTATACCAAACAATCCTATTCAAATGACTTGATCAAAAATATCATGGCTTTGCAAAGCGAGTTCAAGTCAAATGAATAAGAAAGTGAGTATTCACTTGAAAGAAATGCTCGATGGTGGTGAGCAAAAGGATGTGGCGTATCAAAATATAGAGAGGGGAATTAATATATATAATGGGTTTGGGGTGTAAAAATTTTGTTGCCGTCATAAGAGGTGATATTTATTCAATCAAACTATACGGTCCTCTCGCTGTCGAGAGGATTCGGGTTTATTGAAAGCATAAAAATTTCTACACTACTGGATTGATATCACCTATAGCAAAAGGCGGATCCAGTATCTTTGCCGGTGCAGGCAACTGCTCCAACTGCTCTTTCCGTGGCTCCGCCAGATGCGTGTGTCCACGGACTCCATCAGACTCCAGCAATGCGGCTTCCAGCATCTCTCCAAGGACTCCACATGTACCCTGTAAGAGATAAGCCGCATCAATCTGATGTGGATAATTCTTCCCCAAAATAAATGTATTCCAAAGAGGGTCATCAACATAAGTATTTAAAATTAAAAATGGTTGACAACACTTCCCTGGAAATAAATCTCCACTCTCGTATACCACGTCGATCAACTCCTCATTGTTCGCCTCAGGTTGTTCAGGTAGCTTGGGCATATAAGTGTAGGTCTCATCAGGCAGCTCCTCATCATCGTCAGACTTATCCCATCGCACCTCCTGATCATATTCAATAGCATCCATGGGTGCTAACTCCTCGCTCTCCTCCTCGTATACGTCCCATCGTACCTCTTGATCGTATGTACATGAATCCTGCAAAAGACACGATGAGTCGCCAAAATCTGAATCATAAACAACATCATACACGGGAGGAGAATCAAATGTAGGAGATGAGGGAGTAAAGAGATCTCCCTGAAGGGGAGCCATAAGCTCTGTGGGATTGTCCTCGGCGTTAGTGGAAGGGTGGGCCTCTGAGGGATGCTCAGCCTCTGCAGAAAGTAGAGGTGGCTGCGGTAGCTCGAAAGGAGGAGGGCAATGCTTGGGATCCTCATGAATGGCTGTGTCCTCGTCCCAATGCACGACCTCCTCGGTGACAAGCTCTGGCTCCACATGTAAGGCCTCCTCAAAAGCAAGCTCTGGCTCATGTGGGTGGCAAGGGGGAGCGACGATGACACAAGCTGACTCTCCCCCAAGCTGAACGTGGACATCCTCCTCAGGCTCCTCAGGTATAGAAGGCAATGTAAACGTCATCATCTCCTTTTCATGCCTCCTTCTTTGTTTCTGTCCTGGAGCTCGAGGCACCCGATTGCATGGCTTGGCCTCCTCAATAGTAGGTGCAGGTGGCTCTATGGGCTCATGTATCTTGACCGCGGTATAAAAGTGGGTCTTGTGCCCCTCAACTAGAGCATAGACTCCATCATCAATTGTGCCTGTGGAAGAGATACAATGAGTAATAAAGTTTTGAAATTCAAGCTCAAAAGGATCACCTACCGTTATTGTCAATGGACCGGAATCTCGAACTACGTCAACAATGTTTCTCAATAGGTCCATATATGTGTCCTCCTTTGACAGTTCAGATGTCTCTATTTGTGGAGTGTTGATGGTGTAAAGGTGGATATGATCACCTTCAAGTGAAGCATACACTCCATCTATGATAGTACCTGCGCTAGAGACATTAGCCATAACAAAATCGATGAATACTTGGTCGTATGGTATACTTACCGTAACGGTTAGTGAACCGGTAGATCGAGCATCATCTATCATTTGCTCCAAGGCTGCTGCCAACTGTAGATCACTGAACTTCCCCACTTGCATCCTCTTCAAAAACTCATGTGAGTGTCCCTTTAGCCTTCTAGTGAAGATATCAACTAGCGTGGAGTCATTCCACTCATGGTCTGACTCCGTCTGGAACATTTCTAACATTCCTTCAAACCTAGACAAGGCTTCCCCGAAGGATTCTCCATCAGCCTGATAGAATGCAGCGAGATATATGTAGGATTGTATAGAGCCTGCTCGCATTTTCTTTGGAAGCACCATCGCTGCAACAACTGTACCTGATCAATCAAAGTAAACAACCTGGAAAAGACGTCAGTGGTACAAAGAGAGATAAAGATAATAATAGCAGGTGGTGGGAAAAAATCTCTCTCAATGTTTTTTTTTATTTTTTTAATGCAATCTAATCAACCTAATTGTGACAAATTGGCTCCCAACGGGAAACACCTCCCCGGCAACGGCGCCAAAAACTTGATCGCCCTAAAATGCAACCCAAGAGCACGACCAAAAACTTGGTCGGCCCCGGATACACACCCGGAGAACGATTATAGTTTTACCGCAAGCGCACGGCGTAGTGGCGAGCGGGTATCGAACACGAGGAGGTGGTGTTGGTTCCAATCTATCCTAGGTTGGTTTGACTACGAACGTTTTATTGGTGGGGATGGCTATGGTATGATATAATGGAAATGGTGGTGGATGTCGGTGTCGGTGATAAAGAAGTCGGATAAAATATCGATTCAGATACAATACAATAAAAGAGGGAATTTGCCTTGCGGCGATCCTGTCACAATCGTCGGGCAAAGTATGGGGATATAAAATCAAATAAAAACGTCTAGGGCTAGGGAATTCCCACTACGGACCATCATACATCATCGTAAATAGTGAATCTCAATATTACTAGACTTGCATTGAGGTGAACTAGTCGTAACTGAATAGAGAACCAAGCTCACGCTCTCGCGCTATTGCCGGTCTATAGCAACCTAGATTAGGGCCCAATCTCTTGCAAACCCTAACCTAAGCCGCTAGCATGAAGATCGACGTCATCGTCCAATCGCTCCTCGAGCCCACTCTCGTGCAAACTCGAGTTACGATCTAGGTTGCGATAGTTCGTATTCGTCCAATCTCTTGCAAACGAATATGGGTATAGATTTACAATTAAAAATTCTAGCTTTGGTCCAATCTCTTGCAAACCAAATCTAGAGAAATCCAATTGTAAACCTAAATCGAATATCTAGGCCTTCCCATCGATTAGAATCCAATCTCTTGCAAATCCCAAATCGATGGAAATCCCTAGCTATCCGTAGTAAATCAATCACAACCTAACCTCCTAGCAATTCTAGCAATTTGGAAATTCATTCATCACAAATATGAAATTAGATCCATAGGGTTCATCCCCAAACCCTAGAACAACAAATCTACTCTAGCATAGCAACAAGGATATATGAATCAATAAAAATCATTGCTTGCATACAAAAAGATAGAAAAACAAAGATTCAAATAAAGAGAAGAAAATACTTAGCTTGATGAAGATCTTCAATCCAAAATACAAGCTTTTAGATCCAAGAGGGGGCCTAGGGCATGGCCTAACCTCTAAAATAATCCTAAGAAAAACATATGGGGGCTAAGAAAACATAATGGGGATCCCCTCTAATGGTGGCTACAAACCCCTTAAATACTCTCCCAAAACCCTAGCAAGAAACCCTAGAAAACCCCCCAAATTCGTGCCCAAAAACAGCCCAAACCGCAACTTAAAATCTGGGCCCAGGCCGCACTCGGCCGAGTGGAACATGTGACCCGGCCGAGTGGAAATTCCAGAACTGCAGCATCAACTTGCAGAAATTCCCCAGATTTCATCCGACCTCCGATTTGCGCGTTCTTGGTGGCGTTGGAACCGTCATGAAGTCTACTATCCATAAAAAATATGAGAAAAATAATTTGCTTTCTGGAATGAAAGCAGATTTCAAAATAGTGGGAGGCTGTCTGAAAATCTGGGCGCTGCATGTCCTCGGCATCACTCGGCCGAGTTGACTTCTCTACTCGGTCGAGTGTGCTTCTCTACTCGGCCGAGTGATAGACCCTGTAAAATTCCAGTAACTTCGAGGTCCTCAGGGGTCTGTCTCTGGGGGTGGCTCGGCCGAGTGGCTTTACTCACTCGGCCGCGGGGCATTCGATAATCGGCCGAGTCGAAACCCTCAATCGCCTGACGGATTCCAATAAGTCTGAGATTTTTGCTTGCCGTCGTCGTGATGCCACTCGAGCGAGTGGTATCTCCGTGCTCGGCCGAGTGGGCTGGCGATGCTCGGCTGAGTGCACGCTGATACTCAATCTGCTGCGTGTCCGATCTGGCCGGCCGAGCGGGCTTCTTTGCTCGGCCGAGTGACTCCTTCACTCGGCCGAGTGGCATTCTAAAATGCCCAATCTTCTCTGTTTCTCCTCCTCGTCGCTCCTACGGAGTTCCTTCTTCTTCCACCTGTCTCCCATCGCCGAATAGCCCTCAAAAGAGCCTTGGGTGACGCTCCGGAGCGGGTGCAAGTCCCTTAAGCTCATTTTTGCTCCCGATCGCTCCATATTTCCTGAAATCCGACAAAAACAAGAAATAGTGAAAAGTAACACAATATCATCGAATAATCGTGAAAATCGCAATATGAGCAACCGAAATGGCATGCAAATATGTAGAAAAAAGGTGTAAAATATGGACCGATCATTGTCTTTCAAAGAATCCGGTGCACCATTCCCGTTCTAAACACATAGATGTCCGACACCATTTCTTAGATGATCATGTTGCTAAAAAGGACATCATATTAGTGTACGTTGAAACCCAGAAGCAAATCACCGATATTTTCATGAAACCCCTAAAGGAGGACTCCTTTGTGCAGTTGCGTCGAGAATTGGGGATTATGAGTGAATCCGAGATATAGGATTCATTTTTATTCAATAATCTTGCATGCTATTCTACTTCGCTATATGTGTTCATGCTAGACTTATTGGGTTCTTTCGGGATTTTTGTGAATTTTTGGAATTTATGCTCGAATTTACTCTTGAACGTCATATTTAAGTTTTTCGATGATTAATGGGGGTAGTATGATGATTTTTGAGAGTTGAACGATGTTTCGTCCAAGTACATTTAGGAGAGAACTCATTTATCTATTTTTGGACTCATCTAGTCGGTCTCAGTTCATCAACCAACGGACTAGATTCACATCTAGTCGGTCAGCTAATGAACTCAAACCGACTAGTTCAAGCTTATAATTTTCCTTTGCTACTGACTTCATTTAGTCGGTCCACGTTCACTTACCGACCGACTAGAATGAAAACTAGTCGGTCAGTACTTGAACTTTGACCGACTAACTCTAGCCCTAAATTTTTCGTCTGTCGGCTGTTTCGACCTAGTCAGTTCAAGCTCATTGACCGACCAACTAGATCGTCATCTAGTCTGTCAGTGCTTGAACTGTGACCGACTAAGTGCTCAGGGACACTCGTGTCTTTTCGCTTGTCGACCGACTTATACCTATTCTAATCGGTTGTTTTTAATTTTAATCGATCGACGCTCTCTCTCCTCTCCAGCTAAAACCCCCGACCCTTCGTCTTCCACCGTCGATTCCGTCGCTGTTCGTCGATCTCCGACCAACTTCGGCTGTGGATCTCCATCGATCTTCCTCCTAGGGTATCCCTCCTCTCCTCTCTTGCATCTAGGGCTTCGTTCTAGGTCGATTTCACTTCCTAGGGTTTCGGTTTAAGCTTATTTCGAATCTAGGGTTGCTTGATTTCGTTTTCTTGCATTGCTTGATCTCGTTTTGTCACACTTATGGCAAGAGCGAGAATTCCGATCACTCCCTCCGGTGCATCTCCTATGTCCATAGAGCCACACCCTAGGAATCCTTCGAAACCCAAACGCCAACCTAAACCAACCCAACCTTCATCGTCTTCGCCTCCTCTGAAGAAGCAGAGGACGGCGACCGCCAAACCCAGTAGACGTTCTCAGTCTAGGAAGCCTATACTCCATACCCCCACTACACCATCTGATTCTGACACTGAGTTTAGACCCGAGGATGAGCCTAGCCATAAGGAACCCACTCCTCCACCTCGCTCTAGCTCACGTAAGCCTAAGGGAAAGGCTCAGATGCCAGCTGGTGGTGTCGATATCTCGCTATGTCGCGATGACCCTTTGTGTCTAGCGGCATACACCCGTATCGAACATTGCCCGATGTTATTGGAGCATTTCGTTAAGTTCTCTGATTTCCTTGGCTTAACAGATCTTCTTTCCTATAGTGGAATCCTTGACTACCTTCGCTTTGACCCTAAGGCGAACCCTCGACCCTATCCTCGCCTGGTCAAACTTTTCTATGCGAACCGTACCCGGGGACAGTACGGTGAGACCCACTCCATCGAGACTACTGTCTTGGGGACTCCTATAGTCCTCACGGCAGAAATCTTGGGGGAGTTGCTTGGTTGTTTGTCGTCTGGTCTCCTCCCGTCTGATATTTCTGTTGATGATATCTCTTCGTTGGATCAGTCCGTTCTCGCCGATATCTTCCATGTGATCCCTCCTGCTTTCATTGGTGTCCCATCGAAGTCATTTAAGCCGAATGCTTGGGTGCTCAATCTTATCCTGAAGTCATGCTTGCTTCCAAAGTACGGCTCATCATCTCTGCCATCCCAGCCCTTCCTCAAGTTGATTTACGCTCTTTTCTTGGGTTGCGAGATTAATTGGGCTCGCATTATACTCAATAAGATGGACTCTTTCGAGTGTATTCGCAAGTCCACTAAATCTGCGCATATCCCTTATCCTTGTCTGCTGACTTTGGTGTTTCGTCATTTCCACGTGCCTTTGCCTCCTGACGATGAGCGTCCACTTGGTCCTCCCCTGAACGCGACGGCCGTAAAGAAATCTCTTGCGGCACTCCGTCACGTGCAGAGGACGACTCCTTAAGCTTCTCAGGGCACATCTTCTGCAGCTGCTGCTCCTAGACCTCCCACCACACTTGATGATCTCGCTCGTTCTGTTCGTCGTCTCGAGTCTCGGTATGCTCGTACCGAGGAGATTCTGTGTCGTATTGCTCGTGTTATTGGTGTTGAGGTCCCTCCTATAGTTTTTGAGGATGAGAAGATGGATGATGAGGATATCGATGAGCTTGTTGATTCTCTTGCTCGTGGCGCTGAGGCCACTCCTGCTGCTGCTACCACATCCGTTGCT
Source organism: Scilla litardierei (assembly GCA_030789695.1). Classification (NCBI taxonomy): domain Eukaryota; kingdom Viridiplantae; phylum Streptophyta; class Magnoliopsida; order Asparagales; family Asparagaceae; genus Scilla; species Scilla litardierei. The sequence goes on from CM061136.1 coordinate 169,976,043, forward strand.
GGAGCTGCCACTTCTTCAGGTGCTCCAGAGTCTTCTGCTCCAGTGGATGAGTCTACTGCTGCTCCAGAGACATCTGCTCCAGTTGACGTTCCTGTTGATGCCTCTGCCATTGAGCCTGCTGTTGATGTTTCTACTCCTGCCCCGACGATTCCTTCTGTTGACACACCACTCCTCCCAGCAGAGCCTGAGTCCACTCCTTCGACTGGACCTACGGAGACTGCTGATCCTACCACTCCTTCTTGAGAGTCTGTTTGGAGGACTCTCCGATGCTCCTTGGATGATTCATCTTTTAGAGAGAGTTTTGGGTTAGGACAGGGTTGGTGGTGTTTGTGATGTTTTTGGATGTGTTCATGCTTGATGTCGATGTTGTATCATTTTTGGATGTTTGTTGATGTTGTTGATGTCGATGATGGATTGTGACATTTTGTTGTTGATATACTATGTGACATTTTGATGTAGTCGATGTACTTTGTGCCTTTGATGTTATGGAGTCGATGTATCTTTTGGTTGTACTCATGTTGCTTCATATATATATACACACACACACACACACACACACACACACACACACACACACACACACACACACATCGTTGTTCTCTTTTACTTCGTTGTGCACATTTTATATTCGTTTTAATGTCTATAATGTACGAATTCGTCGCTCGACGATAATGACTTGGTTAAAAAGAATTTATTTCTATGAAAACATAGAATTGTTTTCCATGCACTAATTTAACCAAAATGTTGAGATTGGCGAGTATGTTCCTTTACTCAATAAGTGAATTATATTTGGTATTTTGATGATTTCATTTTTCGCTTTTAGATAATGGTCAATTTGGCACACCTTGATTTTCTTCTTGTATTTTTTTCTCTTGGTGTCTTTTGGACCATCGTATTCTTCGACTCCCGATGTTGGATTTTCTTTAGCCTTGTTGTTGTCGTTGTATGCCCTCCACTCTTTTTGGATAATGCCAAAGGGGGAGAGATAGTAATAATGACAAGGGCAAAATGAAAATTTAACTATATTGTCTATGAATCTAATTTGTTATGATAGATTCAGGGGGAGTGAAGATATATAAAAATGGATTACGATCCTAAATTTCAATACTTGGATCATGTTTTATATTTCTCACTTCTGCTTGATGCGTATTATATTTATTCAATTTGGAATTAACGTGGCATCAATGCAGGGGGAGTAAGTATTTTACATTTGAATCATTATTTTTTATTATTATTTATGTTGGTTTGTCATCACCAAAAAGGGGGAGAATGTTGAGTATTGGACTCCCCGGATTTGGTTTTGGATGATGAGCAAATATAAATAAATCGTGAACTAACACTTTGTGAGCGTAGTTATGGAGATCGTCGCCAAATTCACGTGAACATCCAAAGCGACGTCTCAAGACTTCTCAAAACACGTATTCATATGCCTAAAGCTTCGTTGAAGCTTTTGGACCAACTTTGAAGTCATGAAGATTCGATCGAAGCGTTTGAAGACGGTTTGTCTAGATTTATATTTAGTCTTCTAGCTTTGTTCTTTAGAATGTTAAGCCTTGATTAGGTATTATCATTTGATCTTCATATCGCTCCTATCTTAGAGCTAGGATCTTAGTAGAAGTCCATTCAAACTTTTCCGAAGCATCGCGCTTCGATTCGGGACTTCTTGTGCATGTTAGTTGGTTCAAGAAGAAGAACCAACCGACTAGATGGTGCTATAGTCGGTCGGAAAAGCTTCTTGGACCGACTAGTTTGTCTCCCAAATTCTAAGCTCTTTACTGTTTACAGTTAGTCGGTCTTAGTTGACTCACCGACCGACTAGTTGGTGAACTAGTCGGTCAGTGATGCTTCTTAGACCGACTAGTTGAGCTTTACTGTACATGCCAATTTTTCACCTGAGTTACTATTTATCGTTAGTCGGTCTAAAAACGTTTGGTGACCGACTAGTTGACGATCTAGTCGGTCAACATTTGTTCTTGGACCGACTAAATCAAGTTGTATTCAGACTAATAGTTTTTGACTCTTAGTCGGTCTAAGTTAACTGACCGACCGACTAGTTAAGAAACTAGTCGGTCGGAAAGTCTTCTTGGACCGACTAGTTATCTAGGTCTGAAATTTCATCTGTTCACTATTCATCCTTTAGTCGGTTCATGTTGTTTCACCGACCGACTAGTTGATGAACTAGTCGGTCAGTGGTTGTTCTTTGACCGACTAATTGCCCCAGATTTCCAACCGTTGGGAGATGACCTAGCTCGATTTTGTGGTCCTATAAATACGATGCTTGGTCATTTCTCTCAAGGTTAGAGCTGCTATTGAGAGCCTTATTCAGATTGAAAGAGTTAGAGATTAAAACTCATTTCCAAAGCTCTCTTCCTCACAAGAAATCATTCTCTCCCTCATTTAAGATCTAGAATCCATCTTGAGAGGACCTTGTTCTTGTTGAGCCATCCAAGCTATTGCTTGATTCAAGTCTCCTACTCATTCCTAGGCACCCATTGCTGCTCATATTGGTGGTGCTAGGTCTTGGTGACTTCTCCTTCCTCAAATCCCTCCTTACCCTAATTTGGTAAGAATACTCAAGGTATAGGGTTTGTGGTAAGTTGTTGTTTATTTCATATAAACTCTTTTATTGCTATTGATTCTCTCGGTTGTGAGAGAATGTTGTGATCCCGGGTTGTGGGATTCACTATTGCTATTGATTGTATGATTTGATCTTGTGAAGGTTTTTCACAAGGTATTCATAGTGGAAATCTTAGGTTAGGGTTTCTAACCTAAGTATCCGGAGGGGATCTGGGTGTTCTGGGACGTAGGATAATCGGAAACAAGTCGGGGAGACTTGGGTGGATCCGAACCCATCATATCAATTGTTAGCATTGAAAATTTGTTGTTGTCATTTTTAGCTTCCGCATTTGTTGGTAGTAGTTTGCACGATAATTAGGAATTATACTCCTTGTTATTTTTAAAGTACTATTCACACCCCCTCTAGTACTTGTGCAGTAGCTTTCAGGGCATTACAACTTCTTCCAACCTCTGCTTCATATCAACCACCTGTATACATTACACAGATATCTTAGTATCTCATACTATGTGATAAAGCATTTATGGAAATAATTATGCTTTATTGAATTTAATTTGTTGTACCTGAGATAGAGGCATCAGTATGCCCCTTCTTCTTTTCTGCAAGGTAAACCTTGCAGTTTCTCTTACAATGGCCCATCTTATGGCAGTGGAAGCACTCAGATTTCGACGGGGTCCCTTTCATCTTTTTCTTCCCCTTCTTCACCTTGGCAGCTTGTGGGACCTGCCTCTTCTTACCATTGCCTTTCGGCTGGTCTAAAGAAGCAGAGCCAACAACCAACGCAGTCGGTTTCTTCTCAATTTCCTCAAACTGCCTACGCATGTTGAGGAGACCAGGAAGATCCATTTCAATACTGTTCATAATAAAACCAGTAATGAAAGGCTTGAAGGCCGGGGTTAAAGACCTAAGGATGATGTCCATGGACATCTCATTGTCCAGGACAAAACCTAACTGGGCGGCGTCTTCCACGTACCCGATCATCTTAATGACATGATCTTGTACGGGACATGTCTCCATCTTTGTGCCCCAGAGGTTGCTCGTGGCTTCAAACTTGGCAGCTCTAGACCGCTTGCCGTATAACTCTTCTGCATTCAGAAGCATGCTTTGAAATGTTCGTGCTTTCTCTGCAGTTCGTTATTCATTGAAGCCAGAGTAAGGCACTTGGTCTTCTCTACATCCCTCTTGTACAGCTTGTAGGCTTCCTTTTCCTCGGGAGTCACATCTTCATCCGGCTTTTTCAAAGGGTCCTCGAACAGCACGTATCCAATCCCGGCTAGAGAAAGGACTAACTTAATATTTCTAAGCCAATTCTTATAGTTTGTTCCATCAAGCACATTCTTCTCTATCATATACTTAAGACCCGAATCCATTTTGCAATTTAGTAGATACTTAGTCAGTATGTGTTCGTTGTATAGTTTCAATGGTTTTTAATAAAACTATATTCTCCCACTAAATTTATTAAAGCCATAAAAATAAATAGTTTGTTATACAATAACATTTGTGGGAGAGTGATCCGACTACCCTGAGTCTGACAACCTTGAGTGTGTCTCAACAAGTTGTCCGACTCTGCATTCGATAGACGAACTCATCGTCAATCATATTAAATATGATTCCTTTCGATTTTTACCCCAAGTCATTTGTGATTATGAGTGTGCTCATCCAAATCACAATGGCTAGCCTAGTCAGACCCTTGTTTTCATGTCTAGCCTGATTTGCCCCGGCGCTCGGTGTATCCACGACACGTTGGTTTGGGTCAGGTCTTAGACTACATCTTTGGTTAGACTACATCTTTGGTTAGACTTACGCTGGCGCTCGGTGTATGCACGAGACGATGATTTGGGTCAGGTCAAGATGTTATCAAGAAATCGGTTTCTATAAGATTGTCATGTCACAGCTTGAGTGTAGCTCGATAACCGTAACACGGGTCTTACAGTTTCTAACTCTTAAAACAAGGAGGGCTACGATTTGTAAGGACCCTGGCTATGGGGAAAACACTAGAAGGGTGTTGAATAATGTTTATGCAATTTAAAAAGATAGTTACACCAATTTAAATGCTAACCAACAATATAGTGCGGAATTAAAATTAAACCCAAAGAGAAACAAATGCAGACGCAAGGATGTTTCAAGGGTTCGGATTACCCAAGTCACTTTCCGACTTGTTCCCGGCAATCCTACGTCCCTTCCACCTGGATACCTCCGGATACTCAAGTTAGAACCCTAACTTGAGGTTTCCTTAAAACCCACTTGTAGCAACCTTACAAGTGAAATCGAAATACAATCGATTGACCTTGACTCTCACAACTTGGGAGCAAGCAAACCACTCTCACAACTCGAGAGCAAATTCAAATAACGAATGTTATGGAATATGAAAGCAACACTTACAATCACCTATGCCTTGAAGTAGAACTTGCAGGAGAAGTGTGTTGTGTGTTGAAGACTCTCTTGGAAGAGAGGAAAACCCCTTTCTCTTGACTGCACCAAATGCCTAGAAGATGATTCTTTGGTTCTAGGTTGGAGAGCAAGAGACCAAAGATTGGAATTGATCTTAGGGCTTTAGGATTTGAGAGCTTTTGATCTTGAGAATGAAAGCTTGAAAGATTTTGCAATGGAATGAGTAACATCTTAATGGAACAGTAGATGCTCCTTATATAGGTTTCTCAAATCCTCAAAACAGAATTAGCAAAAACCCTTTTGGAATCCGTGAGAAAACTCTCAACGGATAGAATCTGTGCTCGCGACAGTCGACTGTTGAAGAAACCACAGTCGACTGTTGCACAGTCAGATAAGTTAGGTGAGAATTCATAACGGTAACTTACCACGTGGACAGTCGACTGATTAAGGATAGACAGACGACTGTTAAACCAATAGGCGACTGGCCGTAAGTTGGGTAAGTTAAGGAATTCTGGAAAATATCTGCGATAACAGGACAGACGACTGATGAAGAGAAGACAGTTGACTGTTAATCAGAACAGACGACTGTAAATCCTTATACAGACGACTGTCAAAACCCTAAGATTTTTCAGAGAGCTGAGTCAACAAATTGGCTCACAGACAGACGACTGTTGCAGCATTGACAGTCGACTTATCCAATTGACAGTCGACTGTAAACACAACATAAGTCGACTGGCCATAGAAGACAGATCAATAGATTTTGGGCAAATGATAGACAGGCGACTGATTTACAAAACACAGTCGACTGTCACTTGGACAGGCGCCTGTGAATCGTTCATGAGTCGCGTGTGAGAATTGAGACAGAGAAGCCCAAAACTAGATTGTAAAAGTTTGTGCATAACAAGCGATTGTAGAACAAAACACAGTCGACTGTTTTTGAGACAGGCGACTGTAAAATATTCAGCAGTCGAATGTTATAAACAATACAAGCACAATCAATAAAGAAATGAATTGGAGTCTAAGGATGATTGATCTAATGGTGTCCTAAGACTGAAATGAAGATGTGTGTGTGTGATCCATCAATGTTCTACTTCTAGGCTACATACTAGAAGAGATAAAAGAAATTTACATTCACGAATAACTCTCTTCTATCCAACGCATGAGCCTGAAGTCTTCATGGAGCTTCAATCATCATCAACGATCATCCAATCCATTTCATTTGCTTTCAATGATCTTTGAGTGTCATCCATTGCAAGTAGATCTTCATAATTAGCTTAGGCAATGGATTAACGGCAAAATAGGGGATTATTTACAAGTATTTATGTTTGCTCATCATTAACACCAAGTAGGGAGAAGTCCAATACTCAACATTCTCCCCCTTTTTGATGATGACAAACAAATATAAACAAAAATATAAATAATTGTGCTAAATGAAAACTTACTCCCCCTACATAGATGCCAATTAAGTTAGTCAACAATTATTAGGGCATCTATAAATCAATTAAAGCAAATGAGTAAGATATGAGTGAATTTAATTCAAGAAATCTAGGATTTAAAATCCCTATTCATTGTATCTTACTCCCCCTGAATCTAATGCAACTTCAATCCTAGATTCAAATGTTATCAGTACATACTTAGCACATTCATTATGAATCTGTATGTTTATTTCTCTCCCCCTATGGCATTATCCAAAAGATGGGAGTAGAAAACAACAACAATCGTGCTAACTAAGAACTATAAACAATCAAGGAGTATAAAGATATATATAAAATCAAAACTTATAAAATCACACCATATTCATATGTGAATAGAGGAATAAAAGTCCAATATCAACATTTAAGATATAGGAAGAGTATTTAACAACTCAAAATACATCACATCACATATATAATCCAATATTAAGTCCAATATTGTCTCAAAAACACACCAGACAAGAATATATCATTCATGGAGACAATACCACAAACATCACACAAATAAGATAAGCCATTATACTATGTGTGAAACATAAGGCAAAACTGCAATATCATATATATATATATAAGAGATATCACAAGAGTACAAGGCAGATGGACATCAACATGTCCAACAAAATACATCATGATCAAAAAAATAATACATCATGATCGCAAAAATAAATACATCATCAGATAACATCATACATCATCACCAACTATCCATCATACAAACACCACTCAAAAACTAACAAAAAAATCTATGAGTGAGTGTCTCCAGGAGCAGCAGATGAAGTATCAGGCTCAGGGTCAACAGTGGTATCCTCTGGAGGAGGAGCAGCAGGAACAGCAGGAGCAGCAGGAGCACCCTGAGTAGCTGCTATGTCAGGATGCACAACGAGATCAGTGATGATGGGTGTAGGAGGCTCACGAGGCTGGGGAGGAACAAAATGTCTCAAATGCTCAGGGAGGGGTATTCCCTGATGCTGGAATGATAAGGAAGCCAACTCATATAGACCAGAGACCATCTCCAAAAGAATATCAAGAGAGGGTGGAGCAGAGGTGGAAGGATGGTCCGCAGGAGGAACCGTGGAGGAAGACGGAGCTGAAGTGGATTTCCTCTTCTTTGATGCAGACTACAGAGCCGAAGAGGACTTCGCCTTTGCAGCAGCATCCAGAAGAGAATCAAAAGGCATAGGCTCGTAGGGAGACAAGTCAATCCCAAAATGTCGAAATACAAGAGTAAGAATTCCACCGTATGGAATATGAGAGGAGGAGGAAGTAAACTCGACCTTGTCCATCCTGTCAAGGAGGACACTGGCCCAGTTTACGGACATCTCTAAAAAGATCACGTACATACACCTCAGTATCTTCTGGAAAGGCTGGTCAGAAGATCCATACTTCGGCAGGATGTTGGACTTCACCACGAGGTGAAAAACCCAACCCCTAATCAAGAACATAGACGACCTAACACCAGAAGAAAGAGCTGAGGGTATCTCACGGAACATGTCCCGAAGGACGGACTGATCAAGCTTATCAATGTCAGAAATGCAGATGTCTGAAGGAAGAGATCCAATAGAGGGAATCCTAAGTATGGTCCCTAAGAGAGTGGGATCAATGCGAATGGAAGTCCCCTGGACAACAGTATCAATGAATCCCGTGGTAGAATACTCACCGCGAACGCGGTTAGCATAGAATAGCTTAACCAAAAATGGATAAGCTCTAGGAGATTCGCTCTGAGAGAAGCGAAGAAGGTCAGCCAAACGGGTAGCAGAAAGGATGTCAGACAGTCTCTCAGCGGTAAAGGCGGGAAAAACAATATAACGCTCTCTAAGAAGTTTGATCCCTATGAGAGAGTGAAATTTTGCCAAGCAAAGATCATCTCAACAAATCGAAACAAGGGGATCAGAAGGAGGAGCGACATGGGTTTCTTCTGCAGAACTTGATACAGAAGGTGAAGGAGGAGCCTCAGCGCTAGGCTTATTGATGTGAACACCAGTGGGCTTGCACTGACGCTTGAAGAGAGGCTCAGTGTCAGAAGAAGAAGAAGTCCCAGAAGGAGAATAGCCCTTCGAAGTAGAATGAGAGGGAGATTCGGTATTTTTGGTACGGCCCTTGTAGGGTTTCTTGGTCTTGGCGATAGAAGGCTTACGAACCATAGGTTTCTTAGAAGTAAGGAGCTTTCCCTTTCCCTTAGTCTTGGGAGCCATGGAACAGTCAATCAAAAGAGTAAGAGATCGACAAGAGATGTAATGAAAAGACAATCGTATGAGAGAGAATCGAGGGAGAATCAGACCTTGTCGAAGGACACGAAGAGACAATGAAGAAGCAATCGACAAGCGGCGAGGATGTGGTTGACGGCGGAGTGGTCGACGGTGAAATTGAGCGGGAAGACGAACGGTTTCAATCGGAGGAGAGAGAAAACATGGGTCGAAAAGAAGTGTCTCGATGAATATAAGAAAGGGGCGAATTAATCTGGGCTGTTGGATCAAAGAATCGACGGTTCAGATCGAAGCAGTGAACCGTCACAACAGGAGACAGTCGACTGATGAACAGAAGCCAGTCGACTGGGTGATGTGATAAGAAATAGGCTTAGAATGACAGACAGTCGAGTGTTGATTAAAAACATAGTCGCATGTCCAGGAGACAGTCAACTGTATAATACGCATCAGTCGACTGACTGAGAATCAGTAAAACTCATCAAAAAGACAGAGAGTACTTGCGAATTTTGACAAAGATGACATGCGCCTGATGAAAAAAATGCAGTCGCCTGTTGAAACAGCAGCCGACTGTAAAATTGTCATCAGTCGTCTGTGCGAAAGATACAAATTTCAGAAAGAGAATATATAGTAGGACAGTTGCCTGTCGAAGGAAAGACAGTCATCTGTCCTGGTCCAAAAATGCACAGTGAGATAAGAATCCAAAGGATATGAACACTCACCCTGGGACCTATACTCTAAACATAAACTCATCATAAAATCAACATCAAATTATAAATCGTCTCTTAAACAAATCTCTTAAAACAATCTGAAAACACATGTAATCAGAGAAATCTCAATTGCCTTTCTCAAGACACGTATATGAAATAGCAAATGAAGAGAGGCAACATGATGATATGAGCTCAAAAAGTGTTATAACAAGTATGTTGAGCTCCTAAATTTCAGGTTCACCCATAATTTCTAATTCTCCACGCAACCTCACAAATGAATCTTCTTAAGAGGTTTTGTGAAGATGTTGGCGATTTGTTTTTGGGTTTCAGTGTACTCTCAGATGATGTCCTTCTTAGCTACATGATCATTAATAAAGTGGTGTCTCACATCTATGTGTTTGGTACGGGAGTGATGTACCGGATTCTTGAAAATACATATGACACTTTGGTTATCAACCATGATAGGGCAAGTATCACAATTGACACCATAGTCCATAAGAGTGTGTCTCATCCAAAGAACTTGTGCACATGCAAGACCCGCAGCAATATATTCCGCTTCAGTCGTGGACAATGATACCGAGTTCTGTTTCTTGAAAAACCAAGAAACTAATGAATTTCCTAGAAAATGGCAAGTGCCACTAGTACTTTTCCTATCGGATTTGCATCCGACAAAGTCGGCATCACTATATGAGATTAACTCATATGTACTAGATTTCGGGTAAAGTAACCCATAATCTAGTGATTGATTGAGATAACGAAATATTCGTTTAACCGCAATCAAGTGTGACTCCTTAGGTCTAGCTTGATATCTAGCACACAAGCATACGGAAAACATGATATCGGGCCTACTAGCGGTTAAATAAAGTAAGCTACCGATCATACCTCGATATAGACGAACGTCTACATCTTTTCCGTTCTCATCCTTGTATAGATGGGTTGTTGTACTCATGGGAGTCCTTTTTCTTGAAGACGATTCCATCCTGAATCGCTTAATAAGCTCCCATGTGTACTTTGTTTGATGTATGAAAGTTCCATCATCCATTTGTCGAATTTGCAGTCCAAGGAAGTAATTGAGCTCTCACATGTGGCTCATCTCGAATTCATCCTTCATAGACTTAGAAAATTCTTGACAAAGATTAAAGTTAGTAGAACCAAATATTATATCGTCTACATACACGTGAATCAAGAGAATGTCATTTTCATAATCTTTAATAAAAAGTGTTGAATCAACTTCTCCCATTTTAAAACCTAAATCTAAAAGAAAGGTCTTGAGTCGATCATACCAAGCTCTAGGAGTTTGTCTCAACCCATACAATGCTTTCTTAAGTTCGAAAACATGGTTTGGAAATTTTTCATGAATGAAACCGGGAGGTTGAGAAACATATACTTCTTCATTGACAATCCCATTTAAAAATGCACTTTTAACATCCATTTGAAATAGTTTAAAATTCTTATGAGATGCAAAAGATAAAAGCAATCTAATAGCTTCTAATCTAGCTACGGGGGCAAAGGATTCTTCGAAATCGATACCTTCTTCTTGCCGATAGCCTTGAGCTACTAACCTTGCTTTGTTCCTTGTGATTACCTCGTTCTCATCGGTCTTGTTCTTGAAGATCTATTTGGTCCCAATAACTTGATGACCACTTGGAAGAGGAACGAGTTCCCAAACTTTATTTCTCTCGAATTGCATGAGTTCTTCTTCCATTCCAACTATCCAAGAGCTATCCTCTCAAGCTTCCTGGATGTTCTTTGGCTCAATACTAGAGACAAATGCGCAATGAGAGAATTCTTTAATTCTTGACCTCGTTCGAACACCCACACCAATATCTCCAATTATTTGGTTATGTGGATGGTTGTGAACTGTCGGGTAAGCTTTGGGTATTCCTGCATCACTTGGAACAACTTCAACAATCTCATTAGTAGTGTTAGTCTCAATAATCGAATCATTAATCTTAACATTACTAAGAGGTTCACAAATAGCATCTACACTATCATCATCAACATGAGGAAAATCAAAATCTTCATAAAATGATACGTGTAGTGATTCCTCGATCGTTGAAGAATTTTTGTTGTATATCAGGTAGGCTTTGCTACGTGTGGAATATCCAACAAAATTTCCTTCATCGGATCTTGGCTCAAATTTATCTAGATTACCAAAAGTGTTCTTGATAAAACATTTTGAACCAAAAACTCGAAAATACTTAACTTGAGGCTTTTTATTATAAAATAACTCAAAACAAGTTTTGTTCGTTCGGGTCTCACTAGGATCCTATTGAGCACATAACATGTCGTGTGCATCGCTTCTGCCCAAAATTATAGTCCAAGATGACTATCATGGAGCATCGTGCGAGCACACTCAGTAAGAGTCTTATTCTTTCTCTCTACAACACCATTTTGTGGTGGTGCCCGAGGAAAAGAAAAATTATGAGTTATCCTAGTGTCATCACAAAACTTTGTAAAAGACTCATTCTCAAATTCTCCTCCATGATCACTACAGATAGTGATAATGGTGGATCCTAAGAGATTCTGAATCTTCTTTGCAAATATGGTAAACTCTTCATAAGCTTCATTCTTATTAGTTAAGAATGAAACCCAAGTAATTCTAGAGAAATCGTCAACGACAACTAATCCATAATGAGAATTGCCCAAAGAAGAGGTTCTAATTGGCCCAAACAAATCTATATGAAGAAGTTCTAGGAGCCTCTTAGAAGTAATGCCTTTTTTAAGCTTAAAAGATGATTTACTTAGTTTACCTCTTTGACACGAATCACAAAAGTTTTTCTTACTAAAAGCAATTTTAGGAAAACCTTTGACTAGATCATGCTTAGCTAACTTATATAAGTGATTGAAATGAACATGACCAAAACGGCGATGCCATAATAGTTGTTCACTTGTATTAGCAACTATGCAATGTTCTACGGTTTTAGACAAGCTCAAATAATAAATATTTTTACGCCTAATACCGGTAAATAAAACATGTGAATTAGAATCAACAATTTTACACAATCCTTCTCCAAAGATAACCTTGTAACCTTTGTCACAAAGTTGACTAATGGAAATGAGATTGTGACATAAACCACTAACAAGAAATACATTAGTAATTAAGGGTTTGGAAGGGTTACCGACAATACCTACTCTAATGACTGTTCCCTTTTGATTACCTCCAAAAGTGACCGTTGCATCATCCTTGATGTTAATCACTTCGAAGAGCAATGAGGGATCTCCCGTCCTGTGTTTGGAGCAACCACTATTGAGAATCCATCCTTTCCCTTTAGAGCTAATATGACCTTTATTGCTCTTTTTCTTTCTCTTGGGTACCTAAATAATATACCATAAGCTCATGGTACCCAATGTTTGTTAGGTCCAAGGGGATTAGCCCTTTGGAAGCCAAGTCCAAGTGGACTTCCGCTTCCAAACATAATTGCTATTCTTAGTAACATCATGAAAATAGGAATCAACATATGCATTCCTATCATTTAAGCTAGTGTTCTTAGGACCCCAAATGGTGTATGTTTTGGGAGTCTTTTTCCTAGTTGCATGCATACTTGTTAGATTTCTATGTGGTGCATGCTTCTTAGGAACATGGTTTCTAAAATATACATGAGGTGGTGGATATGCATTGAACATATGCGGATTATATGTTTGCTTGGGAACATGATGTTGTATGAAACATATGGGTCATGCATGACATGTATAGGTTGTGCATACATGTAAGAATGGTGCGTATGAGCATATCGGTGTATAGGAGCACGCACATGAGTATTTCTCATGTGTGGATTTGTACGTGTCCGTGGGTGTGGAGCATAAAAATTGTCATGAGTATCCACTTGTGAAGTAGGAGATTTCCTACGTGGATGAAGGTTGATGTACATGTAAGCATGGCTTCTCTTTTGGTTTCCACCCTTAGTGGGCTTCTTGCCAAAAGGAAGAGATGGTGAAGTGGTGACTTTCTTGGTAGGTTTGCTACCTATAGTGTCTTTGACACCACTTGTGGATGCACCGGAGGATGGCCTCACAAAGTCTATAGTGACACCACTATAGGAGGTGCGATCATTGGATGCATTTGCTTTTACAAAACCAAGACCGATACGATGTGTGGCCGGAAATTGGTTTGCAAGCAAATCGTCCAATTGTCCTTTTTCCTTATTGAATCTCACAATACGGGAGGACATGAGCTCATATTTCTCCTTAAGAGAAGAAATGTTTGTATCCAAGGTGGACACCCGTGCTTTGAGCTCGTGCACTTGGGTTTTAAGAGAATCATTCTCTAAACCCAATTGTATGTGTCATGTAACTAGATCACTATTATCCTTAGGATGTGTTTGATCTAGTTGAGATTTGAGGTTGTTCACCTCATCTCTCAAAGTGACATTTTGAGAAGCTAAATTCGCTTTCTCAAGCGTTAAAGTATCAACAATGGTGTCATTGTTGATAATGCATGGAATGGATGAATTTCTAACATTCAATTTATTTAAGCTAGTATATCTAAGCATTAAAGATTGATACTTAGCAAACAATTCTTCATTAACAATACGTAATTAATCCATTGTTACCTCGGTTTCATCCAAGTCGGAATCACTCTCATCGGAGAGTGGATCTTCTCGTGCCATGAAGCACATGTGGGCACTTTCAACCTTCTCATCATCGGAATTACTTGATGAGTCTCCACTTGAGTCATCGAATGTACCGACGAGTCCTTTCTTTTTGTCTCTTGTCATGCCCTATTTTTCACTATACGTGTATTCTACTGAACACACGTGGTATTTCTACATTTGATACATCGGTAGGCATGAGATAAGCGTAGATATCGATGTATGTGACGTAGCACAAGGGGGATTGGGCCGTAATACGTGGCTAAGGGAAGTGAATGCGAAGTGTGAATGCGAAGAAGTGTGAAAGACGTCGTGGGTGTAAAACAACAGGAATGGGCTCAACGTGTGTGTGAGAAGCATGTATGCTTGCATGGATGTGCATGGATGTGTGTAGGAAGATCCATGCCCGTGTGAGAGGGGTTAGGGGTCAATGGCAAACCCCGTAAAGTTTTACAAAGGTGAGGGGCAAAATGGTCATTTGGACCAAGGGTAATGTGTGTACATACTTAAGTGGTCGGTGTATAAAGTAATGGCACACCTGTAAATTGTGGAAATTTAAGAGGGTATTTAGGTCATTTCAAAATCTTCATGGCTTATTCAAGAAGCCATGACATGGCGTAACCTTTAAGAGGAGGAGTGTGTAGAAACTCCTTGAGAAAAATCTCCTCTTTTCTTTTCTTTTCTTCCCTTTTCTTTCCTTATCCTTATCTCCTCTCCTCCCACTCAACTCCCACCTCTAATTTCGTGCTCCCCCTCATATCCATCTATGTTGTTCCAAAAAAAGAAGAAGAAGAAGAAGAAAAAGAAGAGGAAGAGGAAGAAGAAGAAGAAAGAGAAGGAGAGAAGGAAGATGGAATTTTGAGGTAGGATTCTAACTTGGATTTGGAATTCAATTAGGGTTTCATTTTATCATGTTTTATACCATGTTTTATCAATATGAAGTAGTGATAATCAAATTAATATGCCATGATTCAATTCCATGCAAAACCCCTTGAAAATTTCAAGCAAAATTAACTCCTTTGAAATTCAGAAACTCTGTTGTGTGTTTATACTTGGATTATGATCTCTGTGGGTTGATTTAGGCTCTGAAAAATTATAAGCTTGTATATCTTGAAGTTCTACCCCAAAATCATATAACTTTTGATATATGTTTAATTCAGGAATTAGGAGAAATAATTCCATCTTTACAACATGTCTGTTTGATCTTTAGTCTTGACACACTTCAGAAAAATTGATCTAACTACTTGCACACACAATGAAATTTGATGATCTTAGTCTCGTTGGAAACGTAACAAGTTTATCTATAATTTCATCAGAGTGCTTATATTTTGAAATTCTATCTAAAATAGGCTCAAAAATAGAAATATTTACAGACCCTGAAATCTGTCTGAAAAATAGATTTGACACACTTCACCAAATAATTCACCATAAATCACATACTTAACATTTTTGTTTGCAATTGTAATTGTGAATCTAGGACTCATATATCTATAACTTTAATTTGGGACATTTTGTCAAATTCTTAATAAAACCTGATGATATATGTCCATGTATTGCCAACTTCTGCAAATTTCAGCAATCTGAATTCATTAAGTGTTGCTCTTATCCATTAATTGTGGTTAATTGCCCATCATTGTTCTTGCTTATTATGGTTATGTGGTGGAATGAATATTCATGTCTTGGCACATGTGAATTATATTGTGTTGCTTAGATATGAATAACGCCCGTCATTTGTTCGATGAAATGCCTCAACGAAGGCAATATTTGATAATCTGAGTAACGTGCATGTGTTAGTATTGGCCTCGAGCCACATTGATAATTGGTGAAGTTAGAGGCTTGAATGTCATGGATACATTGTAATTGTGAATGGATGATGTGTTGTGATAGAGGGCATGTCACGTGACTGCATGACCCTATGTTTAATGATGGACGTCTAAGGTAATATGGCAACCATGCCATCATAACCCCTAACGTGTTACGTATGGTATTAAATTATAAAATTTGGATATATCTCAGTCCTCTCTAATGAGGGTGAGTAGCAGAACCCGGGTTTAGGTGGGATTTGAGTAAATTGTGGATATGAGGCCTGGACTGTGAAGTTGGGAGATGATTATGTGATGTGTGGAGTTTATACCCACTCGCCTTTACCGAGAGTGGAGGGGATTTTTATACCCACTCGTATTTACCAGGAGTGGAGGGGCAAGGAGGTGGAGAGCCTCACTCCTGCCAGGGACGGGGGAGCTCAGAGGCCCGGCGTACAGTGCCCGTGTCCACTGTGTCGTGTGCTATATTCACCCCAAACTTGGGGTGAAGTCCAAGTACTGGTATCACACAGTTTACCCAAGTTCCAATTAATTTAAATATAAAATGATAAAATAAGAATTTGCATGTTACTCCTTCTGCTGGCAGCACTTTCCCTTCCATTTGCCTGCTTCTTGGTGACTCTGCGTTATGCTTCAGGCACTTGTACTCTTCTTATTAGATAATGTTGCTTGAACACTTGTGCTATCATCATTATTATTATTCGTGCTAACCCCTTTCTTGCAGTAACTCGACAACGGACCGCAGATATGATTCTCTTATTTGGCTATTCAGTTTTCGCTATATATTTAGTTTATATGTCTGATTCCTTTGCCTTGCCTTGTGGATTGATAACCCTAAAGCAATGCCCAGATCCAAGTTGGTTCCTACTGGGGCACGCATTGACGTGCTCCTCCCTATTTTTTCAGGGGATAGGGTTAGCATGTTGGCGGTGTCTTGGAGTTGGGTTTCTAGTGTAGTCTTGATGTGAGTTGTAACTGTGTAGTGTGACATGGTTGTTGTAGGAGGCGGAGAGTGGTGGTGTATGAGTAGTGGTGCGTTGGACTGAGTATGTAAATAAAATTTGTTATATAAATTTTTGTTGTTGTTCTATGTTATTTGAGGATTGTTTGATATTACTGTGGAGTTTTACTTGTACTATCCCAGCATGTGCGCAGTGGCCTGCTTGTTCAGTTTCTCCTTTCCCTTTCTTTTCCTCTCTCATCACCCTCACTCTTCATAATACTTGGAAAAAATTTTTAGATGGCGGGTATTCTGGGGAACGGGGCGTGACAGTTTTTGGTGGCCCATGCAGGTCACTGAACTGCGATGTGCGTAAGGATAGTACATGTAATGATTCAGTATTGGATTGGGATATATTTACCCTAAGGTGGTAGTGACCTTAGTGACCTTAGAGTTTAAGTGGCCCACCCTTGCACCTCTAGCTTTTAGGAGTACGCGGATGAACTTTCTGCAGTATATTATACCATACATGTATATTATAGGTATACGCATATATATGTAACTGTGTAAACCAGCGTGTATAAGCGCATTGTTGTGCTTAGATATTTGAACTATACATGTTGCGGTATACTTGTACTATACATGTATTCTACTAAATACACGTGGTATTTCTATCTACGGTGCATACTTAGGCATGAGATAAACGAAGATATCGATGTATATGACGTAGTGCAAGGGGGATTAAGCCGTAATACGTGACTAAGGGAAATGAATGTGAAGTGTGAAGACGAGAGAAGTGTGAAAGATGTCGTGGGTGCAAACAACAGGAATGTGTTAGACGAGTGTGTGTGATGAGTGTATGCATGCATGGATGGGCGTGGATGTGTGTGGGAAGAGCCATGCAAGTGTGAAAGGGGTTATGGGTCAATGGCAACCCCCGTAAATTTTTTGGAAAGGTCAGGGGCAAAACAGTCTTTTTGACTAAATTTGCTGTGCGTACATACTTAAAGTGGTCGGTGCATAAAGTAATGGCAAACTCGTCAATACTTGGAACATGGGAGGGTATTTTGGTCATTTTCACATGGAATATTCCCTTGGAATATACCTTTCTTGGAAGAGAAGAAAAGAATAAGAATAAGAAGAGAATATTCTTTGGAATTTTCTCCTCTCTTCTTAATTCTTCTTTCCTTTTCCTTTCCAATTTCATTTTCCCCTCTCTCCATGCCATGGCCGGCCATCTCCCCATGCCATGGCCGAAATCTTCATCAAAAAAAGGAGAAGAAGAAGAAGAGGAAGAAGAAGAAGAGGAAGAGGAAGAGAAAGAGAAGAAGGGAAATCAATTTGAGGTGGTAATCAAATTGGATTTGGAAATTAAATTAGGGTTTTATTTTATCATGTATTTATACCATGCTTCATCAATATGAAGTATTGGTAATCAAATTAATATGTTATGGTTTAATTTTCATGAGTTTCCCTTGAAATCTCTTAACAAATCCATCTCCTTAAAAATTCAGAATTCTTGATGTCTGATGTTGCCTTGATTATGGTTACTGTAGCTCGAATTAGGGTTTGAAAAAAATATGAGCTTGTAGATCTTGAAATATCACCCCAAAATCATATAAATATTGATATATGTTCAACTCTGGAATTAGGAGTAAAAATTCATTGTTTGCAAGATGTCTGAAATTCTGTCAAGCTGTACACTGTTTAGTAAAATGAGGGTTTCTACCTGCACACTCCATGGATTTTGTTGATCTTAGTCTTATTCGAACTTCAGAAGTTTTTCTAAAAGTTCATTTGAGTGCTCTTATGTCGAATTTCTGGCTAGAACATGCTCATAATCGGCTTTGAACACAGACCCTGAAATCTGTCTGAAAAACAGAATTGACACACTTCACCAATTAATTTACCATTAATAGCATACTTAATATTTTTGTCTGAAATTTTATTTGGTAGTCCAAAACACACATATCTACAAATTTGTAGTTTTAAGTTTTTCCAAATTCCAACTGTAATTGCCTCAAAAATCACTCTCAATCTGACTGTTCTGCAATTTCAGTAAGCTGAATTCATTAAGTAGTGATTTTATTCATTAATTATGGATAATTGGCCATCATTATTCTTGCTTATTATGGTTATGTGGAGAAATGAATGTTCATGCCCTTGGTACATGTAAATTATAGTGTGTTGTTTTGATATGAATGACGCCCGCCATGTGTTCGATGAAATGCCTCAATGAAGGCAAAATCCAATAAGTTGAGTAACTTGCATGTGTTAGTATTGGCCTTGTGCCACGTTGATAATTAGTGAAGTTAGAGGCTTGAATGGCATGAATATATTGTAATTGTGAATGGATGATTTGTTGTGATAGAGGACATGTCACGTGAGTGCATGACCCTATGTTTAATGATGAACAGCTGAAGTGACATGTGCACACCCATGCCAACAAGACCCCTAACGTGTCTCTTATGATGTTAACTTATAAAATTGAATAAATCTTAATCCTCTCTAATGAGGGCGAGTTAGCAAAGCCCTGGTTTTAGGTGGGATTTGAGTAAATTGTGGATATGAGGCCTGGACTGTGAAGTTGGGAGATGATTATGTGATGTGTGGAGCTTACCCACTCGCCTTTATCGGGAGTGGAGGGGATATTACAGCCACTCGCCTTTACCGGGAGTGGAGGGGTCATACGGAGGTTGGGTTATATGTGGATAGCCTCACTCCTGCCAGGGACGAGGGAGGTGAGAGGCCCGGCGTATAGTGCCCGTGTCCACTGCGTCGTGTGCTATATTCACCCCATATTTGGAGTGAAGTCCAGGTCCTAGTATCACACAGTTTACCAAAGTCCCAATTAACTCAATATAAAATAATAAAAATAAGAATTTCACGTTACTCTTTCTGCTGGCAGCACTTTCCATTCCCCTTTGCCGTTCCTTGTGACTCTGTGTCATGCCTTAGGTACTTGCACTTATCTTTTTGATATTGGTTGCTTAAACACTTGTAATAATAATATTATTATTATTATTATTTGTGCTAACCTTTTTCTTGCAATACCCCGACATTGGATCGCAAGTATGATTCTCTTACTTGTCTAATTCCTTTTCGTTATTTCACTTAGTTACATGTCTACTTTCCCCTGCCTTGCTTTGTGAATTAATAACCTTAAAAACAATATTCCAAGTCCAAGTTGGTTCCTACTAGGGCACACATTGATGTGATCCTCCTTATTTTTCAGGTAGCAGTTAGTTGGGAAGCCTTGGAGACTTGAGAGCCTGGAGTTGGGGGTGTGGGGTAATTCAGGGTGTTGTATTGTACTCTGGGGTAGTGGAGTTGGTAGAGCCTTTTGGGATATTTGGCATAAAGGTTACATGTATCATGAATGCTTGTAGTGGTATATGGATATGTGTGGGGGTGTATATACTAGATGGGCAAATACTTGAGTGTATATATATTTCGCCTCCATAAAAGTACATGATACGGATATGTGAGGTAGGTCTGTGGTATACTTGTGTGACTCTGAGATATGGGTGATATATACATGTTTATTCGTGGATGTATACAGGTGGGTACATATAAGCTAGTGTGGATATATACCTTGTAGATTTGTGAGTGGGGATATATACGTACGTATGTGTTATGAGTGCATGTATGCAGTTTACTATCTATTAAATTATAGTTGTGTTTCATGTGGGGAATGCACCGATGTGTGTACATCTATCCTTGTATGGATAGAGTAGTGGAATGTCCATGTTGTATAGGACATATGGGAGAAAGTGTATATGTGTGGATATATGTGAGCCTGTATGGGTAGAGGGTGTAGATAAATATGTGGGAAGTTAGTGCATATATATCGCTAGTGTTGCATTACTAGGGTATAAATTCCTAGTGTGTTAAAAAGTGTAAATAACTGAGAATATATGTATGTGCTGCCTATGTGCCTATAGGAATTGGTATATTGTTTTACTTGGGTATATGGTCGAGGGTTGTATTATTGCGTGAAGATAGGTAATGTGCTATGGCCATATATGGTGTGTATGTAGCGATATAGATGAGTAATTGGCGTACGTGTAGTATGAGTAATGCCCCAGGATGTTTGTAGTAGATGTATCCTATGGTGGGTAGGGGCGCTTTAGACTCGTCCACCCTCAGTTTAGGCCCTTAGCCCTATACCGTGCTTATAATGGGATAATGATATATGTATGATGTGTAACACATGTAGGATGTGATGGATATAAGAAATTGAGGTTATAAAGTGCATGTATAAGTGGGATGGATATGGGTTTGCACGGTTAAGTGGAGTTACGGTGTATGTATACATGTGTGTATATGCTTACCTCATAGAATGGTGCCTATAGGACCATTTGGATGTATATGTAGTGCTTGTACCCTTCCGTATATAGTGACATGAGGGGGATTGTGTATTGGTTACTTGTATGTATGTAGGTGTGTTGTAGCAAGCGTGGTGTGATTGTGTATATGTATTGTTATTATTGAATGTGTATTGGTGTATGTCTTATGAGTGGTTATATGTATATGAATGATCCCTATTCCGATATGCATGTATCAGTATACGAATGTGTACGTATATGGGGTGTGACTATCTACTGAATGTGTATGGATATTGAAATACACTTACTTGTATATGTACTAGTATGCTAGTAAAAGCGTGGATATATTGGACGTTATGTATATAATGGTATGGGTGGCTACCGACTACCTGCTAGTGTAGTTTGGGTAGCTTGACATGTGTGTATGTGTGTGTGCCCATACATAGTAATGTATGTGCATGGTTGCATGGATCCTAACAGGTATATATGCATGTCTGTGTGCATACCTACTATTAGTATAATGGTCTTGTGTGTATGTGTGTACATGTATTTGGCTATATGTAGATTCAGAAATCTATGTGTGGTTTTGATACTTGTACATCTGTATATGAATATGTGCATATGGAGTATCTATGTGGAATACTGCTTGTTGTGTATATAGGAATATGCATCATAGTTGTATGGATTTCTATTATACGTGTCACGATGGAGTGTAGGGATGTGTTATGTATGTGTGGTATGTAGTGGGAGCATAAGTAATTGTTGTATATTGGATGAATAGATAAATATATACATACATATACTTATATATATCTTTGTTTGTTTACCTGCTGATCTATCCTATATGGTTGTCTACCTAGGTATATCTAGGTGTGTTTTGGATAAGTGTATTCATGTTTGTATATGTGTGTATATAGGTCCGTACCAGAATATGTGTATATGTATATACATATGCAATGTGGATGTAAATGTGATAGATAGGGAATATATATGTGTGTATAGTATGTTTGATAAATGTAAATGAATGAAACTGTTGATATGTGTGTATTTGACTGTGTGTAATTGGTTGCACATGTATACGTGTGTGTGTGTGTGGAGTGTGGATGGACATTTATATTTATTTGACTATTATGGTAGTATGTGCATGTGAAATGTCAATATACATATATATGGCATATAAGGAGACGTATTATGTTGTGCACTCTTGCGTGAATTGCGTGTGGTATATGTGCCTATCTGTGTGAGGCAGTAGATGCATCGCTATGAATGTGAGATTATATGTATATTTATCTATAATTGTGGTTGTGGACCTAGGTGACTTGATCGTGTATGTGATGGTGCGTGCACGTCTATGTATGTTGGATGTGGCTAATTATCGTGTGTATGTAGATGTTTATGTCCATATGATTGTGGATGAACTTATATGACTAAGTATAGAGTGTATAAGGATCTGGTGTACATATGATGTGACACCATGATGGTGACCCTGTTTGTCAAGTTATGTATGTAGATTGATGTGTATAGTCGTACGTCTGTGCATGCATATAGACGTATATGTAAATATATATAACTAAGTAGAACATAAGTCGTTATACTTGAAGGTATTGGGATATTTATATATATGAGGGCATGACGTGTATGAATGCCTTATGTATCGTGATATGGATATGATGTGATGTCGTATACACATAGATATGAGTAGTGAACTAAATACGTATAATGATACGTATAGAGATCTATTTGTGGTGTGTGTGTCATATCTGTTAGTGTGTATATATGTGCTTAGATATTTGTGTGAAGGATGCCTATGTATATATATATATATATGTAATGAATTCATATGGTGATGTGGATGTGCTATTAGGTGAATAATAGGATGTATCTGTGATATGTATGTGATGCAGATGTGTATGGACAACAGTGAAGCATATGGTGTATATATATAAATATAGGTGGCGTGAGTATGTATTCTTGTTTGTACTTTATGGATAGTAAGACCATCATCCCTAGCTGACCTCGGCAAGGTTCACACCCCAGGAAGTCTGAGGACGGACTTTATTTTAAGGTGGGTAGGATGTCATGCCCTATTTTGATCTATATGTGTATTCTACTGTATACACGCGGTATTTCTACATACGATGCATACGTAGGCATGAAATAAGCGTAAATATTGATGTATGTAACGTAGCACAAGGGGGATTGGGCCGTAATACGTGCCTAAGGGAAGTGAATGCGAAGTGTGAATGCGGAGAAGTGCGAAAGACGTCGTGGGTGCAAAACAACAGGAATGTGTTGGATGAGTGTGCGTGGTGCATGTATGCATGTGTAGGCATGCATGGGTATGTGTAGAGAAGCCATGAAAGTGTGAAAGGGGTTAGGGGTCAATGGCAACCCCCGTAAATTTTTAGAAAGGTGAGGGACAAAACGGTCATTTGGACTAAAGCTGCTTGGCGTACATACTTAAGTGGTCGGTGCATAAAGTAATGACACACTTGTAAATTGTGGAAAGTTAAGAGGGTATTTAGGTCATTTCAAAATCTTCATGGCTTATTCAAGAAGCCATGACATGGCTTAACCTTTAAGAAAAGGAGTGTGTAGAAACTCCTTAAGAAAAATCTCCTCTTTTCTTTTCTTTTCTTCCCTCTTCTTCCCTTATCCTTATCTCCTCTCCTCCCACTCAACTCCCACCCCTAATTTCGTGCTCCCCCCTCATACCCATCTATGTTGTTCCAAAGAAGAAGAAGAAGAAGAAGAGGAAGAGGAAGAGGAAGAAGAAGAAGAGAAAGAAGAAGGAGAGAAGGAAGATGGAATTTTGAGGTAGGATTCTAACTTGGATTTGGAATTCAATTAGGGTTTCATTTTATCATGTTTTTATACCATGTTTTATCAATATGAAGTAGTGATAATCAAATTAATATGCCATGATTCAATTCCATGCAAAACCCCTTGAAAATTTCAAGCAAAACTAACTCCTTTGAAATTCAGAAATTCTATTGTGTGTTTATACTTGGATTATGATCTCTGTGGGTTGATTTAGGCTCTGAAAAAAATTCTAAGCTTGTATATCTTGAAGTTCTATCCCAAAATCATATAACTGTTGATATATGTTTAATTCAGGAATTAGGAGAAATAATTTCATCTTTACAACATGTCTGTTTGATCTTTAGTCTTGACACACTTCAGAAAAATTGATCTAACTACTTGCACACACAATGAAATTTGATGATCTTGGTCTCGTTGGAAACGTAACAAGTTTATATATAATTTCATCTGGGTGCTTATATTTTGAAATTCTAGCTAAAATAGGCTCAAAAACAGAAATATTTACAGACCCTGAAATCTGTCTGAAAAACAGATTTGACACACTTCACCAAATAATTCACCATAAATCACCTACTTAATATTTTTGTCTGAAATTTTATATGTGAATCCAGGACTCATATATCTATAACTTTAATTTGGGACATTTTGTCAAATTCTCAATAAACCCTGATGATATATGCCCATGTATTGCCAACTTCTGCAAATTTCAGCAAGCTGAATTCACTAAGTGTTGCTCTTATCCATTAATTGTGGTTAATTGGCCATCATTATTCTTGCTTATTATGGTTATGTGGTGGAATGAATATTCATGCCTTGGCACATGTGAATTATATTGTGTTGCTTAGATATGAATAACGCCCGTCATGTGTTCGATGAAATGCCTCAACGAAGGCAATATCCGATAATCTGAGTAACGTGCATGTGTTAGTATTGGCCTCGAGCCACATTGATAATTGGTGAAGTTAGAGGCTTGAATGGCATGGATACATTGTAATTGTGAATGGATGATGTGTTGTGATAGAGGGCATGTCACGTGAGTGCATGACCCTATGTTTAATGATGGACGACTAAGGTAATATGTCAACCATGCCATCATGACCCCTAACGTGTTACGTATGGTGTTAAATTATAAATTTTGGATATATCTCAGTCCTCTCTAATGAGGGTGAGTAGCAGAACCCGGGTTTAGGTGGGATTTGAGTAAATTGTGGATATGAGGCCTGGACTGTGAAGTTGGGTGATGATTATGTGATGTGTGGAGTTTATACCCACTCGCCTTTACCGGGAGTGGAAGGGATTTTTATACCCACTCGCCTTTACCGGGAGTGGAGGGGTAAGGAGGTGGAGAGCCTCACTCCTGCCAGGGACGGGGGAGCTGAGAGGCCCGGCGTACAGTGCACGTGTCCACTGCGTCGTGTGCTATATTCACCCCAAATTTGGGGTGAAGTCCAGGTCCTGGTATCACACAGTTTACCCAAGTTCCAATTAATTTAAATATAAAATGATAAAATAAGAATTTACGTGTTACTCCTTCTGCTTGCAGCACTTCCCCTTCCCTTTGCCTGCTTCTTGGTGACTCTGCGTTATGCCTCAGGCACTTGTACTCTTCTTATTAGATAATGTTGCCTGAACACTTGTGCTATCATTATTATTATTCGTGCTAACCCCTTTCTTGCAGTAACTCGACAACGAACTGCAAGTATGATTCTCTTATTTGGCTATTCAGTTTTTGCTATATATTTAGTTTATATGTCTTATTCATTTGCCTTGCCTTGTGAATTGATAACCCTAAAGCGATGCCCAGGTCCAAGTTGGTTCCTACTGGGGTACGCATTGACGTGCTCCTCCCTATTTTTCAGGTGACAGGGTTAGCATGTTGGCGGTGGCTTGAAGTTGGGTTTCTGGGGTAGTCTTGATGTGAGTTGTAACTGTGTAGTATGGCATGGTTGTTGTAGGAGGCGGAGAGTGGTGGTGTATGAGTAGTGGTGCGTTGGACTGAGTTTGTAAATAAAATTTGTTATATAAATTTGTTGTTGTTGTTCTATGTTATTTGTGAGTTGTTTGATATTTTAATGAAGCTACACTTGTACTATCCCAGCATGTGCGCAGTGGCCTGCTTATTCAGTTTCTTCTTTCTCTCTCTCTTTTCCTCTCTCTCGTTTCCTCTCTCATCACCCTCACCCTTCAGGATACTTGGAAAAAAAATTTAAATGCCGGGTATTCTGGGGAACGGGGCGTGACATCTCTCTTGTTCTTATCGGACTTGTGGTACTTCGGAGCCTTCCACTTCTCTTTGTTTCTTAACATTGGGCAATCCTTCTTGATGTGCCCTGCCTTGTTACACTTAAAGCAAAGAGAGGAAGTATTATTAGTAGACTCAAATCTTTTGTTAGAGGGAAATTTACCTTTGCGAAAGAAGCGTTGAAACTTCTTCTCCATTTGGGCCATTTCACCCAAATCCATCTCATCTTCTGAATCTTCACTATCGGAAGATGAGGAATTGGCGTTGAATGCCAAAGCTTTCTTCTTGGCCTTCGAAGGATTCATCATAGCTCGAATCTTTAATCGGTTCTTCCATCTTACTTCATAAGACATGAGAGTCCCGATAAGATTCACAACTGTGTAGGTCTTCAAGTCGTTGACCTCCTCGATGGCGATAGCTCTTCTTTCCCATTTGGAGGTTATTCCCATTATGATCTTCCTTATCTTTTTTGGTTCGGTGTAGACTTGACCAAGAGCTTCCAATTCATTAATGATGTCGGTAAAACGTACATACATCGATGCTATGTTTTCATTTTCCTGCATATGAAACATATCGAAGTTTTGCATGGCAACATAAAGTTTGGAAAGTTTTACCTTGTTCGTTCACTCATGGGTAACGACGAGATGGTTCCAAATTTTATATGCACTCTTACATGTGCATATCTTGTTGAACTCATTCGGGTCCAACGCACAATGAAGAGCGTTCAATGTTTTTGCGTTGTTGACTTCGGCGGAATTCGCGGAAGTCGTCCATTTTTCAAAATCCTCTTCGGTGGGCTCGACGTATTTCTTGTGGATGGTTCTCCAAAGTGAAGCACTCCTTAGGAACGTCCCCATCTGACATTTCCAATAGCCAAAGTTCGTGCCATTGAAACGTGGAGGACGCACCGTTGATTGACCTTCGAAAAGTGTGGACGCTCCATCACGGTCGTGATTGTTGTACGAAGGCGATGGAGGAATGTTGTTGTTGTTGGATGCCATAGCTATAACCTTGCGCTCTGATACCAATTGTAAGGACCCTGGCTATGGGGAAAACACTAGAAGGGGGTTGAATAGTGTTTATTGTTGAGTATTGATTCCCCGGATTTGGTTTTGATGATGAACAAACATAAATATCGTGAACTAACTCTTTGTGAGCGTAGTTATGGAGATCGTCGCCAAAATTCTACGTACATCAAAAGCGACGTCTCAAGACTTCTCAAAGCACGTGATCGTGTGCCTGAAGCTTCGTCGAAGCTCTAAGAGCATTATTGAAGTCAAGAGATTTGGATAGAAGCTTTGAAGACGGTTCATCTAGCTTATTTTATAGTCTTCTAGCTTCTTTTCGTAGAATGTTAAGCCTTGAGTAGGTCTTTACATTATAATCTTCATACGCTCATATCTTAGGGCTAGGATTATCTTAGAAGCCCATAGAAACTTTTCCGAAGCTTCACGCTTCATTTCGCAGCTTCTAGTGCATCTAGTTGGTTCAGGAAGAAGGACCAACCGATTAGATGATCTAGTCATCTAGTCGGTTAAGAATCCTTCTTGAACCGACTAGATCTCCTGGCTCAATTCAGCATCTTCATTGTTGACCAAGTAGTCGGTCCAAGAAGGTTCACCGACCGACTAGTTGTCAAACTAGTCGGTTGGGAATCCTTCTTAGACCGACTAGTTATATCTTCATTTTCACAGCCTAGCTACTGTTTACTTGTTAGTCGGTCAAAGAACATTCATCGACCTACTAGTTGAGAAACTAGTCGGTTGGAATTTGTTTTTAGACCGACTAGTTCTCTTGTGTTCAGCTCATTTTCGTCCTATTTCAATTCCGTCCGTTTTAGGGTTCATATTAGGGTTTTGATTTCGTGTCGATTTCGTTCATTTGTGTTGTCTCGTCTCGATATCATAGTAAGAACATGAATCCCTATCCGTCCTACCACTCCGTCTCCCATGACCGTCGAGTCTTCTCCTACCGACCCTCCTCAACCCAAACGTCGAGCCAAAACCACTCATCCCTCCTCTTCCTCGCCTCCCCTCAAGAAGAAGAGGACTTCCAAGCCCAAACCCCAATCTCAATCTTAGCCCAAGCCCCAAACCAAGGCCAAAGAAAAGATTTTGACTTCAGGCCCCTTCCGTGCTCCCACTCCTCCCGATGACTCTGACGAAGAGTATATCCAGGAGTCTGGGCCTACCGAGAAGGCTCCTACTCCTCCTCCTCGTACTTCGTCTCTCCGTCTAAGGGAAAGGCTCCCATGCCTTTGAGTGGTGTTGATATCTCGTTGTGACGCGATGACCCGATGTGTCTAGCGGCATACAATCGTATTGAGCATTGTCCTTTGATTCTGGAGCACTTCGTCCAGTTTTCTGAATTTCCTCAGCTTGCAGACCTCCTCTCTTATAGCGGCTTACTAGACTATCTTCGCCATGACCCCAAGGCTAACCCTCACCTGTACCCCAGACTCGTCAAATTGTTCTATGCCAATCGAGTACGGGGTGAGTATGATGACACTCACTGCATTGAGACCACTGTCTTGGGGACACCTATTGTCCTCACGGCATAGATTTTAGGGCAGTTGATCGGTGTCTCATCCTCTGGCCTGCTCCCATCTGATACTCTGTGGAAAATATCCACGATCTTGACCAGACCATGCTTGTTGAGATGTTCCATGTCATCCCTCCCGCCATGATTGGCGTTCCCTCGAAATCTTTTAAGCCTAATGCTTGGGTCCTCAATCTCATCCTGAAGTCATGCCTTCTACCGAAGTACAGCTCTTCTAGCTTGCCCTCCCAGCCGTTTCTTAAGCTTATCTACGCTCTTTTTATGGGGAGCGAGATAAATTGGGCTCGTATTATCCTTGACAAGATGGATTCCTTTGAGTGCATAAGGAAATCCACCAAGTCAGCCCACATTCCTTATCCCTGCCTGTTAACCCTTGTCTTTCGTCACTTTGGCGTCCCTCTCCCTCCAGATGATCAGCGTCCGTTGGGTCCTCCCCTGAACACGACTACCGTCACGTTCAGCGGACTACGCCTTCAGCTGCTGCTGCCCCTCCTCCTCCTACTCCTTCACTCGCTGAGTTTTCTGCTTCCTTGAGCCGTGTGGAGACTCGTGTTTCTCGTTGTGAGGAGATGCTTGCTCGCATCTGTGAGTATCTGGATATTGATGTTCCTCCGACGCTCTCTGATGAGGAGGTCATGGACGTCGATGAGGATGAGGAGCGAGATGCTTCTCCAGCTCGTGCCCCCGAGGGTACTTCTGTTGGCACATCTTCTGCTCGTGCTCCCGAGAGCACTCCTGCTGCCACTCTCCCTTCGATGGACACTCCAGTCGACCCAAAGACCACCACCCCTTCTGCACAGCCTACTGCTGCTGTTGATCCTCCCTCCGTCTCCTGAGCTTGCGTTGGAGGACTCTCTCATGTGCACTTGGATGATATATTTGTTGTGAGAGAGTGGGGTAGGATATTTGGGTGGTTATGAATTTATGATGTATTTTTGGATGTTTTGATGATACATTTTGATGTATGTTCGTTTTGATGTCTGTTGAGACATATGTTGTCTGTTGTGCTCCGATCTGATAATCGTGTATTTTTGTGTTGGCGGATGTATACCTTTTGATGTACCATGTTTTATATATATATATATATATATATATATATATATATATATATATATATACCTATATGTGTGTGTATATATATACACACACATATAGGTATATATATATATATAGCGATCTTCCGTTGCAAAAAAACCCATGCGAAAGCCGGGCGAAAACATTTTATTTATTTTTTGGAATTTTTTTTCCAAAAATTCTTTTTTTGATGTTTAATCCATACAAATATATACCCCAGGGAAAATAATGGGTGAACCCGTTGGGCATTAGAGCACCCATCCACCCGTTACAAATTTAACGGTCTCAAAACGTGCGAATCTGATGAAATGCCTTGATCGAAGGCCAAATGACATTATTTCTCAACCATTATTTTTTGAGGGGGGTATAACAACATATAATGAGGGTGGAAAAAAAATTTTTGAAAAAAAAATTTCAAAATAAGATAAAAACATTTTCGCACCGTGCGAAATGTTCTCATTTGAAAATTTTCCTATACATACACACACACACACACATCGAGTTGCCATTTACTTCAGTGTGCACATTATATTATTTTTTGTCTCTGATGTTGATTTCGTCGATCGACGATTATATTGATTAAATAGAATTCTTTCTATGAAAACATAGAATTGTTTTCCATGCACTAAATTCACCAAGATTGTTGATATTGGAGAGTATGTTACATAACTCAATACGTGAAATTGATTTGAGTTTTGATGATTTCATTTTCCGATTTTCGACTATGGTCTCGTTGGCACACTTTGATTTTCTTCGTGATTTTACTTTGGTGTCATTTGGACCGTGGTCGTATTCTACGACTCTCGTGCTTTTATTTTTAGCCATTGTTATTGTCGTTGATCTCCTCCTGCTCTTTTTGCTAATGCCAAAGGGGGAGAGAATTAATAATGATGATATGCTAAATGACAATTTAAAGCAATTTACCGTGAATCTAATTTGATATGTTAGATTCAGGGGGAGTTAAGATATAAAAATGGATTTAGATTCTATATTTCAATAATTGGATCATGTTTGATACTTTTCTCGTCTGCTTGATGCTTATGTTTATTATTTAATTCGGAATTAACGTGTCATCAATACAGGGGTAAGTAAATTTCATTTGAATCATTATTATTGATTATTATTTATGTTGGTTTGTCATCACCAAAAAGGGGGAGAATGTTGATTATTGATTCCCCGGATTTGGTTTTGATGATGAACAAACATAAATATCGTGAACTAACTCTTTGTGAGCGCAGTTATGGAGATCGTCGCCAAAATTCTACGTACATCAAAAGCGACGTCTCAAGACTTCTCAAAGCGAGTGATCGTGTGCCTGAAGCTTCGTTGAAGCTCTAGGAGCATTATTGAAGTCAAGAGATTCGGATTGAAGCTTTGAAGACGGTTCGTCTAGCTTATTTTATAGTCTTCTAGCTTCTTTTCGTAGAATGTTAAGCCTTGATTAGGTCTTACATTATAATCTTCATAACGCTCATATCTTAGATCTAGGATTATCTTAGAAGCCCATAGAAACTTTCCTGAAGCTTCACGCTTCATTTGGCGGCTTCTAGTGCATCTTAGTTGGTTCAAGAAGGACTAACCGACTAGATTGTCATCTAGTCGGTTAAGAATCCTTCTTGAACCGACTAGATCTCCTTGCTAAATTCAGCATCTTCACTGTTGACCAATTAGTCGGTCCAATAAGGTTCACGGACCGACTAGTTGTCAAACTAGTCGGTTGGAAATCCTTCTTAGACCGACTAGTTATATCTTCATTTTCACAGCCTAGCTACTGTTTACTTGTTAGTCGGTCAAAGAACATTCATTGACCGACTAGTTGAGAAACTAGTCGGTTGGAATTTGTTCTTAGACCAACTAGTTCTCTTGTGTTCAGCTTATTATTTTTCAACTGCTTAGTCGGTCAAAGAACACTCGCCGACCGACTAGTTATCAAACTAGTCGGTTGGCAAGTCTTCTTAGACCGACTAGTTCTATATTCCCTGAACTATCTTTCTTGGATGTCAACCACTTAGTCGGTCCAAGAAGAATCTCCGATCGACTAGTTGCAAAACTAATCGGTCAGTGATCCTTCTTAGACCGATTAGACTGCTTCAGAAATAGATCCGTTGGAGCATTAAATGCACGAATTTTCCTCTCTCTTCTCTAACTCCTATATAATCTTGTGATGCTTCTTCATAGCATTCAAGGCTGATATTATTGAGACTTTGAGAATCAAAGAGAGAGCATTTAATTCCTATTTCCAAGCTCCCTCTCTTCACTAGAATCTCTCCCTCACTCTTATTCCTCAAGAGAGATTCTCATTGATTGTGAGCTACTCAAGCTAGGAGCTTGAATCCAAGTCACCAACTTCTCCCTAGCCACCTATTGTTGGTCATCTTGGTGGATCTAGGGTTTGGTGCTTGCTTCTTCTTTAAAATCCTCCTTGCCCTAAAATCGTAAGTTTACTCAAGGCATATGATTTTGTTGGTAAGTGTTTATTATTTCATTTACTTTGACATTGCAAGTTTTTCTCTCGGTTTGTGAGAGAAGTTTGTAATCCCAGTTTGTGGGAGTCACATTTCGATTTGTGTATGATTTGATCTTGTAGAGGTTTTTCTACAAGAATTTCATAGTGCAAAACTTGGGTTAGTGGTTTCTAACTCAAGTAGCTGGAGGGGATCCGGGTGTTTGGGACGTAGGATCACCGGGAACAAGTCGGGGAGACTTGGGTGGATCCGAACCCGTTACATCGCTTGTTTGCGCTTGTCTTTTATTGTTGTCTATTTTCATTCCGCATTGTTGGTTGTGTTTGCATGATAATTAGGAATTATACTCTTGATTATTTTAAAGTACTATTCACCCCCCTCTAGTACTTGTGCAGTAGCTATCATGACATTACATTTATGTAATTTAAAAAGATAGTTACACCAATTTAAATGCTAACCAACAAAATAGTGCGGAATTAAAATTAAACCAAAAGAGAAACAAATGCAGACGCAAGGATGTTTCAAAGGTTCAGATTACCCAAGTCACTTCCCGACTTGTTCCTGGTAATCCTATGTCCCTTCCACCAGGAAACCTCGGGATACTCAAGTTAGAACCCTAACTTGAGGTTTCCTTAAAACCCACTTGTAGCAACCTACAAGTGAAATCGAAATACAATTGATTGGCCTTGACTCCCACAACTTGGGAGCAAGCAAACCACTCTCACAACCCAAGAGCAAATTCAAATAACGAATGTTATGAAATATGAAAGCAACACTTACAATCACCTATGCCTTGAAGTAGAACTTGAAGGAGAAGTGTGTTGTGTGTTGAAGACTCTCTTGGAAGAGAGGAAAAGCCCTTTCTCTTGACTGCACCAAATGCCTAGAAGATGATTCTTTGGTTCTAGATTGGAGAGCAAGAGATCAAAGATTGGAATTCTTAGGGCTTTAGGATTTGAGAGCTTTTGATCTTGAGAATGAAAGCTTGAAAGATTTTGTAATGGAATGAGTAACATCTCAATGGAACAGTAGATGCTCCTTATATAGGTTTCTCAAATCCTCAAAACAGAATTAGCAAAAACCCTTTTGGAATCCATGAGAAAACTCTCAACGGATAGAATCTACGCTCGCGACAGTCGACTGTTGAAGAAATCACAGTCGACCATTGCACAGTCAGATAAGGTAGGTGAGAATTCATAATGGTAACTTACCACGTGTACAGTCGACTGATGAAGGATAGACAGTCGACTGTTAAACCAACAGGCGACTGTAAATCCTACTACAGGCGACTGGCCGTAAGTTGGGTAAGTTAAAGAATTCTAGAAAACATCTGGGATAACAGGACAGACGACTGATGAAGAGAAGACATACGACTGTTAATCAGAACAGACGACTGTAAATCATTATACAGACGACTGTCAAAACCCTGAGATTTTTCAGAGAGTTGAGTCAACAAATTGGCTCACAGACAGACGACTGTTGTAGCATTGACAGTCGACTATAAACACAACATAAGTCGACTGGTCATAGAAGACAGATCAATAGATTTTGGGCAAATGACAGACAGGCGACTGATTTGCAAAACACAGCCGACTGTCACTTGGACAGTCGCCTGTGAATCGTTCATGAGTCGCCAGTGAGAATTAAGACAGAGAAGCCCAAAACTAGATTGTAAAAGTTTGTGCATAACAGGCGACTGTAGAACAAAACACAGTATACTGTTTTTGAGACAGGCAACTGTAAAATGTTCAGCAGTCGACTGTTATAAACAATACAAGCATAATCAATAAAGAAATGAATTGGAGTCTAAGGAAGATTTATCTAATGGTGTCCTAAGACTGAAATGAAGATGTATGTGTGTGCTACATCAATGTTCTACTTCTAAGCTACATACTAGAAGAGATAAAAGAAATTTACGTTCACGAATAACTCTCGTCTATCCAACGCATGAGCTTGAAGTCTTCATGGAGCTTCAATCATCATCAACGATCATCCAAACCATTTCATTTGCTTTCAATGAACTTTGAGTGTCATCCATTGCAAGTAGATCTTCATAATTAGATTAGGCAATGGATTAACTGCATCATAGGGGATTAGTCACAAGTATTTATGTTTGCTCATCATTAACACCAAGTAGGGAGAAGTCCAATACTCAACACGATTTATCTTGAATAAGATTATTATCGTATTTGACTTAGGTATAGTCGATGGACTTACACATTCCTGATTCAACTCCTTGCGGTCCAGCGGACGCAGCCAGGGAATTGACTAAGGCATGACCACTTGGCCCCTAGACTAGCTAGGGTGGTCCAGCAAACTTAGCCAAGCACATTGACCGATATCATGATCCATTGAAGGAGTTTCATCAATTCTATGTTCATCCATCAACTAAATGGCTTTTAATGAATACTAGTTAATCCTTATCAACTAGTGGATCCTAAAATTCGAAATTTTTATGGATTCGCTGAACAATTTTTATTAGATCCTTATCAACTATAAGGTTCCTATGTTCATCGTGCTACCCCAATCTTATTATGATTTTAATAAAACAACTACAACATTTAACAAAATTAGTCATTTAATGATAATCATTATTAAACAATTTATGATAATGATTGTCAATCAAAGGGACTGTCCTAATCTGGTATTAGGTTTCGATGTTGTTTTTGTTTATTTAAAACGTAGCATGTCTCTAGTCATTAAAAATTTATCTTATAAACTTTTAATCAATTAATGGCTAACCTAAAGGGTTCATGAATACCTTATGCATCATGTCCATTAAAACATAAACCAACTAATTTAATCACATAAATTAAAGGTTTAATTAAAGTGTCATGCAAGTTAAAATTATCTACAACATAATTAAATAACTTGCAAATCTAAAATTTAACATTTAAATTTAAAGATCTAAAATTTTAAAGCTTGAAGCACTTTTATCATATAAAATTAGGTTTCATAAAATTATCAAATAATTTTAAATTCAAACCTAACCGTTAAAATTTAACGAAACATTTCTAAGATTAAAATATCGCATAAAATAATCTTGAAACCTATATGTAATTAAAAGAAATAAATTTTATAATTCCATCTCATGGGAATAAAATTTTTCTTTATGTTACATATGTTTTAAAGCATTTTTAAAACATTTTTAAAATCATTTGAAATTAATTTTAAAACTTTTAGATAAAGTTTAAAACCTTTCAACCTTTATGTAACTAAAAGAAATAAATTTTCAATATCATCTCATGAAATAAAATTTTTCCTTAATGTTACATAAACTTTAAAAACTTTTAAATGCTTGTTAAAATTGTTTTATCTCATAAAATAAAATTTTAAAAGGCATTTAAACATAGAAGACCTATTAAATTTATCACATAAAATTTAAAACGTCCCCAGAAAAATTTTAAGTTATAAAAACAATTTTTACAACAAAAAATGTTAAACTGATTTTAACATAAAGTTAAAATGTCCGTATGTTTAAAACAAGCAATTTAAAAAAATTTAAAATCGCCGCAAATATAGATCTAGAAGCATAACTAAGCTCTGATACCACTGCGGACCCTCAGAGCTCGAATCTGTGTCCATCCTAAGTCGGACGGACCACAGAGGCATAAAGCGTAATGGAAAATTAAAACTCTCTAGCTAAACAATTTAGCTAGACCCTGAGGGAGCCAGAACCTAGCCAGATCTATGCCAACTTGGGGTGGATCTGACCACCCCAAGAAGGATCTATCCTACTGCGACGAAATTAAATTACACTAAAATTACTTAGAGAACATACCCGGAATCTCAACACTGGGGCGGGCAAGATGTGTCGCACCGTCTTCTGACGCTCGAACCACCTTGACTCGATCCACCCGAGCTGTCTCGCACCTTCGAACCGATCTGCCCGAGCCGACATCCGTCTCCAAGCTGATCACACGAGGTAGAAGATTTCACTTGAGTAGACCCGCGTCTTAGACGTCTGAATCCGAATCCAAACCCCCTTCGTAGTCTTGCTAGGACTAGTCGGGAGAATAGGAAGAAGAGATAAAGAATATTTTATTCGTAGATCGAGCTTGCTCTAAAATCCGGAACTACTCGATCGAAGACTTGGTGCATTTTTTAACGAAGAGTGTGTACCCCTATTTATATAGGGAGTCGGCACTTCTCTTATTGTTGTGAGCAATGTGGGACAAAAACAAATAGAGGAGAAATTAATTTAGCTAATTTAACTTTAATTGAAGTTTTAGTAAGCCTTTCATATAGGTCAACTTCAATGAAGTAATTCTCCTTATCCATTAAACTTTAGACACCAAACAAGCTATCAATCCAAAGGGCTTCGAATGGTGAATGCGTAGGAACGAACAACGACGAATTTCGACTTCGTTTGACCCCTCAAACAATTGCCCAAAGATCGGCAAAAAGTCAATTTTCGTAGCCGTCAAAAGGGGTTTCAAAAAACCCTATTTTAACTTAAGTTGTGGGCGCGCCCGCTAGGCTTAGGGGCGTGCCCGCCCAAGGCAAAAGGCAGGCAGGCGCCGGCCCGCTGGATAGCAAGCGCGCCCGCTGTTTCCAGCGGGTCGTGCCCGCTGAGCAGCAGGCGCACGTGCCCACTGTTTCCAGCGGGCTGCGCCAGTTTCCCCTTGCGGATGGGCCCGTTAGCCCAAGTGGGTCCAACCCACTTTGCCTTGGACTGTTTTTACGTTTCTAGGCTCGTTTGAGCTCCGATTTGGACATGGTTTGAACCTGTGTTTAGACCGGGACGATCCCGTTAACCAGGTAATCCTTTTCAAAGCTTTTGTTCCTACAAATATTGTCGTAACCAATTTACAACACGTTTAATCTTTGTTTGCATCAAATGTAACAACGTCCATATTACATCTATGACTTAGTCTCACAACTGGCTTGTGAACATTTAAATATTCCATTTCATCGAGTGAATTTGTCTTATTAATCTTCCTATTACTAAGACATGAACGCTACTCGGTGTGAGACCCTACAGCCTGACCTTACTGCAGGTTGGGGCTTGAAACCCCTAGACGACGGTCACCATGAGCAGTAGTTGTCGTCCCTGTTTCAGAATCATCATAACGTGATTGACCCATTGACAAAAGTATCGTTGGATTCACTTTGGCTGTGTCAGTGATGGATGTCGTTAGATATAGTCCATTCATCAAGACTGTGTCTCTGTTTGGCCTAGGGTTTGGTTTATTGTCAATCCCATTAGACAACATTGGTCAGTATACGGCAGTCTTTGTTGTATTCACATTGTACATCTTACAACGTACCCGACCGAGGTTTAACATAAAGACCGTATTGAACCTGTGACACTAACTTCCCTTTAACAGAAGTGACGAATCTCATCTTAGTCATCTACTCGCCTCGAGAGTTTCAAGTGTAACCCAACCTAAGATCTTTCAGCAGGCCTAGCCTCGAATCTAGATCATAGGTCTAAGCGACACCGTTCACTCACAAGTTCGTACAAATGACTTCAGGTCTTAAGGACCAGCTCACCTATCATCACCCTAGAGTTATTATAGACAGTTTAGTTAAAGTTAACCATTTAATAACTCTAAGTTGGTCGTTCGGTGAACTCATTCTCCAATGAGCACCTTTGTCTCGTCTCTGACTTCACCAAATCGAATGACTATGAGATCATCATTACCCTAAGGTAAGACAAAGACACAGTGGTCTATCCGATGTGTTGATATCCAGTTCTCTACACATCTATGACCACAAACCTTTTAAGACTTAAGTTTCTCTTCGGTCACTTACTACTCGTAATCGAGATCTTATCTGGATACGTAAGGACCTAACTATAAGTCTATGGACATCATCTAAGTATATTATTCATCCGAATTCATACATAGGTTATTGGACACCATATATATATATATATATATATATATATATATATATATATATATATATATATATAAACAAGACGTACATTTAGGATAAATCACCTTATGGGCATATATCCTCCTACAGTCTCGTCCCCACACTGTTCATAGACGTGCCCACCCTCCGATCCCTCGGACTCCTTCAGTGAGTCCATCACCTATATCGTGCGATTGGCTTCGATCACCTCCTCTGTGTCCACGCCCCCACGTACTCCCACATTGCCCTGGAGGCTCTTAGCTCCATCGCTCGTACTCCTACGGGTGATGGCATCACTTTCTGCCTCATGGATCACGATTGCACGATTACATACGCTATGACCCACGAGCACTTCCGCTTCCCAGATATCCCATAGCCCAGAGCCGCCTTTTCTCCACACTACGACGTTGACACATTCAACGCTCCAGCTTTTTGGCACTGCATTTCAGGCCTAGATCACTACCGCCCTAGCCGGGCGAAGGCATTGTGCATCGTGCATCCCTGCCTTCGTTACGCGCAGAGACACTTAGCCATTACTATCTTCTGTAGGCCTGAGGTCGGGACCACGTCCCTACCAGAGCTTACCCACCTTATGGGCATGACCCGGCCTCTGCGCTTTCACCCAGACGGCTCCCTTGGCCCCTTCATGCTTTCTAACGCAGCCCACTGGTTGTGTCACCGCCTTCTGCAGACTGCCACCACCACCCACTTCTTCATAGACATCTGTTGCGACGGATTCTTTACCATCTTTGTACGGATGCTCGATATCCATATTCCCGATGACCTGGCGACCCCTATTGGACCCACTTGCTTGACTCTTGGCATCCTAGAGCATATTCATATCATCAGTCCTTACGAGGATCGTCACTTGTTATATATTGTCGGCACCCACCACACTCCTCACATGGTGCTTCCCGCCCCACACCTCACATACATCACACCTGTCCAGCTGAGCTGGATGATTCCTAGGGTCGACCCACTTCCAGCCCTCTGCATACTCGAGCCCTCAGGAGCACCCATCGAGGCAGTCACCGATGACCCGGTTCCACGCTCCACTGAGTACGAGGAGCACGACCCTGCAGCCCTCGTGGATGCACTTCCAGCTCCGCCCTTATATCCACCTCGCTCGGGAGGCACGTCTTCTTCCACCTCTGTTTCTTCCACCTCCACCGCCATAGAGACCTCGGGGACTGTCCCCACCTCTTGCCCCGATGCCACTGTCATTGTCTCTTCAGTCTCCGTGCCTGAGGGCACAGATCTTATCTCTTCTCCGGAGCCTACTGCTCTGGACTTCCCTGACCATGATCCATCCCCCACCCTTCCACCTCTTAGGGACCTCATAGCTTCACTTCCGATCTCTTTAGGTCCCCACATTCCCCTCTCCGGTACCACCGCGTCACCATCAGCGGCCATCTTTACAGAGAGCGTCGCGACGTATGTCCACACTTCTGTGTCGACGACCGCTCTTTCTTCAGCCGCTGCTGAGATCCCTTCGAGCTCACCCTCTCTGACTTTACATCCTAGGCGTCGTGCATCAGCTTCACATGACCGCTTTACGAGAGCGGTGACTCACCGTCACGTTCCCTGCCCTCCACTTGACTCCCGTTCCACCGATAGTCATCTGGCAGCGTTGGAGGAGAAGACTTCTCGCCTTGGCAGGATTTTGACCTCTTCATACACTCGACGGCGACACATCACGATAGAGTCGAGGCGGACCTGGCATCCATCATTGACCTACTTCAGACCTGTGGCGCACCACCGGTGATCCTTGCACACGCCCCACCACCCCGGCCAGCCACTGTGACCACCCTTGCACCACTCAGTGCTCCACATTCCCAGGCCACTGCAGAGCCTACTTCTTCCACATCTGAGCCGGTCGTCACAGTAGATCCCATGTCTGCCCTAGTGCTATTTTCAGTTGAGCCTTCCACCACCACCACTGATCTCCCCATTGACCCACCTACTGAGTCCTAGCCAGATCCTCCCATACTACCTGGTCCACAGCAGAGGGATCCATCACCACCTCCAGAGGGTGGTGCCTTTGCTTGATGTTGTCCCTACCCGTTGTTACCTCCCTCATTTATTATTGTGCCCATCTGTCTGTTCGGGGCTTTGCACTTAGATAGCTTGGGGGAGGACCTAATCACACATCATTTTTCATTCATTATTGCATCATGTCTTGTTTTTACTTCTTATTTCACAGTTTTTATTTTATATTCTCACTCCCACCCCACCCCATTTAGCATCATCTCCCGCCTACTAGCGTTTCCTTATCAGTGAGGACACTGCTAGGTTTAGCTTGGGGGATGAGCACTACCGCTTTATTTTTCATTTTTTCTTTTACATTTCCTTCCCTATTTCAGTTTTTATTTTAATTTTTCACCATTTTTCCACTTCCTTATATTTTTTCTAATCATGCATCACATTTTCTGTTTTTACCATGCATGCATCTCTTTTTTCTCATTTCCCTATTTTCTCCGCCTTTTTCTTTTTATGCTAAGGATGTTCCGCATGATGATACCTCTCGTAGCCTTAGTAGTTATTCACGATGCTTACTATATGTTGACATGCTATTAGGGTAGTTTCAGTTTTACTATCTATATGCATGCACTTTCTTTTGCTGATCTATCTGATTTAATGCTTGAAATGAATTGAAAATCAAATGCATGAATTAGTATCTAGTATGCGCTATGTTGGATAATGCACCTAGATTCATGCATCACTAGAACACTTGGAGCATCTGCTTTATATCTTATTCACTTTTGTTTGCATGCCTAATATTATTGTACATATTACTGCATGCTTTTTCAGTGTTCATCTAGATGAATGAAAATATTCATGCTATTTATGAGTTTAGTTAGAGTATTATCTTATTAAACCGTTGTGCACCTCTTATGAGTGAACCGAGAGATCTATTATTTTCCTTCTCCACATATCTCTATAGTTCTCTATATATCAGTTGGTTACACCCCCACAGCTATCTTTACCACATCTCACTTCCCAAACCCAAAAAGAAAAAGTATAGCTTCTAAATGAAAAGAAAAGAAAAAAAAGAAAAAAAATGTGTGTATATATATGTGTGTGTGAAAAAAAAAGAGAAAGAAAATAAAGGAATAAAATTGTTTCTATACTTTCATTAGAAGCTATCACATATACTGGGAAGAAGAAGAAAAATTCCATATCCTATTCCTAGATGCGATGCCTCAAGCTAAGCTGTGGGGTGAACTAACTGACCACGTGAGTGAGCGTGACATTAGAGTGGAGACGATGCATAACGGGAGATTTGATAATACTTGAACTTTACGAAACGCTTTAGTTTTTGGAGATTTTTCATGAATCGAAATGAATAATTGAATAGCATGATTCTTTCTATTCTCTATTGCATGCTGTGTGATTTTTATATGCTCCATATGTATCTGTGATTGAAAAGTGCATTGCCAACTCTTTTTATACTAGACTCTATGGATTGCATGAGATTGATATGAGTTGATAGCATTATTTCAGTAGATCCCTATCTTTTGTCTGTATTGCATGCTAGACATATGATATGTAAAACTTGAAATTGCCATTAGCATGTATTTTTATTATTCAGAGCATCATGATATACTGCTTAGGCTCGAGATCTGACCGAACATCCTTAGCACCCTCTATCCACTTCCATTCTCTTCTCTTCCTATTTTTATTTCTCATTTCTTTTTGTTTTCCTCCCGGCGTACATAGTGTTCGTCTTCCTCGAGGACGAATAAGAGGTAAGCTTGGGGGATTTTGATGTGTCCATATTTTCTCCCTTTTTCATATCATCATGACATCGCATTCCATGCCATTTTCACATCCAAATCCCATATTTCCCTACGATATCGCATTTCTGACGTTATATTCGAGTTTCATAGGGATTTTGGAGCGATTTGGGACCCGACTTGGGTATGTACACATTTGACACGCCCGTGAGCTCGTTGGCGAAGCTCTACAGGAGTTTACCACGTTTTGGAAGCCATGGGAGGAGTGGATGAGAGAGCAGGAGGAAAGGGGAAGCTTCAGGAGCTTCAGCAACAATTTCCCAGTTGACTCGACCGAGCAGAGCAGCTGCTCGGTCGAGCAGATACACGGAAGATTAATGGCACAGATACGTAGCCTGCAGGAGAGAGCTTCCTAGATGACTCGACCGAGCAGAGCAGCTGCTGGGTCGAGCAGATGCAAAGAAGAACAATAGCACAGATACGCAGCCTGCTCGGACCGAGCACTCATAGTGCTCGGTCGAGCAGCCTCTCATTCAGAAGCCCGACTAATCCTTGCACGGCCCGAGTGACTTCTTCAGCGACCGAGTCAACTCTCTGCTCGGACCGAGCAGAGCTGACTCGGCCCGTGCAGACAAAGTAAAGATTTTGGAGGAGCGCGATTTCCTGTCGTGCTTGGTCGAGCAGTACAGCTGCTCGGCCCGAGCAAATGACCGAGCAACGCATTGCTCGACCGAGTCACCCACTCGGTCGACAATGCTGAGGCCATTTTTGGAAGGATCTTTGAAAGCGGATGTTGCATGATTTGGGAGAGTGAAGTCTGGGAGCTGCGATGAAGGCTGGGAGCGAATTCATTCGGAGTTTTGAAAGTTGTTTTTGGGAGCGAAGATTAGAGAGGAGATTAGAGAATAATTTTTGTTAGATCTAGATTAAAAACTTGCGAATATTATTTGGATCGAGATTTATTGGAATTTTGCTTGGCTATTTTCGCATTCTTGGAATCCTATTTTCTCTTGAGATCTATTGCTCGCTATAAGTTCTCGATTTTTATTCTATCAATTGCCATGATGATTTCTCTCCTAAAAATTGTGTTTTTATTCGTAAATATTGCTATGAGTGAGTAGTCTTTTCTATGGATGATGGGTTAACCCTAAGATCCTAGGGGGAAGACGTAGATCTGAATCCCTATATTGAATTAGGAATTTAGGGGAGTATTTCGGTCGATCCTACCGAATCCCTAGATAACCCGTACTGAGATCATGCCCACGGTCTGTGGAATTGATGTGCTTAAGTGGTATCCTTGGGATTCGAATAGGGAAATCGGTGGATCCAACCAAGGCTCGTGACCATGCCCGGCTCGTGCCTTGAGGGGATCCCCCGACGAACTATATCGCTACGTTGACAGCTACCGCTATTACGTCAACGAGAGCCACCGAAATACCTCGCAATTCTAACCCACGAGAGTGGTACGAATTGGGAGATTAATCCCCTAACCCTAATGCAATGTAAGGATTCTATTCCAACGTCGACCCCCGACGATCTTAGCGGTGATCCCTAACGCCCTAGTCCTTTTTATTATTAAAACAACAACACATCAACCAATTCTCTCAACCCGATAGCTATCTCACTTCGAGATATAGAAGTAAACTGAGAACCCAAATACATTGTCACCGTCTCTGTGGGATTCGATATCTTTTATACTACAACTTGACACCGTCCGCTTGCGGACAGAGCCCAAAATTGACACCTAGGGGCCATACCATGCCTGGCGATCGTGACACCGCCAGGTGGAATCTAGGTGTAGGTTTCGGGTGCGTCAAAAGTCCACGCATATATGCCATTTGCCACTGGGCTTCTTCACCATCACCACATTGACGAGCCTGTCAGGGTAGCTCAATTCTCTAATGAATCCAGCCTCAAGGAGCCGCTCCACCTCCTCACCCGCTGCCCGCATCTTTTCTCCTCATACGCTCTGCTTCTTATGTCTGATGGGAAGAGCTTCTGGGTCGAAGTGTAACTCATGTGCGATCACTGTTGGGTCGACTCCAGGCATGTCAGCAGGAGACCATGCAAAAATATTAGCATTCGTCCTCAGGAGGTCGACTAGCCCTGCCTTCAGCTCAGCAGGCAGCTTCGTGCCAATAGACACGATCTTGTCTGCTTCCTTCGCCATTGGCACCTCCTCTATGTCCTCCATTGGAGCTGGTCGTTAATGAACAAGGTCCTCCCGACCGTCGAAGAGGTTGATCGACAGGGCTTGCTTGGACTTTTTGTGTTTGGTGGAGTCGACGTAGCAGCTTCGGGAGAGCTTCTGGTATCCCCGCACCTGTCCAACCCGATGCGGAGTCTGCAACTTCATCATTTGATGTAGTAGTGAGGGGAGAGCTTCAATGGAGGTCATGTAAGGCCGCCCAATGATGCTGTTGTACGCCAAAGCAACGACGACGATGACGAATTGTGTCATCCGAGTGACGACCTTTGACTTCATTCCTAGTGAGACGGGCAAGGTAATCACTCCGATAAAATGCACCAAATAGTCGGTGAAGCCGAGATTGGGCCCAAGCATGGCTTCAACTCTGCCTCATTAAGTCCCATCTTCTGGAACGTAGATAGGAATAGGATGTTGCACGAGCTCCTTGTGTCGACCAACAGTCTGCTCATGATGGCTGGCCCAATGAAAGTTTCAATGACGATGGCATCTTCATATGGCCGCTCAACCC
The DNA here is from genome assembly GCA_030789695.1 of Scilla litardierei. Lineage (NCBI taxonomy): Eukaryota > Viridiplantae > Streptophyta > Magnoliopsida > Asparagales > Asparagaceae > Scilla > Scilla litardierei. The sequence continues at coordinate 170,020,554 of CM061136.1, forward strand.
CTTCAAGGTCGACATCAGAGAAGGAGATGGGGGGACGAGCTACTCTCCTCTGTTTTGCCCCTATGGCGGCTCCCATTATCATAATCTATGGAGCATAGCTCTTCCACGTCGATGCTGATGTACCACCTAAGGCTGGCCTGCCACATATCACATTCACACGCATGATCGGCTTGGACATACAGTGGGTGACTTGCTCGGTGTCGTGGGTCGGTCGACCAGGTCCTGCGGTTGCTTCTCCCTCGTAGCCCGGTCTTCTCTGGTCGACGAATCTTCGGAGGTGGCCGTCCTGAATTAGCCGCTCTATATCACTATTCAAAGTGTAGCACTTGTCAGTATCATGGCCGTGGTCCCCGTGATATCGACTGTACTTTTGCAGATTTCTTGGGGGAGTGCTTTGACTTCATCTCCCGAGGTACGTCTTTAAGGAGCCCGTTTGCCCGGGCCGTTGTCATCACCTCCACCAGGGGGTATTGAACCTTATGTAGTGTGCCGCCTCTTGCGTTCTATCGGGCCCACTATTCGGAGTGGGGTTCCTGGGGGCGAGGAACCCCCTCAGCGGCCTGAGGCGATCTTGACCTCGTGGCCTTCCTTGGTCACACCCTCTGGGGCAGTCTTGATCACGCCCTCTGGGGCGGTCCTGGTCACGCCCTTGGGGGAGATCATCCTGCCTCGCACGGTTGCTAGGCCTCGCTTCAACACGGGAAGATTTGGCCGGTACGACCTCCTTCATCGTCCCCAAAGCCTCCTCGCTTAGCATGAACTTCTCCGCCCGGGAGAAGAGGGCGTCGAGGTCGACAGGTGGATCATGGAGAAGCGACTTGAGTAGACTCCTATTTTCTAGCCCCTTCTTGAAGGATTCCATGACGAGCTCTTCTTCGCAGCTCGTCACACTGAGTCTCTCTTCATTAAAGCACTGTAGGAATGTCCGGATGGTCTCCCTTGCCTTCTGGACCACTGTGAACAGATAGTCCGACACCTTCCTCCTTCTCCGCCCGGCCAAGAACCGCAGACAGAACTTACGGGAAAGGTCGCCGAATGAATCAATGTTAGGTAAGCCGTTGTACCACTCCACTGCCGACTTCTTCAAGGTCGTCTGGAAATCTCGGTAAAGGATGGCATCATCCACTCCGTGGATCTCCATCCCTTCTCGGTATCGCTGCACATGCTTTAGGGGATTGTCCGAACCATCATACAGTTCAAACTGAGGTAGTTTGAACCTATGGGGTACCGGGGTTTAGATCACCCTCATGGTCAATGGTTTGGCTTCTTCGGTGTAAGGGGGAGGCGTGGGCGACCTTCGGGAGACGTTCTGATCACCTTGGAACTCTCCCCTCTGGTTGGAACCTCCGGAGGAGCCACCTTGACACTCATGGGAGTTCTTCTCTCGCTTTCCAGTGGTCGGGCTTCGGTCGTGGCTCCGTCACCGCCGGTCATTGCGCATAGGAAAGTGGCATTCTGATTGGAGGGGGCTTCTGCTCCGGTGGGAGCGTCCTTCTTGTCTCGTGCTTGGCGATCTCTCGTGACGATGGCTTTCTACGGCACGGTCTGGCCAAGGGCTCTCTCGCACTATCCTGGCCGATGCCTGGGGGACTCCTTGGCTCCCCTCCTGGAGTCTCTCCCTCGCAACGACAGTGAGTCGACGCTGTCAGACGGCTGCTTCTGCATCAATTCGCCTTTGTACAGTGGCCTCTTCCTCATCATCGAACTGCCTCTGTAGAGCGGCCACCTCTTCTTTGTTGAACCGCCTTCGCTGAGCGACTGCTTCTTCTTCAAATTGGGGGAGGAGGTCCCGCTTCACGTTACGGGGTCTGGAGGGGCCTTCTGATGGATTCGGCCTCGCGAGTCTGGCAGCGGTACAGTCTTACATCATCTTGGTGAAGTTCTCGAAGCTTTGGTAGACGTCGTGGGTCACGACCTGAATGATAGCAGCCGACTGCTCAAGGGGTAAATTCATTAGGGGAGTCCTTCAGAGGGACTCCTCGGCCATAGGCAGCTTGCCACGAAGGGGACCGCGGTGACTGCGTGTAGGGTCTGACATGGGTGTAACCCTAGGTTCCCACAGACGGTGCCAATTGTTACGGGTCAAGTCTGTCTAACAATAGAATTTGTTTAATGGGAATCACAGGTACAATGATTTATTGGTATTTGGGTCGTAGAAGAGGCTAGGTCGCCTTGGGAGGTCTTTGTAGACGAGTTGACCAAGGTTGCCGGTTGGTCGCCGCTCTCTTGGTAGCTAGACCAAGCTTCCTATGAGAATAGCAGCTCATCAAAAAGGCTAGGTTGGCTGTCAACTCGTAGCCTCTCTGATGGTTAAGTCAGTGGGTGACTCTTTTCGGAGTATGTCGGACAAGTTGGACGATCTTAAATTAGATTAGCTTTGCATGGCAAGTTTTGGTGGAAGGCACAGATATATGGATGATATCCAACCTTACTGTATTGAATGTAACTTTACGATTTCAACTAACCAACCCCTCACTGGTGGCCGGAGGGGGTTATTTATAGAGTTGGGAGTCGGTTGATCGCCATCTAATCACATGTCGCTTCTGCTTAGCTGGAGCACAAGTGGGGATGTGATAGGTCGGTGAGGGTGTCAGAGATATTTATCGAATCACCTTAACCCCAAATTAAATAGGTGTCAGAAGTTGTCAGCGATATTTGTGCATTAATGAGAGACATGATAGGCGGCCATCAGTTCTTGTTCTTAACCTCTGGTATTAATTGGAGGCGTAGGTGGCACTACGTCACCATGTCAGAGATATTTGTGGCTTGTAGGTTGCCCCAGAGTGAGCCAAGCTCAGCATCCCAAGTATTTCTCTGGCCGTGCTTCTTGCTTGGCGAGTAGGCGAGCTTCTTCTTCGCTAGGCTGGTGAGCCTTCCGCTCGATCAGCTGACGAGCCATTCTCTTGACTCTGTTGGCGAGCTTACGGCTTAACACGACGGGATTCCCAATGTCGGGGCGAGTTTTCCGTTCGGGCTTGTTCTTATTCCAGACGGTTGGAGAGCGGTTCGCTTGGGCTCCAACCATTTCGGCCTTTATTCTCTGGGTCGGCCTTAAGGCCGTAACAATAGTTAAAATGCTTTCTCTAAGAATTAGGAATCAAGCAGAAAATATGTAAGGTATATAAAGTGCTTTGGATTTGAGCAAAAACCCAATGTATCATGGTAGGACAAAGCACATCGACATTTGCTATCATTAGATATGCGATGTGATGGATCGACAACTGTTGAGACCAGTAAAGATCTATACGATGGGAAATCCAGCAGGCATGTTCATAAAGTGGTAACAAGAGAAAAGCTAGAGCTATGTAGAGACATAGCTGGGATAGTTGTGAAATGATAAGCATTTTGGCTGATGCTGGAGGGGGAGAATTTATAGATCCAGCAGCCACCAGACCATGTCCGTTTCTTGGGAATGTCCAAGAAGCCACCTCTCCGATTTTCTCTTGTTCCAACTCAACATCTCACCTAACCCTGTAATTAACACCATTAGTGATGTATTTTATGAACTCATCAACCCTATAAAAGGGGGTTGAGGCTGAGGAGTTTAGACATACCAAAACCAACACAACAACAAGAGTTGTGAGTGTTTCTTCCGTGAGAGAAGAAGTTGTATCTAATTCCAGAGAGGATTGTGAGTGGTTTCTCAAGGAAGGAAAGGTTACCCCAAAGAAGGAAGTTACCACAGAGAGATAATAATTGTAGTGAGTTTTTTGTATATTGGTGTTTACCCTATGGTGTAAATTATTTTCCGGTGATAAATAATATATTCATTTACTCTTCAATTTTTACTGTTATACTGTAATCAATAATATTTTACTTTTTATTGTGACCAGCAATTTTTACATGTTTTACCATGATCAGTGAATCATAATACTGTGTTTAAGTTGCCCTGGGCAGCTGCCTAGATCAAGAAGATAAAATTAAATTTTTTATTACACATAACAATTATCTATTTATTGCCCAATGGATTGTGATTTGGTTTACGGGACCAAATGTTCGGGATTTGGGACCCCATATATTCTTTTTAAACTTATTATTATTTGTTATTTACTATATTATTTTACATATTGGGTATTAATCAATCACCATTAGGCCCCAGCTTTCACCCATGTAGCATTGCCACACGGCCCTCACTATCACATATTTACATGTTTGTCATCCCCTCATCCCATTTTGCAAAAAACTGAAAACCCCCAAACTCACTTTATTACATATTTGTCATATGTGCCTTTTCTCCTGTAACCACCAAGGTTTTTGGGCCCCACCGTTGACCCATGTGGCATGCCACATGGCCCCACTCTAACATATTTACTTGTTTGCCATCCCCCATCATCCCATTTTACAAAAAACCCAAAAAACCCAAACTCACTTTATTGCATGTTTGCCCTATGTGCTTTTTTCCCTATAACCCTCAAGGTTTTTGGGTTTACCCTTTTTACCCCTGACGATACCGACACTCACACACTCACACTTTTCGCTCATTTTCGTTTGCGCGCATGAACCGAATCTTGTTCGTGTGGTTTTTTTGTTCCATGCACTCTGTGAAGGGGATAAAGTATGACTAGGACAAAGGTGTGTCCCTCGCATCACCCCCTCCAACTCACCCAAGAACTCACCCAAAGCCACTTATTTACATGTTTGCCATCCCCTTAAAAACCCCACCCACACTCACTTATTTACATGTTTTCCATTCAACCCCCAAAAAACCAAAAAAAACACCCACTTATTTGCAAGTTTGCCATCCCAAGTTTTTTTGCATTTTAACGCTCGAACTTTGCACTTTTTGCCACCCGATGATTCCAGCATGCACACCCACATTTCTCACTCATTTTTTGTTGCGTGTGTGCACCGCATCCTCTTCGTATGGTTTCTTTTGCTCCGTGCACCGTGTGCACATGTTATTTCTAGTCTATATAATAATTAAGGAATGTTTTTGTATTTTGTCTTATGGGGTACCTTTGGCCCATGTGACATTATGGGACAAACACCTCATCCACAATGACTCAAAAGTCACCCAAAAAATCCACAAACACCCCACATTCAAAAAACATCCAAAACAAACCCAACTTCACCCCTCCAATCAAAAAACCCCAAAATCTCAAGACGATACTCACACTCACACTTTCCATTTAATCATTTTGGGTCCCGCTTCCTAATTACGCGAGGTTTTGTTGGGTGCCCCGAACTTTGTGCACGTGTTATTTACATGCTCTTATACATTTGATGAGTGCTTTTGAATTTTGTCTAGTGTGATATCTTTTGTCCCATATGTCATATTTGTGCCATGCGACTATGTCACATCGTCATATGTGACATCACCTCATTCGCCAGTGACCCAAAAGTCACCAAAACCCCACAAACACACATCTCATTCAGAAACACCTAAAATAAACCTAAAAACACACTCCAAGCTTAAACAACACCAAAAAATGAACACAACTTTACACTCTCAATCAAAAAAACCAAAATCCTCAAGACGATAACATCACTCAAATCCACTCTTTCCATTTGAATCGTTTTAGGTCCCGCGTCCTCATTGTGTTGGGGTTTTTTGGGTGCACATGGTATTTCTAGTCAAAATATATAACTAAAAACCTTAAAGTTTTTATATGATAATGTTGAAAGATTATTTGAGAAGATTAACCATGGCAAATAGCCATGGTGCTTTATTTATAAAATCCCATAGGTATTCCAAAAGTCTTGGATACCAAAAGTCTCCACCACATTAAGAGTGGTGGAGTAATGGGTGGATAAGTGGTGGGGAGGCCACAGGCCTCCCCTCACTCACAACACTCCCTCTTATCCATCCATTACTTTGGTCTTAGCGTATAAGGTTAAAAAGGGTAGATACTTCTGGATCCTGAGTAATCATGTTTGCCTCGTTAAAACCATAGCTGCGGAAAACCCAGTGGGAAAAACCAACAGCTTAAGGGAAAAGAGTGCAACACACAGGTTACTCCCCCTCATCCGTACAAGCTTCAGGCTTGTAGGTCTTTCAGTTGTCTCATGCCGATTCCTTTTAAAAGTTTTACAAAATACATTTTGGTAAAGATTTGATAAAAAGATCAGCTAAGTTGTTGTAGGACTGGATCTGCTGAACTTCAATCTGCTTGTCCTCTTTTAGCTCGTGTGTCTAGAAAAACTTGGGAGATATGTGCTTCGTCCTGTCGCCCTTGATGTAGCCCTTTTGAAGTTGAGCAATGCACGTGGCGTCGTCTTCAAACAGGACAGTAGGCTCCAAATCACCGGTCTTCTGGCCAGTGGATTGAAGAATGTGGTGGACAATGGATCGTAGCCAATAACACTCTCTGCTTGCTTCATGGATCGCAATGAGCTCTGAATGGTTGGATGACGTAGCTGTTGTGGTTTGCTTTACCGATCTCCAGGAGATAGCAGTACCTCCGTGGTAAACACAAAACATGTCTGTGATTTTGCAGTGTGCAGATCTGAAAGATAACCTGCATCAGCATAACCAAACAATTGGGGGGAGGCACCTCTCTGGTAGTAAAGTCCCAGATCAATTGAACCCTGGAGGTATCGCAGAAGATGCTTTACTCCGTTCCAGTGGCGCTTTGTAGGCGTTGCACTGTGTCTGGCTAAGAGATTAACTGTAAACACTATATCGGGACGCGTACAGGTAGACAGATATAGAAGTGCTCCAATGGCACCGGGGTAGGATACTTCAGGACCCAGTATCTCCTCCCCCTCTTCCATAGGCCGAAAGGGGTCCTTATGTACATCTAGTGATCTGACGACCATAGGAGTACCTAAAGGATGACATTTATCCATATGAAACTTACGTAGAAGTTTCTTTGTATAATTAGATTGGTGTAATAGGATTCCACCTCTTAGGTGTTCAATCTGTAAGCCAAGACAATACTTTGTTTTGCTTAAGTCTTTCATTTCAAAAGTATGTTTTAGGCTTTCAGATATCTCATTGATCTCTGCAGGAGATCCTATGATATTTAAGTCATCTACATATACTACTATGATGACGAATCCTGTTCCTGTTCTTTTGATAAAGATACACGGACAGACTTCATTATTTGTGAATCCTTGATGTGCAAGGAAATCAATATGTCTGTTATACCATATTTTGCCCGATTGCTTTAGACCATATAATGATCTATGCAGCCTTACAGAGAATACGTCCTGATGTATCTCTTTCATCTCTGGGGGGTAGTTTAAACCCATCAGGAAGTCTCATATAGATATTTTTATCTATATCGCCATAGAGATATGCAGTAACAACGTCCATGAGCTGCATTTTTAGGCTTTCCAGAGAAGTTAGGCTTATTAAAAATCGAAATGTGATCGAATCCAAGACCGGAGAATATGTATCTTCGTAATCAATCCCCGGTCTTTGGGAAAACCCCTGGTGTCACGCCCCGCTTCCCTAAAATGGAGGCGAGACGTGAGAAGGTCCGCACGAGAGTGGAGCTGTGAAGCCCCAAACCCGATAAGCGTCAATAAAACATAAGCAGGTCCCTGTAACCACAAACGGAACAACAATAATAACACAAGGAGAGACAGAAATAAAATCTCATATCTCATAATTTGTCCAACAAGAAAATTAAGTTCAACATCCAGAAAAGCCACCAGGCTAAAAGAAAGAGTCTAAAGGCCTAGAACAAGGCCAACAAAAGGAACAACGTAGCCAAGCATAGGTGATACGCACCGACAACAAAACAGCAGTCTAAACAAAAAGGGAAAGCTCAACGAAGACACTAGGACTGATCCCCAGTGTCCACGTACTCCTCGCCAAACACAGGCTCGGGCTCGGCGTCAGCAAACATCTCGTCCTCTACAATGTACTCAGGCTCAGGATCTAACATGTGTCACCCAAAAGAGTAAAGGGGCACATGTCAGCAAGTCTAAAAGACTTGGGCAAGGAAACTGAAAGTAAGGCAAACTAACAACCTAGCAGTTATAGTATGCATGACATGGCAGTTATAACATGAGTGCACAAGTAAGACATGGTGAACATTAAGTACAAGAGAACAATTTATCGGGACAAGTCAAGAGTAGCCAAGCTACTAACAATCTCAATCTTTTCACTAGTCACGTTTCAAGTTGTTCGTAGATGTTTACGCCTTACAGCTGAACGGTTTGGCATTCACACTGATTGGCCGCTTAACACTACCCCAGAACCCAGAGTTTACGCCTTACCACTGTAGTTGCTGATCGGGCAGACTCCCAGTTGATTGGCCGCTTAACTCTTACCCCCAATACCCACATGTGAACGAGCCCTGCACACGAGCTCAGTAAATGAGCCAGGGTTGCCCCGCACAAGAGCTCGTTTCCTGGATCACAACCAGGAGCGTAATTCATTTGGCATAGGGGTGCACCTAGCCTCAATCATTTCACAAGATGTAACGGAGCTACGCAATCACGAGAACACTTAAAGAATGCAATGACATGACAATTAGTTTCCGTACCGTTAATGGAAATTAAACATGACATGGTAGTTGTGCAACATGATAAATGTCGGATCTAGCTTTGTTGTCAAGCTAGTTCCTAAATTTGCGCCTAGGCGAGTATCATTTCGTCGCCTAGTCTCTTTTACGCCTACAACAAGCAAATGGCCTAAGACATGTCCCAAAACCCTAAGTGGCAAGTTTCACTTGCCTAGCACCGAGGATGACGATCACGAAGGTTCGTCTCACGGACGCTAATCTACGGGGAAGTCGATGTTATGGAGAAACAATCATCAAAACAACATTCATTTCATTAGGGTTTCACAAAAACACAACGGGTTATGAAAACATTAAGAGATTGAGTATTACCGTATCGGAAGCGGAAGAATGATGCCGAGCAAGCACGGCAACGGAAGAAACGCTCCAGGGAACCTAGGGTTCAGATCTGGAATAGATGTGGAAAATCTGGAGAAATGGGTTTTGATGTGGATTTTGGGGGTTTGATGAAAGTTTGAGGAAGATGAGGGGTGGAAAGTGTTAAGTATGGGTTTGGATGATGGAAGATGAGCTTGGGATGAAGGAATAAGGGTTTGAGGTAGTAGGGGGCTCAATGGGGGAGAAATTAGGTTTAGAGTTGAAGAAGAAGAAGAAGAAAACGTTTGGAGGGGTATTTATAGAGTTTGGTGGCGGCTAGGGCAAAACTAGGGTTTTCTGTACTGATTAGTCGGTCAAAGAAGGATTGTTGACCGACTAGTTTGAGAACTAGTCGGTCGGTTGACCAACGCAGACCGACTAAGTGTAAACAGTAACCCCTGACGAAAACCTGAACTAAGAGTTAGTCGGTCAAAGAACAACTACTGGTCGATGAACGTTCTTAGACCGACTATAAGTGAACAGTAACTGGTACCAAAAATAGTTAATGAGTTAGTCAGTTAAAGAAGCATTGCTGACCGATTAGTTTGCAACCTAGTCGGTCAACCAACGTTCTTAGACCGACTAACGATAAACAGTAACTCCTGAATAATTTACAAAGCCCACTAGTCGGTTCAAGAAGGTTGTCCGACCGACTGGATCGTCATCTAGTCGGTCGGTGCCCCTTCTTACACCGGCTAATGTGCACCAAAAGTTCCGAAATGGAGCGCGAAGCTCTGGGATCGATTCCTAAGACTCCTAGGCTTAATCTAACAATAAGATATGACCGATATGAAGCCCGTCACGAATGACTTACTCCAAAATCGACGATTCTAAGGAAGAAGCTAAGAAAACACGACGAAACGATCGAAAATGAAAGCTACGGAGACGAAAACCACACATGAGGAGAAAATCCACCAAAACATATATATTTATAATATAATAAATCCAGATACATGAAAACCAGTCGTTACATCCTCTCCAACTTAAGAAAAATTCCGTCCTCGAAATTTCCCAACACTCACGTTTCCGGAAACAAAGGTGGGAAACGCTCTCGCATCTCATCCTCATTCTCCCAAGTAGACTCTCCAGGCGAGCCGTGTCGCCACATCACCCTCACAAGATTGACAACCTTGTTCCGAAGTGACTTCTGACGCCTGTCCAGAATCTGCACTGGCTGCTGGTCATACGTCATATCAGGGCGAACGGTAATCTCCGAGAAATCCACAGCATGAGATGGATCGATAATGTATCGACGAAGCTGCGACACATGAAAAACATTGTGAACTCCCTCCAAAGATGGCAGCAAGGCTAAGCGGTAGGCTACCTCGCCAACTTTCTCCAGAATGTCAAACGTCCAATGTATCATGGGCTCAACTTCCCTCGCTTTCCTAAGCAAATCACACCACGATTCGGGGAAATCCTCAGAAACACATGGTCGCCCGGCTGAAACTCCAAAGGACGACGTTTAGCATCCGCCCAATGCTTAAAACGGTCCTGAGCAATCCTCAACCTCTCCTGAATGTTCCTGACAATATCCACGACCTCCACGATCATCTCAGGTCCCAACAGCTCCCGATCACCAACGTCATCCCAACTCAATGGCGATCGACATTTCCTCCCATAAAGAGCGGCGAAAGACGCCTTGCCAATACTCGCCTGGAAGCTGTTGTTGTAAGAAAACTCCACCAGATGTAGATGGTCCTCCCACGAACCCTTGAAATCCAACATGCACGCCCTCGGTATGTCCTCCAAGATCTGAATCGTCCTCTCGGACTGGCCATCCGTCTGCGGATGGTACGCCGTGCTAAAACTCAGACGCGTACCCAAACTCTTCTGCAAACTCTGCCAGAACTGAGATGTGAACCTCGTGTCTCTGTCCGACACGATACTCACGGGGACTCCGTGAAGTCGTACGACCTCCTGCACGATTCACGTTACATCACTATCCAAACTAGGAAAAGGAAATAAAAACGGAGAGTAAAAGAATTTACCTCCATATATCTCCTTGCTAGCGCCTCAGTGGACTGTCCCACTCGGAACGGAATAAAGTGCGCGGATTTGGTCAATCGATCTACGATCACCCAAATCGCGTCATTCTGCTTCGGACTCCGAGGCAGCCCAGTCACGAAATCCATAGTGATGTGTTGCCACTTCCACTCCGGAATCGGAAGCGGTTGTAGCAACCCGGCCGTACGCTGATGCTCCGCCTTTACTTGTTGGCAAACCAAACACTTGGCTACACTCCGAGCCACACTCCTCTTCATGCCATGCCACCAATAGTTCAGACGAAGATCCTTGTACATCTTGGTCCCACCAGGATGCACAGAATATGGCAAACTGTGTGCCTCCACCATCAACTCCTCTCTAATATCCCCAGCTGACACACACAACCTGGCTCCAAACCTCAGCGAGCCATCCTCATGAATCAAAAAGTCAGTCCGCAGACCTGCTTCCACATGCTCCCGAATCTTCACCAGCTTCGGATCCTCAGCCTGGCCAGCATTGATCCGATCCACAATCGTCGACTGTATCTGCATACACATCAACGAAGAAGCCTCCCCAGGAAGAACAATCTCCACACCAGACTCGCAAAAATCCTGCTGCAATCTCCACTGCGAAGTCAAAATCATCACCGCTGGAAGCCTACTCAGCGCATCAGGAACCACATTCACCTTGCTAGGGTGATACTGAAAATCAATCTCATAATCTGCCATGAGCTCCAACCATCGACGCTGTCGCATGTTGAGCTCCTTCTGAGTAAAAATATACTTCAAGCTTTTGTGATCGGTGAAAATCTTCACTTTCTCACTTAGCAGGAAGTGCCTCCAAATCTTAAGAGCAAACACAACAGCAGCCAACTCCAAATCATGCGTCGGGTAATTCTTCTCATGAACATTGAGCTGACGAGAAGCATAAGCCACAACATGCCCGTGCTGATGCAACACACAACCGAGACCCTTGCCAGAAGCATCGCAAAAGATCTCAAATCCACCGCTGCGATCAGGCACAACAAGAATAGGGGCAGTCGTCAACCTCTCCCTCAGAACGCCAAAGGCATTCTCACAATCACCCGACCAAACAAAAGGTACATCCTTCCGCGTCAATCTGGTCATCGGCTCAGCAATACGGGAAAAGTCCTTAATGAAACGCCGATAGTAACCAGCAAGTCCAAGGAAACTCCGGATCTCAGACGTTGACTACGGAACAGGCCACTCTCTGATGGCCCTGATCTTCTCGGGATCCACTGAGATACCATCTCCAGTCACCACATGCCCGAGAAAAGCAACTCTGTCCAGCCAAAACTCGCACTTCGAAAACTTAGCATACAAACGATGCTTCCTCAAAATCTCCAACACCGTCCTCAAGTGCGAGGCATGCTCTTCCTCCGACTCCGAATAGATCAGAATGTCGTCAATAAAGATAACGACAAACTTATCCAAAAAGTCGTAGAAAATCAGGTTCATCAGATTCATGAAAACTGCGGGTGCATTGGTTAGACCGAAAGGCATAACCACAAACTCGTAGTGTCCATACTTCGTCCTGAACGCTGTCTTCGGAACATCTCCCTTCTTCACCTTCAACTGATGGTAACCACTCCTCAAATCCAATTTAGAAAACACCCTCGAACCTCCAAGCTGATCAAAAATATCATCGATGCAAAGCAACAGGTATTTATTCTTGATGGTCACCGCATTCAACTCCCGATAGTCCACGCACATGCGACGCAAACCATCCTTCTTCTTCACCAGCAGCACCGGTGCTCCCCACGGAGACACACTAGGGTTGATATAACCCTTCTGCAAAAGCTCATCCAGCTGCTTCCGCAATTCCTCCAACTCAGCGGGTGCCATACGATACGGCGCCTTCGAAATCGGTTGCGCTCCCGGAACAAGATCAATAGAAAATTCTAGAGCTCGATCAGGTGGCAAACCAGACATCTCCTCGGGGAAGACGTCATCAAAGTCCCGCACAACAGCTGGCCTCTCCAGCTCCATCTGCATAGCCACAACCTCCACTGGCCTGGCCCGAAACCTGACAGGACCAAGCGAGCTGCTACCACGGCTGAACTCAAATACTGGATGTCCGTGAATCTCGAACACCACCTTCTTCCTCCGACAGTCGATCGTAGCATAGAAGCTCGCAAGCCAGTCCATCCCAAGAACCGCATCATAGTTGATGATGTCGTGGACAATGAAATCAGCATAAAGCTCATGTCCACAGACCACCAACGAGCAAGAATTGCAACCAAGATGCACCGAGACCACGCCATTCCCTGTAACGATATTCCAACTCTTGGGAAGAGGGGATGTCGACAAGGAATGCTTCTCTACGAAGCTCCGAGAAATAATGCACATCGATGCACCAGAGTCAAAGAGGACTCGTGCAGAAAATGTGCACACCAAAACCACACCTAACAAGCAATTAACAATCAAACCCTAGTCTAGCAAACAATCATGTTCAAGCAAACAACACAATCTAACAATCAAACCCAGCTAGGAAAGTAACATCTAGATTGAGGATTACCTGCGATAACCTCATCCACCGCCTCGCTCTCCACAGCGATCATCAGAAAAGCCTGCCTCCTAGGCGGAATAGCCTGCTGAAAAGCCTGCCTCTGTGGAACAAGAGCTGCTCCACGTCCAGCAGGAACAGGCGCTCGCTGCTGCAACGGCTGTGCTGCAACAGGTGCCCTCCGCAACTGATTCGCATGCCGACAATCCTTCGCGATATGAGAAGCATCACCACAAACCAAACACTGGCCCAGAAACTTCCTACACTGATCCTTGATGTGGCCAGGCTTGCCGCAGAAATGGCAAGTCTTCTGAGTAGGCCCTCCTGGCCTCTTGAACTGAGCTGGCTGATTAGGCTTGAAACCAGGCCTAACCACCGCCCTGGCCTGCTCCATAGGCTTCTTCCCAGCACCGGAAACATGTCCTCTCCTCTGACTCAGGTTCAGCTCCTGCCTCCTCGCAGCGACCAGAACCTTCTGATAAGAGTCCAGATCAGAGGAAGACACGAAACTCTGGAGCTCCAAAGCAAGTCCCTGCAGGAACCTCTGAGCCCTCTCATCAGCATCCTGCACTATCTTTGGTGCGAACCGACTCAGCGTAGTGAACTCTTGGTGGTACAGGTCCACCGTCAAGCTCCCTTGCTTCAGATCAATAAAGCGCTGCAGCATCTCCTTCCTAGCAGCCTTCGAAAAGAACTCCTCATCAAACCTGGACGTAAAGGTAGTCCAAGCTATCGGCTCCACCAGCATCTTCTCTTCCGCATCCCACCAGTTCCGAGCATTATCCTTGAGTTGTCGCTTCGCCAAATCAACCCATCCAGTCGGGGTGATCTTGGCCATCTTCAAGTTATCCTCTATGTTCCTAATCCACTCATCGGCAGCCAGAGGACCCTCAGACCCATCAAAATATGCGGGACCCAGCTCCCGAAATTGCTTCTCTCCCGGCTCGGAGCGAGGGGCATCTGGAAGTGCCCGGGCAGCTCGAGCAAGTGGAGCATTCTAGACTTGCAGGAGCACGCCCTGCTGCACCTGTATCATCTGAAGCATCATCTACATCATCTCTCCATTGGTGGGTTCCCGCTCAGGCTCCTCATCATGAGGGGGCGCACAACTACCTCCACCACGGGTGAATCGCCTTCCTGCCATCTAATGACACAGAAAACGAAGCAGATTAGACTTATAGCTCAGGACTCGGATGTCGAACTTAGTTTTTGGACATTCTAATATTATTATCGTCATTCCGAGAATCGCAGTTACAGAAGAGGACCTGCATGGGCCACCAACAAAACCTGTCACGCCCCGCTTCCCTAAAATGGAGTTGAGACGTGAGAAGGTCCGCACGAGAGTGGAGCTGTGAAGCCCCAAACCCGATAAGCGTCAATAAAACATAAGCAGGTCCCTGTAACCACAAACGGAACAACAATAATAACACAAGGAGAGACAGAAATAAAATCTCATATCTCATAATTTGTCCAACAAGAAAATTAAGTTCAACATCCAGAAAAGCCACCAGGCTAAAAGAAAGAGTCTAAAGGCCTAGAACAAGGCCAACAAAAGGAACAACGTAGCCAAGCATAGGTGCTACGCACCGACAACAAAACAGCAGTCTAAACAAAAAGGGAAAGCTCAACGAAGACACTAGGACTGATCCCCAGTGTCCACGTACTCCTCGCCAAACACAGGCTCGGGCTCGGCGTCAGCAAACACCTCGTCCTCTACAATGTACTCAGGCTCAGGATCTAACATGTGTCACCCAAAAGAGTAAAGGGGCACATGTCAGCAAGTCTAAAAGACTTGGGCAAGGAAACTGAAAGTAAGGCAAACTAACAACCTAGCAGTTATAGTATGCATGACATGACAGTTATAACATGAGTGCACAAGTAAGACATGGTGAACATTAAGTACAAGAGAACAATTTATCAGGACAAGTCAAGAGTAGCCAAGCTACTAACAATCTCAATCTTTTCACTAGTCATGTTTCAAGTTGTTCGTAGATGTTTACGCCTTACAGCTGAACGGTTTGGCATTCACACTGATTGGCCGCTTAACACTACCCCAGAACCCAGAGTTTACGCCTTACCACTGCAGTTGCTGATCGGGCAGACTCCCAGTTGATTGGCCGCTTAACTCTTACCCCCAATACCCACATGTGAACGAGCCAGGGTCCCTGCACACGAGCTCAGTAAATGAGCCAGGGTTGCCCCGCACAAGAGCTCGTTTCCTGGATCACAACCAGGAGCGTAATTCATTTGGCATAGGGGTGCACCTAGCCTCAATCATTTCACAAGATGTAGCGGAGCTACGCAATCATGAGAACACTTAAAGAATGCAATGACATGACAATTAGTTTCCGTACCGTTAATGGAAATTAAACATGACATGGTAGTTGTGCAACATGATAAATGTCGGATCTAGCTTTGTTGTCAAGCTAGTTCCTAAATTTACGCCTAGGCGAGTATCATTTCGTCGCCTAGTCTCTTTTACGCCTACAACAAGCAAATGGCCTAAGACATGGCCCAAACCCCTAAGTGGCAAGTTTCACTTGCCTAGCACCGAGGATGACGATCATGAAGGTTCGTCTCACGGACGCTAATCTACGGGGAAGTCGCTGTTATGGAGAAACAATCATCAAAACAACATTCATTTCATTAGGGTTTCACAAAAACACAACGGGTTATGAAAACATCAAGAGATTGATTATTACCGTATCGGAAGCGGAAGAATGATGCCGAGCAAGCACGACAACGGAAGAAACGCTCCGGGGAACCTAGGGTTCAGATCTGGAATAGATGTGGAAAATCTGGAGAAATGGGTTTTGATGTGGATTTTGGGGGTTTGATGAAAGTTTGAGGAAGGTGAGGGGTGGAAAGTGTTAAGTATGGGTTTGGATGATGGAAGATGAGCTTGGGATGAAGGAATAAGGGTTTGAGGTAGTAGGGGGCTCAATGGGGGAGAAATTAGGTTTAGAGTTGAAGAAGAAGAAGAAGAAAACGTTTGGAGGGGTATTTATAGAGTTTGGTGGCGGCTAGGGCAAAACTAGGGTTTCCTGTACTGATTAGTCGGTCAAAGAAGGACTGTTGACCGACTAGTTTGAGAACTAGTCGGTCGGTTGACCAACGCAGACCGACTAAGTGTAAACAATAACCCCTGACGAAAACCTGAACTAAGAGTTAGTCGGTCAAAGAACAACTACTGACCGACTAGTTTGACATCTAGTCGGTCGATGAACGTTCTTAGACCGACTATAAGTGAACAGTAACTGGTACCAAAAATAGTTAATGAGTTAGTCGGTTAAAGAAGCATTGCTGACCGACTAGTTTGCAACCTAGTCGGTCAACCAACGTTCTTAGACCGACTAATGATAAACAGTAACTCCTGAATAATTTACAAAGCCCACTAGTCGGTTCAAGAAGGTTTTTCGACCGACTGGATCGTCATCTAGTCAGTCGATGCCCCTTCTTACACCGGCTAATGTGCACCAAAAGTTCCGAAATGGAGCGCGAAGCTCCGGGATCGATTCCTAAGACTCCTAGGCTTAATCTAACAATAAGATATGACCGATATGAAGCCCGTCACGAATGACTTACTCCAAAATCGACGATTCTAAGGAAGAAGCTAAGAAAACACGACGAAACGATCGAAAATGAAAGCTACGGAGATGAAAACCACACATGAGGAGAAAATCCACCAAAACATATATATATATATATATAATATAATAAATCCAGATACATGAAAACCAGTCGTTACACCTGGGCTACAAGGCGTGCCTTGTAGCAAACGATCATTTCTTTTTCTTATGAAAACCCACTTATATCCCACAGGCTTTACACCTACTGGTGTTTGGACTGCTGGTCCAAAGACTTTGCGTTTCAAGAGTGAGTCCAGCTCTACTCTTATTGCCTCGTCCCACTTTGGCCAATCATCTCTGCGTTTACATTCCGCTAGAGATCGTTGTTCGACGTCATCGTCATATTCAGTGACGTGAACGGCAATATCGAACGCAAAATCGTCGACGACGACTGTGCTTTGTCTGTCCAGTACCTCTCTAGTACGTATAAAATTTAATGATGTTTCTCCTATTGTTTCCTATGCAAGGAAAATAAGGAGGGGAGAAGTAGCTGGTCTGAGCTAGCATCCTATGGATGGATAATCTTATTATCTCCAGGAGTCTTCCTCTTTCGAGGAACTTTATCTTTTGAACCTGGTGGGCGTCCTCTTTTCAATTGAGGTACAACCAATTCTGCTGCTGGTGGATTGCATCCATCTATGGGGATGTCAATCCTAGCTGGCATATTAGCAGTAGGGACGTGTGAACGGACAATCTTCTGGTTGTCTGTGAACTTATCCGGCAAAGATGTACTGTATTCTGAATGTGAATGATCTTCTGGATCTCATCTTCACACAGATTAGTATGAGGATCATATATGGACAAAGTCTTCTGGTCCCAACTAATGGTCTCAGTAGCTTCAGGCTTCTTAGACTATGTGCCTAGTTTAGGAAAAAATTTCTCATCAAATTCACAGTCAGCAAAACGTGCCTTGAATGCGTCTCCCGTTAGGGGTTCAAGGTATCTGATAATGGAGGGCGAATTAAACCCAATATAGATACTTAGACGACGCTGAGGACCCATTTTGGTCCTCTGAGGTGGTGCTATTGGGACATATACTGCACAACCAAACACTCTCAAATGAGAGATATCCAGAGGTGCGCCATATGCAAGTTGCATCGGGGAGACATCCAGAGGGTCTTATCCTAATAAGTGATGCGGCATGTAAAATAGCATGCCCCCAAGCATCCACCGGCAACTGGGATTGCATAAGCAATGGACGTGCAATCCATTGGAGTCTCTTTATAAGGGACTCAGCTAATCTGTTCTGGGTGTGAACATGTGCTACGGGATGTTCAACTTCAATACCCGTTGCCCGGTAATAGTCTTCGAAGACTTGTGAAGTAAATTTGCCCGCATTATCAATACGTAGTTTCTTGATATGGTTATCAGGGAAATGAGCACGCAACCTTATTATTTGTGCCAATAGATTTGGAAAAGCTAGGTTGCGGGTGGACAAGAGGTACACATAAGACCATTTAGTTGATGCATCAATCAGTACCATGAAGTACCGAAATGGGCCACTTGCGGGGTGAATAGGCCTGCAAATATCACCATGAATTCTCTCAAGGAAGCTAGGAGACTCTATTCCCACTTTCAGGAGGGAGGGTCTCGTTATAAGTTTTCCCTTGAAACAAGGGGGACAAGGAAATTCACCCTTATGAAGAATCTTCATGTTCTTCAATTTATGTCCACGTGATTCAGTGATGATGCGTCACATCATTGCTAATCCAGGGTGACCAAGTCTGTTGTGCCATAGTTGGAACTCTGGCAGTGATGGGCACGTCTGGTGCTCAGTCATATTGGCTTCTATTGGAATGTATGTATGGTAGAGACCCGACGGGTGTCCCTTGAATCGCTCGCAAATGATCTTCTGGTCATATTTTTGACGAGTTAGATACAAATATTCAACCCTATTTTCATCTCTGGTTTCTAAGTGATATCCGTTTAAACGAAAATCCTTGAAACTTACGAGATTCCTATTTGATTTAGGAGAGAATAATGCATTTTTATTTGAATTCTTGTGTTATTTGGGAGCAATATAATTGCTTCACCAGATCCTTCGATTATTTGGGACAGTCCTGAAATTGTGATAGTAGGACCGTCATATTTATTTATGCTATTAAAGTAGCAATGTTCGCGAAGGATTGTGTGCGTCGAGGCACTGTCCACTAGGCACTCATACTTCATCTATATAAGCAAAAACGAAATTTTATTTGAGTAAATGTAAATGACATTCAAAAATAAAAGTTCGTACTAAAGCAAACAAAAGATGAAGATACATGTAATTTTAAATGCATAGATAAAAGATGAAGTTTAATCGAGCAGGTCGCCATTCTCGAAGTCTTTTGCAGTAAACATCGTTGGTGGCTGAACAGCCACCAAGTTTGTTTCAGGAAGAGACTTCTTGCTCGCCTGATATAGTTCCTGGAGGTGGCGAGGAGTGCGACAGTTTCTGGACCAATGGCCAGTCATGCCGCATCTATGGCATTTATCCTCCCAGTTCTTCTTAGGAAGTGACACTTGGTCGGTGTTCTTTCGCTTCCATGTGAAGTTTCTCTTTCCTTTGTTGTTTTTGTTTGTCTGGGGTGCTACTCCTCTTGGTTGCTTCATTACAGCTTTTTCTTTGTTATTTTTAGCCTTCTTCTTGTTTTTCCACTTCTGGAGAGAAACATGGTGGGCTTCAGGGATAGAGGCAGTGCCAGTTGGACGTAAATTATGAGTAGCGAGCAGTAAATCTCGATTCTGCTCTTACCTAAGGAGGCAAGAGATCAAATCGGAGAATTTCGTGAAGTTGCGTTCATGATACTGCTGCATGAGGATTGCATCTTTCTCGTGAACGAGGTAAATGTCTTTTCCAACATGTGTTGTTCTGTCACTTCTTCACCGCACAACTTCAGGCGTGAGGTGATATTATGAAGTGCAGAATTATACTCAGCGACGGACTTATAGTCCTGAAGTCTGAGGTTTTCCCACTCATAACTGGCACACTGTAATATTACATCAATTTAATGTTTATACCGTGCCTCCAGCGCTGTCCACAGCTCCATTGGGTCCTCTACCGTTAGGTATTCGGCCTTTAAGGTCCGATCTATATGTTTCCTAATGTAGATAATGGCTTTCGCCTTATCCACATCGGAGACAGGGGTAGGAATGCTGCTGCTAGATGTAGCAGAAGCATCGGCCGCTGCTGGGGCCGATGAAGGAGCCAAAATTGAGCCAAAGAGTGCCATTGAACGTAAGTGAAACTTCAGGTCCACTCGCCAACTCAGGTAATTTTTCCCTGCAGCATCAAGGACCTCGAAATCGACGCTTACCAATTTTGCCATTTATCTATTCAATTTAAAACACGCATGAATTAATTAAAATTGAAATTCACGCATTAAAAATAAAATAAGTAATATGTGGGGATCGTCCAGATATCCAAAAACATACAAAGTCCAAAGTCCGAATATACAGTGCATAAAGAAAAGAAAAATACAATTTGGAAACCCAGAATGGGTCCCTATATTTTCCAAATTTCGCCTTCGTCTTTATTTGTCGGTACACCGGTCTTTGGCATAAATACGTATAATCCTCACTTACAAATTCTCTCAAAAAGGAAATAAAATTGCAATGAATATAAAGGGTATCAAACTGGCCGATCCCAAAACTCGCATTTTAGCTTATATAAACATCCACGAAGTTTATAATATGCTACAGGCACAAAAGAAACAACCACGCATGTATATAACACATGCATGCATAATATGGAAACATAGACTATAAAATATAATAATCTCTCGGACCACAGGGAGACGTCATACACCGTTAGGTTAGTTAACTAACGGCACAGCGGTCGCAGGATCCTTAAGATAATTATATTTTTAAAAAATCCTAATATTCCATAAATTAATAATAATGCAAGAGTGTTATAATTTTAGCAATATGACGCGACAGGTTCATAACAAAGAATTAAAATAAATTAATATTTTGAATGGGGCTGTAGGCGCATAAATATTAATCATTTTAATATATTATTTATATTTGGGCTGCAGGCCCAGTTGCCAAAAATTAACAAATTAATTATAGCAATTGAAATTACTTGGCTTCTAGCCCAATAAGCCAAATTAAAAATTTATCACTATGCGGGCTTCAAGCCCAAAATCAAATTTTTAATTAACACATGGAGATTGCAATTGGAATTACTGGGCTTTAGGCCCAATTTTGGTAGTCAAAGATAATGATTAAGTTAAATGAGGCTGCAGGCCCATAGAATCTATTATCATTGTTGCAAATGGGCTGCAGGCCTAACAAACAGGCTATCTGATTTATTGAAACTAAACAGAATATAGCGCTTAAGCCCATTTTTGGGCTGTGGAATGCCAAATATCCCCAAAACCTAAGTCTGTCCCCCTCAAATCCCTTTTAGTAAGAATCCCCCCTCCCCCCTGTTTCTTGGTTCGGCCAAGACCCCAACCCACCCCCCCACCCCCCCCCCCCACCCCCACCCCCCCACCCCCGCTGCTGGGGGGCGCAGCGTTGCAGGCCCCCCTTCGGGGGGGATCGTCGCAGGCCTCTCTGCGAGGGGGGCGGATCGTCGGGAAGCCCCCCCGGTCTGGGGAGGGGGCGGCGGACAGGAACCCCCAATGCCGGGGGGGTCGGCGACGGGGAAGGCCCCCCCGTCTGGGGGGGGCAGAAACCCCCACCCGCCGTGTTGGGGGGGAGCGGGGAGCGTACAGGAACCCCCCCCCCCCCCACATGCCCAAGAGGAACGCCGCAACGTATCGCCGCAACGCCGCCGCAACAAGAGATTCCTTCGCTCGTAGGGGATGGAATTTTAAGGGGAGACAGGATGAAAAAGCTCAAAAAATAAGAGCGTATGTGCTGATAACGTGTTGAAAGACTATTTGAGAAGATTAACCATGACAAATAGCCATGGTGCTTTATTTATAAAATCCCATAGGTATTCCAAAAGTCTTGGATACCAAAAGTCTCCACCAAAAGATAATACTTTGTTGTGTTTTGGTGTATTTTGCCATATGAGTATTTATAATAATGGGTATCATACGCCATATGAGATAGGCTCTCATACGCTGTAACGACCACTTTTCGTTGTACGTTTTTCCGTGCACGTGCTTTTGGCCGTGCACGTGTTTGTTTTAGACTTTGTTCGTTTGTAAACACTTTCGTGTGATACGCCGTTGTGAACGTCTCTGAGAATATTAAATAGTGGCACTATTTTGGAACGACGTTTCTCGAGTCGTTTTCCCACAATTTAAACTTATTCGATGAGACGTGGCGATTTTCACTTTTGACGGGAGATGTTTCTATTTTTAGTTTCGTCGTCCGATGTCAAAATTGAGATCCGTCTTCTTAGTTAGCTCACTCTCGTCATCGCGATCACCCCGATATTTATTTTATAATTTTTGGAGTTTATTTGACCACTTTTATATTTTTAACAAGTTTTATATTATTTTTAATAATTAATTTTTAAATTATTTTCGGCCAAATAAAATTTATTTGAGTTTTAAACGTATTAAAGAATTTTTGAGCCAATTTCCAGCTCATTTGGACCAAGTCAAATCCTTGGATGAGTTGGAGAAGTTGAATTTCAAATTTTAAATTATTTTAAACTCCTAATCTCATTAGGATTAGCCCTAGACCTAGTCAACCCATCTACACTATATAAACAACCCCTAGGAAGACCTATTTTCGCAAGAAAACAACCCTAGCCACTTCCAAAACCCAAATTTGACGTTGCGACGATTCGTCGCAACGTTGCGACGAACGGCCGCCGCACGACCGAAGAAAACTCCCCCGTTCTACCGCTCCGACCGAAGCCCCGCTCCGCACCAAGCTCCGCACAGCCGCTCCGCATCGCCTCTGCTTGCACCCCGTGTCCGACCGAGAGAGTCTCTCGGTCAGACCGAGGGAAATCCCCGCTGTCCCCCGCATCCCCGCTCCGCACAGTGCCCGCCTTGTCGCCCCGCATCTGCTAGCGCCTGACCGAGTGGATCGCCCGCCCCCGCAACGTTGCAATGCTTGCAACGTTGCAGCGCCCGCTCCCCCGCATCCGCAGTGCACGACCGGTGATGTCCCCCGCTACGACCGAAGCACAGCCCCGCACCAAGCCCCCGCCCGCTGCAGTGACCAACCCCAAAATCTGCAACCCTCGCATCCCATGTGTCTGACCGACGGAGCTCCCCGCACCGAGGCTGTACGACCGAGAGCCAAACGTCGCAACCCCGCACCTGTCGCACCACTTGCCTCCGTGGGCCCCCCAAGTTCTCCAGAGGTATTGTGGGTCCCCCAAAGGTCCCTAGGACTACTGTGGGCCCCACCTAGGTGCTTTCTCTCCGACGATTCGCCGTGCACGACGTTGCGACACGTCGTAGCCCGTCGTCGCACGTGCTAGCTTTGGAATTTGGAACCGTTGCTCCGGTAGATGCTCTGAACTTTCCAGCGAGGACACTATATTGGAATCAGGACTTGGAGCGTGTTCTCTTATTCCAACCCCCGGCGTCGCTACCCGACGCCGGTGTAGCTTTCGCGTCGTGTTAAGGTAACGCTTTGCACCCCTAGGACCCCCAACCCAATGCATGCTAATCAAGACTAAAATCAGTATTTTTAAAGTATTTTAAATGTTTTAAATTCACTAATCAAGTTTAATAATATGGACTTTAGGCCGGTGGACTTGTGCACGTAGGATAATTATGATTTTTGGACTCATTGGACGGTGTGCTCAGACGTCGTACTTGCAGGCAAGTGAAACTTGCCAAATCTTGTGTAGGGCCATGTTTTTAGGCCACTTCCTTGTTTTTAGCGTAAAAGAGACTAGTCAGTGAAATGATAGCTGGCTAGACGCCTACTTGATCTAGTTTGACAACGAAACTAGATCTGTCACCTAATTGATCTAGCTTGACAACGAAGCTAGATCCAACCCTTTAAACTTGTTGTTCATGCATACTAAACTGTCACGTTTACTTTCCTTAACTGTACGTACTTTTAACTGACATGCATTGCATCTTACATGTCATCCAAATTGATTGTTGCATCGTAGCACACGCTACAAAATACTTGTACAAATCCGTGTTTCCGTGTTTCCGGCTAGGTGCACCCCTACGCCATACTTGTTTAAAACACTTCCTGGCTCGTGGTCCAGAAGCGGGCCTCATGTGTTGGCTGAAAACCAATGCCCGATACACGTGGAGGGGTAGGGATAAACGGTCACTTGAGCTTAGGAGTGGCTTGATCAGCCCTCTAGCCAAAAGACGGAATCTCTGTGCACGAGGTGCTTACTTTCCTTATCTTGTACTTGTCTTGTGAATGATTCATGAAATACTTTTCATCCATGCCATGCTCGTACTTTACGTTACGTTACTTTACTTTACTTGTTGCACTCATACTTTAAACTGCCATGTCATTGCATTCATGCTAGAACTGCTAGGTTGCTTTACCTACTTTCAGTTTCCTTGCACAAGTCTCTTGTAGACTTGCTGACATGTGCCCATTTCTCTTTTGGGTGTCACATGTTAGACCTGAGCCAGAGACCGTTGCTGAGTACGTGATGTGTTGCTGACGCTGAGCCTGAGTCCATGATTGCCAAGTGGTTTTTGGTGGACACCGGTGACCATTCTTTGAGTCCTCGATGAGCTTTCTTTTGTTTTAGGCCTTTTGTTAGTTGTTGGTGCTTGGCACCTATGCTTTGTACTTTTGTTGGCCGTGGTTGGGCCTTTAAACTCTTTTTCTTTTAGCCTGGTGGCTTTTTCTGTGATGTTGAAACTTATTTAATTATGGATATTCTGAGATATCTCTTTTGTCTCATTTCAATATTATTATCTTTGTTTCGTTCACGTTGCAAGGACCTGCAGTTTTAAATTTAATTGACGCTTATCGGACTTGCAGCTCTGTAGCTTCAAGTCTGAGAGGACCTTCTCACGCTTCGCCTCCATATTTTTGGGAAGCGGGGCGTGACAGGTTTTGTTGGTGGCCCATACAGGTCCAGTCTTGCAATTGTGAATTAACGAAACAACGATAATAACGGAATGTCCATTAAATAAATTGCAACATCCGAGTCATAAGCCCGAGTCTAGTCGTTTTCTTAGGACACTAGGTGATAAGAAGACTCAGTTAGACGTCTGTGCTTGCTATTTAGAGGCTCCTGATTGATAGTTAGGCCCCCTTCTAGCAATTGACTTAATCGTCGTAGGAGTTACCTTAGTGGTCCTTGTCTAACCCTGACCATATTAGACTTCTAGAATTTCCTTCGGTCGTTCGCTTTTGGGTTCATCGATTTCGGACCAAGCTGAACGTATTTCTTTACCGTCTAACCTTTAGAAGTCTTAGCGCTTAGTTTTTAATCTTTAGTTGGTCGACCGTAGGAGTTCCCCGTAGACTCTTCTGATTCATATCCTAGGCGTACGAATGTTTTGATCCCCGACCAATTTCCTTGCCTCGATTCACGAGATCGCCTCATGACGATCGTCGTCCATTTTCGAACCTCTCCATTACGAACCTTGAAACTCTTGAAAGTATTTTTGACCCCCTCCTTTCCGAAGTTTAACCTTGTCCCAAATCTTA
Organism: Scilla litardierei; assembly: GCA_030789695.1. Classification (NCBI taxonomy): domain Eukaryota; kingdom Viridiplantae; phylum Streptophyta; class Magnoliopsida; order Asparagales; family Asparagaceae; genus Scilla; species Scilla litardierei. Next base: position 170,046,067 of record CM061136.1, read on the forward strand.
ATGTATATGTACTTATACTTCATCCTCCTTCGTTGATTTAAAATTTTAAAAACTTTTGTCGGAAATTTTGAACCCTAGCTTATAATATTTTTCCAGCTTATATCTTTCGTACTTATGTAAATGCGTTACCCCTTCATATATTAATTTTATTCTGGACCGTACTATTGCTTTGCCCAATTCGATTTATGATTTTCCTTCTTATTTGTGTTATACGAATGATGCGTCGTGTTTACTTTAATATACTTTCAAGACACACGGAATTTCAGCTTTCAGCAAGTCGATTTTATGCCCGACGTTTTCTCCACTCCAGATTCTTTTGCAAAATTACTATTTTCATAACCACATCCTGCTTTAGACCCTCCATGATTTGATTTTAAGGATTTGCTATTTGATCTTGATAATTCTTATACTAAGTCATTATTATTTTTCCGTGCACCATACATACCTTCAATTATTTTTATATCCGTGCCAGACTTGATGTGCTCGTATATTAAGAACCTTGTGTAAATTAGTTTTCATTTTTGGCAATCCCTGGTTCTCTAAAAGTAGTTTCAAATTGATCATTTTAAATTTTCCATAGCCTAAAAGTTTTGAGAGCATTTAACATGAGTTTAAATTCTTCCGTTACTTGATTTCATTCTTTGACTTTCAAAAACTTTTGACAACATTATATTAAATTACTGACGTATAAATTTTCTAAACCATGTCCTTAATATTCGTGTAAATGATTTTACTTCCTTTTTATGATTTTCGATAAGCCAATAAAACATTTTCTCTTATTATGAATATTCGACTCAAACTTATTTTGAACAACTCGTTTTATCGATCTCTAAATATTTCTTTACATGCGAGGATTTTAACTTTTGAAGAACGACAGTTTTCAAACTCCACGTATTTTAGCTTATGCTATTTACCCTATTTCTTTTCCCCCTCCTATATAAGCGTCACTACATCTCCTTTTTCCCTCAACCTAAACATCACCATTGAGTCAAAGTTTCGTCTAACCAAGCTGTCCCCTTGTATTCGTCCTATCTGAACTCGTGCTTATCGATCCTTCCCTCGTCACGCTTTCGACCTCGACCTCCCTCTATTGCTTAGGCTTTGGTGCCCGTCGAGGTTTGTGTCAACTCTAAGTTGTTAGTAGACCATTGGACCTTTGTGAGGTGTCGTTGTGCACGTACCTAACTTGTGTACGTGGGCTTGAATGAGTATACCCACATAGTATATTGATGTTTGCCTATTGTGTGATATATATATACTCGGAGTTATTCGTGATAGTATGAAGTTGTTGTGTGTTAGCAGTTATAGATTTTGTGTGGATAGCTATACTATACTAGGGATGCCTGTGTATATAAGAGTTAGCGTTGAAATATCTGAGCTGTGTATGTAGTAAGAGATACTTGTAATGGTTGAAATAAAATGATTGGTAAAGCTATGTGTATGTTAGGTTGTAATAATAATAGGTGGATGTATAGTTAAGTGAGTAGGCCTATTATATGACCTATATATTAGTACTTATGTGTATGTGCTCGTATGTAGGTATGTATTATGCTTAGACGTAAGTAGTTATGTTTTGTTGCCTGAGTATATAGGTGATATGCATATGATAGTAGAATTATAATTTGATTGGTATTGCTTGCCTTGCGGGATGTTGCATGCGTGCATACCGTGAGGTATACACGACTATTGCACATCTTAATTATGTATGTGTGGATGTGTAAGTATACTAATTATAGGTAGTAGGCTATGGTGTGAATATATATAAGTTACATGTGTGTGTGGCTATACGATGAATACGTATGCAGGTATTAGGGAGTGTATTATAAATATACGTGTGCGGATGTCTGTATTATTATTATGGTATATAGAATGATTGAACTACGTGAGTATTGCCTGACTAAATATTAAGTGTGATTGATCTATGAAATGTACACGGTTGTATTGGTAGATGTATATATAGGGGAGTGGTATTGGTATGGGTATGAATGCAGTGTTACGTATATAGAATATTCTAATATGTGTATTGAGTCTCACTCAAGCTTGAGTGAGTATACTCTAAGTATATTGAATGAATGTTTGTAGTTTGAATATAGCGATGTTTGATGTATGTATAGTGATAGGAGTGTTTGTGCCTGGTTGTGCTACGCACATGATTGTGGGTCGCTACGCCAGTATATAGTTATAGGTGATGGTCTTGTGGTATAGTTAATTACTAAGGACTTGCCCGTGTGAACGTATGTGTACTAGCTAAAACTAGGTGTGTATGTGTGCTAGTTATATAATGATATGATTGGTATGCGTAAATGAAATGTTAGCGTGTATGGATGTGCACCATGCACGGGTAAGTATGTGCTTAGTTATAGTTATTGGTGACTAAGATATATGTGGCGTGTCGTAAATATAGTTATAGGACCGTATGCGATGAGAATATATGGTGAACTATTTGCATGCATCGAATGACTATATATTGTGAAACTATAGTAGTGGTGAATATATATATATATATAGTGAAACTGGATTTAAATAATGGTATGGTGTGACTACATGAGTTGATGCGTTGGATGTATACTAGGGAATATTAGAGGGTAGTATACCCTTGATGTTTGTGCATAGGTAGCTACATATAGGTAGAGCAATGATTGTATTGGCTAAGTGTGAGACTATCCTTATATGAGTATCTGAAATATTGTTTTGTGATTAGGTAGGTAGTAGTTATATAAGGGATGCATGCTTATATATATGATCGAAATACGTGTACGAGTCTGACTGACTATAATAGGTATAAGTGTATACGTATGTGAATGTATATGTATACGTGTTAGTAGTGTTAATGTTTGACTACCTAGTGCGTATATAAGCACTTGTAATGACTATACCTGGTTGAATTATAATATGACTTGATTGGGGTAGTTACTAGAGCGCTTAGCTATATTAGAAAGCCCGAGGACGGACTTTATTCTAAGGTGGGGAGGATGTAACGACCACTTTTCGTTGTACGTTTTTCCGTGCACGTGCTTTTGGCCGTGCACGTGTTTGTTTTAGACTTTGTTCGTTTGTAAACACTTTCGTGTGATACGCCGTTGTGAACGTCTCTGAGAATATTAAATAGTGGCACTATTTTGGAACGACGTTTCTCGAGTCGTTTTCCCACAATTTAAACTTATTCGATGAGACGTGGCGATTTTCACTTTTGACGGGAGACGTTTCTATTTTTAGTTTCGTCGTCCGACGTTAAGATTGAGATCCGTCTTCTTAGTTAGCTCACTCTCGTCATCGCAATCACCCCGATATTTATTTTATAATTTTTGGAGTTTATTTGACTACTTTTATATTTTTAACAAGTTTTATATTATTTTTAATAATTAATTTTTAAATTATTTTCCGCCAAATAAAATTTATTTGAGTTTTAAACGTATTAAAGAATTTTTGAGCCAATTTCCAGCTCATTTGGACCAAGTCAAATCCTTGGATGAGTTGGAGAAGTTGAATTTCAAATTTCAAATTATTTTAAACTCCTAATCTCATTAGGATTAGCCCTAGACCTAGTAAACCCATCTACACTATATAAACAACCCCTAGGAAGACCTATTTTCGCAAGAAAACAACCCTAGCCACTTCCAAAACCCAAATTTGACGTTGCGATGATTCGTCGCAACGTTGCGACGAACGGCCGCCGCACGATCGAAGAAAACTCCCCCGTTCTACCGCTCCGACCGAAGCCCCGCTCCGCACCAAGCTCCGCATCGCCTCTGCTTGCACCCCGTGTCCGACCGAGAGAGTCTCTCGGTCAGACCGAGGGAAATCCCCGCTGTCCCCCGCATCCCCGCTCCGCACAGCGCCCGCCTTGTCGCCCCGCATCCGCTAGCGCCTGACCGAGTGGATCGCCCGCCCCCGCAACGTTGAAACGCTTGCAACGTTGCAGCGCCCGCTCCCCCGCATCCACAGTGCATGACCGGTGCTGTCCCCCGCTACGACCGAAGCACAGCCCCGCACCAAGCCCCCGCCCGCTGCAGCGACCAACCCCAAACGCTGCAACCCTCGCATCCCATGTGTCTGACCGACGGAGCTCCCCGCACCGAGGCTGTACGACCGAGAGCCAAACGTCGCAACCCCGCACCCGTTGCACCACTTGCCTCCGTGGGCCCCCCAAGTTCTCCAGAGGTATTGTGGGTCCCCCAAAGGTCCCTGGGACTACTGTGGGCCCCACCTAGGTGCTTTCTCTCCGACGATTCGCCGTGCACGACGTTGAGACACGTCGTAGCCCGTCGTCGCACGTGCTAGCTTTGGAATCTGGAACCGTTGCTCCGGTAGACGCTCTGAACTTTCCAGCGAGGACACTATATTGGAATCAGGACTTAGAGCACGTTCTCTTATTCCAACCCCCGGCGTCGCTACCCGACGCCGGTGTAGCTTTCGCGTCGTGTTAAGGTAACGCTTTGCACCCCTAGGACCCCCAACCCAATACATGCTAATCAAGACTAAAATCAGTATTTTTAAAGTATTTTAAATGTTTTAAATTCACTAATCAAGATTAATAATATGGACTTTAGGCCGGTGGACTTGTGCACGTAGGATAATTATGATTTTTGGACTCATTGGACGGTGTGCTTAGACGTCGTACTTGCAGGCAAGTGAAACTTGCCAAATCTTGTGTAGGGCCATGTTTTTAGGCCACTTCCTTGTTTTTAGCGTAAAAGAGACTAGTCAGTGAAATGATAGCTGGCTAGACGCCTACTTGATCTAGTTTGACAACGAAACTAGATCCGTCACCTAATTGATCTAGCTTGACAACGAAGCTAGATCCAACCCTTTAAACTTGTTGTTCATGCATACTAAACTGCCACGTTTACTTTCCTTAACTGTACGTACTTTTAACTGCCATACATTGCATCTTACATGTCATCCAAATTGATTGTTGCATCGTAGCACACGCTACAAAATACTTGTACAAATCCGTGTTTCCGTGTTTCCGGCTAGGTGCACCCCTACGCCATACTTGTTTAAAACACTTCCTGGCTCGTGGTCCAGAAGCGGGCCTCATGTGTTGGCTGAAAACCAATGCCCGATACACGTGGAGGGGTAGGGATAAACGGTCACTTGAGCTTAGGAGTGGCTTGATCAGCCATCTAGACAAAAGACGGAATCTCTGTGCACGAGGTGCTTACTTTCCTTGTCTTGTGAATGATTCATGAAATACTTGTCATCCATGCCATGCTCATACTTTACGTTACTTTACTTTACTTTACTTGTTGCACTCATACTTTAAACTGCAATGTCATTGCATTCATGCTAGAACTGCTAGGTTGCTTTATCTACTTTCAGTTTCCTTGCACAAGTCTCTTGTAGACTTGCTGACATGTGCCCCTTTCTCTTTTGGGTGTCACATGTTAGACCTGAGCCAGAGACCGTTGCTGTGTACGTGATGTATTGCTGACGCTGAGCCTGAGTCCATGATTGCCAAGAGGTTTTTGGTAGACACCGGTGACCATTCTTTGAGTCATCGATGAGCTTTCTTTTGTTTTAGGCCTTTTGTTAGTTGTTGGTGCGTGGCACCTATGCTTTGTACTTTTGTTGGCCGTGTTTGGGCCTTTAAACTCTTTTTCTTTTAGCCTGGTGGCTTTTTCTGTGATGTTGAAACTTATTTAATTATGGATATTCTGAGATATCTCTTTTGTCTCATTTCAATATTATTATCTTTGTTTCGTTCGCGTTGCAAGGACCTGCAGTTTTAAATTTAATTGACGCTTATCGGACTTGCAGCTCTGTAGTTTCAAGTCTGAGAGGACCTTCTCACGCTTCGCCTCCATATTTTTGGGAAGCGGGGCGTGACATACGCCCTCTCACATAAAGCAACCAAGTACAAGCCCATATGTGCTTGTACTTGGTTGATTTATGTGGGCTTGTACTTGGTTGCTTTATGTGAGAGGGCCTAGAGCCTATCTCATATGGCCATTAATCTCTTTGCCCAATCATGTTACGCAAAAGTTTGCCAACAAGCAGGAATGCGCTAACGATGAAATATCCTCTGCAGGTTCACTACCTGTTTGTCAAAATCTCCAACGGACGAAAACGATGTCAGCTTCCGCCTTCACTCCCGCTTCCGTGTCCTCCCCTCTCAAAACCCTAACAATAACAAGACCCTTCGTTTTCTTCCCCAGAAAACCTCGCCGTGTCAATCTCAGATGCAAACCTGGCTCCGCCGCCGTTTCCGTCAGGTCCCTCTTCAGTGGCATCGTGGAGGAGGTGGGCCGGATCCGCCACCTCGGCCCCACTCCCGCAGGCGACGGCGTCGAGCTCAGCATCTCCGCCTTCACCGTCATCGACGGCGTCAGTCTCGGCGACTCCATCGCCGTCAACGGCACGTGCCTCACCGTCTCCCAATTCGACCCCTCCCACTTCACCGTCGGGCTCTCCCCCGAGACCCTCCGCAAGACCTCGCTCTCCGGCCTGGGCCCCGGCGACCCCGTCAACCTCGAGCGGGCTATACAGCCGACCTCCCGCATGGGGGGCCACTTCGTGCAGGGTCACGTGGACTGCACGGGTGAGATCGTGTCGGTGGATCCCGAGGGGGACTCGCTGTGGGTGAAGGTGAGGGTTGAGTCGCCGGAGATAATGAGGTACATCGTCCCCAAAGGGTTCATAGCGGTGGACGGGGCGAGCCTGACGGTGGTTAGGGTCTATGAGGAGGAGAATTGTTTTGATTTCATGCTGGTGGCTTATACTCAGATGAAGGTGGTGATTCCCTTGAAGAAGGTTCGCGATAAGGTCAATTTGGAAGTGGATATACTCGGGAAGTATGTGGAGAAATTGCTCAAGGGTGGCTCTGTGGTCACTTCGTCTGCTTAATTCTTCAACAAGAGGTATTGGATTTTGATATCCTTAGCATTTTATTTTACTTAACGAGAAATTGGTGGACTTTTGGTATCTTTTATGTGATTTGATATGAAATAATGGTTGCAATACTTGTTTGCCTGGAAAAATCAGAATGTTTATTACACTTATTGTGAGGTGGAAGCGGAAATTTGTATCTTTTATTGCATGTTTTGATATTATGCAATTCCGAAAGATTTTGACTTACATCTACTATAAAATTTCAAGTGTCTGTGTTTCTCTGATAGAACAAAATTTATGATTTGAGTATTAGTATGTATGCACATCACTATGTCTGAGACTACACTCAACAGTTGTGGTCTTCTTATTAAAATTCTACTTTGCACCTGTTTGGTTGTTCTGAAGTTTGAATTGATGAGCAAATTGTTGTTCAACGTCGATCTAAATTTTAAAACTTTAAATTAGGTCATATGTACTCCTAGGAAGTTGCCTTTTCAGCTAAAATCCAAATGCAATCTGCGTACGCCTTGTAGTTAGCATACTTAGAGATGTGGAGTTGCGGAGTGGGTAGTGTTTAGACACAACGAGGAATGACAATAGAAGTACAAAACATTTGTGCACCTGGTGGTTGAGATATGGACAATCTTCTGCTGTTGGGTGTCATGTAGAAATCGGCAACTACCGCATCTTATTTTAATATCTCAATCCAGGACCATTTTATTTTGCCCCTGGTCCTGGAAGATCCTTATGTTGCCATTCTTTCTTAACCATGTTAACCCTAGTGGAAATACGAAGCTCCTTCAATGGGAGTTGCTCATCGAAATTGCAAAACATGAACATAGATTCAAGCGTGATAATCACAACGACTTGAAGATAGAAGCGTAATATGTGTTCTGAATGAAGGCATGCTAATTTGCATCAGATTTGGGATCCACAGTGGAATATTACTGATTGTGGTAGGGCACTGGATTATAATTTGAACCCAAGGCGATTCAAACTCGAATGGAAGGTGTGGCATAAATCTTTGATGAATCATAGAGTACATCTAAAAATGCAGGAGACCAAGACAGAAAGATTTAGACACCTCAGATAAGAGCATAAAAGAATACTAAAATGTATACTATAGCATTTGAAAACATTAGCTAGTTTCCTACATGTTGGAACAAGGTTTACTGAGTGTTCCAATGAGGTTCCCCTTGTATTTCATTTGTGTACCTACTATCTTAGAAAACGAAGAAAGATGCTTAACTTCAATTTGTCTTGTATTTCATAATGCATATCTTGCGCTTCCTAAATTTTAGATTGTATGATTAGTTCTGTCCCAATTCTGGAAAGACATTGTGAACGTGCTTCTGTGCTGACCTGTTTCTCAATGTGGAAAGAGTTCGGTATCGATAACCTCCCCATTTTGTCTTACGTTTTCTTGACTATCCCCCATCACCAACAATTTGAAAAGTTAACATGCCATTGACACAACTTTTCTTGAAACCAATCCTCAAGTTATGATCTTCGTGGAACAAGTCTTCCTTTGTTCTTACATTATAAGGAATGATCTCCTCCATTACAGATAAACTGAACTTCATTGCAACCAAATCTGAGGTTCTCTTCTTTAACTCTCTACACCCTCAATATTTCTTGCGACTCTGGTGGTTTCCCTGGTTTTGTCATTTGAGTAATGCAGTTAGGAGAAGGGCCAATGACTTCAGTTGCAGGGTATGATTCACTCCAAACTGGGGACTAATGTGATGATTGTAGGTGTTTTATGGAAAGATGTAAGGTGTGTGATTGGACACGTATTATGAACTTCCTAGGTAAGTAACTAGTGAAACAAAATGTTAGGAGATGATTAGAGTCCTGAAGAGGTTACTAGCAAAGAGTGAAACGGTGGAGTCAGGTTGTAGAAACAGGGCTTGAAGAAGAAACACAGTTCACAATATGAAAAACTTTTGTTTTCACACTTCTGGGATGTTTTTATTGTTTACTCCTTGAAAATTCTTAATTTGTATATGTATCACACTTCAGAAGTTTGAATGTTCATGCAACTGGAAATTAGACATTTTTCTTCAATAAAAATTTTAAATTTGAACCTTTATACATACAAATGAAAGTTGAACCTTTCATTTTCAACACTTTATTTCAATAATTTGTTGTCAAAAGTGTAAATGAATTTTAAAAATTTGTTCTTTTCATATGTTGAATTATTTGCTGCAAAGAATGGGACCGATGTGAGTCTCTGTTGAAGTCTGATTTGCCAATGGTTGCAGCTAATTGCTTGCATAAATGTCTGCAATCAGCAACCAATAGTTGAAGCATGAGCAGTGATCAGCTTGCTGATCCTTTCAAAATGATGAATAACTGTTAAACTAGTAACAAGTTTCGTCAATGCCAAACTGAACACAAACATGCTCCATTATAATCTGATGAATAAAGAGTTGTATTTTATCACAAAAGCTGACGCGGAGTGAAATGAGATTAAGGATGTGATGGAAGAATTTGGAGAAGAACTAATATTATTTTCAAAAACTAAAAAATGAATTATGTTATAAGCTTTTCATCCCAGAGATGGAATGACCATCAACTTCTACATCTAGATTTCTTTGGATCTCACATACATGTGATTCCTCATCTACTTTCACACATTTGTATAACATATTTTAACGCTACATATTATAACATATAACACATTTTCAAGCTGCAATTTTTATTTAATCGCTCATAGTTAAAAGTTCAACTATAGAACTATATCTATATTACATTTGACAACTGTTTTTGAATCCTAGGGCGGACTAGGACAAGCTGACTAAGACAAATGTGTTGATAGAAAGACGGCTCAGATTTAATCTTGAGGAATGAATAGCTAGGATTTGAGTTTGTGAAAATTTTTGAAGGAAAAACCATTTCTAGGGAAATGAAATTTTCCGAGGAAATGAAAATTTTTGGGGAATGAAAGTAGCAGAGTACACGCAATTAATGCATTTGAGAAAAAACTTTAACTTGCACTTAATACTACAGATCGAATGATCTCTCCCTTAACACGGGGCTCACCGTATCTTCGACGCATGGGGCAACAAGATGAGAATAATTTCCCGTGCTGAAAATGCCCGTTAAATTTTTTACGCTAATTTATTGTTCCGCGCTGAAGGCGCCTGCGTCGAATTTGTTGCTCCGCGTCGAAGATGTCCGTGCCGCTAAATATTTTTATGCTAATTTATTGTTCCGCAAAATTTTGGCTATGTAAATAATTTTTTGAGCAACAAAAATTTTGCGGAGGAAAATCTTAAATGAGCCGTGCCTGCGGGCACGAGTTATGACTAGTATATTTATAAAAGAAACAAACTCCTATTTAAACTCATACTCAAACTCTTAAATAAAATAAATTAAAAGAGGTTTCTTTCGAAAGAAAACTTAAAGACGTTAAAAAATAATTCAAAAAAGACTCGAATAAAGAAATATAAAAGGACTCACATATGTTATAAAGTTAAAATATACTCTAACTTTAAAAGGCTAATCAAAATCCAAACTAGATTCTCACCAATTCTTACTGACTTTGAAGATTCACCTTCCAGTGAATGATGAAAAAAGAGCACAACTTGGCAAAACTAAACAGTCATCTTTACCATGGTGCATGTGGTGGATGAGAAATCAATACCATTGACAAATAACTGTCAACAAACTCTTGTGAAACAGTCAACTCAGTCACGTTGGCATCAATTCTCGATAGAGCTCATCAAGAACATATACAATGTGTGCTATGCCTTCCTATAGGTTTCAAAGTGAACCTCTTCAAGTAAACTCTAGTCATTCTATCACATTTACATGCAAATTTTTGCAAATTTTTATTAGATTTTGTAATGAATTGTGAACATTATCATTAATTGCTGGAATTTTGCAAGGCTCGGAATGTAGGATACTCATGTGATATGCATGATGATTAGGGAATGCACTAGGCCCATGATCAATTCATAACTCTAGAGAACTTAGGACCACGGGGCGAAGCAATTTTATTTGCAACGTATTAGTGACCAACCCACTCTTTTAATTTCTAAGTACAGTTTTTGGTAAGCTAGGAATCTATATAATTCTTTTTCATTCAAATATGAATGTGTATGTGTTGGTTTATATCAGTCAAAATATGAACTATTTAGATTGTACAACCAAGATCTACCTAAAAAATTATGTGCGCCATCTATTAGTAAAATATCACACTAGATGCGATTTTTGTTGGGGATCCTGAATGACAAGTAGAAAATACTAGAGGGCATGAATTATCTTTAAAAAATTCTAATATTTTCTACCTAAAAGATCCACTTAAGTTACCAAGATAGATCATTAATCAACAATATATCCTTGCAAACTTCAGAAGAATTTGCAGTAATACTTGCGAGAATAAAATCAATCACACAATAACAAACGGAAACACAATCGATTTTATACTGGTTCGGTTAACTCCCGACCTACGTCTAATACTCAAGCCAATACTGCTCAAGATTTTCATTACAACTTGCAAACTACAAGAATAGTATAACCTCGTACACACCACTACCCAGTGTTAGGAAATCCACTCAAACAAACCTTGAGTGTAACCATATCAAACCTGAGTGTAACACTTTTTCTCTTACAACACAAGAGAGATATACTTACAACCTTGGTGCGTTGATGAACAATTTCCTATAACATGCGATGAAGCACAAATTATAATAGTGAAAATTAGGATTGAATATCTGACTTAAGATATGAAAATCAGGAATTAGAGATCTAGGAAATTTGGCCAAGAAAACAATATGAAAGCTATGAAGTATGAATGCCAAAATGTGGGATTTTTCTTTGAAAGCTTTTTACTCAATAATTTTTCTCTTTAAAGATTATGAATATTTTTGATGTAAAATCACTGGAATAATCCTTTATTTATAGATCAAAATCCTATAAAACAAATACCCAAACCCCTTTCAAACAGCTAAAAACGGCTAGTTGCGTAAATTCTGTTCTGGGCAATGATAACATTATTAGTTGACTAGTGCACATTTGTTAGGCGACTAATGACAGTTAGTTGACTAATCATAGAGTTCTAGTCGACTAGTCAGTCATATTAGAAAACTACAGAAGTCCATGTTTTATATTAGTCGACATGTGTTCATCAGTTAGTTGACTAATGATGCTATTAGTCGATTAACTGGGTAACATTGGTCGACTAATCTGACATGTCATGATTTTCAGGTTCTATTAGTCGACTAGTATAAGCAATTGGTTGACTAATAAACACAAAAATACATTGTTTTGGCCTTAAAATTTAGGAAAAATATAAGAGATGTTTTCAAAACTTTTCAATTTTTTTCTAAAGATTCCTAAGTGTGTGAAGTGTTCCATCAAGACTTTAACAATGGAATCTAAGACAAGAAAATAAATACTTCAAACATTACAATTTACTTTGAGTTCTTCATGATGCATGCTTGAGATCTTCAAGCTTTTGCCTTGATTCTTCTCTTACTTTAGTCCTTAACCTTGAACACCTTCACTAAACTTTGTTGTTCTTTTTCTTCTTAAATATGTATTCATAATGTTAGCATATGTTTGCTTATCATCAAACATATATTGAGGGGACTCAATATTCAATATTCATTGAGGTGACTCAATATTCAATATTCTTTCCTTTTTGATAATCAAACATATGTCTGCTTATCATCAAACATATATTGAGATGACTCAATATTCAATATTCTTTCCTTTTTGATGATGACAAATATATAATAAATAAAATATTTAAAATATACTTACTTTCCCTGTAAATATGCATTTTAGACAATCAATTTAAAGCTCCCACTACATCATTGCAACAATAATAAGCATGTTTCCTTATATTTTATATGTATGAATCAATGTGTTATATGAATATCTAAGTTAAAACATTCAATTATACATTGTTTTTTTTAATATAACCAATCATTTATGTCATGGGTGCACTATAACCAATATTATATAATTGATATCCACGGGATGGAGACAAACAATGTATAACATATTATTAATGCAAGTGCAAGTTACTCATAAATACATCTTCATTATATATATTTTATCATATTTTATGTCATTTTATTTCTCCCCTTTTGTCATTAGCAAAAAGAAGGGAGTGACTCAATATTCAGTTTGAAATCAAAGAATGTGTCAATAGTTCATTCTCATTGAAGAATTTGTTGAAAACTTAATTTCATTTTGGATGACATACATGAGTCCAAAAAATGTCAATGCATCATATCATGTAACTCTAAAAAATCACATAAGCACGTGTATCATAGTTATAACACCTTATGTACATCAAAATATCATGCATGCACTGTGTAAAATAACTAAAGAGAAATTTGAGATATGTAAAACAAAACTAAATTATTCACACAAGAGATTTAAGATCATACATAACATTTTGAATTAAGTTTTCAGAGACAATATTGAATTAAAAAATGACAAGGTGACAATATATCAATGCTGCAAGGTGTCACAAAGTCATATCCATAAAACAATTTTTAATTTAGTTGAAAATTCAATATATCATAAAATCATATGATAATGTATTAAATTATTAATATATGTCAAATTATGACTATATAAGTGTGCGAGTGAATCATTTTCATTATGTGTTATAATCTATTGTTTCACATTATCATATCTTCACAATATGTTATATCAATTATGAATTAAGAGATAGCCTATCACAATTGATAACATACCAATCAAAATATTTAAATAAATTCAAAAATACACTCCCTGACTTCAACATGTTCTCTACTGACTTGATGATTTCTAACATTCCTCTCCATGGAATCCTGATACCAATTGTAGTTATTGGAAGTTACATCGAGTGGTATGCTTTCTCCTTATTTTTATTATGAGTACATGAAAAAGTCGTACAATTTGGTACCCTTTTTATCTTGTATCCCTGGGGTTAGCTATATGGATTAAATAATTTTGAAAACTGCAATATAGATCAGAAAAATTAATACACAGTCTGGAAGGTTTTTTATGCAAATTAGTTGACTAGAGAACATTCATTAGTCGACTAACTGATCATTAGTCGACTAATAAAAGTAAAGTGGCCGACTAATCTCAGAAAACATAAAACATAATCATGTCCGACAATTCATAGTAGAATTAGTCAGCTAGTGTGTATGCATTAGTCGAGTAATCTGTAATACGTGCAGATTAACTTGAATGTTTTCATGACTAATTATTATATGATTGATTTAAATAATCATTTTAAACTTATTATTATCAATTAATTTTCTTACAATTTGATCTAAATTTATTCTATTTTATATAAGGTACCTAGAAAATTTATCAGTGGGGTTTTTAGGGTACCTTATTTTTGGTTTCATTAAAAATTTCATTCTATTAGAAACCAAATCCATTTTGGTTGGGTTTTCCAGTATTTACATATTTATAATTTTTGAAATAATGTATATTTTCCATCAAATTATTGATGTATGTATTATGCATTCTATTTGACCTATTTTTAGGTAACCACAAGGTAATTATATGATTTTCATTTTCTTTAATTACTTGTGGCTTATTAGGCTTAGAGTTGTTCATGCTATGTAAACTATGGTTTTTGTTCTTGTTTTCTCTTGTAAATTTGGTGTACATAAGCATGATTTTGTTTGACCTTGTAATTAATATTTTGATTAAACTTATTATAACCTAAACCAAATTTGTTATTAGTTATATTTTGAGAAGATAATATTTTTTTAAATTCCCGTTGCCTTTATTAAACTTATTTACATTTTATAAAGTCAGCATATCTTAATTTTATTGTAGATATGCTTTTGTCTAGTTCACGTAGTTTAGTGCCTAGGTCTTTACATTCATTCCTAAGCAAGTTGTTCTCATCTTCTAATTTTTGATTATCATTGTCTAATTTCTTATTAATTAGAAAATGTCTTCTATGTTAGAACAATTAACTTCACTATTGGGTAAATCAATTTCTTCTTTTTACTTCAGATTTTCTTCGTCTAACTTCTTGTTAGTTTGTGAAATGTGATCATTAATAGAACACTTTTCATGAAACCTTTTTATTTTTAAGGGTTCTTTTATTATCTTCTTATGTTGGTCAATAAGTTCATGGAAAGCTTCTTTCCACTTACTAACATTTTCACTATCAGAATCAGAGCCAGAATCAGAACTTTTCTCTTTATTCGTATGTGTCATGAAGCACATATTTGCTCTTTCTCCTTTATTTTCTCTTCGTCGTCGGATGAGGAATCTGAATTGTCACATGCCACAAGTGTCTTTTTGTATCTCCTTGACTTTTTAACCATTGGAGGCTTTGTTCTTTGTCAATGGACAATCCTTGTTATAGTGCCTTGGCTTATTACATTTATAGCACAAAACAGATTCTTTAGATAATATATGCTTATTGGACTTGAATATACCTTTCTTTAGGAGGCTTTTGAATTGCCTCGTTATCAGCGTAATTTGTTCTTTATCTTTGCTTTCTGAGTTCTTCGTCTCTGAGGAGGCCTCAAAAGCGAGTGCTTTTTTCTTGCGTTGTTCTTGTTGTTTCTTTATTCAAGTTGTAGCTCGTATGCTATGAGATTTCCAATTATATCATCTGTGGTAAGCTAGTGGAGATCATATGCGTTCTCTATTACGGATGTCTTTTTCTCCCATTTGGGTGTGAGTGATCGAAGGGTCTTTCGTACTAAGTCTGCTTGTTTATAGATCTTGCCTATTCCGACAAGAGAGTTGGTGATTTCCGTCAAGCGCGTGTACATGTATTTTATAGATTGTCCTTGCATTTGAAGAGTTCTAACCTGTGTTAAACAAAGAAATTTTTGTTTCTTTTACTTTGTTAGTCTCTTCATGTGTTACCTCAAGGACGTGTCATATTTGGTGTGTCGTGTCGCCATAGAAACACAATTGTACTTAGTGTTATCAAGTACACAAAACAACACGATCATGGCTTTGGCATTCAAAGAGTCTTTGGCTTTCTCTGCCTCGGTCCATGAAGTGCTTGTTGTTGGTAAGGGGTCTCTACTACACTCCACAAGTCATATGTGACGAACTTGAGATATATCATCATTCTGTTCTTCCAAGATCTGTAGTTGATCTCATGAGCATAGATGGACGAGTGATTGATTGATCCTCTGGAAATTGTGATACGTAGCTTGTTGAAGTCATCCTTCTCGTCGTGTTCTGATACCAAGTGTTGTGGATCCTGAATGACAAATAGAAAACACTAAGGTGGGTGAATAGTGTTTAAACTTCTAATATTTTTGACCTAAGAGATCCATTTGAGTTACCAAGATAGATCATTAATCAATAATATATTCTTGCAAAGTTCAGAATAAGCAGTAGAATTTAATGCAATACTTGCAAGAATAAAATCATCTCACAATAACAAACACAAACACAATCATTTTATACTGGTTCGGACAACTCCCGACCTACGTCTAATAATCAAGCCAATATCGCTCTAGATTTCTAGTATAACTTTCAAACTGCAAAAATAGTACCTCATATACACCATTACCTGGTGCTAGAAAAACTCACTTGAACAAACATCGAGTGTATCACTATCAAATCTGAGAGTAATCCTTTTCCTCTTACAATACAAGAGAGAAATACTGACAATATTGTTGCGTTGATGAACAATTTTCTATTGTCTGTGATGAAGCACAAAGTGTATTAGTGGTTATTAGGATTGGATCTCTAACTTAAGTTATGAAAATCACGGATTAGAGATCTAGGAATTTGGCCAAGAAAGTATGATGAAAGATTTGGAGTATGAAGGTCAAAATGAGGGATTTTTCAAAGTGTTTTGCACAAACAATTCTTCTACTTAAAAATTATGAGATTTTCTTGATGTAAAATCTGAGACAATTCTTTATACAACAGATTCCCTAAAACCCCTTCAAACGGTTAGAAATGGTTAGTTGCGTACATCTCGTTCTGGGTAAATGTTACATTATTAGTCGACTATTGCACATCTTAGTCGAATAATTTTATAGCTCTAATTGACTAATCAGTCATGTCAGAAACTACAAAAGTCTCTGTTTTATACTAGTTGATCAGTGTTCATCAATTAGTCGATTAATGATTAGTCGACTAATTGTGTAACATTGTCGACTATCTGACATGCTGATAAGCCATTATTTTCAGGTTTTATTAGTCGACTAGTCATTAATTGATTGACTAATCATTATTTTTAGAAATAAATAGCACTGACGGGTAATTGAGATCAATGTTACCTAAAAATGCTAAACCTACTATGATCGATGATCTGGATCATAGGTTCGGAATTGTGGTATATTAGTATTTGGAATAGTAGAATCAACATTTTGGATAAGAGGAAGGAGAAGATTACACTATTCAAGGATATTGCAGCAAATGTTATTATCGCTCTTCGTGATATTGAGCGGGATCATCCTTCAGCGATTACCCCGTTCTCCAATTTGGGGCTTCCTAGACACGTGAATTTTTTTTTTGTGAATTTATTCTATATATACTTTTTGTCTCTCTAGTTGTGACTTGTAGGATATCAATTAGTAGTGGATGACGGCGCTTGTGCCCTCTCCCTCCTCTCTGAGTATCCTACTTGTTACCTCCGAAGGTGAAGTTTTGTATTCGCTTTAGTTTTTTAATAAAGAATCACACTTACTCGTCAAAAAAAACATTCTGGATTGTTAATAACTTTTTAGACGAGCCAAATTATTATCGTCGCCAAGATAAGGTACATCTGTGACAAATTCTGTGATACAAACCATAATGCACCATGTATATGTATAGAAATACAATAACTCTTTAACAATCTTGTAGAAATTTATTTCTTCTACATAATAAATGTTTTCCATTCTTATTTAGCATCCAGTGAAACGTACCCTGTTTTGGATCAATGGCACTCTACGCACTTGTTTTCGTTCAATGTACCAAAATGATCGACATTTCTGATAATCACAATTGAGATGAGGGGATATCATTTACAATGGGGATCAAACACATTTACAGCATAACCGGGCGATGCACTAGTTTGGATATTATTGTAGCTAAAGTTTATTATACATTAAGGGGTAGATTGAAACAAAATTGGACTGTGCTGCAGAAAGAAAAAGTTGCTTTCTAATTGAATGCAAGTCATGATTCTCAAAGTAATTCACCCACATGATTAAAAAAATGTTGCAGAGCACCAATACAGGGATAAATGATTTGTTGTTGATGTTTTAATTGTATCGACGTTCATGGAAATCTTATTCTTAGATTTACATACTGATCTAAAGGTAACATCTATTGCTGGTATTTTATAGCTTAATGTTAGGATCTGACATAAATTCTATCCCTATTTGTCTTCCAGAGGGAACAAAACAAGAACAGATGTCAACCACGCTTCATTAGGCAATGCCATCTACTGATCAAGTTTTCTGATATATTCATTATATTTCAGCTATAGATGTGACAATGGATGAGAGAAAGGATCCAATGTGCCGATACTTACGGAGATATATAAGATTGAGAAAAGAATTTCAAAAACCATTGGAAGACAGGTACATGATTTTGATTTCCTCCGATTGTTCATACAGTTGCACACAGAAGGGATCAAATGTAGTTGGTCTTCACATGGCACTGGCAGCAGTCAGCTATGATAAGGTTATTAAAGATTCTATTGAGGTGTTTCATTAATTTTTTTCTTTGGAAATTATTTTGGTTTCCAGAGTTTGTTTTGATAATGTGGGCCTTTTTGTTGGACAACATCGGATTGGAGCTATGTTGTCATAATTGAACTGGTCCGGATAGATATGAGTTTGATATTTCCGGACCGGTTCACATGATTCGAATCGGGTTTATATATGCGGAGATAATCTTTAACAGTATATTAATTTTATATATAATAACATAGTTTTATTTATCAAATGGCTAAATTCTAAGAAAACCCCCGAACTTTGAAGCGTTTTTGACAAAACCCAAAAACTAGTTAATGCTAACAACCCCCTGGACTTTTTTAAAAAGGAAAGCCCTAATGGCAGTGAACGATGTTAGGGATTACAAAATAAAAATAATAAATAATTCTATATATTGAACAAAATATTTAAATAAAAGAGTAATATTTAAAAACTTATCTATCATTGAAGGAAGAGGTAGAGGTAGTTCATGAAGAAAAAAAATTTTAAAAAAAATTTGTTTTAAAAATATTCTAACATCAGTTCCTGCAGTGAGGAGCTTTCCCAAAAAAGTGAAAGTTTAGGGGGGCTCTTAGCTTAAAACAAATTTTGGAGATTTTATTGAAATGCCTCAAAGTTCAGGAGGTTTTAAGATTTAGCCTTGTCAAATTGAGGGATAAGAACTCATGGTTAGCAGTATGATAACATTTCTAGCTGGCACAGATTCAAGTCCTGGTTTTGCCACCTTACATATCTATTTCATACCTAAAAAATTAAGAACCTGTTTCTATTTGGTTTGGTTGAACTTGCTAGTCCATATGTTTTTAGTTGAACTGGTTGGTTCAAACCGTTTTACTTGGCTATTTTCCAGCTCTCTATTGAACTACACCGGTGAAGCATCCATTTCCAATCGGACCTGGTCAAACATGTCAGTCCGGTCTGGTATTTAAAACATTAGATTGTAGTATAGTGCAATCGCATTTTGTAGCAAGGGTAAATTTCATAAAAACCCACTTGAAATTTAAGGTATTTCGAGAAAACTCTCTTAAACTATGAAACTATCAAGAAGTCTTCTCGAATTTTATTCCTTTCAAGAAAGTTTCTAACACCATTAACGGAAGTTGAGTAATTGCATTTTATTCAGATAGCTCCAATCACCATTTTCAACAATTTAGAAAAAATTAAAAAAAATCAGAATTTCTAAAACAAAACAAAAAACTCAAAGAGAAATTTGAGAAAAAACAAAATTTTTTTAAAAAACACAGAAAAAATCAGGAAAAAAATAAATATTCAAAAATTCAAAAGAGACAAGGAAAATAATTAGAAAATTTCAAATAAAGGAGAAAACAGATTTATGTCAAAAAAAGTTATAAAACCGATATATTTTGGAAAAAAATGATAAAAAGAAAAGCTTAGAAAATTTCAAAAGTAGAAACAGTAGAAAAAAATTTTAAAACAAAAATTGTACATGGAAACAATAAAAAACAAAAAAGAAGCCAGAAATCACAACTTGCATTTTTGTGCAATTTTATATAATTTGTTTAAATTTGCAGGTTAAAAATAATGAAAATTCACATGAGCTATTGCTCATCGTCTTCCTCTTTAAACCACTATAAACCTTAACTTAAAATCTTTCCATGAACCCGCTATGAACCATCATCATTATCTTTCTATGAACACACAATGACCCATTGTCATCCATTAACCCACCATGACTCCTTATCACACATAACATAAAATCCTACATCTTCTCTCCATCATCCTCCATCATCCATTCTCGTCCAAAATTATCCATCATCTATCATCATTAATCCTCCAAACATCTTCAAAATCATCATTATCACCATTCATCTGTGGCGTAACCAGGATTACATTATCTGGGTGAAAATAAAGATGATATAAAGAATATTTTTTAAAAATACCCAAACAAAAAAATTAAATGTTACATGCTTTAGTTATTTATTGATAATAGCTACAAAATAAAATTATACATATATTCAAAATATGATATATAACATATATAATACCTATTTAAGTTGACAAAATATTATCATACATATAAACATGTATTCCTATGAAAATAATATTTAATAAACAAAGTAATAATTAAAGACTAATTTTTCTTACATTAATATATATACGCACACATAAAGAAATAATTATATAAAAAAAATTTTTTACATTAATTTAGAGATATACGAGAGTAAGAGTTAGAGAGAAAAATGTTAAAGTGAGAGGTAATAAGAGAGAAAGAGATGGAAAGAGATGTTGATTATACATAATAATTTTTTTAATTTTTTCTTGCCCTGAGCTGCACTTGACAAGTTGTACACAGTTCCGTCCCTGTGTGCTGCATTAGAATATGAATCAAATCCAAAATAAAAGAAAAGGAAAAAAGAAACACTATTAAGAGGCGAAATACATAGCATACTTTAAAATGCATAATTAAATATGTAGCTAATGTACAAAAGATTTTTTATGCTAAATACATAATTATTTTATGTAAAATATGTAAAATTGCCTTTTATTTAATTTGATTTGGTCTCAATACCGGGGTATATCAAAAAACATATAGTTTCGATAGAAACATATTAGGTAGATTTTATTTCTTTCTTTGAAGTGCAAAACCATACACATAACATCCTACATGCAAAAAAGGATAATAAGTAGCAAATAAAAACAAATAAAAATGTGTTCATCGGAGATTGAACCAAGGAACTCTCATTTCATAAACCACAACTTTAACCATTGTGTCATAGAGAAAGGGTCTGGGTACAAAGTAAATTTTTTAAAAAAATTTCTTGCCATGTGCAGTTGCCTAAGACGACTCCTATGCAGTTCCGCCCTGCCATTCATCATCACTTCACTTCTTGTTACCATGCGCTTCAAAATTCTCCTAAAGCACATCTAAACCAAAAAAAAAATATGTGCATGTAGACGAAGAGGTGTATTTTGATCACAAAAATGATAATGTGACCCATCACAAAAATGATATATGAAGTTAAATGTTGCATCAGTTAACTTATTAGAACTCCCCTCTGTAATGTTTAAAAGGACGATTTACATCTCTTGTGTTTACTGTTGTGTTGACGTAGAGATGTAGTCCGGTGTATTCTACCCTCCTTCGCTATGACTACTTTCCAAAGTAAACAGTTTAGTCCACAATTTTTGATGGCAGTTGCATAAGTGGAAAGAAAATTGACATATTATTTGATTGGAAACTTGAGGAATAGATGTGATAGATTTATTAAAAGAAACTTTAAAGAAGTCTGAGATTATAGAGGAGAGACTCTGTAGCACAGACTATCGTGAAGCCATTTCCTATTTCATAAAAAATTCATCCCACACTTCTCAAATGTGATCTCAATTTTCTGTCTTTTTAAATTTAAAAAAATTTGAACACTTATTGGATTGTTTGCATGTTCATCTTCTACTTTTCTCTTACACGTTTTATATCGCTTACCACACTTTGAAATGTTTGTTATATTTCAGTTATATAGCATAAAGCCAAGAGGACATCCAACACACTGACTGGGATGCCAAAAATAAGATAAATTAAGACTAGTTTTTAGAATACATGCTAAAAATGAAAACAACAAAAAAAATTTAAAATTTTAAAGATATGGGTTTGTAGGTTACATAGTTTTATCAAGTTTGATTTTGAAGTTGAAGACTCTTCACTATTCAACCTTTCACTTTAATATTATTAACTTCTGAATAGTGGTGATGATATCTCAATTTTAATCAAGGATTCTTAATTAATTCATCATTTCTAATTTAAAAGAGTTCATTAGTAAAAACAATTAAATTTTTGAATTAGATAGACTTCCTAATTAACCTAAAAACTTAATTAAATAATGGTTCATTTGGATGCTTGCGATTGGATTACAGTTGTATTCCTAAGTTTTAAAGTTCTTTGGACTTATAATCCAAAAGTTTAGTCTGGATGTCTTAATAACGTTAAAATATATCATTAATTTTTAGTTAAAGTAGCTCTAAAGCTAGAACAAATCCCGTGGATTATAAAAATGAGGTCAAGACAGTCATTTTTTTCCAATTGATTTGCCTACTTTTGGTATTATAATCTTTTGGAATTGTTGTCAAAAAATAGCAGCAAAACCAACAAATCCTTTGGAATACCCCAATCTATAGGAAAATGAAATCTAGGATTAAAATCTTTTGGATTGAGGCAATCCCAACAAGCCCTAATCAATATACTTAGAGTTATTACACTGGAATAATTCATATATTTTATTAAAGTTGACCCCTAATTTAATTATTTTCATATTCAAGTAAGAATTGATTACTAAACAAGAGTGGTCAAAACAAAACTTCAACACCTTCTTATTTCTGACCAAGTATGTCCTAGAGGAGCCAAACTTGAGTGCGTGTGCATCCGAGCCTTTTGAGCCCTCCTCAAGTTGAGTTTGATTCAAGCCGAGCCTGGCGATAGTCAAGCATGTTCATTAGTTTTAGCGGACATATGTTTCAGTTCAAGCTTGGCTCACATTTTATTATTGAACGAGTCCGAACGAGCTTTTACCGAACCGATATCCAGCAGAGCCTATAGCTAATCGGCTCAGTTAGAACACATGTATATCACTGACACATACTTTCTTTTCATATTCTAAGATAACTGCTAGATTCCCAGGTACCAGGAAGTCTCACCTGTGCATGTTATCTACTATCTGTTCCTTCAGCATTCTTTGATATCAAGTATTTGAGCGTGTGCTGCATCGGGATTAGTTTTTAAGGTATACGATCATTAAGATTGAGAACAGAGGCCGACTTGTTCAATTTTGTCGTGTGGTTGTGGTATCCATCCATTTTGGAAAGTTTATCATTGTCACAGCACAGGCGGTGGTCTGGTATCGAGCCTCGTATTTGCTCTCTCCAATGCGAAATTGACAAATCGTGAATCAAAATTGCCACCATTTGATAGCAGTTTTGTTGGCACCAGCGTGTGCAGTCGTGCAGTCGTGTAGTTTATGTAAGTTCCAACCCGTGATTTTGCAGAAGATTGTTTCAATCTTTGTATTATTCGTTGCTCAATTAGTAACACCATGTTTATGCATCGTCTGCCAACTTGGTTTAGTTTCTTAGGTTAATTTTGACAGTGTTTGTGATCCAAGCTTATGCTGTTGGGAATTGCTATGCGAACAGGCCTTTTTTCTCACAAACCGCTTAAGAAATTATTCAATGTATAGACCTAAATTTTTTGAAAAAACACAGCTTAGTTTTTGCACAGTTCACAGGCCGGTTTTCTCAAAACGCCCTCAGTTCACATACTACTTAATGTTTGTTAAGTACGCATACTTTAATTATACATTAATTATTTTTTAAAACACAACTAATTGCTCATTACACAAAGAAGATGGTGGGGGCTGGGGAGGAGGCAGAGGGGGAGAAGGGGGCTGGGGAGAGGAGCGGATGCGAGGTGGACCGGATGGGGGTGCGGATGAGGATGGGGCCGGATGGGGAGGGGGCGGAGGGGGGCTGGGGATGGGGCCGGATGAGGAGGGGGACATCGAGGGAGGGGAAGGGGAGGGGGAGGAGGGCGGCGTGGATGTCAAATATTTAAATTCCTATTTCAATAGAATCAACATGTTAATTTTTTTAATTAACTAAATCAACATGCTTCAAGGTATGTGAAGAGAGGGAGGGAGAGGGAGGGAAGAGTGAACTGAGCAAAAAAAAAAGGTTGTTTTGGCATTTTTGAAAAAGTGTATAATTGTTATTTTGTGAAAATTAAGATGTCTGTGTGAACTGCGCAAAAAGGCCCGTCTGCAAAATTTCATGTGTTTCTAGAGTTGAATCTCATTTAGTAACAAAAATTGAGTTTCTTAAAACTGATGTTTGAAGCCCCTCAATTTTATATGGGATTAATGTAGAGCAGGTGACACATGATCTATTGGATCAGGTGCAAGACACAAAAAGATGGGGCTTACGGAAACAAGCCTATTGAGGGCTTATACTTCTGTCTAAGCATCTGATCTAATGGATCAGATGCCACCTTTTCTACATTAAATCCATCTTATATTAGCAATTGAAATTTCACAAAATCATGGGGAAAAGACTCAAGGTCTGTCTGAATGCAAACCTCTGGTCAGTTTAATCTTAGAACGATATTTTAGTTTTAGAAACTACGTTGCCAAACAATGTGATTGAATGGCTTGCTGGAAAAATTGCACGCTATAGATGGTTAGCAAATTGAAAACACCTTGTTATCTTAAAATTTGAAATTTTGAAATTTGAAAACATCACACGAACCACGTGCGACATAAAGTACCGGCGATCCATCCAGCAAGTGCCACGATGGGTACGACGGGCACGCGGTAAACAGCCGCTCTGTTGTTATTCATACAAATCATTAGGGCCAGCGTGCATTTATTACGGCCGTCGGCCTGCACCAGCGCGAGGTGAGATGGCCTGGCAGCCATCGTGGCCTCCGGGGACCCGTACACGTGTCGCGACTCCAGCTACTCGTGGGTACTGGCCAGAAGTTCTCCAGCTGCGTGACCACACAACCTCGACGAAATCCCCAGCCTCGTGCTGCTCAATGTCAATTACCACCATCGCCCTTCAAGCTTGGGGGATCACCCACACATTGCGAGGGTGTTTCTGGGATTTTACTAACGCCGGTTCGAGAGGGGAAGTGTGCGAGAGTGGGACCCACTTATTGACGCGCGTGAATTCGAATTAACATCGCCTCCCTCTATATATGTTCGTACTGCCCAAAACAGTTCTAAAAATTGGATTTATTTGGGGGAGGAAGAAAGCGAGGAAAAGGTTCCGGATTCGGGCGTCGACATGAAGGGAAGCGGGTCCGTGGTGGCCGCCTCCATGGCCGTCGCAACTGCAGCAACAGCGGTCGCCTCGTATTCGGATCCGATGCCCGATTACGTTTCGAACCCGCAGTCCCACGAGCGCAAGGTGCGTGAATCGCTCTCTCATTTTTTTGGTGTGTTAATTTTTGGGGGAACGATGGCATGATCTTCGTCGATGTCGTTCAGGTGGGGAAGCGGGGCGATGACGTGGACGATCAGCAGAGGGGGCGGTCGGATCCAACGGGTAGATTTGCTCCGAGATTTGACGGGCTGCGGTTTATTGAGACGCTGGTTACAGCTCACCGATGAGCTGAGGCAACGGAGAGGAGATTCGAGACTCTTTCTTGTTTTCTTTTTTTGTAAATGTTTATTGTCGTCTGGCAATTTTCATGGTGATTGGTGTTATCTAAGAGGGGAAAAAAGGAAAATAAAAATAATAAACAACTGTTGATTAGCTGTTGGGGGTTCATGAAGAGCATGTTCTCTAATTGAAAATATTTTTGCGTGAATATTTCACGTCCGGTGGTTGATTTAACTGTCATTGTCAGCTATGGATGAGTCAGCTTAGTTTGGATTTATTTCCTAGACTCTTTTTTTTTTAAATTTTTTCGAGATTTGGTATGCATAGTCTTGATTCGATTGTTGGTGATGATGTAGAGAGTTGGATGGGTCAAAACACAATCAATAAAAAACGTTAGTAAGCCAAACCTGTTTTAACTCATTCTATTTAGGGAATTGCTACTCGCATGAGTTTGTCACTTATTTTCAAGTTTGTCATTCGAATTATTTGCTGCGCACAACCTGGACAAAATTTCAAAATTGTCCCTGCACGGTAATTAAAATGGCCGAACGGCGATTGCCACCTCTGTAGCTCCCTCCGTCGACCTTTCCAATCCCGCCCATTCCCTCCTCCCCTTCGCCAACCTTCCTAGTCTCACCTCCTCCAACCTTCCCAGCCCTCCTTTCAAATAAGCGGTCATGCGCACGGTAAAAACAACCGTGCATGTAGCAATTCCCTTCAATTTTTTTCGTTTTCTTTTTTTTTTTTTTTGCTTAAAATATTATATATTTTATCATTCATGGTTTAATTTGAACTACACAGTAATCGTAGATGGGGCTCATCTCGAGTTTGGCTCATTGATGCTTTTGTTGCTTATGGTGTGTTGATTGTAGGTCAGATATAAAGAATGCATATTCGGTCCATTCACGTCCACATGTCCATTACGTTAGCAGTTTGGTGGAAAAGATTCGAGTCCGGAAAGTAAATGTAAGCATGTGCATAGCGAATAAAAGCATGGAATTTGACATTTCCGTTTTCAGTTAGAAAATTTTCAATATCATGATGTAAAGATGTTCTTTTAATTTCTCCCCCGCAATCCAAACATTTACTCTGAAATATCACATTATGTGTGTCAACACACAATTTTATATATTTCTGATTTCGCTTGACATCCGCACTTTTAGTTAAAATTTGAATCGTGTTGAGAATCGTCATCTATGGTGGACGCCATAGACTATATTTATATAGAGTAACTATTACAAATAAAAGAATACAAAGGGGCTTTTACATTCATGGTTACATCATGGTTGGATACCAAGGGTCTTGGATACCAAAGATCCCAAGACAATTCATAACACTTCCCCTTATCCATCCATTATTGTAAACTAGACATATGAATGCTTCAGGATTCATAGTGTTTATGAGTATCACGAGGGATGGATACTTATGGATCTTGAATTAAAGAGCACAAGTCTCTTTAACTTCCCCTGTTTTGTGGATATCATTTCGGGTAGATACTTTTGGATCCAGAGCTAATGTGGTTGCCTCGTTAAAACCTTTTGGCTATGGAAAACACATTGGGAAAACTCATACCAAAGTGAAAAAAGAACAACACAACATTTAACCCCCCCTGAGATGTACAAGCTTCTGGCTAGTAGATCTCTTAGTTGTCTC
This sequence comes from Scilla litardierei, assembly GCA_030789695.1. NCBI lineage: Eukaryota > Viridiplantae > Streptophyta > Magnoliopsida > Asparagales > Asparagaceae > Scilla > Scilla litardierei. The sequence goes on from CM061136.1 coordinate 170,073,318, forward strand.
ATCCCAATCCCACTTACAAGTTTACTAAAAGTACATCGAGATAGTGCTTTAGTAAATAGATCTGCAAGGTTGTCACAAGATTGAATCTGCTGCACTACGACCTATTTCCCCTCTTGTAGCTCGTGCGTCCAGAAGAATTTGGGGGAGATGTACTTCGTCCTGTCACCCTTAATGTAACCAGCTTGTAGTTGAGCTATGCATGTTGCATTGTCTTCAAACACAGTGGTTGGCTCAAGGTCATCAGTCTTCAAACCAGTTATCACTAGGATGTAGTGAATGACTGATCGTAGCCAGACGCATTCTTTGCTTGCTTCATGGAACGCTAAAAGCTCAAAGTGATTGGATGAGATTGCTGTCGTAGTCTGTTTCACAGATTTCTAGGAGATAGATGTCCCTCCATAGGTGAACACAAAACCAGTCAGTGACTTTTCGGTGTGGGGATCGGATTTCTAACCTGCATCTGCATAACCAAGCAAAGTGGAGGATACACCTTTCAGGTAATATAATCCCAGGTCAATTGACCCTTGAAGGTAGCACAGAAGATGCTTAACTCCGTTCCAATGGCGCTTTGTGGGAGCTGCACTATATCTGGCTAGTAAGTTAACTTCGAACGATATATCGGGACGCGTGCAATTTGTCAGATAGAGAAGTGCTCCGATGGTACTTTGGTAAGGTACTTCAGGACCAAATATATCTTTCCACTCTTCCAGCGGACGGAAGTGGTCTTTATGTACATCCAAAGATCTTACGACCATTGGTGTACTCAATGGATGACATTTATTCATGTGGAATTTTTCAGCAATTTCCTTGTATATGTGGATTGATGTAATATGATACCATCGCTGAGATATTCAATCTGTACGCCAAGACAATACTTTGTTTTGCATGTCATTTATTTCAAAAGTCTTTGTTAGGCTTTCAGATATTTCAGTTATCTCTTCATGAGATCCAATGAGATTAAGGTTGTCTACGTAGAGGACGATTATTACAAATCATCTTCCCTTTGATCTTATAAGGATGCAAGTGCAGACTTCATTTTTGATGAATCCTTGTTTTACAAGGAACTCACTGAGTCTGTTATACCACATTCTTCCCAATTGTTTTTTACCATATAATGATCTTTGTAGCTTAACAGAGTAGATGTCCTGAGAGTAGATGTCCTGATGACTATCTTTTATCTATGTAGATAGTTTAAAGCCATCTGTGAGTTTTATATAGATATCTTTATCTATATTTCTATATAAATATGCAGTCACAACACAATACTTCTATATTCATAACAAATCGGATTTTTTTCCCTTTTTCATCTCATTTTTTTTTCATTCTATTTGCATTTTTGAACAAAACACAATACTGTTAGAGAGTAATATGACTCAAGAGAGAAAGAGACAAGATTTTTCTTAGCAAAAGAATAAGTCACAATAGCTAAGAGCCATGGTGCTCTATTTATATATCTCATAGTGGGGAGGCCAAAAGCCTCTAGGAGACCAAGGGTCCCCATTACTCTAAGTAATGGGGGCCTAATGAATGGGTAATGAAGGAGGGGAGGCCAAAGGCCTCCCTCATTCATAACACTCCCCCTTACACATTCATCACTTCGGTCTCAGCTACTGAGGCAAGGGGTGGATACTTCTGGATCCAGAGTAAGTGTGTTTGCCTCGTTAAAACCTTAGCTGTGGAAAACCCAGTGGAAAAACCCAACAGCTTAAGGAAAAAGAGTGCAACCCACATGTTACTCCCCCTGATCCGTACAAGCTTCAGGCTTGCAGGTCTTTCAACTGTCGCATACCAATGTTCTTTACAAGCTTTACAAAAGTACATTTAGGCAATGCCTTAGTAAAAAGATCAGCTAAGTTGTTGCATGACTGGATCTGTAGAACTTCAATCTGCTTGTCGTTCTTCTGCTCGTGCGTCCAGAAAAACTTGGGAGAAATGTGTTTTGTCCTGTCGCCTTTGATGTAGCCCTTCTGAAGCTGAGCAATGCATGCGGCGTTGTCTTCGAATAGGGCAGTAGGCTCCAGATCACTGGTCTTCAGGCCAGTGGATTGGAGGATGTGTTGGACGACGGAGCGTAGCCAAAAACATTCTCTGCTCGCCTCATGGATCGCGATGAGCTCTGCATGGTTGGAAGATGTAGCAGTAGTGGTTTGTTTTACCGATCTCCAAGAGATAGCAGTACCTCCGTAGGTAAATACAAAACCTGTTTGAGATTTTGCCGTGTGCGGATCAGAGAGATAACCTGCATCAGCATAACCAAACAATTTGGGGGAGGCACCTCTCTGGTAGTAAAGTCCAAGATCAATGGAACCCTGAAGGTATCGCAGAAGATGCTTTACTCCGTTCCAGTGGCGCTTTGTGGGCGCAGCACTGTGTCTGGCTAGTAGATTAACTGTAAACGCTATATCGGGACGCGTACAGTTAGCCAGATATAGAAGTGCTCCAATGGCACTGAGGTAGGGTACTTCAGGACCCATTATCTCCTCCCCCTCTTCCAGTGGCCGGAAGGGGTCCTTATGTACATCTAGTGATCTTACGATCATAGGAGTACCTAAAGGATGACATTTATCCATATGAAACTTGCGTAGAAGTTTCTTTGTATAATTAGATTGGTGTAATAGGATTCCACCTCTTAGGTGTTCTATCTGTAAGCCAAGACAATACTTTGTTTTGCCTAGGTCTTTCATTTCAAAAGTATGTTTAAGGCTTTCAGATATCTCTTTGATCTCTGCAGGAGATCCTATGAGATTTAAGTCATCTACATATACAGCTATGATGACAAATCCTGTTCCCGTTCTTTTGATAAAGATACACGGGCAGACTTCGTTATTCGTGAATCCTTGCTGTGCAAGAAAATCACTTAGTCTGTTATACCACATCTTGCCCGATTGTTTTAGACCATATAATGATCTATGTAGCCTTACAGAGAATACGTCCCGAGGTATCTCTTTCATCTCTGGGGGTAGATTAAACCCATCAGAAAGTCTCATATAGATATTTTTATCTATATCGCCATATAGATATGCAGTCACAACATCCATGAGCTGCATTTCTAGGCTTTCCAGAGAAGTTAGGCTGATTAAAAATCGGAAGGTGATCGAATCCATGACCGGGGAATACGTATCTTCGTAATCAATCCCCGGTCTTTGGGAAAATCCCTGGGCTACAAGGCGTGCCTTATAGCGAACGATCACATTATTTTCATCTCTTTTTCTTATGAAAACCCACTTATATCCCACAGGTTTTACACCTACTGGTGTTTGGACTACTGGTCTAAAGACTTTGCGTTTCAAGAGTGAGTCCAGCTCTACTCTTATTGCCTCGTCCCACTTTGGCCAATCATCTCTGCGTTTACATTCCGCTAGAGATCGTGGTTCGACGTCATCGTCATATTCAGTGACGTGAACGGCAATATCGAACGCAAAATCGTCGTCGACGACTATGCTATTTCTGTCCAGTACTTCTTCAGTACGTACAAAATTTAATGATGTTTCTCCTATTGTTTCCTCTGCTGGGGAAATCAGGAGGGGAGAAGTAGCTGGTCTGAGCTCAGCATCCTGTGGAGGGATAATCTTAGTATCGCCAGGAGTCTTCCTCTTTCGAGGAACTTTATCTTTTGAACCTGGTGGGCGTCCTCTTTTCATTTGAGGTACAACCAATTCTGCTGCCGGTGGGCTGCATCCATCTATGGGGATGTCAATCCTAGCTGGCGTATTGGCAGCAGGGACGTGTGAACGGACAATCTTCTGGTTGTCCGTGAATTTATCCGGTAAAAGATGTACTGTATTTTGGATGTGAAGGATCTTCAGGATCTCATCTTCACACAGATTAGTACGCGGATCATATAGGGACAAAGACTTCTGGTCCCAACTAATGGTCTCAGAAGCTTCTGGCTTCTTAGACTGTGTGCCCAGTTTTGGAAAAAATTTCTCATTAAATTCGCAGTCTGCAAAACGTGCCTTGAATGCGTCACCCGTCAGGGGTTCAAGGTATCTGATAATAGAGGGTGAATCAAACCCAATATATATACCTAGACGACGCTGAGGACCCATTTTGGTCCTCTGCGGTGGTGCTATTGGGACATATACCGCACAACCAAACACTCTCAAATGAGAGATATCCGGAGGTGCGCCGTATGCTAGTTGCATCGAGGATAAAGTGTGACCTCCAGAGGGTCTTATCCTAATAAGTGATGCGGCATGTAAAATAGCATGCCCCCAAGCATCCACAGGCAACTGGGATTGCATAAGCAATGGACGTGCAATCCATTGGAGTCTCTTTATAAGGGACTCAGCTAATCCGTTTTGGGTGTGAACATGTGCTACAGGATGTTCAACTTCAATACCCGTTGCCCGGCAATAGTCTTCGAAGACTTGTGAAGTAAATTCTCCCGCATTATCAAGACGTAGTTTCTTGATTTGGTTATCGGGGAAATGAGCACGCAACCTTATTATTTGTGCCAATAGCTTTGGAAAAGCTAGGTTGCGGGTGGACAAGAGGCACACATAAGACCATTTAGTTGATGCATCAATCAGTACCATGAAGTACCGAAATGGGCCACTTGAGGGGTGAATAGGCCCGCAAATGTCACCATGAATTCTCTCAAGGAAGCCAGGAGACTCTAATCCCACTTTCAGGAGGGATGGTCTCATTATAAGTTTTCCCTTGAAACAAGGGAGACATGGAAATTCACCCTTTTGAAGAATCTTCAGGTTCTTCAATTTGTGTCCACGGGATTCAGAGATGATGCGTCGCATCATTGCTGTTCCAGGGTGACCAAGTCTATTGTGCCAGAGTTCGAACTCTGGCAAGGATTGGCACGTCTGGTGCTCAGTCATATTGGCTTCTATTGGTTGAATGTATGTTTGGTAGAGACCCGACGGGAGTCCCTTGAATCGTTCGCAGATGATCTTCCGATCATCTTTCTGACGAGTTACATACAAATATTCAACCGTATTTTCATCTCTGGTTTCTAAGTGATATCCGTTTAAACGGAAATCTTTGAAACTTACGAGATTCCTATTTGATTTAGGAGAGAATAATGCATTTTTTTATTTGAAGTCTTGTGTTATTTGGGAGCAATATAATTGCTTCACCAGATCCTTCGATTATTTGGGACAGTCCTGAAATTGTGATAACAGGACCGTCATATTTATTTACGCTATTAAAATAGCAATGATCGCGAAGGATTGTGTGCGTTGAGGCACTGTCCACTAGGCACTCAGACATCATCTATATAAGCAAAAACGAAATTTTATTTGAGCGAAAATGTAAACATTCATTCGAAAATAAAAGTTCGTACTTAAGCAAATAAAGATGAAGATACATTGAATTCTAAAAGCATAGATAAAAGATGATGCTCAATCGAGAAGGTCGTCGTTTTCGAAGTCTTTTGCAGTAAACATTGTTGGTGGTTGAACAGCCGCCAAGTTTGTATCAGGTAGAGACTTCTGGCTCGCCTGGTATAGATCCTGGAGGTGACGAGGAGTGCGGCAGTTTCTGGACCAATGGCCAGTCATGCCGCATCTATGGCATTTATCCTCCCAGTTCTTTGGAAGTGACACTTGCTCGGTGTTCTTTCGTTTCCAAGTGAAGTTTCTTTTTCCCTTATTGTTTTTGTTTGTCTGGGGAGCTGCACCTCTTGGTTGCTTCATTATAGCTTTCCCTTTAGTGTTTTTAGCCTTCCTCTTGTTTTTCCACTTCTGGGGAGAAACGTGATGGGCTTCAGGGATAGGGGCAGTGCCAGCTGGACGTAAGTTATGAGTTGCAAGCAGTAAGTCTCGATTCTGCTCTGCCCTAAGTATGCATGAGATCAGATCGGAGAATTTCGTGAAATTGCGTTCACGATACTGCTGCATGAGGATTGCATCTTTCTCGTGAAACGAGGTAAATGTCTTTTCCAACATGCATTGTTCTGTCACTTCTTCACCGCACAACTTCAGGCGTGATGTGATGTTATGAAGTGCAGAATTGTACTCAGCGACGGACTTATAGTCCTGAAGTCTGAGGTTTTCCCACTCATAACTGGCACGCGGTAATATAACATCAATTTGATGTTTATACCGAGCTTCCAGCGTTGTCCACAGGTCCTTTGGATCCTCAACCGTTAAGTATTCGGCCTTTAAGGTCCGATCTATATGTTTCCTAATGTAGATTATGGCTTTCGCCTTATCTACATCGGATACAGTGGTTGTAGGGCTGCTGCTAGTTGTAGCAGAGGCTTCGGCCGCTGCTGGGGCCGAGGAAGGAGCCAAAATGGACCCAAGGAGGGCCATCGAACGCAAGTGGAACTTCAGGTCCACTCGCCAACTCAGGTAATTTGTCCCTACAGAGTCAAGGACTTCGAAATCGACGCTTGTCAATTTTGCCATTTATCTACGCAATTTAAAATGAGCATGAATTAATTAAAATTAAAAATTCATGCATAAAGAAATAAACAAGTAAAAATGCGAGGATCGGCCAGATACCCAAAAATAAACAGTCCAAAGTTCGTTTACAGTCCATAAAAGGAAAGAAAAATACAACTGCGGAAACCCAAACTGAACTGGGTCCCTATATCTCCGTCTTCATATGTTGTTGCATCGAGCATTGGCTTACACAGTCATGAATCGACTCCTTGCGGTCCAGCGGACGCGGCCAGGGAATTGACTAAGCCAGGACCACTTGTTACCCAGTCAAGCTAGGTTGGTCCAGCAAACTTAGCCAAGCACATTGACCGACATCATGATCCATTGAAGGAGTTTTCATCAATTCTATGTGCTGTTGTATCGAGCTTTGCCTTTAAAATACAAATTTCCTCACTTACAAATTCTCTCAAAAGAAAATAAAAGTGCAAGGAAAGTAAATAGGTATACAATGGCCGATCCCGAAAAACACATTTTTACTGATTTAAACATCCACGCAGTTCTAAATATGCTACGGGCATAAAAGTAAACAACCACGCATATATCTCAAGCAAAACATATGGTAAAGGAAACTAGAAAATATAATTATCTCGTAGACCACGTGGAAACGTCATACACCGTTAGGTTAGTTGACTAACGGCAGAGCGGTCTCAGGATCTTTAAGATAGTTATATTTTGAAAAATAGAGTCCTAGTAAACCATAGATAAAAGTATGCAAGAGCGATGTTTAAATCAATTTGTCAACATGGACTATAGAAATTATTTGTGATTTTACAAAGTTTTCTCTGAGTTTAAATATGCCAATTTTATATCCCGTTAAAAAAATACAAACATTTCTCATATTTTAAATGCCGAATTTATAAATTATTTTGTGGCTTCGGGCCAAAAAATAGTTTTAATTATATGGGCTTGTGGCCCATTCCGCAGTTACGCATAATCATTTGCATCTAAATTTTGGCTTCGGGCCAAATTCATTCATAACAGATACAAAATTATTAATTTTATAACGTTCGATTCCATGTGACAGGAAGGGTAATTAAAATATCATAGGCATTTTAGAATTTTACAGTGTTTTAAAGCATTTTAAATGCAATGGGTCAAGATTGATCAGTGTGAATTTTCAATTTGCATGGCCCATAGAATGTGAATGTGAAGGGTTTGCTATAAGCTCAGCGCATCTGTGTGTATCAGGATTTAAAATGCCCATAGAATACTAAAATGCCTATCAGGATTTAAAATGCCCATAGGATTTAAAATGCATTTTAGAATTTTCAATTTGTTGAACATGGTCATGTGGAAAAGGACCATGGTTGAACTCATGTTGAAAGGCAGAATAAACATGTGTAAAATAAAACAAATTATTAAATTGGTATTTGTACGGTTTTGAACCAGGCACAGTGCATGTAAGAATTCAGAAACTCAATTTCCTAAAAAACTTAAGCCATTGGGTTGCAGGCTAACAACGCATATCATGCTAAACCCAACATGTTAATAAGGTAGTTTCTTTGAAGTTTTTTTTTAAACATCTAATGCCATCTTGCATTTTTGACAGTCAGACAGAGCCTCCCGACGTCGAGGGGGGGGCACAGATAGACCCCACCCGACTAGGGGAACACTATTTTGTAATTATCTACGGGATCGAAAAAGTTACCTCTAGATCAAAGATCTAGGGATGATCGTAATAAGAAAAATCTGTAGATTGAAATATCGCTCCCGATACGCCTTAAAAAAAATCGCCGCAACGGTTCTCCACAAGCCGGATTGCAGCAACAATAGATTCCTTCGCGCGTAGGAGATTAATTTTTGAGGGGATATGGGAGAAGAAGCTCAAAGAATTGAGAGCTAATGTGCTGATAACGTGTTAGAGAGTAATATGACTCAAGAGAGAAAGAGACAAGATTTTTCTTAGCAAAAGAATAAGTCACAATAGCTAAGAGCCATGGTGCTCTATTTATATATCTCATAGTGGGGAGGCCAAAAGCCTCTAGGAGACCAAGGGTCCCCATTACTCTAAGCAATGGGGGCCTAATGAATGGGTAATGAAGGAGGGGAGGCCAAAGGCCTCCCTCATTCATAACAAATACTTAAATGTTCATGTTAATTTTATGTTTTTGGTTAGAACAGTGAACATGAAGGTAACGTTTTTTTGGTTGAAAATTAGCCATTAAGATTATCCAAAACCTCTAGTATATTGGTAATCAATATGAAAGATCCACTATATTTCTTCTGATGTATAAAAAAAATGTAAGATCCATATATATAAACATGTCGGCTTTCTTAAATACATGGTTTTGTTCTTATGCATTATAAAAATCATTCTAGTTAACCATCAAATCGAAAGTATGCAAGGCTGACCGACACTCTGATACGATCCGGTGGATCGATCAATTAATTTCAGATTTAAAAGAGGAAAAAATATATATAAAGGAATTTTTATAGGATTTGAGACGAAGAACAATAGATAAATTGGGCCTCTTTCGAGACGAAGCCCTATCTCCTTGCTTTGAATGAACGGATCAAAGCCTAAAAACCCTCACAATTGATAACTCAAAGTGTTTTCACAAATCAAGCATCAAGAAATAAAAGACGGCTAACCCTACTAAATAGAAAATAGGGGATTTACTAATCTAGTCTGAAAAGACTAGAATACCCCTAAACTAAATAAATCACCAAAGCCTAAGTATCAAGTGGGACCCGGGGGCGCCTTGAGGCAAGCGGGCCGGTGAGCGGGGCGTCCGCATCAATACCTCCCGCTAAAAGAGCCACCTTGTCCTCAAGGTGGAGATCTGGCTTTGAAGGCCCCCGGGGAAAAGCAGAGGCTAGGGTCACCTGTCAGAACCACCGTGCGACCCCCCTCCTGGAATTCCATCCTAAGCTGCTTCCAATTCATCTTCACCTCGCCCAATCCCCTCAGCCACTGCACGCCCAAAATCACATCGATATTGTCCAACTCCAGGGGCAAGAAGTCCTCCCTGATCTGCACCCCTTGTAAGGTCAGACTCAGCCCCTTGCACATCCCACTACTCTCCTCCCTCCTCCCTGTCCCTGAGAGGACCGTAAACGTCTCCAAGGTGCTCACCTGCAACCTATGACGATCCACCAATTGTCGAGAGATGAAGTTGTGGGTAGCCCCACTGTCTATGAGTACCGTCACCGGCGCGTCGTCCAATCGCCCTGACAACTTCATGGTATGGTTCGTGGTTACCCCTACCAAGGAGTTCAGGGACACCTCCGCTACATCCAGATGTGCGTGCTCCACTTCGCTCTCTTCCGTCATCACTAGATCCCCATCATCTGCATACTCCCCCTCGTCCGGTACTAGCACAATCTGCATCAGCCTGCTCGCACATCGATGACCGGGACTGTACTTCTCATCGCATCTAAAGCAGAGGCCTGCAGCACGCCTCGCCCTCATATCAGCCTCAGTCATCCGTTTACCAGGGATCATTGGTCGGGTTTCCTCTCTCTTCATTTCCGTGTCCACTGGTGCTACTGTAACCCCCGGAAGTGGGGCCGGTGCTATCTGACTACGCTGGCCCTGGGCTCCCCAAGTCCCCCGAATGCGTCTCTCCTCTGCATGCTTCTCTTCCGCCTTGTGGGCCAGGCGAAGGACATCCTCCAGTGTCCCCGGACTCTGCATCCTCAGCTCTGCTCGTATGGAGGGCTTCAGCCCCCTCATGAAATTCCCGATCATTACCTCGTCGGTCACCCCCTTCACCCTACTATTTAGCATCTCGAACTTCTCCACATAATCCCTGACCGTCCCCTCCTGCCTCAGAGCAGATAACTGCTCGTAGAAATCTCCCCCTGTGGTCTCCTGGAACCGGTCTAGTATCAGTGAGGACAGCTCCTCCCAAGTGCGAAAGGGGGTCCGCGCCACCTTCCATCTGTACCAGGCCAACGCCTTGCCCTCGAAGTAGATTCCGATGGCCCTCAGAACCTCCTCATCCGTCAACCGCATCACCTGGAAGTAACGCTCCACCCGGTAGATCCACCCATCCGGATCCGTGCCGTCAAAAATCGGCATCTTCAGCTTCATAAGGCGACGATCTGCATTGATGTCCCCCTGAGGTCCCCCATCTCTACCACGGTCACCCCCATGGCCGAACCCTCCGCCGACTGTCTCTGCTGGTCCTCCCCCGTCCACCCCGTACAACTCCTCGGGCCAAACGGGTCTCTCCCACGCCTCCGGCTGGTAATGGTGCCCCGGAAACTCCTGCTGTCGAGCCCACACGGGCCCTCCTGCCCCTCTGTGTGGCTGTACTGGTGCTGTCCGTCCTCCAAAATAGCCTCCCGGGCCTTGTCCCCGCCTCGGAAAGCCATCAAAAGCCTGCCTGGGATCAACCTGCGGCCTCGGTACCTGTGGATGAGCCTCTGGTCCCCAAAATTGGGCTACTGGAGCCACAATCATCGCGTCTCGGGCCCATCCGCCTCCGTCTTGCCCCCACGGGGCTGTTTGTGCTGCTGCGGGCCCCCAGGGGGCTGTCGGCGTCGTCGCGGGCCCCCAGGGGGCTGCCTGTACTGCGGAAGGCCCCCATGGGGATCTCGCGGCCCTGTTTGGGCCTGCCGGGACTGCTGCAGGCCCGAACGGGCCCGCAGGGGTCCCAACAGGCCCAGTTGGGCCTGTCGCAGGCCCTGAAGGGCCTGCAGGTGCAGCCGCAGGCCCAGATGGGCCTGCATAGCTAGCAGATGGGCCTGCCGGCTTTCCAAAAGGCCTTCCGGCCTCTTCCCTTGGCTGTCCGGACCCGCTAGGGTTCCCGGCGGCTGTGATTTGCTCCAGATTTGTCGTTGTAGCCGTCGCCCCCTCCGGTTGCTCCCGATTTACCGATTCAAGTGTTGATTCTCCTTGGTTTTCTCCCCCTTGAATCCTCTTGCTCCGATCTCCTCCCCTCTCCATTGTCAGGGCTTGGAGCATAGCTTTAATCTCCGGAATCGACGACGTGGCCTCCCTCAAAATTTTCAGATCTGAAGTTGCCTCTTTCAGATCTAAAGTTGCCTCCTTTAGCCCTTGGATGTCGCGTCCCGCTTGCGCGGCGTCCCTCCTCATCGCCCGAAGTTCGACTTGGATGTCCTCCTGTGAGTGCGCATGGTCTTTGATGGATTCCCCTAGGGGTTTCTTCAACCCCTCGATCTCCCGGTTGAATTCTTCCCGAAGCCCTTGCACCTTCTCCTCCACGCCATCCGCCTTTGACCTAGTGCTTGTCGTCATCGGATCTCAACGCTCTGATACCAATTTGATACGATCCGGTGGATCGATCAATTAATTTCAGATTTAAAAGAGGAAAAAATATATTAAAAGGAATTTTTATAGGATTTGAGACGAAGAACAATAGATAAATTGGGCCTCTTTCGAGACGAAGCCCTATCTCCTAGCTTTGAATGAACGGATCAAAGCCTAAAAACCCTCACAATTGATAACTCAAAGTGTTTTCACAAATCAAGCATCAAGAAATAAAAGACGGCTAGCCCTAATAAATAGAAAATAGGGGATTTACTAATCTAGTCTGAAAAGACTAGAATACCCCTAAACTAAATAAATCACCAAAGCCTAAGTATCAAGTGAGACCCGGGGGCGCCTTGAGGCAAGCGGGCCGGTGAGCGGGGCGTCCGCATCACACTCACATACCAAATTAGTCAAGTAAATTAAGTGAGGTAGCCATTGTTCCTCAATCCCTTGCCTCTTAGAGAGGAGAGGTACACACTTCACACTCGAGCAACCCCCTCGGGATCTACATAATACTATTTCGAAAGAAAACAGTCACTTAATTTTAGTTCAGTGAATTTACATATGAAAAGGATTAATTGGGTTATCGAGCTATTAAATTATTAGGTTAGGATCTTTTTTTTTGTGCATAAAAGATTTGGGTGGTTTAGGCAGCGGTCCCCACCACGGCCCAGGACAAGCCTCCGGGCTCTTAAAGCGCTTACAGAGGACGTACATGTCGTCCACCAAACTCCTCTCAATTCATTGGCAGCGGGCCTCGAACCCTCGACCTGGATAGTCTGAATAGTCGGGACGAAAGACCTTACCAATATGGGCCGGCAGGTTTGGATCCTTAATAAGAATCCAATCCATATCTATACATGCACATCTAATTTTTTTTATTAAAAAAAATCGAATTTTCATCCCCTTTCCAATAAGCAATCGAACTAGAGACGACTCTCAAGTAAGTTGAGTAAAATCAGGATCGGATCATCGCGGTGGCGGCATTGCCACCCCTACACTGATGAAACGGTCGTGTTGCAGTGCCATGTCTGTGTTCAGTGCCTGCAGGGCAACAGACAACTACGCCCGAAACCTGTTCGATGATGTGTCACAGTGGAGCAGAACCTTGCCTGAATTCAGTGGCCATCGCCCCATGCCATTCACTGCATCACCAGTGCACTTTCTAGCTAACAGCGTAAGATTTGTCCCAGGGAGCACCTAGTATTTTACATCGACTATGAATTCTGACATGCAACTTAGTTCCCGAGAAAAATTCAGTTTCCATGCACATTGCAGTTGGAGAACTAGTTCCCTTCTGCTATATACTCTATCGTACTCTGTTCTTCATTTTTCTGCTGATTTGTTTTGGTTTTGATTTTGTATACGTTGAAATATCGATCTATACTGGATAAGTGTTTGATTTATTGCTTGAAATAAAACTGGTGCTGTGAACTTGTATGAGACTTTGAGTCCAATATGTGTCGTAGACAGATGGAACCAAGCTCAAAGTTAGCCATCCTGAGTTTCTAGACCTTTTATTAAGTCATAAATTCTGAAATTTTAGCACTACTTGGAACTTTGATAGAACCATGTACACATAGAAGATATCATGCAAAAGTTCTTATCTTTTGTACGTCCCAATTGTTTTGAATTAAGTTCATATAGCTAATATTATATGCCATTCTATCCATCGGTCTTTCAAAATCTGGTGTTAGGTTAGTTAATCTTCTTCATGAGTACTATTTTAACAAGGGTTTGATCCAATGCGGTTGCAATTGTTCTTCACAACTATGTTCATGTTATGTTAGGTAGTCTCGACCTCATTTTTCACCTAGAAGCCGATACATGTCCGCCATCTCTATATGAAGCGCATGAAATGCTTTAGTTGAAGGTTGCTCCCTATGTTTCTTATTAGGGTTATGTCTATCTCTCTCTTGACTACTTGTAATAATTTAAGAATCAATATGGTGAATGATCACATTGAGATATCTCAAAGGCTGTCAGTTTAGTGGCTTTCTGATCATTTATATTTCTGGCAAAATGGCTAACTATATTTTCTAAGAGAACAGCTAACACAGAGAATTAAAACACATCCCTCCCTCTCAATGGGTGATAATGGTTTGGGACATTTGAATGCCCATAAAACATGTCTCATTGGACAAATTTGGGACAAATTTTAGAATAATGTTGTGTGACATATTTCCAATGATATTTTGGGTCTGGATTGTGAGATTACTATATGACATTTGATGACACGACTTTATTAATTATATTATGAGATTAATTGGTATCAGATGATAACTGAGGAGTTTTCTCAATTGCAACATTGCCTTTTTATTGAGTGGGTGAAAAAGAATAAAAATACAATCCCATATGCTTTTTAACCCACCCAATAAAAAGTGCTACATCAGCTGGCCACCCGATACCCATAAATCTCTTATATTATTTCACAAATATGCTAAACATTTTAAAATTAATTTATTATAACCATTTAGGAGCAAGTAAAAACAGTTAAATAAAGATGCAAATTTAAATTTTTAGTTGCATTACATTTATGAAAAGGTAAATAAGCATCATATTAGTAAGTAAAACAAATTAAACTGTTATTTTGTTCATTCAATAGAAAACATCAAGTTAGCAAAAATATATGTTTATCGGTGAAAAATGGAACCAATATATCTTCAATTCCATATCAAAAGAAATTTCTAATCAGGCAGTCTTAGAAATGTTGACAACTTTTTCATTACAACAAGGTTGGGTGTTCTAACCCAACAATCTTTTCTCAGTAATTCTTAAACTCAACGAGATTCCTATTTCAAATTTTCCAAATAATTTTTGAACCCAACAAGATCCTAATCCAATACGATCACCTTAACAAAATTTCCCATTTCATAAGGTAATTGATAAATTTTAACTCAAAGAGGTTCTACATCAAAAATGTTGCAATAGTAAAATGTATAACACCAAAAAGTAAATGTTTTTGAAATTGTCTTAAACCAATAACACCAAAAGTAAATGTCCTAGTCCTACACAAATGTCCCTAACCAGAGACCCGTCAATATTACTCAGCATAAATGATATTATTACTTTTTTGGGAGGGAATACTGAGACTGATACATGCAAAGCAGATATATATTAGCCAGAAGTAACAACCAGAAGAAAAATTATTAGGAATTACTCTGACACCATGACACCATTCCATGGAACTCTTTTTATGCAGTTCCAAATGTGAACACTAGTTGAGTGCAGCATGCATACGGTTTTTGTTTTATGATCAGTATGGCGACCATGCACTGCACGGTTTTCCATCTAAATATCCAAGAGATAGACTCAAGGAAGATATGACCCGGGGTGCATTCAGTTGGTAAGTGCCACACTGATGGATGTGTAGAATTTCATGCTTACTGGATGCCAGCATAGCGAGGAGTTGCACCTCTTTTCTCTTTAATGACTCGCAATCTTGACCTGTAAAATTTGGTTAGATTCTCAATTCGAAACATCCTCAGGTCATGATCGTCGCTGCCAATATGTCAAAGGAGTTGATTATTGCGAAATTTATAAGTGGATATTTATATGTTTGACATGTTCTGTCAACCTCTTCACTTGCACTTACTGAAATATCCCAACTTATCATTGCTTTATCACGGGTCAATTGCCTTCACTTCAGAAATCTATGAGTAATAGTTCTATAATGCTGATGAAAGTATGGTGAGATGGACATAAAGAACCCCCCCGCACATGCGCGCGCGCGCCCACACACACACACAAGTCTTCCATGAGATGGACATGTGGTCAGGTTCATGAAGATGATGGCGTTAATGAATCGATGGCCTCCATCCCATATCTTGGTCCTGATTCCACTAGGAATACAGTGGCGCATGGTGGATAAGGTCCCCAAGATATCAATGGACAAGGTACATAGATTGATTTAAATTAGAAGAGAATATAAAACAATGAGTGGCACCATAGAGTGGTCTTATTCACTATTGCTTTGCCACCAGTTTACCGTAGCCATGCTCAGCCCCCTCGTTCGGTTCTGATTGGTCCGACTACATCAGCTTCATTTCCTCTTGTTTCCCCAAATATTTTGATGTTAGCCAGGCCAAGCGTTGATCAGATATACCACCATCATCGTCTAGAACAGCTAAAATTTAAATAGATGAGTCCCATAATATTCTAATGCAAAGCCATGGTTCTATGACCTAACATTCTACTATCAATTTCATATCAATTTCTGTAGTTTTATTAAGTGAAACTCAGCTTGCAAAGGCATGCTCATTATACAATAATGTCTGTTATGAGAATCCTCTGCTAGTGCTCCTTATTAACCAACTGTATGATTGCTGGCCGCCGTTTCACCATGAGAGATGTATCGATATCCCTCATATGCAACAGCTTCTTTATTTCCATTTTTAGTTTAATTTGATTTTTCCTTATTTTGCGATGAACATGTCCTTCACATGCCATAACAGAAACCCCACGAAGACATTGAAATTGCCAGGCTAAGAACAATGATCAGTTGGATGCATTCAGGGTACCGATGCTTGGTTTGCTTTTTTATCTCCACTAGGCCCGTGCACCATCTTTGTGGTGGAGAGCAATGGAGGATTTCGATGTGCTTCGAGTTAGTGCAGTTGACTTGGTGCTTGGTGGGATAATGGATATCCCTATTGCTCTGCAAAGCTATGATGTCTACCCTGGACCATGCTAAAAGCTTAGATTGGATTTTTTTCCCGGCTGCCATAACCTACCGTTAAAAGGTGACCTCGCCCCTCCTCAAGTCGCCACCCCTAGGCATCCGAACAATCGCAAGAATAAAATATCAGGCATGCCGAGGCTGGTGACTTCCTTCGTCTTTGTCCTCCTGATTTTTTTAGCATCTTCAGGTGTTATTGTTATGCACTTCACTTATTTCCCTGCAATCAAATTATAAGCAGGCTACCAGAATCAATAATTTTCGCGCTCATTGTTACAGGTGAATCTGGAAGCATTGAAGGCAGAATTAGGTCTGTGGATCCATTGGGCAAGGTAAAATGTGCATGATTATTGCCAACTTAATATGCGATCATGCTTAAAAGTGCACACATTAGTCACTGAATCTACTTCTTAGGTATGCATCATTCCTTTTGCTTTGGCAACAACGAATCAGCTGACCTTCAACTTTCGGACTTATGTGCATATTAGGATTCTAATGTATGTATTGGCGTGTGTATAGTGATTTTGTTTTCATGATATTCAGATCAACGGTAGGAAGGTTCTCATGGAGGCTACACTGGACTATGATTATGGATGGCCCAACCCTAAGCACGACCCAGGCCGGAGAGGGAAAGGCAATGGCGGTGGAGGGAAGAACCCCTAGGATCGACGACGACGACTGCATCGATCTCCTCCTACTTGACGGCTGGTCGCTTGAACTTCTCTCTGCAGTCCCGCGGGGAAAAAAGTTTATGTAGTCAGAGTGGACTAGCATCAATGCCTTGTTCTGTGTTGATCTTCTTCTCCAAATCACCATAAATTTCATGTATTGTACTGGTTAATCTTCTCTTTTATGAGATTGAGGGCTCTATTTTTTAAAACTGTTCTTTCCTTGGTTACTTGAGGTCATGAATCTATCATGTTTGCAGATAAAGGTTAAATGAAAATGAAAACGAATGAAAGTAGGAGAAAATAAAGATTACTTGTTTTTTTTAGGTTTTTCTTCCTCTTGAACAATGAAAATGGAGAAATGAAAAGTTGCGGGAAACCTATTTCTCTCACATATTCAACCAACAATAATATTTATGAATTTTTCATGAATTATTTAGTTAGGTTTCAAGTACTTCATGTACTTTTTGTATATTTTAGCAAATGGAACAAGTTAACCATTAAAAATAATTCATGACTTATTCACAAATTTTTCATGTTAAATCCATCAATTTGCTTGGTGGCGAATTATCTTTTACAATTTGCAGATTATTCGCTAATTTTGCAAATTATTTGGAGCAACTAAAAAGTTTTTGAATAAAAATTTTTTGTCGTGTTATGTTGGCCAGAGCAAGGGATGATAATGAGCATGCCCAAAGCCCGTTTGGGCTTCCATTTGGGCATGCCCTCTGCAAACCCTACATTAAAGAATATGTAAAAAAGATGGTTATATCTTCTTCTTTAATGACGGGTTTGTAGATGGCATGTCCAAATAGGACCCCAAACAGGCTATGGACGTGCCCATTATCACCATGTGCTAGAAAGCAAAATTAACCAACTAATGAGAGAGTTGTTATTTGCACCACACTGTTTTATGAATACACCACAAAACTTTTTGCTTTGCAATTTTAACCTCAATATATCTGATTTCACCACACAGCTCTCCATTTCATTTTCAACTCACCCACGCCTAGCCGCGGCCTCCCCCCTCTCTCCCAACAGATCATCCAGGTTGCATCATCTCAAGCCCACACCCCAACCAAAAAAGGCCTCTCCATACAAACGAGCTTCGGCTATCCGAAGCTCTCGTTGTATTTTCTCACCTCCTATGTTACCATCCTCATAATCCTCCAAGTCCAAGCTCTAAAGCTCTTCTTCCCCTCCTCCCCTCAATGGCAACCACCACTAATTTCCTCCCGCTCAAAGACCTGAGCCTCGCCAATACGGCCATGGACGGAAACACGTGGTTCATGAGCTCCCTCAACGACACCCAAGAACCCGGCGAGCCGAGGCACCTCTTCTTCCCGTCAAAGCCATACGGCGACAACGTCCTCTACGTGGCGGTCCGCGACATGTCGAACGACACCAAGAACCACTACGCCCTGGCGCCTCCCAGCTCGCTCCCCCTGAACGCCAGGCTGCTCCCTGGCCTGACCTGCGTGTCCGACACCTACTACGACTACGAGAACATGTTCCACGGGCTCATGGCCGTCATGCCGTTCGTGGCGTGGCACAAGTAGGAGGGTTGCGTGTAACGACTGGTTTTCATGTGTGGATTTTATTATATATATATATATATTTGGTTGCTTCTCCTTGATTGTGATTTCCATTTCCGTCTCCGTAGTTCTCTTTTCGTTCGTTTCGTCGTGATTCCCTAAATTCTTCCGTCGGTCGGCGTGTTTGAAGTAAGTCATTCGTGACGGGCTTCATAACGTCGATATCTTAGAGTTAGAACGAGCCTAGGAGACTTAGGAAACCATCCCGGAGCTTCGCGCTCCATTTCGAAACTTTCAGTGCACATTAGCCGGTGTAAGAAGGGGCACCGACCGACTAGATGACGATCCAGTCGGTCGGAAAACCTTCTTGAACCGACTAGTGGGCTTTGATAAATGTTCAGGAGTTACTGTTTATCGTTAGTCGGTCTAAGAACGTTGGTTGACCGACTAGGTTGCAAACTAGTCGGTCGGCAATGCTTCTTTAACCGACTAACTCATTAACTATTTTTGGTACCAGTTACTGTTCACTTTTAGTCGGTCTAAGAACGTTCATCGACCGACTAGATGTCAAACTATTCGGTCAGTAGTTGTTCTTTGACCGACTAACTCCTTAATTATTTTTGACACCAGTTACTGTTTACTCTTAGTCGGTCTAAGAACGTTCATCGACCGACTAGATGTCAAACTAGTCGGTCAGTAGTTGTTCTTTGACCGACTAACTCTTAGTTCAGGTTTTCGTCGGGGGTTACTGTTTACACTTAGTCGGTCTGCGTTGGTCAACCGACCGACTAGTTCCCAAACTAGTTGGTCAGTGGTTGTTCTTTGACCGACTAAACAGTACAGGAAACCCTAGTTTTGCCCTAGCCGCCACCAAACTCTATAAATACCCCTCCAAACGTTTTCTTCTTCTTCTTCTTCAACTCTAAACCTAATTTCTCCCCCATTGAGCTCTCATCTTCCCCAAACCCTCAAACCTTCATTCCAAGCTCATCCTCCATCATCCAAACCCTCACTTAACACTTTCCACCTTCCACCTTCCTCAAACCTTCATCAAACCCCCAAAACCCATATCAAAACCCATTTCTCCATATTTTTCCCATCCATTCCAGATCTGAACCCTAGGTTCCCCGGATCGTTTCTTCCGTTGCCGTGCTTGCTCGGCATCATTCTTCAGCTTCCGAATACGGTAATAACTCGATCTCTAATATCCTCATGTGTTTTTGTGAAACCCTAATAAAACTAGGTTAGATGTTGTTTTAATGTTGTTTTGTTATAACAGTGATCTATTCCGTAGATAGCTTGTGTGACGATCTTCATTGCTCGTCAATCCCGGTATCAGGCAAGTGAAACTTGCATCTCTTGATTGGGGCCATGTCTTAGGCCATTACCTTGTTTTAGCGTAAAAGAGACTAGACGGTGAAAGGATAGCCGTCTAGACGCCATTGACCTAGCTTGACAACGAAGCTTGGTCCGTCACCTTCATCATGCTTGTATGTCACGTTTACTTTCCCTTAACGGTACGCGTATTAACTGTTCATGTCATCCATGCATCCTTAACTGCCATTGCATTTTAACTGTCATGTTTAATTTAAATTAACGGTACGCGAATATGTTCATGTCATTGCATTTTGCCTGTCACGTTTAATTTCAATTAACGGTACGCGAATATCTGCTCATGTCATTGCATGCTTGAACACTCATCGTGATTGCGTAGCTTCGCTACATACTTGTACTATTTGTACCGGCTAGGCACCCGTTTTGCGGGCACAACCCTAGGCCAATTACAATTCTGGCTCGTGGTCCAGAAGACGAGCTCAATACAGCCTGCGGGCAATAGGGCACTCTCTGAGTGATCCCTTGTACATGACTACAGCCTGCGGGCAATAGGGCACCCATGTGTGGGTGATCCCTTGTACTTGTACTTGTTACTTGACATTACATGTCACAACTACCACTTGCTACTTGTACTTTGCCTTACTTGTTACTACCTTACTTTACTTGCCATGCACCATACTTTAATTGCTAGGTTGTTAGTTTACCTTTCTTTCAGTTTCCTTGCACAAGTCTTTCGACTTGCTGACATGTGCCCCTTTTCTCTTTTGGGTGACACATGTTAGAGCCCGAGCCTGAGGTACTTGCTGTGGACGCGGTGTTCGCTGACGCTGAGTCAGAACCCGCGTTGATCGAGGACTTCGTAGACACTGGAGATCAGTCTTAGTGTCTATATTTGGTGTTGTTAGATTGCTTAGGTTGTCGGTGCGTGGCACCTAGTTTGATACTCTGTTATGTTTGTGTTTTGTTTGGCCTTGTTCTGGGCCTTTAGACTCTTTCCTGTTAGCCTGGTGGCTTTTTCTGTGATGTTGAATTGTTGTGGACGAACTTTGAGATTGGTATGTCATATCCGTCTCACTTTATTATTATTGTTGTTGTTGTTCCGTTTGCGTTTACATGGACCTGCTTATACTAAATTGACGCTTATCAGGCGTGCAGCTTCACAGCTCCACGTCTGAGCGGACCTTCTCACGTCTCGTCTCCATTTTAGGGAAGCGAGGCGTGACAGGTTTTAGTGGTGGCCCATGCAGGTCTCTCTCTGTAACTGCAATTTATCAGGATAACGATAATAATATAAGATTGTCCAACAAATAAATTCGACATCCGAGACCTAAGCTATGAGTCTAATCTGCTTCGTTTTCTGTGTCATTAGATGTCAGGAAGGCGATTCACCCGTGGTGGAGGTAGTGGTGCGCCCCCTCATGACGAGGAGCCTGAGCGGGAACCCACCAATGGAGAGATGATGCGGATGATGCTCCAGATGATGCAAGTGCAGCAGGGCGTGCTCCTGCAAGTCCAGAATGCTCCACTTGCTCGAGCTGGTCAGGCAATCCAGGATGCCACTCGCTCCGAGCCGGGAGCGAAGCAATTTCGGGAGCTGGGTCCCGCATATTTTGATGGGTCTGAAGGTCCTCTGGCTGCCGATGAGTGGATTCAGAACATTGAGGATAACCTGGCGATGGCAAAGATTAACCCGGCTGGATGGGTTGATTTGGCTAAGAGGCAGCTGAAGGATAATGCCAGAAACTGGTGGGATGCTGAAGATAAGATGCTGGTGGAGCCGATAGTTTGGGCTACCTTTAAGTTCAGATTTGATGGAGAATTCTTCCCGGAGGCTGCTAGACAGGTGATGCTGCAGCGCTTCATAGATCTGAAGCAGGGGAGCTTGTCGGTGGATCAGTACCACCAGGAGTTCACGAGGCTCAGTCGGTTTGCACCAAAGATGGTGCAAGATGCCGATGAGAAAGCTCAGCGATTCCTTCAGGGACTTGCCTTAGAGCTTCAGAGCTTTGTGACCTCTTCTGACCTGGAGACATATCAGAAGGTCATGGTTGCCGCGAGACGACAGGAGTTGAATTTGAACCAGAGGAGGGGACATGTTTCTGGAGCTGGGAAGAGGCATGTGGAGCCGGTCCGTGCTGTGGTTAGACCTGGATTCAGGCCTGTTCAGCCTGTTCAGTTCAAGAGGCCAGGAGGGCCTATTCTGAAGACTTTCCATTTCTGCGGCAAGACCGGGCACCTAGGGGATCAGTGTAGGAGGTTCCTGGGGCAGTGTATTGTCTGCGGAGATCCTACTCATACCATCAGGGAGTGTCCCAAGTCGAAGCAGCCTTGGCGGGCTCCTATTGCAGCACAGCCGTTGCAGCAGCGAGCTCCTGTGCCCACTGGACGTGGAGTGCCCCTTGTTCCACATAGACAGGCCTTTCGGTCGGCTGTTCCGCCGAGAGGGCAGGCCTTTCTGATGACTGAGGAGTAGAGCATGGCCGTGGACGAGGTTATTACAGGTAACGCTCATTCTAGCTATTTTTCTTCCTTAGTTAGTTTGATTGTTGATTATGTTGATTGCTTGCTCATGTTTGTTGCTAGAATAGGATTTGATTGTTAGACTGTTTGCTAGGTGTGGTTTTGGTTTGCACATTTCCTGCACGAGTCCTCTTTGACTCAGGTGCGTCGATGTGTATTTTGACCCGGAGCTTCGTGGAGAAGCATTCCTTGTCGACGTCCTCTCTTCCTAAGAGTTGGAATATCGTCACAGGGAACGGTGTGGTCTCGGTGCATCGTGGGTGCAATTCTTGCCCGTTGGTGGTTTGTGGACGTGAGCTTTGTGCTTTCATTGTCCACGACATCATCAACTACGATGCGGTCTTTGGGATGGATTGGCTTGCGAGCTTCTATGCTACGATTGACTGTCGGAGGAAGAAGGTGGTGTTCGAGATTCCCGGACATCCAGTATTTGAGTTCAGTCGAGGTAGCAGTTCGCTGGATCCGGTCAGATTTTGGACCAGACCGGTGGAGGTTGTGGCTATGCAGATGGAGTTGGAGAGGCCAGCTGTGGTGTGAGATTTTGATGACGTCTTCCCCGAGGAGATGTCTGGATTGCCGCCTGATCGAGCTTTGGAGTTTTCTATTGATCTTATTCCAGGTGCGCATCCCATTTCGAAGGCACCATATCGTATGGCGCCAGCAGAGTTGGAGGAATTACATAGGCAGTTGGATGAGCTTATGCAGAAGGGTTACATCAACCCTAGTGTGTCTCCGTGGGGAGCACCGGTGTTGTTGGTGAAGAAGAAGGATGGTTCGCGTCGCATGTGCGTAGACTATCGGGAGCTGAATGCGGTGACCATTAAGAACAAATACCCGTTGCCTCGCATCGATGATATCTTTGATCAGCTGGGAGGATCGAGGGTGTTTTCTAAGTTGGATTTGAGGAGTGGTTACCATCAGTTGAAGGTGAAGAAGGATGATGTGCCGAAGACAGCTTTCAGGACGAAGTATGGACACTATGAGTTTGTGGTTATGTCTTTCGGCGTAACTAACGCACCCGTAGTTTTCATGAATCTGATGAACCTGATTTTCTACGAGTTTTTAGATAAGTTTGTCGTTATCTTTATTGACGACATTCTGATCTATTCGAAGTCGGAGGCAGAGCATGCCTCGCACTTGAGGACGGTGTTGGAGATTTTGAGGAAGCATCGGTTGTATGCTAAGTTTTCGAAGTGCGAGTTTTGGCTGGACAGAGTTGCTTTTCTCGGACATGTGGTGACTGGAGATGGTATTTCAGTGGATCCCGAGAAGATTAGGGCCATCAGGGAGTGGCATGTTCCGTCGTCTGCGTCTGAGATTCAGAGTTTCCTTGGTTTGGCGGGATATTATCGGCGTTTCATTAAGGACTTTTCCAGTATTGCTGAGCCGATGACCAGGTTGACGCGGAAGGATGTTGCTTTTGTTTGGTCGGGTGATTGTGAGGATGCCTTTGGTGTTCTGAGGGAGAGGCTGACGACTGCCCCTGTTCTTGCTGTGCCTGATCGCAGTGGAGGATTCGAGATCTTTTGCGATGCTTCTGGCAAGGGTCTTGGTTGTGTTTTGCATCGGCATGGACATGTTGTAGCTTACGCTTCTCGTCAGCTCAAGGTTCATGAGAAGAATTATCTGACGCATGATTTGGAGTTGGCTGCTGTTGTGTTTGCTCTTAAGATTTGGAGACACTTCTTGCTGAGTGAGAAACTGAAAATCTTCATCGATCACAAAAGCTTGAAGTATATTTTCACCCAGAAGGAGCTCAACATGCGACAGCGTCGATGGTTGGAGCTCATAGCGGATTATGAGATTGATCTGCAGTATCACCCTGGCAAGGTGAATGTGGTTCCAGATGCTTTGAGTAGGCTTCCCGCGGTGATGATGTTGACTTCGCAGTGGAGATTGTAGCAGGATTTTTGCGAGTCTAGAGTGGAGATTGTTCTTCCTGGGGAGGATTCCTCGTTGATGTGTATGCAAATACAGTCGATGCTCGTGGATCGGATTAAGGCGAGTCAGGCCGGAGATCAGAAGCTGGTGAGGATTCGAGAACAGGTTGAAGCCGGTCTGCGGACTGACTTTTTGGTTCATGAAGATGGCTCGTTGAGGTATGGAGCCAGGTTGTGTGTGCCTGCTGGGGATATCAGAGAGGAGTTGTTGGTGGAGGCACACAGTTCGCCGTATTCTGTACATCCTGGTGGGACCAAGATGTACAAGGATCTTCGTCTGAACTTTTGGTGGCATGGCATGAAGAGGAGTGTGGCTCGGAGTGTAGCCAAATGCTTGGTTTGCCAGCAGGTAAAGGCGGAGCATCAGCGTACGGTAGGGTTGCTACAACCGCTTCCGATTCCGGAGTGGAAGTGGCAACACATCACTATGGACTTCGTGACCGGACTACCTCGGAGTTCGAAGCAGAACGACGCGATTTGGGTGATCGTAGACCGATTGGCCAAATCCGCGCACTTTATTCCATTCCGAGTAGGACAGTCCACTGAGGCGCTAGCGAGGAGATACATGGAGGTAAATTCTTTTACTCTCCGTTTCTGTTTCCTTTTCCTAGCTTAGATAGTGATGTAACGTGAATCGTGCAGGAGATCGTGCGACTTCATGGGGTCCCCGTGAGTATCGTGTCGGACAGAGACACGAGATTCACATCTCAGTTCTGGCAGAGTTTGCAGAAGAGTTTGGGTACGTGTCTGAGTTTCAGCACGGCGTACCATCCGCAGACGGATGGCCAGTCCGAGAGGACGATTCAGATTTTGGAAGACATGCTGAGAGCGTGCATGTTGGATTTCAAGGGTTCGTGGGAGGACCGTCTACCTTGGTGGAGTTCTCTTACAACAACAACTACCAGGCATCTATTGGCATGGCGCCTTTCGTCGCTTTGTATGGGAGGAAATGTCGATCGCCATTGAGTTGGGATGACGTTGGCGATCGGGAGCTGTTGGGACCTGAGATGATTGTGGAGGCTGTGGAGGTTGTCAGGAACATTCGGGAGAGATTGAGGATTGCTCAGGACCGTTTTAAGCATTGGGCGGATGCGAAACGCCGTCCTTTGGAGTTTCGGCCTGGGGATCATGTGTTTCTGAGGATTTCCCCGAATCGTGGAGTGATTCGTTTTGGGAAGCAAGGGAAGTTGAGCCCGCGATACATTGGACCGTTTGATATTCTGGAGAGGGTTGGCGAGGTAGCTTACCGCTTAGCCTTGCCGCCATCTTTGGAAGGAGTTCACGTTGTTTTCAATGTGTCGCAGCTTCGTCGATACATCAACGATCCATCTCATGCTGTGGATTTCTCGGAGATCGCCGTTCGCCCAGATTTGACGTATGACCAGCATCCAGTTCAGATTCTGGACAGGCGTCAGAAGTCACTTCGGAACAAGGTCGTCGATCTTGTTAGAGTGATGTAGCTGCACGGTTCGCCGAGAGAGTCTACTTGGGAGAGAGAAGATGAGATGCGAGAGCGCTACCCACTTTTGTTCCCGGACACGTGAGTGTTGGGAATTCCGAGGACGGAATTTTTCTTAAGTTGGGAAGGATGTAACGACTGGTTTTCATGTGTGGATTTTATTACATATATATATATATATATGGTTGCTTCTCCTTGATTGTGATTTCCATTTCTGTCTCCGTAGTTCTCTTTTCGTTCGTTTCGTCGTGATTCCCTAGATTCTTCCGTCGGTCGGCGTGTTTGAAGTAAGTCATTCGTGACGGGCTTCATAACGTCGATATCTTAGAGTTAGAACAAGCATAGGAGACTTAGGAAACCATCCCGGAGCTTCGCGCTCCATTTCGGAACTTTCAGTGCACATTAGCCGGTGTAAGAAGGGGCACCGACCGACTTGATGACGATCCAGTCGGTCGGAAAACCTTCTTGAACCGACTAGTGGGCTTTGATAAATGTTCAGGAGTTACTGTTTATCGTTAGTCGGTCTAAGAACGTTGGTTGACCGACTAGGTTGCAAACTAGTCGGTCGGCAATGCTTCTTTAACCGACTAACTCATTAACTATTTTTGGTACCAGTTACTGTTCACTTTTAGTCGGTCTAAGAACGTTCATCGACCGACTAGATGTCAAACTATTCGGTCAGTAGTTGTTCTTTGACCGACTAACTCCTTAATTATTTTTGACACCAGTTACTGTTTACTCTTAGTCGGTCTAAGAACGTTCATCGACCGACTAGATGTCAAACTAGTCGGTCAGTAGTTGTTCTTTGACCGACTAACTCTTAGTTCAGGTTTTCGTCGGGGGTTACTGTTTACACTTAGTCGGTCTGCGTTGGTCAACCGACCGACTAGTTCCCAAACTAGTCGGTCAGTGGTTGTTCTTTGACCGACTAAACAGTACAGGAAACCCTAGTTTTGCCCTAGCCGCCACCAAACTCTATAAATACCCCTCCAAACGTTTTCTTCTTCTTCTTCTTCAACTCTAAACCTAATTTCTCCCCCATTGAGCTCTCATCTTCCCCAAACCCTCAAACCTTCATTCCAAGCTCATCCTCCATCATCCAAACCCTCACTTAACACTTTCCACCTTCCACCTTCCTCAAACCTTCATCAAACCCCCAAAACCCATATCAAAACCCATTTCTCCAGATTTTCCCCATCCATTCCAGATCTGAACCCTAGGTTCCCCGGATCGTTTCTTCCGTTGCCGTGCTTGCTCGGCATCATTCTTCCGCTTCCAAATACGGTAATAACTCCATCTCTAATATCCTCATGTGTTTTTGTGAAACCCTAATAAAATTAGGTTAGATGTTGTTTTAATGTTGTTTTGCTATAACAGTGATCTATTCCGTAGTTAGCTTGTGTGACGATCTTCATTGCTCGTCAATCCCGGTATCAGGCAAGTGAAACTTGCATCTCTTGATTGGGGCCATGTCTTAGGCCATTACCTTGTTTTAGCGTAAAAGAGACTAGACGATGAAAGGATAGCCGTCTAGACGCCATTGACCTAGCTTGACAACGAAGCTTGGTCCGTCACCTTCATCATGCTTGTATGTCACGTTTACTTTCCCTTAACGGTACGCGTATTAACTGTTCATGTCATCCATGCATCCTTAACTGCCATTGCATTTTAACTGCCATGTTTAATTTAAATTAACGGTACACGAATATGTTCATGTCATTGCATTTTGCCTGTCACGTTTAATTTCAATTAACGGTACGTGAATATCTGCTCATGTCATTGCATGCTTGAACACTCATCGTGATTGCGTAGCTTCGCTACATACTTGTACTATTTGTACCGGCTAGGCACCCGTTTTGCGGGCACAACCCTAGGCCAATTACAATTCTGGCTCGTGGTCCAGAAGACGAGCTCAATACAGCCTGCGGGCAATAGGGCACTCTCTGAGTGATCCCTTGTACATGACTACAGCCTGCGGGCAATAGGGCACCCATATGTGGGTGATCCCTTGTACTTGTACTTGTTACTTGACATTACATGTCACAACTACCACTTGCTACTTGTACTTTGCCTTACTTGTTACTACCTTACTTTAATTGCCATGCACCATACTTTAATTGCTAGGTTGTTAGTTTACCTTTCTTTCAGTTTCCTTGCACAAGTCTTTCGACTTGCTGACATGTGCCCCTTTTCTCTTTTGGGTGACACATGTTAGAGCCCGAGCCTGAGGTACTTGCTGTGGACGCGGTGTTCGTTGACGCTGAGTCAGAACCCGCGTTGATCGAGGACTTCGTAGACACTGGAGATCAGTCTTAGTGTCTATATTTGGTGTTGTTAGATTGCTTAGGTTGTCGGTGCGTGGCACCTAGTTTGATACTCTGTTATGTTTGTGTTTTGTTTGGCCTTGTTCTGGGCCTTTAGACTCTTTCCTGTTAGCCTGGTGGCTTTTTCTGTGATGTTGAATTGTTGTGGACGAACTTTGAGATTGGTATGTCATATCCGTCTCACTTTATTATTATTGTTGTTGTTGTTCCGTTTGCGTTTATAGGGACCTGCTTATACTAAATTGACGCTTATCAGGCGTGCAGCTTCACAGCTCCACGTCTGAGCGGACCTTCTCACGCCTCGTCTCCATTTTAGGGAAGCGGGGTGTGACATTGCGCGATGCCGGACCGGTGGGTGTTGTACCATTGGGGGGAGCTGAGGCGGACAGTCAACCCGTGGGTCGCGAGCATGGTTGAAGCTTTTTCGGGGAGCATGCGAATATTGAGGGGTTCAAAGGAAGCAGAGAGGACGGAGGCAGGCCGAGCTGTTTCGAGAGAGCGGTGGTGTTCCGGCACAACGAAGGGTCGATGTCGAGGGAGAGAAAGGAGGAGGTGTATGGCCAGAGCTTATTGTAACGTTTGCATGGAGACTGACGACGAAAGAGTTTTGGGGAGAGGTGTGTGTGTGTGTGTGACCGCGGCTGGACGTGGGGGAGTTGAAAACGAAATGGAGTGACTCTGTGGTGAAATTAGATATGTTGTGGTTAAAATTGGAAAACAAAAAGTTTTGTGTTGTATTCATAAAACAATGTGGTGCAAATAACAATACTCTAACATTTATTTTTTTATGAATTATTTTAAACAATTAAATCCTGGCAATATTTTCATTTTTATGGCAAATCAAATTATTATCAAAATTTATAAGATTATTACTAAATAACAAACTCGTGACTATGCATGTTTTTCGTGAATTAAAGTAAGAATTAATTTAGCAAAAATACCTCTCAATTTTTTATTTTCAAATCAAATAAACTGTTATGAATAGGCCCATGAGGCCCATTGGGTATCCAAGCACACTATTGAAAGCTATATATATGAGGGTAGGGGGCTTTTACCCCTCTACACCTATTTCCCTATATTTCCCTTCATAACACGTTATCAGCACGATCACGCTCGTTGGAGGAGACGGCGGCTCGCGGGGAAGGAGACCCATCAATCGCTCAGATTCAAGAAGATCGTAATCTTCTCAACGGAGAGCGAAAAGGGCATCCTTCACTAACCGTCGACTAGATTCCCTTGTCGAATCTAGAGGTAAAAAAATCAAAACTTTTAGATCTAAACTTGCTTTTCACGTTAGATCTGCATGTTTTAGGATCAAAAAGTTTAAAAACACGGTAAAAATCAAATTTTTTTAGATCCGCATGCCTAAAAACAATAAAAATCTGTTTTTTAGCGATCTAAATACTCGAAAAATCCGTTTTTTACCCCCAACCTTTGATCCAAAAATCCGCACGCTCATAGGGCGAAACGGCGGCGCTTCACAAGTGCCGCTGGCGCGATCTCACGCCGCGGCCAGTTGCCGCGGCCCTGTGCCGCGGCCTGAGGCCGTGGCCCCCGTGCCGTGGCCCGTCGCCGCCACGGCGGCCACGTTCTGCGCGGCTAGCCGTCGCGGCGACACGACGCGGGCCCCCCTAGGGTTTTCCGAAACCCTAACCCTAAACGGGCCAACTTTTCGGGGGAGGCCCAATTAACCCTAATGGGTTGTTCTCATGGCCCAAAAGGCCAGAAAATTAGCCCATTTACATAAATAATTTTTCTTTTTTATTTTTGGCCCTAAAAGCCCAAAATAATTAAAAGAAACTTTAAAGGGGTTTTTAAGCGGTAAACAAAACATTAAAATATGGATCAAAAGGTAAAAGTTTTCAAAATAAATTTTTGCACGTCACACACATTTTAGATTATTTAAATTAATCTGTACATGCCTGTGATTGATTATCTGCGTAGTTGTATGTTTCAAATATATTATCTACGTGGATGTGCAAATTAGGCTATGTTTTTAGGGATCAGCCAGGTTTCTGACACCTTTTAATTTCCTGTAATTTTTCTTTTTTTGAGAGAAATTTATAAGTGATGATATAAATGTAAAAAGAAGACCGAAGGACACAAAAAAGGAGCTGAAGGCGTTCGCACAATGAAGATATGTGCTTCTCTCTGAAGTTCCCGAGTTGTAATTTATTCTTTCATGCAATTATTTTTTGATGTAACTTCGGACTGTACTTCTTTTTATTTCGGTGTCGGCTGGCTAATCCCCATAGTCCTAAGTCATTTTTCTGCTTCATTGCTTATACATTAACTGCGTGGATGTTAATTATTTTAATACCTTGTTTAATGTTACAATGAAACTACTTAACAACATGCGTGAATGTTAACCTTTATTAATTATTCACATTATGAATCTGTAAAAAGCATGTATGTTAAATTCACATTAATTAGATCCATGCTATGAAAAATGTTTGCATTACATGCGTGGATGTCTATTTTACTCAGTTTTAATGATACATGATGTTTTTCTTTACATTGCTAGATCATTAAATGGCCAGACTCGCAAATGTCGACTTTTCGGTCCTGAAGGCCGATGGGTCAAACTACCTGAGTTGGCAGTTGGACCTGAAGTTCCATCTGCGCTCTCATGGTTTCAGTCTCACACAGACTGAAAAGGCAACAACAAGTACGGCCTCAGCCAACAAGGAGGATTCAGTGGAAGCACCTCATACAGAGGAAGTTTTCGATATATTAAAGGCGAAAGCCATTATATATATCAGGAAACATTTAGACTCGACCTTAAAGGACGAGTACCTCACTGTAGAGGACCCTTACGAGCTGTGGGATGCACTCGAGGAGAGGTATAGACATCAGAGAGATGTCATACTCCCCCGTTCACAGTACGAGTGGACTCACCTCCGCATAGAGGACTTCAAATCCGTAGCGGAGTACAACTCAGCTCTCTTCCGCATCACCTCACGCCTGAAGTTGTGTGGTGAACCAGTGACGAAGAAAATGTTGCTGGAAAAGACGTTCACGTCTTTCCACGAAAAGGACATGATCATTATGCAACAATATCGCGAGAGAAAGTTCACTAAGTACTCTGACATGCTTTCATGCCTGCTTATGGCTGAACAGAACAGAGACCTGTTGGTTGCCACCCACAACCTGCGCCCTCCTGGCTCCGCTCCATTGACACCTCCTGCAGAGGCTCACTTCCAGTCTTCCCAGAAGAAGAAGACGGACAAAAAGGTAAAATCCAGAAATGGAAAGAACAGAAGCAGCAGCAGAAGGCCACTCCCCCAGCTCTTCCTCAAAACCAGAAGTTCATGGACAAGAAGCAGAAGAGGATTCCCAACAAAGGTGGCACTCCCAAGAAAGACTGGGAGGACAAGTGCTCTAAATGCGGAATGACGGGCCACTGGTCCAGAATCTGCCGCACAGCAAAACACCTCCAGGACCTCTACCAGGCAAGCCTCAAGCCTCGAGCTGAGACAAACCTGATTGAGCGCGCAGCGTTGGCAGAGACCTCATGGACTCCTGAAGATTTCATGGGAGATGACACTCTCTAGATCTGGACCACTTTTATGCAACTAGCAATGTATCTTCTATTTTATGCATCGTATCTAGTTTTATTTCCATGTCAAACAATATTTTGAGCATTTATTTTTTATGAAAGTGGATCTTTTCTCTTCATTTATTGCTTGAATGTCTTTCCCTTTTTTAGATATGGAACTTATCTGCCTAGTGGACAGTGCATCGACGCACTCGATCCTTCAAAATATAGACTACTTCACGAGCATAAGTAGCTATTCTGGCCCACTGAAAACAATCTCAGGACCAGCAAACATAATCGAAGGATCAGGGGAAGCAATTATATTGCTCCCCGGCAACACACAAATAACACTTAAAAATACGTTATACTCCCCTAAATCCAACTGAAACCTCCTAAGCTTTAAAGACATCCGTTTAAACGGATATCACTTAGAGACGGTCGAGGAAGATAAAATGGAATACTTGCGTGTAACGTCTCTTACAAATGGTTCAAAAACCATTGTGGAACGTTTCAAGGGACTCCCCTCGGGACTCTACCAAACAATTATACAAACACCAGAAACATCCATGGAGGAGCACCTGCAGTGCCCCCAAACACCAGAATTCCAACTCTGGCACAGTAGACTGGGACACCCTGGTTCTGTTATGATGTACCGCATCATAAAGAACTCCAGGGGTATAGACCTGAAGAACCTGAAGATTCTTCAAAAAGGCAAATTCCCATGTCCACCCTGTTACAAGGGTAAACTGATCACGAGACCATCTCCACTGAAAGTGGACGTGGAGTCCCCCAGTTTTCTGGAAAGAATCCACGGAGACATTTGTGAGCCGATTCACCCATCAAGTGGTTCGTTCAGGTACTTTATGGTCCTGATAGACGCATCTACTAAGTGGTCACATGTGTGCCTACTGTCCACCCGTAACCTAGCACTATCTAAGCTTTTAGCTCAGATAATCAAGTTACGGGCCCACTTCCCCGACTACCAGATAAAGAAACTTCGTCTGGACAATGCGTGGGAGTTTACGTCACAAGTCTTTCTAGACTATTGCCAAGCTTAGGGAATTGAAGTCGAACATCCTGTAGCGTATGTTCACACCCAAAATGGGTTAGCAGAATCTCTAATTAAGAGACTGCAATGGATCGCTCGTCTATTATTACTTCAATCCCAGATGTCAGTGAATGCGTGGGGTCATGCAATTTTGCATGCTGCATCTTTAATAAAATTAAGACCTTCTGGAGGTCAGTCATCTTCTCCAATGCAACTAGCACTTGGAGCCCCACCAATTGTCTCACATTTGAGAATATTTGTTTGTGCAGTATACGTCCCCATAGCACCACCGCAAAGGACAACGATGGGTCCACAATGTCGTCTAGGCATTTATGTTGGGTTTGACACCCCCACCATAATTAGATTCCTAGAACCCCTTACGTGAGACGTCTTTAAGGCACGTCTAGAAGACTGTGAATTCGATGAAACATCGTTTCCAAGACTAGGCTCACAGACAAAGAAGCCCGAAGCTTCAGAAAGTATCACTTGGGATACAAAGACATTATGTCACTTTGATCCGCCAACAAGCCAGTGTGAGGAGGAGGTCCTGAAGATTCTCCACATCCAAAACACTGTCCATCTCTTGCCGGACAAATTTACTGACAACCAGAAGATTGTCAAATCACACGTCCCTGCTGCTAACACTCCAGCTAGGATTGACATACCGCAAAATGGATGCAATCCGCCTGCAGCAGAAATGGTTGGACCTCTCAAAAAGAGAGGGTGACCACCGGGATCCAAGGACCAAGTCCCTCGAAAGAGTAGGACCCTTGGCAATGGTAAACAAATACCACCACAGGATGCTAATATAAGCCCTACTACCCCATCTCTCCCAAACTCTCATGAAGAGGAAAAACCGGGAGAAAATGAAGTATCGATACACTATGTACGAACTGGGGAGTATTGGGACAGAAAAAGCACAACCATAGATGACACATTTGCGTGTAATATTGCCATCAACGTCGCGTACTGCGACGATGATATTGAACCACGCTCTCTGACAGAATGTCAAAGCAGAGATGATTGGCCAAAGTGGAAAGCGGCAATAGGAGTGGAGTTGGATTCACTCACCAAACACAAGGTCTTCGGACCCATAGTCCAGACACCAAAAGGTGTAAAACCTGTGGGTTATAAATGGGTATTTGTTAGAAAACAAAATGAAAAGAATGAGATCGTTCGCTATAAAGCAAGGCTTGTAGCGCAGGGTTTTACCCAACGTCCTGGGGTGGATTTTGAAGCCACATACTCCCCTGTCATGGACGCGATCACCTTCGGATTCCTCATTGGCTTAACAGCCCAAGAGGGTTTAGATATGCAACTCATGGACGTGGTTACTGCATACCTATATGACAACCTAGACCGAGACATCTATATGAGATTGCCTGACGGTTATTCTTTGCCTGCAGCACTAAAAGAGAGAGAACGTGACATCTACTCAGTGAAACTGCAAAGATCATTACATGGTCTAAAACAATCTGGAAGGATGTGGTATACAGACTGAGCAATTTTCTTGCAAAACAAGGATTTACAAACGACACAGTCTGTCCTTGCATCTTTATAAGAGCAAAGGCAACATGATTTGTAATTATAGCCGTCTACGTAGACGACTTAAACCTCATCGGATCTCCTGAAGAGATCACAAAGATTTCTAGAAGCCTGACAGAAACGTTCGAGATGAAAGACCTCAGAAAGTCAAAATTCTGTTTAGGTCTTCAGATAGAGCATCTTAAAGATGGGATCCTGTTACACCAGTCAACTTACACATCAAACTTATTGAAAAAGTTTCAGATGGATAAGTGCCACCCCCTCAGCACTCTAATGGTCGTCAGATCATTGGATGTACACAAAGACCCCTTCCAGCCGCTGGAAGAGGGGGAGGAAGTACTAGGCCCCGAAGTGCCTTATTTAAGTGCTATCGGTGCACTCCTTTACCTGGCTAACTGCACTCGCACCCGACATAGCATTTGCAGTAAACTTACTAGCCATATATAGTGCTGCACCTACACAGCGGCACTGGGCCGGAGTTAAGCATCTTCTGCGCTACCTCCAAGGGTCCATAGACTTGGGTCTATTCTACAGGAAAGGGGCATCAACTGGTTTAGTTGGTTATGCTGATGCAGGTTACAGGTCCGATCCTCACACAAAGAAGTCTCAGACCTGATACATGTTCACATACAGCGGCACAGCCATATCCTGGAGATCTGTAAAGCAGACCATGACAACCGTCTCATCCACTCACTCAGAACTCCTAGCGATCTTCGAAGCAATCAAGGAATGCTTCTGGCTACGCTCTGTGATCCAGCACATCCTCACCTCCACCGGCCTGGTGACCGGCGTTCTTGCGCTTACTCCACTCCATGAAGACAATGCAGCATGTATAGCCCAGCTTCAGGACGGCTACATCAAAGGCGACAATATGAAGCTATCTCCCCCAAGTTCTTCTGGACGCACGACCTTCAGAAGCAAAAGCAGATTGAGGTACAGAAGATCCAATCATGTAATAACTTGGCGGATTTGCTTACCAAATCCCTGCCTACTAGTATCTTTGAGAAACTTGTATATGGGATTGGGATGATGAGAGTGAGTAAATGTAAACTGGGTCATGATTAGAGAACTATGAACTCATAGATACATAAGAGACTGATGTATAGATTCATAGGAAATCTGCAAGCCTGAAGCTTGGTCAGATGAGGGGGAGTCAACTGCAGAGTTGTACTCTTTTCCCTTGGCTACATGTTTTTTTCCACTGGGTTTTTCGTAGTCAAGGTTTTGACGAGGCAACCTCGTTGACTCTGGATCCTGAAGTATCCACCCCCAGACACATCCCTAAAACAGGGGAAGTTATGGGTTAACTGTTCTTTCTTTAACAAGGCAGTTACCCTAACTCGGATCCTGAAGAATTCACCTCTTATTCAATGTTGGTTGGATAATGGGAAGTGTTATGAATAGGCCCATGAGGCCCATTGGGTATCCAAGCCCACTATTGAAAGCTATATATATGAGGGTAGGGGGCTCTTACCCCTCTACACCTATTTCCCTATATTTCCCTTCATAACATAAACTATTTTAAACTATTTTTTTCTTATTACATTCTTCACCGTTTTTGACAACCAAACATTATAAAAAATCTTATATCAAGATACTTTTTTTCTCTCCGTTTATTTTCATTTCATTTCGTTTTTGGAAGTTGCTGTGCTACCTTTTTGCTCAATACGCATGCCACTTATTTTTTTAAAAATTCCAATTATACCCATTAAAAACCCAAAATACCATTTATTTGCGAAATATAGTGACATTTTAATTGCTCATCTTCTCTCTTCATCTTTTCTCGCGCTCTCTCTACTTCTTCCTTGCTTAAATAATCTCTCTTTACTTCTTCCTTGCTTAAATAAAAGAGCTGGGTTTTTTGATCCACCAAATTTGTGGCGCTGAGAGAAACAAAGACGAGTGTGAGCCACCCCCCCCTCTCTCTCTCACATTTGCCCTAGTAAGGATAATTATGTTGCGCAGAGAGAAATAGAGATGGATAAGTGCTGGGTTTTTGATCCATCAAATTTGTGGCGCTAAGAGAAACAAAGACGAGTGGGAGCTTCCCTCTCTCTTTCTCTCTCTCATTTTCCCTAGTAAGGATAATTATGTTGCGCAGAGAGAAATAGAGATGGATAAGAGCTGGGTTTTTGATGACCAAATTTGTGGCGCTGAGAGAAACAAAGACGAGTGGGAGCTTCTCTCTTATTTGCCCTAGAAAGGATAATTATGTTGCGCAGAGAGAAATAGAGATGATAAGAGCTGGGGTTTTTGATGACCAAATTTGTGGCGCTGAGAGAAACAAAGACGAGTGGGAGCTTCTCTCTCATTTGCCCTTGTAAGGATAATTATGTTGCACAAAGAGAAATAGAGATGGATAAGAGCTGGGTTTTCGATCCCCCAAATAAAAGATCACACAAAAATGCAAAATTCTTGTTAACTCTTAAATTAGAAAAAACGGATTTCTATCTCAAATACCCCATATTAAAGAGAATCCACACACCTCAAAGAGAATTGCTGAATACACATACCAATTATTTGAAGGCCTTTTGGGTAATCTAGTTATGTGAAGTCGGTAAAAACTTGAATTTTCATAAAATAAGGAATGTGCGCAAAGTAACTCAAAGTAGGTATGTGAACGGAACAAAAAGGTCTATTCGCATAGCAATTTCTTCATTTTTTCTTTGTTACCGTCAACTGTCAAGCCGACGGGATTTGCTATACACATAAACCTACTTGCTGTATGCATAGATTTACTAGTTTGCCATTCGAATTTTTTCCTGTTTTAACTATACGAGTATCTTTTTCCTCACATTTCTCATCTAAACTCTTCATTTTCTTCGCCGCTATTGCTGTCGTAGAGTGACGGCGATGGCGTAGTCAGGGGAGACGTATGAAGAGGAGAGGGAAGGAGAGGTAATTTGAACAAACGTAGCTATAGAATAAAAATCTGGATTTTAAATATTATTAGGTGCTTCTACAAAGTGATCTGTCTAAAACAATTAGATCTGTGTTTATAAAATTTCCCCAAACCAACCAACACAGTCTCCGCGAATATCTAGCTGGAAGAGAACGTGCACCAACCTCACCTGAACGAAAAGGGCCATGTACAAGTCACCAACCTCGCCCGAGACACAAACTACCGTTCATACCGATTCGCAACCGTCCGATTCCAATCGTACGGTCCAAAATCCAGCATAATTAGTGCCAATCATGTAATATCCATATATCAATAGGATAATCTCGTCCTTCAACATCGCCGGGGCCGAGATCACCGGCCGATGATATTTAAATCGGAAGGCTAAGTGCGACTGAGTAGACTATGAAAGTAACGGACAGTTCACCTTAAATCGTTATCGTGCACTTCTCATTAATTAGATGCACTCCCCGTGCGGTGCAAATAACCAGAGAGCGGGTGTACGTACGAGCTGAGAACGGGGGTGTGAATATAACGTCGCCCCTTTTGGACTGAAGCTCGGCTCTTTATCCGTGAGTGAACTGATGAAGAAAGAAGTAGTTTGCAAGCAACCTCAACAATAATAATGGCGCCATGTAATAACAGCAACACCTAGTTATTCCATCATTTTGTCTCTCTTTTCTCATAAAAAATCCCCAATTTCTCTTCGAATTCTCAGCGAAACCCTAGAATCTAGTCGCTATGCCGGGAATCGTGACGCCGGCCGACGCCCCGCCGCTCGAAATCACGATACCATCAGACTCCATTCCCCAGATCCGGTCGCAATCCCCACACTCGACGCCGCAAAACGCGAGGAACCGATTGTCCACGGGCGCCAAGAAGACTCCTTCTCCTTCCTCTTCTTCCACATTCAAGAGGCGCAACTCTCCGTCGACGCCGGCTGACAAATCTCGGCCGTCGCCGCCTGCGATCGATGAATCGGCGCTTGACAACCCCGATCTCGGCCCGTTCCTGCTCAAGCTCGCCCGGCACACGATCGCCTCAGGCGAGAGCCCGGTCAAGGCCCTGGAGTATGCGATCCGAGCTTCGAAGTCGTTTGAGAGGTTTGAGGACATGAGCTTGGATCTGGCGATGAGTCTGCATGTGACGGCGGCGATTTACTGTAGTTTGGGGAGGTACGAGGAGGCCGTGCCGGTTCTTGAACGGGCGGTGGCGGTGCCGGAGGTGGAGAGAGGTCCGGAGCACGCCCTGGCGAAATTTTCGGGGTATATGCAGCTGGGGGATACGTACTCGATGCTCGGGAGAGTGGATCAGAGCATCGAGGGTTATACCAAAGGGCTTCAGATCCAAATGGAGGCTTTGGGAGAGATGGATCCCAGAGTTGCTGAGACTTGCAGGTTAGATATCAAATTAGTTCAAAGTTGGCATTTTATTTCATAAACTTTGCATTTTATGTATACTTTAAGTGTGTAATTAGCGCAGATATCAAATGTGATGTGGTTGCGGGATTTCAATGGTTATTCACGAGGATTTCGTAGCTCGATTATTAAATGAATGCAATTTGTAGATGCTGGTAATTGTCTGTTTCTGCTTACAGTTTGCTGTTTATTTTTAAGAATAAAATTGTTTGTCAATAAATTATTATTTGTAGCATTGTAGTAATTTCTAGCTGAGTTCTGCTACACAGTTAACTGAAATTGTAATGTATAAAGCATGTGAGGACATTGAATTTCTAATGATAATGCTATACCTATTGAATTTCTAATGATAATGATATACCTATACTTTTCAATCGTTGTACAACTTTAAATGTCCTTACAGAATTTATTTGTGCAAACAAAAAAAATTAAAGGGGTTTTCGGATATTTACCCACCAAATCTTTCTTATTTTGAAATTTTCCATCCAAATCTTTTGTATTGTTTAAATACCCTTCAAATCATATTAGTTTTTGAAAAATGGTTCCCTTTTTAAAGAGATCACGAAACTACACAATTATTTTTTTGACTCCTTTTCATTTGTACATGTATTCTTATTTTTGCAAAGAAATTGTACATGACTCCTTTTCATTTGTATAGGTATTCTTATTTTTGCAAAGAAATTGTACATAAACAAGAACATAAATCTAATCCTACAACCTGTAAGGGTTCCGGCAGAACTATCGGAGCTGAGCACGGAAGCGCCACCTCTTGCCGGAGAAGAAGAGCTTGCCATGGCCGTTGGCGGGAGCTGTAGTTTGAAGGAAGTGACAGTTGAAGGGGGCGAAGCCAAAGCCGTTAGATTGGAGTTCCCCGGACATCTCGACCGTCAAGCTGCAATCTCAGCCGCCCAAGGATTTAAGTGAGGATTATCAGCCGTTGGATGAGTGGGCACCAGATTAGATTAAACTGTGATTACGCTGGTTCTTCTCGTCTTCTCCAGCTGTTAGGGGCCTACGCAAGGAGAGAGGGGCTGAGGGATTCTAACAGAATGAGTGGAGAGTTTGTTGGAGGGAGGGAGAGTATAAAAGGGCATTTTGTAGTGCTAATTGGTTGTGCTGAATATTGAGTAAAATCAAATTGGTTTTGCTTTTTCCCTTGTTTTCGTTTGCTTTCATTTTTCATTCGTTTTCTTCATTCTTTCTTCAAATTTCTTCGAATTCTTTGATTCTTCTTTGCAATTCGTCCTAATTTGGGCCAATGGGGAGACCAAGAAGACGACCTGAGGAGGAGGAGCAGCCCGAGGAGCAGCCAGGAGAAGTTGGATCCTCACATTTGGTATCAAAGCTACCAGAGTCGAGCCATCGGGAGGAGGTAGATGACGAAGACAATGCCATTGACGATGAAACTTGGACCGAAAGGTTCCAAAGGCTGGAGGAGGTGCAGAAGGCGGTTCATCATCAGATCCAACAACAATGGGAGCTGATTCAACATGAGCAGAAAGCAACTCATCTAAGCATTGAACAACGATGGAGCTTGATGCAACATTAGCTACAACAACAAATCGCCATCAACAACGTCCAATTTCAGAGCCTCGCAAGTAAGATTGATGAACTCTCTAAAGGAACATTAGCTCTAACTGCTTATGTAGATCAACCAGAAGGAGATTAGTCTTCTTACAATGCTGGGGATAACGCCAACAATAGACGTTGGGAGGGCACTGGTAGCAGAGAAAACCATCCTAAGGGCTTGAGGCCAGATTTTCCAATTTTCAAAGGGGGAGGAGGTTATTCCATAGATTAACCAGGTCATCCAGATATTTGAGTACTACAACACTGAAAGGGGTTCATGGGTGAAGGTGTGTGGATATTACTTGAAGGAAGAAGTTCTACAGTGGTATGATTGGGCAAAGGTGAATGTGGATGGTTTCATGATGTGGAATGATTTCAAGAAAGAACTACTAGCAAGGTTTGGGCCTCCAGAAATGGAGAAACCATTCCAGTTCTTTACCAAATTGAGACAGGAAAGCTCTGTGAGAGACTATTTGAAGAAGATGGAGAAGGTGATGGGATTCCTAGACAGATTACCTAAGGAGTATATCTTAGACAAATTTGTGGGGGGACTGAAAGAGGAGATAAGATTTGAGGTTGCAGCTGCAGAGCCCCAAGATCGTAAACATGCTATACGACTGGCAAAATTTTTTGAAGAAAAGTTCATGGCTTCCAAAAAGTTCAATAGAAACACAAGCATGGGGGTGTGCAGTTCAAGAACACCCAGGCCACTACAATGGTGGGAAGTACTAGCAAACCTAATTCCCAGCTTCAATATCCAGAAGGCTAACTGAGGAAGAAACCCAATACAAGAGGAGAAACCACTTGTGTTTTGGGTGTGATGAGAAGTGGAGTAGAGATCACAAGTGCAAGAAATTGTTTATCATGGAAGGGATGTAGGAAACTGAGGAGTTGGATGATGAAACAATGGAAGCTTTGGGAGATGAGGTCATTGATAATGAGGAGACTACTGAAAAGAAAGCACATGAAAAGGGGGAGCAATTGCACTCCATTTCCTTGCAGGCCATGTGTGGAGTGCCTACTGCTCATACACTGAGGATAGAAGGAAGTATCAAGGGGCAATTTGTTCAGATGCTGGTGGACTCAGGATCCACACATAGCTTTATTCATCCAAAGCTAGCCAGAGCTCTGGGATTGGAAGTAGAGAAACGGAATAATTTCAAAATTTGGGTGGCCAATGGAGATAAGCTGGAAGGAGCAGGAATATGTAGATGAGTGTTGCTAAAATGTCAATGGGTTACAATACCACTGGATCTTCTTCTATTGCCCATGGGGGGAATCAACGTGTATTGGGGGCTCACTGGCTGGAACAACTCAATGACATAGTGATGAATTTTAAAAAAATTACAGATGAAATTTACTTACCAGGGAAGTGAATGGGTCTGGCAAGGAACCAGGGGAGAAACCCAACTAGTCAATGACCAACAAATCAGAAGAACAATCATGTAGGAAGGAAGTGGGTGTTTAATCCAGTTAAGATCTCTAGCATTATCAGCCACTCATCTGGATGGTGGAGATCAGGAAATACAGAATCAGCCCTAAGAAATGCAGCAGTTAATCAAGAATTATGCACCCATATTTGAAGAGCCAAACACATTAACACCAAGAAGACATTGTGACCACAACATTCCTTTAGAG
The DNA here is from genome assembly GCA_030789695.1 of Scilla litardierei. Lineage (NCBI taxonomy): Eukaryota > Viridiplantae > Streptophyta > Magnoliopsida > Asparagales > Asparagaceae > Scilla > Scilla litardierei. The sequence continues at coordinate 170,115,057 of CM061136.1, forward strand.
CATAATGCAAAGCCAGTGTGCATTAGACCATATAGGCATGCCCATTTTCTGAAGGGAGAAATTGAGAAGCAGATATTTGAGATGTTGAACTCAGAGATCATACGTACCAGCACCAGTCCATATGGCTCACCCATAGTCATGGTCAAGAAGTCTGATGTGTCTTGGAGAATGTGTGTTGATTATAGAGCCTTGAACCAGCAAATAGTGAATGACAAATTTCCCATGCCAATAATTGAAGAGCTGCTAGATGATCTCCATGGTGCCTCAGTCTTATCCAAATTGGACCTGAGATCAGGGTATCATCAAATTAGGGTCCAGGAAGAGGACATATACAAAACTGCCTTCAGAACTCACGAAGGTCATTATGAGTTCATCGTAATGCCATTTGAATTGACCAATGCTCCATCAACATTCCAATCTTTAATGAATCAAATTTTCAGGTCAGTTTTGAGAAAATATGTATTAGTTTTCTTTGATGATATTTTAATCTACAACACCAACCTCCTTATTCATGTGGAACAACTGAAGAGGTTTTCAAAATTCTGATGAGAAATCAGCTATATGTCAAATTGTCCAAATGTCAATTTGGCAAGGAATCACTGGATTACTTAGGCCACATCATTTTTGGAGAATGGGTAGCAGTTGACCCCGGGAAAATTGAAGCTGTGGTAGCATGGAAGGAACCCAAGACTGTGAAGAGTTTGAGGGGATTTCTGGGGCTAGCTGGATACTACCACAAGTTTGTAAGAGGTTTTGGATGCATTACAGCTCCACTAACTAACATGTTAAAGAAAGGAGAGTTCTCATGGAGTGATGAATCTCGTATAGCTTTCCAAAAACTGAAAGATGCTCTAGTATCCTCACCAGTGCTAGTGTTGCCAGATTTGAGTAAAGATTTTGTTGTTGAATGTGATGCATCGGGACATGGGATTGGGGCTATGCTAATGCAAGAGGGAAAGCCTATAGCCTACTTGAGCTCCAAACTGAAGGGAAGAAACCTCCTGCTTTCAACCTATGAAAAAGAATTGTTGGCACTGATTGTGGCTATCAAGAAATGGAGTCACTATTTTATGGGAAGGAAATTTGTCATACGGACTGACCATAGAAGTTTAAGCCACTTACTTTCACAACGTTTGCAGTTGGGCATCTAAAGAAATACGTAGCAGCAATTTGACTATAAGGTGAAGTTCAAACCTGGGAGAAAAAAATGCAGCAGCTGATACATTATCCAGAGAATATGAGGGAGAAGAATTTTTACGGGAAGATTACTATACATTGAATCAGATTTCAGTAGTACAAGCTGAGTGGATGCATGGAATAAAAACATGGTAAACCAAGATATTTTTTTTCAGAGAGTTAGAGCAGAAATTGTTGGGTAGTGTGGACCTGGTTGGAAAGGTTAAGGAGGATGAGATATATTATTACAAAGGGAGAACACTGGTGAATCATGATAATATTAAAGTAGTAGAAATTTTGATGAAGGAATATCATAGCTCTCCCCTAGGGGGCATTTTGATGCTGCCAGAACTACCAGAAGGTTGAGGGAAGTGTTCTATTGGAGGGGAATGAAATCAGCTGTCAAGAAGTTTGTGAAAGAATGTGATAATTGTCAACGTAGTAAGTTAGAGAACTCGGCTTATCCTGAGAAACTGCAACCCCTAGCTATTCCTGATCAGATATGGGAAGATATGGGAAGAGATATCAATGGACTTTATAGTGGGTTTAGCACCATGTAGAAGCTTCAGTGCAATATTTGTGGTTGTTGACAGATTATCAAAAGGGGCTCATTTCTTTGGACTTAAATACCCCTTCACAGCCAGACAAGTAGCTCAGATATTCTTTGAAGAAGTATTCAAACTGCATGGACTTCCAAAATCCATAGTCAGTGACATGGACCTTATCTTCACTAGCAACTTTTGGAGGGAGCTCTTCTCTCTACAGGGGACTACCCTAGCCATGAGCTCAGCATACCACCCCCAATCTGATGGGCAGACTGAAATTACAAATACACAATTGGAATGTTATTTGAGATGCTTCTGCAGTCATAAACCCAAGGAATGGATAAAATGGTTACCCTTGGCTGAATACTGGTGCAACACTACTTGGAAGGCTCCCAGCCAGATGACATCTTATGAAGCCATATATGGGAGAAAACCACCAACACTTTTGAGCTATTTGTCTCACTCTTCACAGGTACATGGGATGGATGAAGTGCTATTTTGCAGAGAAATAAGCCTTCAATTGCTCAAGGATAACTTGAAGAAGGCTCAGCACAGAATGAAGAAACAAGCAGACAAGAGAAGGCTGGACAGGGAATTTCAGGTGGGGGATTGGGTTTATCTGAGACTGCAACCTTACAGACAAGTTACATCAGCTACGAGGAAGCCACATAAGCGCTCATCCAAATATATTATGGACCTTACCAAGTGCTGGAGAGGGTGGGACATGTTGCTTACAATTTGGAGATGCCTCCTACCCTAGGGTGAGGTAGGATTCACCCTGTTTTTCTTGTCTCACAACTAAAGAAAAAGTTGGGGTCCAAAGTGGTGCTGCAGAATGACCTTCCCTGCTCTACGGAAGAAATCATTGATGAACCAGAGTCAATTTTCGATCGATGTACCATTCAACAGTGGAATACCCTAATTTCTCAGGTTCTGGTGAAATGGCGACAGAAGGGACTCGATGAAGCCACTTGGGAACCCTACTGGGACCTAATCAAACGTTTTTCCACATTCGACCTTGAGGCAAGGTCGAAAAATGGGAGATGCTATGTAAGGGTTCCGGCGGCACTATCGGAGCTGAGCACGGAAGCGTCACCTCTTGTTGGAGAAGAAGAGCTTGCCATGGCCGTTGGCGGGAGCTGGAGTTTGAAGGAAGTGACAGTTGAAGGGGGTGAAGCCAAAGCCACTGGATTGGAGTTCCACGGACATCTCGACCGTCAAGATGGGATCTTATCTCAGCCGCCCAAGGATTTAAGTGAGGATTATCAGCTGTTGGATGAGTGAGCACCAGATTAGATTAAATTGTGATTACGCTGGTTCTTCTCGTCTTCTACAGCTGTTAGGGGCCTACGCAAGGAGAGAGGGGCTGAGGATTCTAACAGAATGGGTGGAGAGTTTGTTGGAGGGAGGGAGAGTATAAAATGGCATTTTGTAGTGCTAATTGGTTATGCTGAATATTGAGTAAAATCAAATTGGTTTTGCTTTTTCCCTTGTTTTCGTTTGCTTTCTTTTTTCATTCGTTTTCTTCATTCGTTCTTCAAATTTCTTCGATTTCTTTGATTCTTCTTTGCAATTCGTCCTAATTTGGACCAATGGGGAGACCAATGAGACGACCCGAGGAGGAGCAGCAGCCAGGAGAAGTTGGACCCTCACACAACCCAAAAGGAAAAAAAGAGGAGGAGGAGGAGGAGGAGGAGGAGGATGCCCAAAGAACATCAAATAATTTTCGCTGCTAGTTACTCATTTGTTTAGGTGACACACAATATATAACAAATGCAATTATTTTGCAAGATATCAAATTTTAGTCGTAGAGGGTATGTAGTGACAAATGATGATAACACTAAACAATGCAAGGTGCAATTATCCATATTAATACTCACTACTTACATTGCATTCCATGATTTGAGTCAAAAACAGAAATGTGTCCACCATATGTATATTTATTTCTGAAACAAGAGAACCCAAGTAGCACACAAGAACATAAACCTAAACTAAATTAAAGAGGAGAAACTCCTGAAAAAGGCTTAATACTTTTAGCCTAAGGATAGTCCCGAGCAACTGGTTCATAGGACACAATGTCACTCCCAACAAGCGCACTTCAAATATGTGGGCCCATCAAGTAGATCCAGTTGCCAGTAAAGTTGTTGGCATGCATAACTATTCTGAAAGAGCGACCATGGTTCATTGACACCCTCTTGAACGGATCGGTGGTCAAGATGTTAGCATCAACGATGAATCTAATAGCAATGTGTGCATGGTTCATTGACACAGTTGAATGGATTGACAGCCAAGATGTTAGCATCGACGATCAATCCGATATCAATGGGTGCAATCATACTAAAACATTTGGATTTTTTGCAACATAATTAACCCATGTAAACATAGAGTAAAAATGAAAAAAAAGCTAATAATAAGAAATACCTCAAAAAATAAAAGGGAGTAAAAAAATAATTTAAGAAGGGTAGAATTGTAACCCTCTTTAAATGTGGGTATTTTTCAAAAACTAATATCATTTGAAGGGTATTTAAACAATATGAAAGATTTGGAGGGTGAATTTCAAAATAAGAAAGCTTTGGAAGGTAAATATCCAAAAAAAATCCAAAATTAAAATAAAAACATACAACTTATATACATGTAATGCACGTAGGTTACTGTTCAACATGCTGTTTCTAGTAGACATGCGTGTTTTCAATATTATATAGCTGGCATCTTGTTTCATCAATTCATGTCTTTCAATCTAAATGATAAATGCTTTAATGTTTACAAAGCATAAAGAACGTGTGTGCACATGTAGTTTCTCACGGATCTTCTGCCTAGAAATTTTCATTAAACGTGCAATTGATGAAAAACTTTTCAACAATTGCCCAAGGAAATAATTATGTGTATGTGAGATGTCCTCAAAACATTTGAGGTTCCACGTATAAACATGCTTTATATATCATAATTGAATGGATGGGTTACCCACTAGTGGCCAATTATTCATGTTGGTAGCCAAGAAGAACCAAGTCGGTAATGCATTAGGAAATCGAAAGATTTCTCTTTTATAATATACTTAATTCTTGAACAATGAGATTAATTACTGTCCTTTATTCATTTCTTCTCAGTTTTTGATGTTGTGATGGACAAGTGGGCCTAAGAGAACTGTTGTATGGATTGCGCTCAATAACCATATAACCTGAAACATCATAACATCTAAGAACATTAGCGGTTGAATCCAAGTAGATGGCCTGGCTTCAACTCTTTCGATTCTCAAATTAGGACTTGAAGGAGATAAAATACATGCTCTCAAATTGAAGAGAGAGAGAAAGAGAAAGTGAGAATGAGACATCTTCTCTTGAATGGGAGGGTTATATATATGGATTAAATAAGGGTAGTTTAGTATTAATTTCAGGAATGGGCCTATCATCTTCTAGGTCAAGCCCATTAGGACGTGTAATGATTTTGGGCCTGCGGGCCTGCTTGGATTGTGGACATCTGGGCCTCACTTTAGGCGATATGATACCATTATTCCTCATCAGTCCAATCCTAAACGATGTGGGGTTTTTGGATTAAGCCTTTTGCATGCTTGATTCCTTGGGTCTTTCCTTCATTGGCTATAATTCCTTCTCGTAGCTTTGAAAAGTCTTTCTTATTTTTCTTGTTTGACTAGCAATCATTAACTTGGATGCATTAATATGCATATAACAAGAGTCCTTATTTTGATTGAATGCTTTGCAAATAAGAGTTGGTTTTCTTCTTTGACCAAGACTCTTCATGCCAAGGGAATTTGCCTTGTAAATAGGCTTCCCCTTCAATCTTTTGCCATGCACTTGACAATCTATATTTTCTCTTTCTTATAACTTTTGTTGTGATGGATCATACGGGGCAACTCATGGTGATAATTGCCCATGTTTCATGGGTGATGCGACGACTCACTTATGGGTCTAAATGCCCTAGGTCTTCAAGTGGTAGGAATTCTGCCAGGAGGAGAATTGATACTACCATGTTGAAGCTTCGTTGACGCTGCAAGTAAGGTCATAATGGAAAGCGATGATGACAGTCATAATGGGAAGCATTACATATCGGGGAGTACGGATCGGGGAGCTTCCAATTCTCATCACAATGGAGAAGCACGAGAAGCACATCGATCTTGAACTTCCAAGGCGAGCATTGCCTCCTCCAGGTTCTTCACATCATAGGCAACCCAAGGCCTCATCACGATGATCCGAAAGGTTGATGTCACTTGGGCATTTGCCAATTTGCGGGGGACAAGAAGATGTCTGCTCATCAAAAGCGTATGGGATGGAGCCGTTCAACCATAAAGATGACCATGTTCCAAGGGTAATGGGGGCAATGTCATGTGCACGTGGGGATGACAACACCATCAATGCAAAGTCAGTGATGAAACCATGGCAAGATGGAGGCATCAACCCGTCGAAAGAAAAAAGGTAAATGGGGTTCCTGGCCCCTTACGGTCAGGGCTCTTGGGGCACCCTTGCTCCTCCACGTGGAGGCATTGAGCTACCCCGGTTTGCCCTCACTTAGGGAGCTGGAGTACCCCAGCTCCTTTAACGGGGAGGGGATGCCGGGTATCTCAAACTCCCCCTTAGGGTGCCAGGGTACTCCTTTCTTCTCCTTCCCAGGGGCACATGGCACGTGACTCCCTCATTCATGGTTGTGCAGGGGTTCGATAGGGGGTGCACGCAAACTTGGTCCGGGTAATGTGTGTTTGAGTTCTCTTATTATACAAGGCGCTAAAGTTTTCTTATTCCAAGAATCATGCAGGAAAGAAAAAGGAATCCAGTCACACACCGTGAATACGGAACTTATTGACATACCAAAATACATTATTTTAAGTTAAGCGAGCAATTGGAGCATGCCGTCATCACATCAACTCCCTAAGGCATGTCTATGGGGGTAACGATGGAGTTGGAGATCGTGTAGTACAAGAGACTACGTGATCCCCATTGATAAGATGTGCATAACTTTGTAGTAATATGTCCCAATGTATTAATAAAGGAGGTCTTCTCATCATCGGTTGATTTTGTTCTTGTTCTGATCTAATTATACCTCAAGAAATCATCTATGAAGCTGAATATCTCATGGTCTAATGATCAGTTCACCATCTGATCGATGACATGAAGTGGAAAAGAGTCCTTAAGATAAGATTTATTTAAATTAGTGAAGTTCATACACATCCTATATTTCTTATTAGGTTTACGTATAACAAAAATGTTTAACAACCTTTTGGGTTAATGTACTTCATGGACAAATCCTGTTACAATTAGCTATTGGACCTCTTCATTTCAACATGTTTTTTCTCAATGCTAATGTTTATGTGTCTTTGCTTAACTGGCTTGAACATATGATCCATGTTTAAAGCACGCTGAGCAACATCAGGATCGACACTGGGCATATCAGTTGGTGACCAGGCTTTAACATCAGTGTTCCTTTTTAAGAAAGAGACTAGCTGTTCCCCTCAGATGGGCATTAAGAGGGTTTCAACTTGGATAGTCTTCAAGGGACAATAGCATTTAGTGGGTTTTTAGTTACTTCCATTTATGCACATTGTGGCTCTTTGTAATCTACCCGTACTTAGAGAGATTTAGTGGTGTAAGTTTGTGCCTTTCCTTTCTATTTAGTGTATGCTAAGTAGCATCTTTTGCTATCTCCTGCTCACTCTTTGATCTTATCAGACTGTTCGGCATTGAAATTTAGTAACTTGGTAGTACGAAGACACAACAGCCCGTAAAGTCACAAGTGAGGGTCACCCCAATGTAGCATCGTACGTCAATATTCTACTTGCGATAATGAAGTCCTGTTTTACCACTGCTCTCCTATCAGGATCATTATCCATTATGATGGGGAGAATAATTCTCCCCACTACTCGGGTTTGATGGCATGTAAACCTAGTGAGAGTGCAATTTCTTTTTGTCAATTTGTAACTTATCAACACAATCCATACATAAAATATTTATGAAACTACTGTATCCACAAGGATGCGGTGCAGATTGCTATCTGTAACTTTGGCCTTGATGACGATCGAGTCATTGCATTCCTTGTTCAATCACTCTAAGTCCTTTTTGGAGGCGATATGTTGGTCTCGATCACTTCATGAAGCTAGTAGGTTGATGTTACTGATGTCTGTCTGTCTTTCTGTATGTCCATGGATCATCTTCTCTGTCTTGATTCCTCTCTTTTTCATCGCTGTTATTACGTTGTCATTACGTTAATTTTGGGCAGTCTATCGATGCAAATGACTTTCTCTGATAAGGATCTTGATGTCTCGTTTTAAGTGCCCGCATTCTTCAATTTTGTGTCTATAAGCCATGTGGTATTCATAACATCCACTTGTCTCATTTCAGACTCCTCCATCGGTTGTGGGGTTTATTGCAGGAACCCATCTTGCTGTACTACATTAAGATTTATGCTTTTGAAGCATTAAGGGTGTAAAGTGATCGAAACTAGACGAAGTTGAGATTTTTTTGTTTCTTCTGTCTTCGTAGTTGCCCTTCTTACGAACAGGATGAATGCGGTCATCTATCTTTCCTTCATCCTTTACATGCTTTCTGCAAGTTCCCAAGCTCCTTTGCATTGATGTATACTTCAAAGATCATCAATAAGTTATCTAAAATCCTAGGTGAGTTGGTGACACAGTGATGTTTGAGATCCAAGTTTGTGGTCCTAATTATCAACATTTGTATAGTATTGTCCAGTCGCATTTTCAATATTTCGAGCATGGCGTCCGCAAACTGTTTGATGTACTTATGTAGCGACTTACCATCTCCTTGTTGAATAGTTACTAGGTGAATAGAAGATCGCTTCCATTTTACTGCTATGAATTGTTAGGTAAACACTTCAGCAAAGTCAGATGATACCTGATTTTAAGGTTCCAAACCAATTTGCTTCGGCATCATGCCTTTCTACGTTAGCCAACAGTGTTGAATGTCTCGTTGTAGGATGGATGGATTGGGAGTGATGTTAGAAGGGCCTCCCTCATTGACATTACCCTTTCCTAGGTTGTTGAAGGCATGATGGAAGTGTTGATGACTTGGTGGGAGATATTGTGATTGGGCCTCTTCTTTGACAAAACTTAGATTTTGATGAGGTTACGTATCAGTTGACTCTGATGATTTGCATGCTGGTTTTGCATTTGGGCAAGCTGTGCTTGCACAAAGGCTAGTTGGCCCTAAAGGTGTTGAATATCTCTATTATCACAAAACTAGGAGGTGACGGGGAGGGGAGGGGCATCACCTTCACCATCATTTTCTTGTTGCCCCAAGTATGGCTGGCATGCTCCTCTTTGTTCACCTAAATTCTACCACGAGCATTCCATGTGTTGTACATAGTTGTCAATAAGTTCTTACCGATACTGCTAATGATGTTGTGAAGAACAAGTGGGCCTAGGAGAACCATTGTAGGGATAGTACTCAATAGCCACATGACCTGAAACAGCACAACAACTAAGAGCGTTAGCGAGGAACGCAGATGAGTGGTCTGGTTTTGACTCCTATGAAACTCAATTTAGGACCTGAAAGAGATAAAGTGTGTAAACTCAAATTGAAGAGAGATATTGAGAAAGTTAGAATGAATACTCTCCTTGCGAATGAGAGTGCCATATATAAGGATTAAATGAGGGTAGTTTAGGTTTTCAACTTGCCTATCATCTTCTAGGCCAATCCCATTAGGGCTTGTAATGATTTTTGGCATACGTGCCTGCTTGTGCTGTGGGCCTCAGGGCCTCACTTAGGTGGTATGATACCAGTTTTGAAAGTTAAACAAACTAAGCACCTTTCGGAAATCGTGCTTCCTTCCCAGTGTTCTTTTTCACAGGAAAGACTCAGATTACATCTACTATAGTGAAGCATCAATTAGGGTTCATTATTCCTAAACATTCTGGGTAGTTGGTGGAAGCTCATGTACGACGCTCAAATTAGAATCTGAAGGAGATATAGTATATAATCTCAAATTGAAGAGAGATAATGAGACAGTTAGAATGAGCCATTTCCTTGCGAATGGGACGGATTTATGTAGGGATTAAATGAGTGTAGCTTAGTAATTCAACTTCAGTACGGGCCTCCCATCTTCTAGGTTAAGCCCATTGGGGATTGTAATGATTTTGGGCCTTCGTGCCCCCTTGCGATGTGGACCTCAGGGCCTCACTTTTGATGGTATGATGCTCCAATTTGAAAGTCAAATGAACTAAGTACATTTTGAAAATCGTGCTTCCTTTCTCTTGTTCTTTTCACATGAAAGACTCAGATTACATCTACTGTAGTGAAGAATCAATAAAAGTTCATTATTTCTAAACATTCTAGGTACTTGGCGGAAGCTCATGTCCAGGCAATGCAATTTGATGAGGCTGAGAAGCTCTGCAAGAAAACCCTTGATATCCACCGGGCGCATAGTGCTCCTGCCTCTATTGAAGAAGCAGCAGATCGCCGCCTAATGGCCCTTATCGCAGAGGCCAAAGGAGACTTTGAAGCCGCCCTTGAGCATCTTGTCCTTGCTTCCATGGCAATGATTGCGAATAGCCAGGAAACCGAGGTTGCTGCTATTGATGTCAGCATCGGCAACACATATCTCTCCCTTGGCCGGTTCGATGAAGCAATCTTCTCTTACCAGAAAGCCCTTACTGTGTTCAAATCTGCAAAAGGTGACAATCACCCTTCAGTTGCGTTAGTCTTTGTCCGGCTGGCTGAACTTTATTACAAGACAGGCAAGCACCGTGAATCGAGATCCTACTGTGAGAACGCCCTTAGAATCTACGCAAAGCCTGTTCCAGGGACGGCACCAGAGGATATTGCTGGTGGGTTGATGGAGATTTCTGGTATTTATGAAGCCATGGAAGAGCCTGAAGAGGCATTAAAGCTTTTGCAAAAAGCCTTGAAGCTGTTGGAGGATGTGCCAGGGCAATGGAGTACGGTTGCAGGGATTGAGGCTCAAATGGGAGTGATTTATTACATGACTGGGAAGTATGGGGAATCTAGGAATTCTTTTGAGAGTGCTGTCGCCAAGCTGAGAGCAAGTGGGGAGAGAAAGTCCGCATTCTTTGGAGTTGTGTTGAACCAGATGGGGTTGGCATGTGTGCAGTTGTTTAAAATTGATGAAGCAGCTGAGCTCTTTGAAGAAGCCAGGGGGATCCTGGAGCAGGAATATGGGGCTTGCCATCAAGATACTCTTGGGGTTTACAGCAATCTAGCTGCAACTTATGATGCCATGGGAAGGTAACTCTTTTAATTTTACGTTGTTGCTTTGCTTGTGCTTGTTATGCTGATTTGGATGCATATTGTCTATTTAGTTCAGGTTGAATTCCTCTGTAAGGCCATTAAATCACCCCATTTGCATTTTATTAACTGATTGTACTATTGGGCTCGATTCGCTTCTCGACGTACAACTGGCAACTAAAACTTTTCGTTCTGTCATGCACCTATCACACTTCTGATAAAAAATGGTTCTGGAATTCTAAGCAAATCCACAAGTCATGTTAAGGGTAATCACTTAGTCTTGTGTCCTTGATGCTCTGTGTTGTTTTCATGATGTGATTGACGGGTTCACCAGCCAATATAGGTAATGTGTGGGACATCTCATCAATCTCTGATCTGGCTTGTCTATGCTCATAATAGTATCAAAAGATGCAAATTAGTCACCAAACTTTCTGCAGATATAATTCAATAATGTCGCATACTGTAAAATGCCTTTTATTATGGGGCAAAATGCACTAAAATGTCCCAACGTTTGAGGGTTCTTTCGCATATTTACCACATGGTTTATGCACAACTTAATACCTCCAAAATTTAATTTCTTTCAAATTGACACTTTCCGTTAGAAATGGTCCATTATGTCTTTTTGGACATATTTACCCTTGTATTCATTTCAAATTTCCCAATTAATGCTATTTTGGTTCATTCTCAATTTTTATCTTTTTAAATATGAAATGAAAACAACAAAATTCCATGTTCCTAAAAGATTATACAGGATCGCAGAAAGACAACAAAAATACCCAATTTTCGTGTTACTAAAAGATCAAAGACAAAATAAAAAACTACACATTTTCCATGTAATTATCCATTTTGAAGTGCAATCATTTTCTGCACAAAACAACAAAGCTTGTCAATTGCTCTAATTTCATTGCGGCCAACCTTCTCTCTCACTTTCTCCCTCTCTCCCTCATCATCCCTTTTCTAATTTCTTTATGAATGGTAGTTGAACCTCTCTTTACTAATATCTTTCAATAGAAGCTGAAGAAAGTGATGCTCTAAAGCGTAATTTGGTCAATAAAAATAAATTTAGACACCGTTATCAAAAGATGGTTAAAGGGTAGTAAATTGTAACAGATTAAACAATAGAGTATATATGCGAAAATACCCTCAAAACTGGGTTATTTTAGTGCATCGTGCCCATGTGCCTATTGGGTGTACAAATGTTTGCTTAATCATAAGATCCACAAGATAACCATGATGGAAATCACCGATTTTTGAGTGGCCAGATAGTGAAACCATGATGCAAGAAATGTAGCAGTTCGTTTACATGAAAAATTTATCCTAGTTTTTATCAATGTTCAAAAATCAAACCTAAGAATTCTGAAGCCGTCAACTAGACTGTGAATACATATTCAAAACATGGCCGTTTTGAACAAGAAATGTGCAAAAAGGAATTTAAAAATGGAAAGAGGAGAAAAGCGGGATACCTAACTGAATCTTTCCGTGCCAAAGGAAAATATGAGTTGTAAACCAACATTGAATTATCACAGTTTTGGTTTTCAGTTGTGGAAGTATCTTAAGCATTCTGTGAATGGGAACAACTAACATCAACTTTCTTGTATAATGACTTTCGTAGTAGAAGATTGCCTCCTGTAAAAGTAGAGCCAATTCCCATAAAGGATCTATGCTCTTGGCCATGGAGAAAGGTCATGTCTCAATCAGAAAATTGCTTCTACGAAACAAATGCTCAGTTTGCTAATCAGAGAGGAATAAGATGATGCATGTATGCCATCTTTCATGATATGTGATGCAAGGAGGGGATTAGACTGAAAGGTGAACGAGGGTAGCACGATATCCAGTCATTTGCTGGAAATTCTTGTAAGGAAGTCACATTTTCAGATCGGTGTTTTGAAAGGAAGGAATATATAGGGATTTGGTTGTTTGAGTAATTGGAGAATGAGTGTCACAAATCATAAGATATTTTTGTTATTCAAGCTGGACTAAGAATTTGCTTCGGATGAGGTGCTCCTTGAAAACATTTGACTCTGTTATTGCTGATGCTACAATGAGGTGAGGTGGAGTAATTGGAGATGAACATTCTGCATTGTTGAGTGAGACTAGGTATCATGAAGATCTGAAGAAATAAAATTTTGGTGGAATGGGGTTTCCTCATTTTCATTTTGAAATGGAGATTTGAAAGGCATGAGGTTTGTGATAGAGATCAAATTCGAGGATGAGTTCAATTCGAGGAGTCTTTTTATTTGATATAGTTTGAGTTCTTGGAGAATTCCTATTAGTTGGAGTCTTTTGTTATTTTGAGAGTTTTAGTAATTTTGAGTTGTTTTATTATTTGAGTATTTTTATTTAATTTAGAATTTCTAGTCCTAATCAGATTCTAAGAGTCAAGTTGTAAGCATATATAAAGGATACAAATTTATTAGTTCTTTAGAATGAAGTTCCATGAAATTTAGTTGGTGCAAACTTTTGATTTCTCCACGATTTAAATATTTTACATTGGTGTGCGAGGGTGGGCTTGGTTGCATGGACGAGAGGTCTGCTTAATCTCTACGTGCGAGGCGGTGATCGAAAGATCTACGTGATGTGAGATCCGAAAATTTATTAAATCTCTAATTTCCTACCGTTCTTTCCTAAAATTTTCGGTCCTATTTGTCGAAATTAAAGCTCTACATGTTCTGTAGGCATTGCATGATACAGCAAAGCGGATTTGTGCTTTAGGTGACATCTAATCTGATTTGATCAAATCCTTAACTGCTTAGTTCTAAAGAATTTCTTTATTTGATTTTGTTCAGATTAGTCGATATTTTCGGAATTGTACATTTTTTCTACTCTCGATCTGTGTGTTGCATTAGCATATTTAGGATCGCAGTCTATCATATACATTTGGACCTTAGGATTTTTATTTTATTTGCATAATTAACGCACACATTTAGTTGAAGTTTAGGGTCTTGCATATGCATATGTATGATTGGTTAGTATTTCATGTTATTATGTAATAGCAAAACCCTAGGATCTTACATGGATAATAATGCTACTCAGAGGCTAGAAAATCAGCTCCAAAAGATCTATCGAGAACTAAAAGTCGACATTCTAGAACTAAAAGACGATATAAATTGTACAAAAGATCGACTAGAAGTCCTAGAAAATAAACTGAGTAAAGAACAATAATTTGGCATGATGTTTAAAGAAAAATATTTACCACATAGCTATAGAAAATGTCTACTAGAAAAATTGAACGACATACGTTAATGAAGCATGACTATTGAGGAGTACATGACTAAGTTCAGTGACATATTTGTTTATAGTGAAATACACTATCATCTATATACCTTGCTAGGTTTCGTTCTGGATTGAAAGTAGATATTAGGCGTAAAATGCTTCCATACACTGTAGATAATGTGCAACAAACATATAATTTAGCCTTATATTTGGAATCCATAAAAGCACACATAGACAGGAATCCTAATTTTAAAGTCGGGGAGTAACTTAAGTGGTCAAGTGATAATATGACCAAACCCGAAACTAATATCACTAAAGAGATAAAAGAATATGCTAAGGTTGAAGAACCGCCACCACCATACCTCCTCAAGTGAATCACATTTCCTTAGTACTAGGTTGTGACTTGGTTCCTAGTTCATTTCACGAGCCTGTTGCACTGATTTGAGTTTTCTGCATCTCAAGACTGATGAAACTCTTGTACTTAACAATGATAATTACAAGTCTGCTATAGAATCAAATAGAAATTTACAGAAATTTATAGTTATGGATGACGAGAAGATTAACGTTAGCCCAAAGACGTATTAGAACCAACAAAGAAGCTTTGCATGTATCGTACAAGTTATCAACGAGCTTTATTGAGTGACAATCCTGATGTGACTGAGTCGATTATTTCACAGAAGCTTGAGAAGATTGAGCACATTGACGTTGTCATCCCAGATTCTCCACATCCTAAGAAGATTCTATATGCTTTTATTTCTTTTGCTATTTGGGAGAATTTTACAGAAGATGTTCGTTTACATATTCACATCCAATTATACTGTGGCTATGCTTTGTCTACCGACATTCACCAGTTGGTGAATTTTTTAAGCCGGGAAGAATGATATAGATTGAATTCGAGGAGTTCAATTTGAGGAGGAGTCTTTTTATTTGATAGAGTTTGAATTCTTGGAGAATTCCTATTTGTTGGAGTCTTTTGTTATTTTGAGAGTTTTAGGTATTTTGAGTCTTTTTATTTGAGTATTTAGTTGATTTAAAATTTCTAGTCCTAATCAGATTCTAAGAATCAAGTTGTTAGTCTATATAAAGGCTACAAACCTATTAGTTTTTTTAGAATGAAGTTCAAAGAAATTTAGTTGTCGGTGCCAGTGTTATCAAATGGCGGCGTCATGGGCGCTATGGCGGAATGACCTGGCGGTTTTTGGGCTCATCGCTATTCACCATCCGCTTTTCAGCATGATATGGCTCTATCCGCTATTTCCGCTATAGCACCCGCTATTTCCGCCATAACGCCCGCCATGTGGTGGTTTATGGCGCACATGACGGACGTTCAATTATTTTTTTGATTATTTATCTTTTTAATTTGTTTTTGTAGTTTTTTAGTTTTTATACACACATACATACACATACATACGAGCGCGCGCATACACACATACAGATACACACAGAGAGAGAACGTACACATACATACATACAGATACATACAGACACGCGCACACACACATACACAATCACACACACACACATACATAATTACATATATGCGCGCACACGCACACACACAAAATCACACACACCCACAATCACACACACCCACATACACACCCAAATACACAGTTACACACACTCACACATACATACATACACACAGAGAGAGAGACAACATACACATACACACGTAGGCCGTCCGCCATAAGCCGCTATTTCATCCGCTATATGTTTATGACGGATTTTTGGCTCACCGCCTTAGGCCGCCATTCGCCATTGATGACACTGGTCGGTGCAAACTTTTGGTTTCTCCACGAATTTAAATATTTTGTATTTATGTGCTAGAGTGGGCTTGGTTGCCTTGGCGAGAGGTCCAAAGAATCTCCATGTGCGAGGCGTGCAAGTCGGTGATCGAAAGATTTCTAGGGTGTGAGATCTGAAAATTTATCAAATCCCTAATTTCCTACCGTTCTTTCCCAAATTTCCTTTAAATCCCTGAACTCTTTCTTGTGCTACATCAGTTTGTGTCACATCAGCTTGTGTCAGAGAGGGCTTTGATGTTAGGAAGGGCTAAAAGATTGATTCTGACTGATCTGAGGGGTTTAATGTTGTAGTGCTGTCACAAGTAGTAGTGGATCTGAGGGGTTAATCTCTGCCTATGGATGACTGAAACATTTGTATTGTAACCCAAAAAATTCTAGGATGATGCTATGAGTTGGATATGCTAGATTTATTTTAGTGGCACACATTTTTATTTAGGATTAAGATTCAGGATTTTGTCCAATAAATTACAAAGCTACTGCCTAGGGCGTAAGCGTTCCATCTGAGTGCCTGGGCTGTTAAAGGATGGTGGCCACCCAGATTTACTTCGCTAAAGCAGGTGGATACTCTCAGCCTGTTGTTTTATTAGTTATAAACTATAATACTCTTATAAGTTACCCACATCCATTGCTGATGTATTTACCTCCACTGCTACTTTCGATTAAACACTTCCCATGTATTATGGCGTTTTAAAAAATTTTACTTTTTACTTTTTTTCTTTTTTTATTTCCTTTCCTAGAATAGTGCATAAGCCGCATATTACTGAAGCTTTTTATGGTTATTACTTGTGAAAATTATTTTGAAAAGCCTGCTTAATGTAATTTTTCATGGTGAAATGCTGGATATGAGCTGATAGCTCATTTAACCAACACAAGTCAATGAGAGAAAAATTGTAAGGCCCAACAACAAATGAAATCAGAGGGGAAAAGTGGATGAGTCTCATTTATCTTTTTCTCACAAGCTCGTTTATTGTAAAAGAGCTCTCAGCTCATGTCCATTATTTATATTATCCAATATTTATTTGAATTTATGCATTTAATATTGTTTAACAGGAGAAAAAGGCAAATGACATCCTGAATTTATGCATTTAGTACTTGTTTTATATCATTGATCTTTTCAGAATCAGTGCGTGTTAAAATGGACAACAAGAATCATTTATAAACAAGTAAAATATTGATGATCAAAGAGCATACCTTTAAAGATGGCGTATGCCGCCCACAACCAATAAAAAAAATCAAATGTGGTATATACTCATAGTACATATGGAGCTCAAGGTGCCAACAAGACGATGAGTAAAAAAGAAGAAGCTAACCTTTTTATCTTTCATAAAAATGATAATTATGCATGAGAATTACATGTGGGATGTACACAGTACATATGGCGCTCAATATGCTCCAATACAACAATAAACATGTATTTTCTCTAAATAATTACCATGTATTCATTTGATTATTGAGGGAACATCATATCTACACTAAGCAGGCATTTTCTGGGATCTCATAAAATTTGTGTATGAAATTCAGAGATATTGATTTACATGGAGACAATTATAACAAAGGCAATCAAGTTAATATAAAACGAAAAGGAATGCCATAAAAACAAGGTTAAATTTATCAATTTCAATAGTTAGCAAGGTAAGAAACCATATACAACTGAAATAATGTTTCATGATGCCTCATATAAAGAGATTAGATATGTTATTATGAAATAGAAATGTTAAAAAAGATGACAAAGAAGAGAACTAAGAAAATCATAACCAAGTCAGTGTAAAACATAAGCTAGCGTAAACTACTCCAACATAATATAATACTCTCAACGTGATATGACAATAGTTTACAAAATGAATTCAAACAATATCACCTTAAATTTAATGAGAAAATTTACTCATTAATTAATCAATAGCGAAACCTTATATAGGGTAAATATATCACAAATCAACTTCTACTGGCATCTAGAAAGCGCGGACACTTCAATCATCATAAAGCTGTGTCGTGTCAAACATATGTCGGCCATGCGTGTTGAACACATGTAGCGAACATGATACTTATATATTTAGTAATTTTTTAAAAAATTTGAGTAATTGTCATGATGTCGTTTCGTGCCGTTCTCTTATCAGTGTGTCGGTATCGGTATCTGTATCTGTGCGACATAGGGTGGCATGTCTCATGAAGTGTTTGTTGCATTGACATGGCTACCATGACACAAGCATTACATTCCGAGACATGATAAATTCTTAAAAATACATATGATTGCTTTGTTCAACATATGTTCCTGACACTTCTCTGAAACGACATGAATTCACAATAGAAGTGTCCGAGCTACATAGATTGATGTTGTTTAGATCTGACGTGGAGCCGCCTCTTAGGTGGCACACATGCACCGCTTAGATGATTTTCTTTTCTTCATTTAAATAAATGAGTTGGTCATAAATGAACAAGAAACAACAAGAGAACATATCAACATAAGCAACACTGAAGGCGGTGATAAGCGGTGACAAAACAAAAGTTGGAGCAAAGGGCATTATTGTTAGCGACAACAAAAGAACAACAACATAATCATAAGTACGAGAGAAGCAGAAGAAGAGGTAATCCATTTGGGAAGTTTCACACAATTAAATAAATTACCTCGAGGTTGAGGTTGTCGGCAGCAGGGAAGAAGGTTTTATTTGGCGGCATCGGTAGGTGTGAGTGTCAAATTCGATGAGAAATTTCGGGTTAACGTGCGTTGATTACAATTGTATCTGCTTCACCTGCTTAACTTAAAATTTATAAAAAGAAAAGAAAAAAAGAAAAAGGGTTCAAATCTCCCTGCCCCAGCAGGGCTCAGGTGCAGCGCCCTACCCCTTTATTTGTTGCTCTTTCACAGTGTTTGTAATCCGCCTAGGCTGGCTTTTATGCATATGCACTAAGCATGCCTACGTAGGGCTTGTCTACATAATAGGCACGGGCTAGGGCTTGTCTATGTCCAATTAGTGTTGTGGAGCAGTGAAGCCAAGAACAAAACAAAAAGTTGCAGCAGAAACCAATAGGTAAACTTCTAGAGATAGACCACAAAGAGAAGTAGCAAAAGAATCCCAGAGCTAAAGCAAACATACAAACCTGCAAAGAACAAAAAGAGAAGTAGTTAAATATGCGAAGATCTGAACCAAACTTCTAAACCTAGTTATATTATATAAATGATGCTAAGTATGAGCACTTCTCACCATGGGCTTACACCATAGATTTGGCAAGATGCTTCTAGGGGAAGTAACATCGTCTGATATTTGTCCCACAAAGCACAAGCAAGGGATGGAAGTTGAACCATAAATCTAAATGTATTCAAGAAAAGTTCGCAAGCATCATGGAAAAGTTCTTAATCATAAACTCATGCTAGAAGCTTCATTCGTCAAGAAAAAAATATCAATATATTGTGCAAGACATTTAGCTTCTGACAAACAACTCTACAATGACTGACTAATGGAAAATGTAAGAGACACTTAAAAGTAAGTACATATAAAAATAAAAGAAAAATGAAAGACGTATAAAAGTAGGCAAATCCATCTCAAAAGGCTGAAATTGATATCCACATCTTTCTACTAGTATGTGAAGAGAGAAATGGTTGTCATCTTAATATTTGCAAACATCATGCTGCTACTTACAGCCAAGAGCTCCAACAAGTCGCACAATTTTCTGTTCTGGCTACTTATGCTCCTTGACTGTATAATCTTCTCTTTTTAGTACCTCTCTAACATCAACCACCTCATGTAGTTCTTACAATTGTCAATTAGATGTAGTTTCCCTCAAAGCTGTCTCACCATGTAAATTTTTTTCTTGTGCTTTCGGTTACTTGTCACTTTTAATATTATATTAAGCTATTAACCATCCCTACGAATGCTAATTCTGTTCTGTTTGAACTCTCGTTACTTCTCCCACCCTAGTTAAGTTTATGGTTATGTTGCCTCTGTAAGGAATGAAAATACATCAAGAGAGTAGTATACCAACAATAGTGTATCTTATCAGTAATTAGCAAGGTCTGAACACCATTTATTTTCTTAATAATCGTTCATGCTCTTTCTCCTTGCAGTCCTTATTGTGATCTTGTGCAAATTGGAAGTTTCTTCAACATGTGCTCGTAAGAGTACACCTCGCTAATTTTCGATCCCACATACACATGTCTAATTTTTAATCTCAGAATCGATCTTGATTTCCTTCTTTTTCTATATGCTCTTTTTGGAACTATCATCCACTCTGTCATGATGGCGTATTTATTCTACATAAACATCTTTTTCCTCATAAAATTGATTATCGACCGTGAAGGAAATTTAAGGAAACAATTGGTATGCAAATAATAACTCCTTTCACATCCTTACTCTTGATGCAATATGTTTCAGGGTGTTTTCTCACCACGGTTTGATTGACTGGAGGGCTGGAGGTCAACGCGATCACGTGGGACACGTGAGGCCTCCAAGAGCGGGATGCAGCTCGTTCGGCTTGGCGAAGAGCGTGCGGGTCCGAGCGTTGGCGTGCCGTGCCAGAGGGAGTCCTTGGCATGGCGACGGCCTCCGTAGGGGTGAAGATGAACGGGCTCGGTGGCGGGCGTGTTCGGCTCCGGGCTGGTTGGGTGCCGAAGGGTAGCCCTAGCGCAACTGGATTTCGTTGACCTGAACAGACGAGAAAGCTCGTCAGGGGGGTCAGACCATGGTTCTGACCAAGGCCCCCTCCGATGCCTAAGTTAGAACGGATCTAAAGGATGCTTGATGGGATTGGTATGGCTCACGGGGATGCCGATACGCGAGTCCTCGGGCCAAGCTGTGGAGTAGAATTATGAGGTGGGATATAAGGTCGTTCAGGAAGAATACCTCGGGGTTTTTGGTATCCAGAAAGTGATCATTTTTGACGTCGTTCTTCAAGTTGCTTTATAGGAGTCTTCTCTGGCCACGTCCCCTCGATATCCCCTATTTCGCCCCGATGATCCGTCACTTTGATGGTGCCTTCATGGGACATGAATGTGGGCATAATGAGGGCTCTTTAATGGTGATTAATGTGGCACGTTTTAAGGGGAGTGGTCAACTCCTGCTGGCATGGGTCGCGTCCGCTTCGATTCGAGGCCGGCCTGACTCCGAGTATTCGTAGGGGCCTCGTTCTTCCTAGGTCCGTATACCCGTAGGCTCGCGACACGGGCTTGGACCGTTTCGTCTTGGCCCATCCTGCGAGGGTCGTATCAATTGCCCTCATCGCTCGGCCCGTTCTGATTCTGACGGTTCGATTCGAGGGATGTGATCCGTGTGGAGTTGACAGGAGCATCAGTCGAGGCAGTGGCATTGAATGAAGGTCATCATGACGCTGCCTGGTTGGACTACTCCCGCCATTTGGAGCGGAATTCGAAGTGCCATCGGTTGCAGAATGTCGCCACGCGTCCTTCCTTGAACGGCCTAGATTCGAAATTCTCTCATATAAAATCGCCGCTCTTTCAGATTTTTTCTTTGCGCTTCCTATTATGATTTCGCTCCTCCGATTGTTAACGCATTCCACTTCGTCTTTCCTCTTCAAACCCTTTCAAGGTAATCTCCTTTCTTCTCTGCTATTTGATTTGTCCAATGGCTGCGTTGAGGATATGAACTCCCTCTTCTGGGTCTGATAGTCCTCCCGAGCCGCGGCCGGTCCTCGATAAAGTGAATGGTCTGCTGTTTGCGGACCCGGTTCATCGGGATGATGACCTTGTGGCGGAGTTCGATGTCCCTCCGGTGATCCTTGGATCGACATCCACCGTTCCTTATTCCACGGCCGAGGAGATCAGGGCGAAGTACATCTGCCACCCATATGACGTTCGGGTTCCCTTTGTAGACGGAAGGATTTGCTTTCCAGGGAGTCGCGAGGTCGCAGTGTACGTCGAAATGTTTTGTATGGGGCTTCGCTTCCCCCCTCCACTCCTTCGTTATCCAGGTTCTGGAGTTTTTGGTGGTAGCCCTGTGTCAGCTGACCCCCTACTCGATCTCGGCGTTGGTTGGATTCATCATGATCTGTAATGCGCATGGGTTGGAGCCAATCCTGCCTCTCTTCTATTACTTCAGGGTTCAATTGGTTGGTCAAGGGTCATGGAAGCATATCCGCGCCTGGGCGGGAAGGAGTGTCTGCTGGGTCTGCCTCGCTGGATCGGTGACTGGAGTAATGATTATGTTTTCGTCACCTTTCCGGGAGACGTGATACTGACCGGTTGGGGGAGCTTGTGTCGGTATGATTTGACACTATCCCTTTCCGAGACCTATCAGGCTGCGGTCAGGCTTTTGTCCGTGTTGCCGCTGGTGGAGAGGTCGGTCTGGCCCTTGCTGGACGATCTCCTCCTTAACAATGTCATATGGTCCCCCTAGTAGGCGCTTTTTTGATTTTGCCCTTCTCCTTTGCTCACCGTGATCTTCCTTCCTTCTGCAGAGATGACGGGTCGAGAGTTCAGCCGCAACGTGCGCGAACTCATTCGTCGGGGAGCCTCTAGTGGGCGTGGAAATCCTTTTGGTCATGCGCCTCGGCGTACGGTAGAAGAAGAGATCCGCGTGGCTGACATTGCGGTGGAGATGCTAGAGCCGGCGGTCGTTCGCCCCAGGTCGTTGTCGATTCCTCCGCGACGGGGGACTTGACCGGCGATGACCCCGGTTTCGCCCGTGGCGAGGGGCCCGTAGGGGGCACCGGGCAGGGTTCCCGAGCACCGGTTGGGAGTCAGGGGGAGCAAAGAAATGCCCTCATTCGGAGTCTGGAAGGTCTGAAGAGAAGAAGAGGAAGGGAGAGAGCGGACCCTCGGTGGTGCCTGGCTCGCTGATCGTCTCTGGAGCAATCCCCCAGGTGGTGGAGGTGGCCTCCTCTGCCCGCCGCGCTGAGCAGACCTCGGTTGGCGCGGGGGCCCCCTGTCTGTGCTTGGGGCTGGCCCGGAGGTCCCGTCCGGTGGATTGGTTTTCACCGATCGTGATGTGGCCGTCCAGTCGGCATAGAGCTCCGTCCTCCCGAGGGACCGCTTTTTGTTGGAGGGGGTCCGTTTCAAGAGTCTGGCGGACTCCCTGATGTGGCAGATCCAGCAGGTCGGTCCCTTTCTTGCCTCTAACTCTGTCTTGTTGCTATCTTCACTCATCCCTTCCGTCCTGCAGTCTTGCACGATGATCGTAGAGGCACAGCGCCGCTCGGAGCGGGTGGACGGTCTCGAGGCGGTCTTGGCACAGGAACGCCTGAGGGCTGAGGCGGTAGAGAAGGCAGCTGAAGATGCCCCTTCGGAGGCTCGTCGTTCGCAGCGTCAGGTCGACGAGCTTACCTCGGAGGCGAGGAGCTTGAGGGAGGCTCAGGAGGGCGTCGAGAGGTCCGCTCAGGAGGCGGAGGAGGCGTTCCGCCGGGAGAGGACTGGGTCGAGCCGGGCGCCTTGCGACAGGTGGACCCTGCTCGACTCGTCAAGGAGGTCGAGAGGGGTTACACGGAGGTTCTGGCGCCGAGGATCGCGGAATCCCTCCGGGGACGTTCCAGGCATATGAAGACATCCTGGCCCCGAGGATCTGGGGACCCTTCGGGATGGTTTCTTGAGGTTCGAGGAATGGGTTCGACAGGCGCTTCACCGTCTTCCGGCCGGTCCCGAGGAGCCTGCTCGATCAGGGTAAGGCGAGGCCCCTGGGACGCCTCTTCCCGGGCTCCAGCACTGTAGGCATTGCATGCCTTTTTATTCCCCTCCTTATATGTAAAAAAAGAACTTTGAATGCAAGAGTTTTGAGACTTCTACCTTTTTGTGCACTGCTATACTTTTGTCAAGTGTTTTCTGGGGTTGTGTCTTTGACTTGGTGTTTCCCTCTCCCGCTTTTCATGCCGAGGTAGTTCACTGGTTTTGAGTAGAGGGAGGGTTTCTTTTTGTCGACGGAGTCATTGGCCTATCGGGGAGGTTGTCCCCGACCCCGCGGTCGATCAGAATGATCGGCCTGCCGGAGGGGTTTCCCAGTCTTATGACATGTCGGAGTGATCGGCATGCTGGGGGGTTGCCACTAGCCTTACGGTTGATCAGAATGGTCGACCTTCTGCGGGAGTTGCCCTCAGCCTTACGGCCGACTGGATGATCGGGCTGCTGGGAGAGTTTCCCCAGCCTTTTAGTCGATTGGAACGACTGGCCGGCTGGGGGAGTTGCCCCCAGCCTCATGGTCGATAGAAACGATCGGCCGGTTGGGGGAGCTGCCCCCAGCCTTACGGCCGATCGTAGTGATCGGCCCGCTGGTGGAGCTGCCTATAGCCTCACGGTCGATTGGGTGATCGGCCCGCTGGGGAGCTGCCCACAGTCTCATGGCCGATCGGGTGATCGGCCCGCTGGAGGAGCTGCCTCCAGCCTCTCGGTCGATCGAACCGATCGGCCCGCTGGGGGAACTGACCGGTCCGTTGGGGGAGCTGCCCCCAGCCTCTCGGTCAATCGGGCGATCGGCCCGCTAGGGGAGCCGCCCCCAGCCTCTCGGTCGATCGGGTGATCGGCCCGCTGGGGGAGTCGCCCCCAGCCTTACGGCCGGTCGCGAGGTTTGGTGTGGTGGAACGAGAAAAAACGTGGTGCGAACTTGCATTTCATTTCCAGAACTGGGAACACATTCTGAAAAAAAGCAGGTAAGATAATGGCGAGCTAGTTTTGCCGGGGGGAGGAGTTGCGGTTGATTGTCCCGCCTTCTCACTCGATGCACAGAGCGGTCTGGACGATCTTTCCTTTGTCCATCTGTTTGGACGTCCCTTCTTCGAGGGTTGCCTTTGGGGTGTCGACAAAGTTCTTCAGGTGATCGCGACTGATCTCTTGGTCGATGTTTGTCTTTAGGTACCAGCATTCGTCAGTGTCGTGACCATTGTCCTTATAGTACCTGCAGTACTTTTCCTCGTCCCTTCGGCCACCCTTCATCTTCGGGGGCGGCTTGCCGATGTGGTCCTCTTTCTGAGCCTGCATTAGGACGGCGTCCTGAGTTGCGTTTAACCTGGAGGTCGCGCTTCCTCCTTGCGCTGCTTTTCCCTTGCCTTCTTCTCCCGCTTGTGGTCTTCCAGCTCGCGGCGCTCGCTTTTGTGCCGTTTGGAGCTTCGCTTGGCTCCCGTAGGGAGACCTCCTTCCTCCGTTGCTAAAGCCTCTTCCGTTAGCATGTAACGCTCCGACTGGGCTATTACATCAGCGAGGTTTTTCGCGGGTTTATTGTGTAGCGACTTCTTTAGGCCACTGTGTCGGAGCCATTTCTTCAAGGTCGTTGACCATCTCGGGCAGCTCTCCACATTTAGCCTCTCGGCGTTGAAGCGTCGCATGTAGCTCCTTAGGGTCTCACCCGGCCTCTGTATCACATTGAACAGAATTTCTGAGTCCGACTTTATTTGTCGACCGACCATAAATTGCTTGCATAATTTTTGGGTGAGGTCTTGGAAGTTGCTGATGGACCGGTTGGGGAGGCTGTTGTACCAATTCATGGCGGATTTTCGGAGGGTGGAATAGAAGCCACGACAAAGCAGGGCGTCGTCGCCCCCTGGAACGCCATGACTCCGTAGTCCATCACATGATCTTCTGGGTCTCCCGTGCCGTCGTATTTCTCTAAGGGTCGGCACCTTGAACCTGGATGGTACCAGTGTGTCGGTGATGCTCCTTGCTAACGGGCAACGGTCGTCCCTAGGGCCTCCCAGGTCTCTTTGGCCTGTTGGCGCCTCGACGTGAGGGCCGGGTTGCCCCGGCGGTTGACGGGGGTTCGAGGAGAATCTGTTCGACGGCCATTCCGACTGGGGATAGGCGTCGATCGTCAAGTGCTCCTCCTTCCGGGGCGGCCTTCCCGATCTCTACGCCTCCTCTGACGGGGGCTCCCGCTTCGAACCTGTCAATCCTCGGTGGTTCGATGGCTTGGTGACCATCGACACATTGAGCGAGGTCGCCTGGATGAGGCCGTGGTTGACTCTCCCCTGGTCCATTCGGCCCTTCCATCCGCCTCATCCTGGAGTGAGGTAGGGGTGAGGGATCCCATCGGGACAACATTTGGCATGGTGAACCGTCGCTCCGGGTTGGCGCCCTCAACGCCGTGGTTGACGACTACGGCCAGGCGTAGCGGGGGACGGAGCTCCTGATGGTCGGGGATGGTCGCTGAGCCCCCCTCCGGGAGGCGTGTGTGGCCCGCGAGTTGTTGGATGACTGCTGTCAGTGTTCAGAAGTGGGCATTAGTCTCTTGGACGAAGAGACGGAGTTGTTCTTGGGTCACCGAGCGTGTCGCTGGTGCCCTCGGTGGTGTGGGTGTGCCCGTTTTCGGGCGGGACGTAGTCGCCCTCCTGGATGGTGGGCATGCGTCTTATTCCATTGCAAGCTGATTCCATCTTGGTGATGTGGTTGTTTGACGTGGGTGCTTCTTCGTTCCCACAGACGGTGCTAGATGTTTCAGGGTGTTTTCTCAACACGGGTTGGTTGACTGGATGGTTGGAGGTCAACGCGATCACGCGTGACACGTGAGGCCTCCAGGAGATGGATGCAGCTCGTTCGGCTTAGTGAGGAGCGTACCGGTTCGAGCGTCGACGTGCCGGAGGGAGTCCTCGGCAAGGCGACGGCCTCCGTATGGGTGGAGATGAATGGGCTTGGGGGCGGGCGCGTTCGGCTCCGGGCTGGTTGGGCGTTGAAGGGTAGCCTCGGTGCAGCTGGATCTCCTTGATCTGAACAGATGAAAAAGCTCATCAGGGGGTTGGACCTTGGTTCCGACCAAGTCCCATCAGATGCCTAAGTTAGAACGGATTTGAAAGATGCTCGGTGGGATCAGTATGGCTCACGGGGAGGCCGACACGCGAGTCCTCGGGCCGAGCTGTGGAGGAGAATTATGAAATGGGAGATAAGGTCGTTCAGGAAGAATACCTCGGGGGTTTTGGTATCCAGAAAGTGATCCTTTTCCACGTCGTTCTTCGAGTTGCTTTATATGAGTCTTCCCCGGCCATGTCCCCTCGACGTCCCCCCTATTTCGCCTCGATGATCCGCCACTTTGATGGTGCCTTCATGGGTCATGAAGGTATGCATAATGGTGCTCTTTAATGGTGATTAAGGGGGCATGTTTTAAGGGGAGTGGTTAACTTCCGCTGGCGTGGGTCAGCGGTCGCGTCCGCTTCGGTCCGAGGCCGGCCTGACTCCGAGTCTTCCTGGAGGCCTCGTTCTTCCCAGGCCCGTAGGCTCGCGACACGGGCTTGGGCCGTTTGGTCTTGGCCCATCCTGGGAGGGTCGTATCTAGGGGTGGGCAGAAAACCCGGTTCCGCTTCCGAACCCGGTTCCGTACCCGAATCCGATTCCGAATATTCAGTAAATGAAAAATCGGATTCGGATTCGGTTAAAATTTGGTCAACCGAATTAATTCGGAAACAAAAACCGGATCCCACCAATCAAACAACAATACAATCCGATTCCGATTATTCCACTGCCATTCGGTGTTCAGCTAACCTATTTAAACTATACAAATCTGTTTTCTCCCACCGATGTGGGACTAAACACAAAGGAGACAACGGGCGAACACTGGCTTTCTCCTGGGACCGTTGCATGGGAGTGAACATTATTGTCCCACATCGGGCATATTACGTAGACATGCATAAAGCAAGGTACCATGTGACCATGCTTTGGAATTGGGCTTCAGCCCAGATGAATGCAAGTGTCATACACCCACATTAACGTGTAAGGTTCACAACATGCGATTTGGCCCAAAAGACCAATTTAAACAATGAGATTCGCATTTTACCACCGATGTGGGACTAAAACTGGCACGCGCTCCATGGAGAGAGCCAGTGGTGCATAGGCATATGCACGGTATGATTAATCCCACATCGATCAAATTATTGAGTGAAATGGTCTTTAAGTAGGAGGCAACGGGAGCACCAACCGAAATTGGGTCTGTGGCTGGACGCTTTAGAGTGCGGGAGCTCAACATGCGAAAGGCGCTCAACGTGCGAAATGCGGCGGGTGGGCCCCATTAGAATCGGGTTTTTCATGGTCGATCCGATAACGAATTCGGTTCTGTTTGGAACCGATCCGATTTTTTGGAAACTGATATTCGGATTTTATTTCACCATCCGAATTAAATCGGTTTCGGTTTCGGATTTCTCAAAACAATTCGGATTAACCCGATGCCCACCCCTAGTCGTATCACAATCAATGTAGTGCATTTTCGTGTAGTCATGTTACTCTTTGCGTTGTGCAGTTTTTTGAATTTTTTTCAAGTTTTCTTCTCACTTCCAGGCAAGTTAGTCTTTTGGTGTTACAAAAGCCAAATGCATGGGTCTAGTGCTAAAATAGAGAGATCGATACCTGGTGTTAGTATGGTTTAGCATCAATAGCATAATAGGGTATAATCTGTTTTGTTAAATATAAGTCCATTCTTGTATAGGATGCTGAAGCTTTCTTTCGCAGGTGCAATTTTTATTAGGGATGTATCAAGTGAATCTCTGTAACCTCTTTATTCTGGTTTTCTTCCTGTTTGTCGATGCCATGTCTTTCTTCTTGCTTGTGAGCAAAACATGTAAGATTGTGTTTTTCCCCCAGAGAAGCTACCCGCTCGATCTTGATTACATGCATAAACCTTTGTTCACATCGACTGCCATATGGATTGCACTGACTAACATCTGGGTTTGCCTCTCCAGTTTTTTTTTTACTTTACTTTTTCTCTCTTTAAAAACATCCTTCTCAGCGAAGCATCCAACTTATTGTAAAAACATGAAAAGCCTCGCACTGTTACCGACACGATAGGGATATAGTTTAGTTATGCCAAATCAAAGTGTTTTCTGTTGGCTTTTAGCATAGTTCTAGACTGAGGTTCTTCAAATATTTCAAATGAATCATTAATGTGGGGAGCTTTCATAGTGAAGTTTAGTCTTCCTTATGTTTTTACTAAAAATTTTATGTTTAAAACCTGAGTTGTAATGTAGTATTAATGTTGGGTGGTGGTGGTGGTTTATTTCAGGGTAGAAGATGCAATTGAAATCTTGGAATATGTTCTCAAGGTTAGAGAGGAAAAACTGGGGACAGCGAATCCTGACGTTGACGAGGAGAAGAAAAGGCTAGCTGAACTCTTGAAGGAAGCCGGACGAGCCAGAAACAAGAAGGCCAAATCCCTCGAGAACCTCATCGTTAACACCTCGCAGAGGATGAAGAGGTGGTCAGGCCTCGGATTCAAAACCGAGAGACGCTAGTTAGCCAGAAAAGCATTTTGTAAATGTCAGATTTGATTTCGCTAATTTGTTGTGTGGCCAGATTTGAGTGAAAATTCTGGATGAATTAAATATTTATTGAGTGTTCTTGTATCTTGTTGCCAAGGTGCCATCATTTTTTTGTATTATCAAATATACCACTTGAATCTTCAACCTTTAAACTGTTCGATTTCCACTCGACGGCCATTGACTGTATTTGACATTATCTTTGCATCCTCATATGCCTGCATTCAAAAATCTGGTGCTTTTCCATTGATTTGGATCTCAACACAATTTTTGCCGATCACAGATGCCAAGCAAACAAACAATGACCTAATTTCTAGGATACATCAAGAGTTGGCCTTACGATGCTTAATGTACTGCCATGGATATAGCCTGGTCGCAAAATTGACAGGTAAGTGAAAAATGCATGTCAATCATACAGTTCATTTTTCAGATATCCAGGCCCAGGCTTGAAAGGGTCAGGTTCCAGGTAGGCCTCTGGTCGATGGAATCCAGCCTCGTTAATCCGGTTGCTGAGCACATGAAATATGGCCTTCTTTGATCCGTATTCGTCCCTGTTGTTCTCAACCATTTCTGTGGCCTCTGCGGCCACCTCGTTCACAAAATCAAACCTGTTCTCCTCCGATAGCATCATCCTCTCGATATCCATTGACATTATTTTTCCCGAGTCTCTTATCTTCCTCACTTGTTCTTCGAGAAAAGGTATGCGCTCCATCTTATAGCGCAATTTGTCATCTTTCTTTGTCTGTGAAAAAAAAAACAGAACGCATTAATATTACCGCTTCACTAAACAGTTGCTGAAAGATTTACTGCATAACTAAACAAAGTCATATTTCATCCTCTGAGGATTCTGCAGCCCAAATAATTTGAACAATTTCACTTGACTAAATTCTCATGCAGTTTTTTAAAAATAAATAAAGATTTTGTATGATACCACAATAAACCTGACGCTGCATGTATGGATCAAGCCTTTTGCATTCAAGCAACAGGCGTGGGGGTTATATCCGGCTCACAGTAGGAAGGACACCCCAACTCACAAAAAAAAAAGCCTCACACAATCAGAAAATTCACGCACACGCGCGTGCACACAGAGGGGCTTTTTTTTGGGTGGGGGTGGGGGTGCACG
The DNA here is from genome assembly GCA_030789695.1 of Scilla litardierei. NCBI lineage: Eukaryota > Viridiplantae > Streptophyta > Magnoliopsida > Asparagales > Asparagaceae > Scilla > Scilla litardierei. The sequence goes on from CM061136.1 coordinate 170,145,289, forward strand.
CATGCATAAAAGTGACAACTACAATTGTACACACTGATGCGATCTTCGATGGAATTCAGAATAAAAACGGGAATTTTTACGGTGGAAAAGAGAAAAGATGTGATTTTTATTGATTGAAAAAAGAATCACAAATGATAATTGACCCATTTCAAGAGGAGGCCGCTCTCCAAACTTTGTATTTAAGATTAAAGCCTAAATCTCCCAAATCTAAGGTTCTATGGACTCCTAGAATAAAACTCTCACAATATTCAACATCCCCACCTCGCTAGTCTTCCCATTTATTTATAATAAGGACTCCTATTGAGCCGCCGCTCCTAAATTTCTATAATACATATGACCTTGGTTTTTATCTAAAATTACTAATTTGTCCCTGGACCCCCAAAATGACAAAAACGTCTCCAGCGATCTGTCATTATGACCATAAACCATAATCCTAACATTACTCTGCCTCCGAAAAGCCACCTTGATCTCAAGGTGTTGCATGAAGCACGTGTGTCACTCCTCTTCGACTGATGATGCTCGTCTCCTCCTGGATCAAAGCTTGGAATGCCCCCACCGTCCTTGCTGTTGCTCTCGGAAGGACTGTCGCTAGCATGTGGGCCTTCTATGGTTATACCTATGTTGTGCGTGTTTTTGCCACCATTGTTGGGCCATCCAAGGCCTATATCGTCCTCCACGCCCGAAAAAAGCTATGGCAGTCACCAAGCTTCCTCGTGGATCCATCATGGCCTGAAACTAGCCGTGGGACCTGAATGAGCCCAACGTCAACCCCGAGGTTGTGCGAGGCCCGTGGGTGCCAGGACAAGGCCTGCGGGGGCACTACAGCGTAAGGCAGGTCCCACTGGGGCCCTGCATGGTCAATACAGGCCCTTGGCGTCACTGCAGGTCTTGTAGGCCGACCTGGCGAGTACGGCCGGGGTCACTGCCCATCACGACGTCTTCCTCTGCTTCTTCAGGCTTCTCCTCGGTATCGATTAGAAGCCTTTCTCTGAAATCGTCGACCTTCCCTTTTCCCTTCTTGAAAGCTCTCATCTTTTACCCTAGATCTGGTTGGACGTCCAGATCTGACCCTTTTGCTACCTGAACTTCAGATCTGATTATTTAGAATAGTTGTCGCATTAGGTTTATCATGAAGGACTCCATCCTCACATCCACAACCTTGGATCCTTCTGCGATCGCTGTCCTAATATCAAATCTGAATTCCTCCATAGATTTCTTCAGATCCGCTACTTTGACATCGAGTCTTTCCTCCAAAGCTTCGATCTTTTTCGTTGTCGCTGCCACCACCATGTATTGTAGTCGCTCTGATATCAATTTGATGCGATCTTCGATAAAAATGGAATTTTTATATGTAAAAGAGAAAAGAGAGGATTTTTATTGATTGAAAGAACTACAAAGGACAATTGACCCCTTCAAGAGGAGGCCATTCTCTAAGCTTTGTATTTGAGATTAAAGCCTAAATCTCCCACATCTAGAACGGACTCCTAGAACAAATCTCTTACAATATCCAACATCCCCACCTCTCTAGTCTTCCCATTTATTTATAATAAGGACTTCTATTAAGCCGTCGTCCCTAAATTACCATAATACCCCTGACCTAGGGGTTTTATCTAAAATTGCAAATCTGCCACTGGACCTCCAAAATTACAGAAATGCACCCAGTGCTCAGAAATTACAGATCTGTTATTATGATTATAAACCCTAATCCTAACACATACACACAATTGTACACACACAACAATTGTAAAACCGAAGCTGCAAGAAAACAGAAAGGGGGGAAAGAGATATCTGCATGTAACTAACAAGTTGAGGGAAGACAAATGCTCCAACTAATTATAATTACCAACCAAAACCACATGTATGTACAAGTAACAACTACAAAGTTTTAACGTAAAAACCCATATAAGTCATTGTTTGAAATTGCATGATATATAGGACGCTTCACACAACCAAAATTAGCATTTCTGACACTATTATACACAGCAGTCATGTCCATCTATGTTGGACACTTCCAAATACACACATTTTTGAGAAAAGCTACTGCTGTTTGTAGTAGTTGGGTGTTATTCACATAATTACATACATAATTATACCAATCTTTCATGTAAATAACAACCAACTGTTGGATACAACGGGTAGTTGGATACAACGATCGATAAATTTGTGTTTGATGATAACAAACGTGTGTGAATGATTTAATGTGTGTGCTAAGTGTTTTCAGGAATGACACTCTCACAAATACGCAAATAGAAACTAAGTCAAAGTGATGGAGAATGTGCCATGCATTAGCAAAGTGGACTAAGTCAAAGATGGAAATAATGGCTACAAAAATTGGACTAAGTCAAAGATGGAAAGATAAGGAGGAAATCAATTCAAATCCATATTTGAATTGATTCAAATCAATTGGTGCAACATTTAAATTATAATGCCATGCAAATTGAAGACTTGGTCAAAGATGGAGAGATATAGAGAATTTCATGCAAATCAATATTGGAGATTAAATGAGATCTTATATGAAATCCTATAGCTACTCAAATTCCATAGCAATCCATATTCAAACTCTATGTCCATGGTGATTAATTCAAATCCTAATCAAGTTAGGATTCCTTCCAATCTCCATCAATTGGATTCTAATTGATTCTATCATATCCCATCATCTCCTATATAAACTCATCTTCCAAAGAGAGATAATTTGAGAGGGCAAAAACCAAGAGAAAACCAAGAGGGTGGCCGGCCAAATTATCTCCCCATAGCCAAGTTGCGCAACATACTAGCCAAGCCAACCTACATCTTGCGCAACATCCAAAACTCCTCTTTGCGCAACCCTCTTCCATCATTGCCATCTTCATTGCAACCCTAGCCAAGGCCGCAAGATATCCTCCTAACCCTAGCCTCTCCTTGGCCGCAAGATACCTAAGAACTCTCCATTGCCAAAGCTCCAAGATCCCTTGCCAAAGCTCCTTGCACAATCACCTTCAACTCAATGCCATATCATCCCGCGCAAGCTCCTTCACGATCTACATTGCCGCAACCTCTCCAAGGATTCTCCATCTCCTCCTTGCACAACTCCAAGAGCCCTCCATCCATTGCCTTGGCCGCAAGTCTCAAAGTCCATCAACCATCTTCATTGTGCAACTTCAAAGGGAGATGCTTCACAACTTGCGCAACACACAAGAGAGACATTCAAGGCCGTAACTTTTCAAGTGTGGAGAGCACCTAGGCCGCAAGTTTCAGAGGAGGATGTGACGTTGCCGACTACATCCTGTCAGATACGATCTTACCTGAGCTGATTGACAGAGACGACTGCCGCTACACAAACTGAGATTCTCTAAACTCTTTATTATTATATTGTATAGTAGTTGCGATCTTTGTAGGGAAAACTTTTCCATTGTGATGTTTTGGGGTCTTGTCTAGTGGATGCTAGACAAGAGGGACTTGGCTAGTTGGGACTAGCCAATAAAAAGTTTATACTAGGATTAATTTTGTTGAACATGGTGAGTGGGGTACTGAGAGCCTGGTGAGTGTAGAGACGTGGGTTCTCTAGCTATTACGGTTGTACCTGTTATATTATTAATCTAGTATCTGCTTTGGGGCTGGACGTAGGTTGTGGGTGTGACCGAACCAGTGTAAATCTACTGTGTACTCTGTGATTGCTTATTGTTTACTCTGCATCTGCTATAACTGCGTGTAATTGCTCGTGGATTGCACGAGAATTTTTATTAGCATATTCACCCCCTTTAGGCTTAGATCCTGATCCAACAAGTGGTATCAGAGCAGGTTAGAGGATCTAGGCTAGATTGACCATGAATAACTTTATTGATTCTGCTTTTGCTGAAGGTTAGTCCATATCTCGACCCCCTAAATTTAATGGAGTAGATTTTGCTTATTGGAAATTTAGGATGTGACTCTACTTAATATCTGTTGATTATAAAGTTTGGCACATACTTAAAAAAGGTTATAAGCCACCCGTTATTAAAGTTGAAAACATTGAAATGCTTAAACCTGAAGACAAGTGGGATGATGCTGATTGGAGACTTTATTCTTTAAATGAAAAAGCTATGAAAACTCCTATATGCTCTTTAGATAAGTCTGAATTTAATCGTATCTCACATTGTCAAACTGCACATGAAATATGGCATACACTGGAGGTGACGCATGCGGGAACGTCACAGGTGAAAGAGTTTAGACTTGCCTTGCTGAGCACAGAGTACGAGAGCTTCCGCATGCTTCCATCAGAATCCATATCAGAGTTGTTTGCAAGGTTCATGGATATCGTTTACAAGTCTAGCTCCATTGGTAAGCCATACTAGCCTTGAGCAGGTGAGGAAAATCTTAAGGGCGCTGCCAAGCTCGTTCAGGCCTAAAGTCATTGTCATTCAAGAACAGAAAGATCTATCACAGATGAGAGTGGAGGACTTGATAGACAACTTAATGTTCCACGAGCTTGAACTGCAGAATATAGAGGCTAGAGAGAAACCAGAGGCGAAGGAAAAAGCTCCAAAACCACTAGCTCTTTAAGCTAGCGAAGGTGGTGGTGATGATGATGAGATAGCATTGATGGTCAGAGACTTCAGAAGATATATCAAGACTCCTCGAGGAAGAGCTGACGTGCAACAAAGGTTTAATCGTTCTAACCAATATAATCCTTCTAGAAATTCATCTGGACAGAATGCTATTAATAAGGTTAAATGTTTTAAATGTAAAAAACAGGGACACATTATGAAGGATTGCCCAAAAGAAATAGCTAATGTTGCGGAGAAGAAAGGAAAAGCTGTGGTGCGAACGTGGGACATGGACAGTGAAGATGAGAACGAGGAGTATGAAGCCCACTCTTCCCTTTGCTTGATGACAAAAGATGATGAGGTAAAATCTGGTAGTAAAGCTGAACTTCTAATTATTTGTAAAGCCCTGCAAGATGAAATTGTAGAGCTAGAATCCACATTAGAAGAGTATAGAAATTCTAACGATGAAATGCAACAAGACACTTACAACCAGGGTTTGAGGTATCAGCCGATACCATTAGGTATCAGCCGTATCGTATCGGTATCGGTAGTTGACGATACCGAAATCAAGAGTTGATTTCACTATCGATCGATACGGACCAGTACCGGTCAGTTTCGGCCGATACCTGTCGAAACTGACCAATACCGTTCAGGTTCGATCGAAGATGGAGAAAGAAGAATGAGTAATTAAATAAAATTCTCTTAAAACCCAAAATTTTTGTGAATCAATAGGTTGCATAGAAAGCTCGGTTAAAAGAGAGGAGAAAACCCAAGGGGTTCGGCTTGAAAATGATGAAGAATTAGACGAAAAAGAGGCAGAACCAAGAAAATATTGTTGAAAAAGAAGAAAAAGGACAAACGGAAGATGATGAAAAAATTGAACTCACATCATCGCGTCGTCGCCTCGCCGAACCTTCATCCTGACTCGCCGAACCCGTCTCGACCATATAGTGTAAGAGTGAGAGAGAGCGCTGAGAGAGAGAGAGAGAGCAGAGAGAGAGAGAAAAAGGTCTGAGTCGCCTTTCAGGAGATGTGTTCTTTAAAAAGGCTAACTTGTAAATAAGTGGTATGTGCGTAAAGTAAAACAGTCGGTGTGCATATCAAGCACATATTTTGTGGCAACCTTGTAAATAAGTGGTATGTGCGCAAAGAAAAATGGTGGGTGCGTAAAGCAACGCCTATCGATTTTTTTTGGCAAACTTGTAAATAAGTGGTATGTGCGCAAGGTAAAACGGTTGGTGCGCAAGGCAAGCTTTAGGATCTATTCATTTATCTAATATTAGTATTTAAGTACCAAACTTTAGGTATTTAGTATTTGATATGATTACGAACTCAAATTTAGTTTTATCTATTTAGTACATAGTATTTGCTAGTATATGATTAATATTTTAGTTTATTAAGTATTTAATAGTATTTGATAGGTTTAGATTTAAGAACATCCTAAACCATCACTGTGTGTATATAGTATATACATATTTAAAGTATTTCCGAAACCGAAACCGATACCCGAAACGAAACTGCCGTATCTAGCGATACGGACGAAACCGAAACTTGCTACCGAAACTGCCGAAACGGGCGATACCGAAACCAAAACCTAAATTTTGGGAAGAATAATACCAGACCGAAACCAAGACTTAAAACCTTGCTTACAACATGTCATTAGAAATTAAGGAACTAAAAGAAAAAATTGTTGCATGTGATTCTACCATTGGGTTGTTGGAAAAAAATAATTCTAGGCTGTATGAAAAATCTGAATGCCTTTCTTGTCCTACTTTGTTGAATAATATTTAGCATGTTTAAGCAAAATGTGAGTAAGCTAGAAGCTGAAATTGAATTGCTTAATGAAAAGATTTGCATGTTATATAATGAACTTAAAAAATAATTACAGAAGAGAACAATAAGAAGGCCTTTATAAGAAAATGCACTTTGATTGTGAATGAAAATGCTTTATTGAAATCCAAAGTCACTAGTCTACAATTGTCATTAAAGAAATTTTCTATTGGAAAACATTCGTTGGACACTATTCTTGAAAATCAACTTTATGGCAATAATAGACGTGTGCTTGGATTTGGTTCTAAAAATATTGAAAAGCCCAATTATAAGAAAGTTCACAATGTGCCTATAAGTCAAAAACATATATGCAAAGTGCTTTACTTGTGCTAGTGTTGGTCATACATCTTATTATTGCAAGTTCAAGAACACGAATATGAAATTCAAGCAAATATGGATTTCTAAATCTCTGATAACTAACATGAGTGGACCTTGTTGGATTCCAAGGTCACACATAACATCTACCGTGTAGGTAAGATAGAGATTTGGCGAGGAACTAAGAATTGAACGCTTCATTATTTAGTTAGCCAAACGACGACGTGAAGGTATACTTTGCACTTAATGCATACATTCATATCATTTTTTTGTTTTGTGGGCTTGACTTTTTTTATTTGTGTGCTAGTTTGCGTCTTTATAATCAAAAATAAAAAAATTAAAAAAATTAAAAAGCAAAAAAATGGAGGTTAATGAATATCTTTTCTTTTGGATCATTTAAGTGTTATTAATGAATGATAATCATATCCATGTAGAAATTGATGTATTATAGTTATGGCTACATGCACATGTTTGATTTTCAAAATAGCCATGACATGTTCAATGATTAGAATAATTTGATTTATATACCTACACTTTCACTTCCACGAATATTAAATATTGTTGTACATATAGAGACATGTTTTATGACATATTGGAAAGTGAATGTAGGATGAAAAATAACTGAAAATCTAAGGGATATGATGTGTCTTGCCATGGATAAAAATCGAGCACAAAAGAATTGAATATGGAAAAAATTGAAAAAGAATGAAAATAGCTCCGTATGAAAAATGGATACAATCCTTGGCAAGTACACTACCCATGAGTATCCAACATATGCTTTACGGGTAATCTTTAGCATTGGTCTTATACTCATCAAGCAATGCCACCCCTACATCTAAGAGTCCTTGTAGGTTATGTTTTTGGGTGTGGTACCTTGAACTCATTTTTAATGAGATGAGGAAAATCAATCCTAGGTGATTTCATGTTTAATGGAAAATGTGGATTGGTTTTAGTTGAATTTCTTAAAAGTTCTTATGTGCTTCAATGTTTAATCATCACACTTACACAAAGGTGTTGAAGTCTATGTTATAATTTTCATTAATTTGAAGAACTTATTCTATGAATGTATACATGCAAGTGCTAGTTGTAATTTATAATACCCTTTACTTTGCATGTGGTATGAAACTTGACTTCATATATACACTTTTGATGATAACAAAAGGGGGAGAAAGAATTGAGAAGATTTGAATATGTGCATTAATGCTTATATGTTGCATATATGAATATTGGTTTAAGAGGAAGCATTAATGAGTAATGAATATGCGCTTAATGAATATTTGTACAAAGGGGAGCATGAATAAAGGGGGAGCATGCATACATGTTTGAATGCTTGAACATCATTGTAGCATGCTTGTATGTTTGCACATCCTTGCCATACTTGTTGCATTGCATACATCCACCATCTTCAACTTCACACACATATGTCACGACGATATCGTTCGAATCGTTATTGCAAATCTTATATTAGTTTGTCATCATCACAAGGGGGAGATTGTTGGATACAACGTGTAGTTGGATACAACGATCAATGAATTCGTGTTTGATGATAACAAACGTGTGTCAACGATTTAATGTGTGTCCTAAGTGTTTTCAGGAATGGCACACTATCACATACGCAAAGAGAAACTAAGTCAAAGTGATGGAGAATGTGCCATGCATTAGCAAAGTGGACTAAGTCAAAGATGGAGATAATGGCTACAAAAATTGGACTAAGTTAAAGAGGGAAACATAAGAAGGAAATCAATTCAAATCCATATTTGAATTGATTCAAATCAATTGGTACAACATTCAAATCTTAATGTCATGCAAATTGAAGACTTGGTCAAAGATGGAGAGTTATGGAGAATCTCATGCAAGTCAATATTGGAGATTAAATGAGATCTTATATGAAATTCTATAGCTACTTAAATTCCATAGCCATCCATATTTAAACTCCATATCCATGGTGATTAATTCAAATCCTAATCAAGTTAGGATTCCTTCCAATCTCCATCATAGGATTCTAATTGATTTTATTATATCCCATCCTCTTTTATACAAACCCATCTTCCAAAGAGAGATAATTTGAGAGGGCAAAAACCAAGAGAGAACCAAGAGGGTGGCTGGCCAAATTATCTCCCCATAGCCAAGTTGCGCAACATACTAGCCAAGCCAACCGACATCTTGCGCAGCATCCAAAACTCCTCCTCCTTGTGCAACCCTCTTCCATCATTGCCATCTTCATTGCAACCCTAGCCAAGGCCGCAAGATATCCCCCGAACCCTAGCCTCTCCTTGGCCGTAATATACCTAAGAACTCTCCATTGCCAAAGCTCCAAGATCCCTTGCCAAAGCTCCTTGCGCAATCACCTTCAAACCAATGCCATATCATCCCTTCCTCTCCTTGCACAAGCTCCTTCAAGATCTACATTGCCGCAACTTCTCCAAGGATTCTCCATCTCATCCTTGCACAACTCCAAGAGCCCTCCATCCATTGCCTTGGCCGCAAGTCTCAAAGTCCATCAACCATCTTCATTGCGCAACTTCAAAGGGAGAGGCTTCACAACTTGCGCAACACACAAGAGAGACATTCAAGGCCGCAACTTTTCAAGTGGGGAGAGCACATAAGGCCGCAAGTTTCAGAGGAGGATGTGACGTTGCCGACTACATCTTGTCAGATACGATCTGACCTGAGCTGATTGACAGAGACGACTGCTGCTACACAAACTGAGATTCTCTAAACTCTTTATTATTATATTTGTGTAGTAGTAGCGATCTTTGTAAGGAAAACTTTACCATTGTGATGTTTTGAGTTCTTGTCTAGTGAGTGCTAGACAAGAGGGACTTGGCTAGTTAGGACTAGCCAATAGAAAGCTTATACTAGGATTAATTTTGTTGGAAACGGTGAGTGGGAGTACTGAGAGCCTGGTATGTGTAGAGACGTGTGTTCTCTAGCTATTACGGTTGTACCTGTTATATTATTAATCTAGTATCTGCTTTGGGGGCTAAACGTAGGTCGTGGGTGCGATCGAACCATGGTAAATCTGCTGCGTACTCTGTGATTGCTTATTGTTTACTCTGCATCTGCTATAATTGCGTGTGATTGCTCATAGGTTGCACGAGAATTTTTATTAGCATGTTCACCCCCCTCCAGGTTTAGATCCTGATCCAACACCAACTACATACAGAACTTGTGTTATTCTTTTCTTTGATAATTTACTTCTTATCTTTTATATTTTAGTTTATATTAGCTGTTATATTTTGGGTTATTTGAGACATGCAGGCCAAAATCCAGCTTTTATATCATCTGCATATCAAAAGGTAGGCTTCCATCTATAATCTAGGGTTTCAGCATAACCTTGCCGCTAACTTAACATTACTGCTAACACCACTGCTTCAAACATGAAATAACTCACAATAAGAACCCCCGGGCACTCTCTACTTGCATATACATCCATATATGGTTACATGCACACACAAACGTGTACGTGCCTGCGCACATGGCTTATCTGACAGTGTAAAGAGAACATAAATGCCCCAAACCAAATGAAAAGAACATGAGTTACAGGATTGCACAATGAGAAGCAACGATCACATGAATTAATGTGTTCGGCTACAAATTCCCGACTGCTGTTACATGCCAAAAAGAAAGATGAAAAGAGGATGCTTCATATGAAAGTGACTACAGTGGGTTCAAATTCAAATTAAGATAAAATGAAGTAGTAGATTTGCGCATGAGAATTAGATACATTGCTGATGTCAGAAGGTCAAGACCCCATTTAGTCCGTGATTTTTGTACCGGCAGGATGAAGCATACCAGTCCTCATGAAACGTACTAACCTACCGTTTCAGAAATTAATTAGGTATATGTTTAATTAGGTATATGTTCAAACAGTATAAATCAAGTTTAATCAGTTTGCATTTGGAAGAAATCCCATGCAACGAAATTGATGTTGCTTCTATTCTTTTCATATGGCTTGGTGTGAGGGGTGGCAAGGGGTGGCAATCGGGTCCTAACCTGACGCACATAAAAACCATACCCAAACCCAAACAAAACAAGATTCCGGTTGAGGAACCTAGCCCATATCTAACCCGAGAAAGATTCAGGGAACCAATACCAATCCGATTGACCGGTTTAAGCAATCATGTCTGGTTCAAGTCGGGGTTGACAATTTTTTAATCAAAAAAATTATATGCTCCCTAAAGAGATTCTATATATCGACTTTTTTAAACAAGGGCTGAAAATTGCAACCCAATTCATTTATTTAATAGTGCTTCAAATTTAACTTTTAAATTATAGTTTCATTTCACAAATTCTAAATATCAGATACCACGATTGTATTGTATATATAAATTTTAATATCTGATAGAGGTTACTGGATGATATCTTGGGGATATGAGATCATACAAGTATGCATTATGTAAATATGTACATATGCATATGCATGTGTGTGTAACATAAGGATAATTATAATGACCTAAATGTCATTTACATAATATCATGAATAGGAATAAATAGCATTCAAGCATGAAGTGTTATAAGATAACTCATTAATAAGGGAAGGAATTGAGGTGAGCACCGAAATTATCGGTCGGTTGAGAACCCACCTAATTAACTTAGTAATTAATCGACCTAGTAAGATCGATTTAGTAATTGACCAGGAGCTCATAAATTAAATCCCTTCCCCTTTGGGTGATTGTCAGAGAAGCAAGAGCAAGAGTGTAGTGGTTACGGGTGTGTGTTGTGAGAAATAGAGTGGAGGAATTATGTGAAGTATAAAGTTTAGTGAAAAAAGAGAGAAGTTACATATTTGTTTGTACTATTACCAAAATAATAAATAAATATATAGGTTCTCTATTTGTCATTACTAGTAGATAATTTCTCTTTTTTTAAGGTTTAACAAGTGGTAACTGAACAGGCGATTCATGACTGGCTCTTTTGTACTGTTGTCTTGTAATGTTGTTCGTGGAGGCCAAAGTTGTGTATACTCTGGGACCGTGATGCTAGTTTATATGGGATCAAGCTTAAGTGGAGGAGGCTAAAAGAGTATTCTATATCGTGATGGTAAATTTGTTGATCACCATCGGTGCAAACCACAACTATTTTAAGTTGTGCATTCTTCATCGCAAGGCTGAGATATTTGAAAGATTGTTAGAGGTACCAGCATTATACCACTTAAGGAGGCGGAAGCCTTACGCAAATGGAAAATAAAAATTGGCAAGACAATATCTATGGTTCGAACATAAGTGGTGGAAGATATTCTTGAAAATATTCGAGATGTCGAGACACCCAAAGCAGTATGAAATGCACTAACCACTTCATTCTAAAGAAAAGAAATAATATGCAGCTCTAGCTCTTGAAAAGCGATGGATATTAAACAAGACGATGTGATGATCAAGTAATACCTAAAGAAGGTACATTTATTTTTGTCAAGATATTACAAAACTAGATCAAAAATCAAAAGTTACGAAGTTAAAAATGAGAAGAATTATTATGCATGGCCTTAACCCCGTAAACCATGGTTTAACGTTAGTATCTAACGCTAGTACATGATGTGTGCAAACTCAACCAATCCTCTTGATGTCGGAAAGCTAGTTATCTGATTAAGAAACACTAGTCAAGCAGATTGTTGGTGTTCCATTAAAAAGTGAAAAGAAAGCACTCTTTATCAACAAAAGTAAAAGAAAAAAATACAAGCAAACAATACGGTTGAGGTGGCGCAGAAAAGTAGCCAGGAGAAGTTCATACACGGCATATAAATTAAAGCAATAACCAACAGAAGAGCAATGTGATTGTCCAGTAAAAATGGCGCAACAAAAAAAAATGCCCGGACGGATCATGTGTCTAGAGGATATTGAGGAAAAATGAGACACCCGAGCATTTGTAACAATCATGGATGAGGCAGCAAACACAGAAGATCTCAATAGACATGAATGAAGAGTACTCTTGCTGCATCAGATCAGGGAGCCAGCTAGATCGGGGAGTCAACTATAATAAAGATTGGATCAAGGACTCTTGATGTTCAAATCACACGACATATGACAAGAAGCTATTTTAACTCATCTTATACAATGATGCTAGGGATGTTGTGATCATCAATAAATTTAAGGCTGCTTATCATATACATTGAAAATATTGCATTTTTTTTCACAATTTGATCCACGCAAGGTACACTTGCAAGTTGTGCACCATGTACACTTGTAATTTAAGGTTATTCTCAGCTTGAAGCCAACAAAAGAACCAATCATGGACGGACACAAGGTGGAGTCCGATGTAAATCAAAGCACAACCTCAAATGATCTAGTTCAAGTTCCAATTGGACCAGTTATGCAACTGCGAGCAAAGAAGTTCAAAGATGTACTCAACGGGTTGATTGAAGAGATTTGGGCTCAAGCAAATTCATGAAGGCCCATTGAGCATGAACTATGTGTTCAACAAAGATGGATCAACGTGATACAAGTTCTAAAAGAATCCGACTACGGCTAGCTTAAATTCAAGTAAATTGGCAAGTGGAAGATTAATATTGTTGGAATGTTTGAATGCCAATTTCCTCTTTTTGGAAGGCTTGCATGAGAAAATACCCTATTTGGAAGGCTTGCATGCATTTATAATTACTTTCCTCTTTTTTTGGAAGGCTTGCATGCCAAAATACTCTATTTGGAAGGCTTGCAGACCTATATATTTAGTTTCCTTTTAAATAAAAAACCTTTTTTTCTTTATTCCGTATTCTTTGTCTCTAAATTCAGTTTACATACCCTTATTTAGCCGAATTTCTTTATCCATTTTTCGTTCATATTTTGTTTCGAAATACCGTTCCTTTACTATCAAAAATACAGTTGCGCCGATTATCCAAAAAAGGTTCAAAAAAAGCAAAAAAGAAGAAGAAATAAAAAGAAGAAAAAAACCAAACAAAAAAAGTACATCGGACTCAATTTTTTTTTGTTATCATTCATTTTGGTTCTAATCAGCACAACAAATCACATCACCCTAAAGATATACCTTTTTGTATGTGTGAAAATTCTCCCTCCAAAGACCAATCTTTTTTGTGGAAATTTTGATAATTTCAGACTTCCAAAAGTTTTAGTCACCCGTGTTTCTTGTAATCTTCCTTTCAGATCCAAAATTCCTTTATGAGTTCTTGGTGAATTGTTATTGGAAATTCTGTGTATTGTTTGTTTTAGTTCCAAAGGAACTGAAAGAGAAATTACAGAGTGAGAGAAGTAATAGTGGTGAGAACAATAGAGGGTTAGATGCCACAAATTTTGAGTGAAAAACACGAGCGTAGTGATTCACATTTTTAAGTGTAAACACGTAAGAGAGATAATTGCGAGGTCCTTTTTTAAACTTTGTTTTGTAGGAAACATGTTTCACAATAGTGCTATCATAGATTTACCTGATCAGAAATTGCTAGTGGTACCATAATGAGTGAGATGAAGCGTGTGATGAAGTTGGAGCTCGAACAAGTTCATGAACGGCTAGATAAGATGGAGGATAAACTTAGTGAGCAGCCACAAAATGCTCCTAATATGCATAGAAGGAAAAGAGTTCAGTCAATGGCAATAATGGGTGAAGATGAAGAGTCTTATGAGACTGGTTTTGATGAAGATGAAGATCGATATTCAGTTGTTAATCATAGGAGACGTGGAGGGCGGTTTAGAGAAGCTAGGAATATGGAAGATAACAACTTGGGTAGTATTAAGATGAAGATCCTTCATTTCAAGGTAAAACTGATCCTGAAACATACCTTGAGTAGGAGAAGAAGATGGAGTTCATATTTGACTGCCACAACTATTCTGAAGAAAAAAAGGTAAGATTAGATGTGATTGAATTTTCTGACTATGCTATTACTTGGTGGGATCAGCTTGTTACAAACAGGAGAAGAATAGAGAACGACCAATAGAGACATGTGAGGAGATGAAAACAGTAATGAGAAAGCGGTTCGTTCCTAGTTACTACTATCGAGAGATATACAATTAGCTTCAAGGTCCTATGCAAGGAAGTCGCAATGTAGAAGATTACTACAAGGAGATGAAGATTGCTATGATCCGGGCTAATGTAGAGGAAGATAGAGAGGCTACAATGGCTATGTTCTTACAAGGATTAAATCGAGAAATCCATGATAGGGTAGAGATGCAGCATTATGTGGAGTTATAAGACATGGTGCACATGGCCATCAAAGTAGAGAAACAACTCAAGAGGAGGGGTGGATCAAGTACAGCCCATAACTCAAGTTCAACATCTTGGAAACCGAATTATACAACGAAGATGGACAATCCACAAATGCCCTAACCTGAGCCTAAGTCTGAGAATATCCGTCACATTTCTCAAGGTAAATCAGACCCTTCAACCTCTAGAAATCGTGACATTAAATGTTTTAAATGCCAAGGCAGTGGACATATGACAAGTCAATGCCCAAATAAGCAGGTCATGGTGTTACAAGACAATGGTGAAATTGTCACCGACAACGATGATTCTGACTATGATGACATGCCACCATTAGAGGATGATCTCGAGGAGGAATGTCTAGCACCTGATGCTTTGACATTGGTGGCAAGCAAAAGGAGTTAAAGAAGTGCAACGGGAGAACATCTTTCACAATAGGTGCTACATCAAAGACAAGGTATGTAGTATGATTATTGATGGTAGTAGCTGTACTAATGTTGCAAGTACAACAATGGTGGATAAATTGGGACTGCCCATATTAAAGCATCCTAGATCATACAAGTTGCAATGGTTAAATGATAGTGGTGAAGGGTGAACAAGCAGATGTTAGTTGTATTCCGGATTAGTAAATATGAAGATGAAGTATTATGTGATGTAGTACCAATGCAAACGAGACACTTGTTGCTAGGGCGTCCATGGCAGTTTGATTGGCGTGTAAGCATGATGGCTTTACGAACAAATACTCCTTTGTACTTAATTAACGACCAATCACTCTTGTACCATTGACACCACAGCAAGTTTATGAGAATCAAGTTAGATTGCAAAAGGAGAGTGATCAACAGAAAGGGAGCGACCAAAAGAAAGAGTGAACAAAAGAAAAGGAGTGAAACTCAGAGAGAGGCAGTGAAAAATGAGAGAAAAAGAAAATCAAAATTCGGCCTTTGAGAGAAAATCAGGGAGAAAACAAAAGAATTTCTATGCAAAAATGAGTGAAGTTAATAGAGCAATGTTTTCAAATTAGCCGATGATTGTACTTTTGTACAGAGAGGCGTTTTTAAATACTAACGAACTTGACCTTACATTGCCTAGTTCTGTTGTTTCTCTTTTGCAGGAATACGAGAATGTTTTTCATGAAGAAACATCACATGGGTTACATCCAATCCGAAGGATTGAACATCAGATTGATTTTGTTTCTGATGTTACGATTCCAAACCTACCAGCCTATATGAGCAATCCCGAGGAGACAAATGAACTTAAATGACAGGTAAATGAGTTGTTGGAGAAAGGGTATGCGAGGGAGAGTATGAGCCCTTGCGTTGTTCCAGTTTTACTTATACCTAAAAATGTTGGACATGGATAATGTGCGTTGATTGCCGAGCCATCAACAACATAACGGTAAAGTAGGCGATGAATGGAAAATTGCCTTAAAATAAATGATTTGTTAGTTATGCCTTTTGGTTTGACTAAGCTCCGAGCACTTTTATAAGACTTTTGAATCATGTTTTGCGTGCATTTATAACCAGATTTGTTGTCTACTTTGATGATATACTCATGAATAGCAAAAACTTGGATGATCATGTAGTACATTTGAAATCTGTTGTAAATGTGCTTTGGAAAGAAAAGTTATTTGCTAACATGAAGAAGTGTACTTTTTGCACAGATACGCTAGTATTTCTGAGATTTATTGTTAGTGCACAAGGTATACATGTTGATGAAGAGAAGATACGTGCAATACAATCGTGGACAAGTCCCACAAGTGGGCGTCACAAGCTGATCTTGGAACTTGGAGATTGTGTATGGTTGCATAAGAGAAAGGAGAGATTTCCAAAACAGAGACGCTCAAAATTGCTTCAAAGGGGAGATGGTCCTTTCCAAGTCCTAGAGCGCATCACTGACAAAGCTTACATGCTAGATTTACCTGGTGAGTACAATGTAATTGCTATATTTAATATTACTGATTTGAGTCCTTTTGATGTATGTGATGATGATTTGAGCACAAATCCTTTTCAAGATGAGGGGAATGATGTAAATCAAAGCACGACCTCAAATGATCTAGTTCAAGTTCCAATTAGACCAGTTATGCAACCGCGAGCAAAGAAGTTCAAAGATGTACTCAACGGATTGATTGAAGAGATTTGTGCTCAAGCAAATTCATGAAGGCTGTGTTCAACAAAGATAGATCAACATGATGCAAGTTCTAGAAGAATTCGACTACGGCTAGTTTAAATTCAGCAAGTAAATTGGCAAGTGGAGGATTAATCTTTTTGGAATGTTTGAATGCCAATTTCCTCTTTTTGGAAGGCTTGCATGCAAAAATACCCTATTTGAAAGGCTTGCATACCTATATAATTACTTTCCTCTTTTTGGGAAGGCTTGCATGCCAAAATACTCTATTTGGAAGGCTTGCAGGCCTAGATATTTAGTTTCCTTTTCTACTTTTTGGCATGTGATCGGCCAATTAATGGGCTGATTTGTAGCCATAATTTTAGGCTAAAATTTAGGACCTTTTCTTATAATTTTGAGCCTATTAAAAGGCATCTAAGCAATGGAAAAGGAAAGTTGATTTTTCGGTAAAATTTCTGAGAGAATTTCTCTTTGGTTCTTTGAAGAACTATTCGAACTTATCGGAGTTTTCCGTGGCGTTCACCATCGATTTATCAAATGGATTTCCACCACCGTTTGTGGCGTCTTCCTTAAACCGAGGTTCTTGTTCGCAATAAGCAACGGGTCGAGGTCTCCATCCAATATCTGATTATAGAACGATTATAGAACGATCTTGGATTCCTCTTCGTTGTCGGGTCTCGTCGTTCCTGGCGGGGTTTGCATCAATTGAGGTTATTCTCAGCTTGAAGCCAACAAAAGACAAAAGAACCAATCATGGACGGACACAAGGTGGAGTCCATCTATGTAATGATTGCAGAGTCGGCAAATGTTGATAAAGCTTGAAAGAATAAGAAAGCAAATTTGTGGCATGCAAGGCTGATCATAAGCTCAAGATCAGGATGCCGAGTCTATGTAGGAGGGTCTTCTCATGCTGGAGATTCAAGAAAGCATCATATGCACTGGATGTCAATATGGAATAGCGTATCAGCTACCATACCCAGAGTCAAAATTAAGAGCTAAGGAACCGTTGGAGTTGGTACACTTAGACCTGTTCAAACTAGCAAAGAAAATGCACATTTAGAGGGATGTGACACATGGTTACATTTATCGTTAATTTCTTATGATATGTGAGTTTATTTCATAAAAAAGAAGTCTGAAATTTGTTCCAAAATTAAAAAATGTTAAGAAAAAATTGATGAAGTTAGCAAAAAGATTTGGTGATTCTGTACAGATAATGAGCGAGGATTCACCTCTAAGAAGTTTTTGACTATCTGGATCAATACAAGATTTGATGAAATCATCTGACATGTCCAAACACTCCACAACAACTTGGAGTTGCAGAAAGGAAGAAAATGGATTTGACGGACATTTGCAGGAGCATGCTATATGTTAAGAACGTGACCTGATATTTCTGGACAAAATGCATTGTCACAACCGAAATTGAGATTTGTGTTTCCATTCCAAAAGTTATGGAATAAGAAATCCTGCTTGAAATCATTTTTGAGTTTTCGGTTGTGTAATGCTGTTGTGCATGACCATTTTTATAGCAAGTTTGAAAAGAAGGCATTTCGTTGTATCTTTATGGGGTACGATAATGAAAGAAAAATGTTTAAGGTGTTTTGACCCAATAATAGGTTAGTACTAGAAATAACCCGTGCATACAGTGCACGGAGCAAAAAACCCCACCACCCCACGAATGGGATGCGGTGCACGCGCGCAACCGAAAAGAAGCGAGAAGTGTGGATGTGTGTACCGGTATCGTTTGTGGGTAAAAAGTGCAAACATGTAAATAAGTGGATGTTTTGTGAAAATGGCAAACATGTAAATAAGTGAGTTTGGGAGTGTTTTTTGGGTTTTTAGGGGGAATGACAACCATGTAAATAAGTGGTTTGGGGGGTCATTTTTTTGGTAGTGGGTGATGTGACATTGCCACATGGGACAAACCCGTGGGCAATGGGTCATTTTTTTGGGTAGTGGGTGATGGGACATTGCCACATGGGACAAACCCGTGGGCAATGTCCCTATTTTGTAAGATAGATTACACATCACAAAATGTTATGTTTGATGAAGCATCATCATGGTGGGCTCCATAAGAATGCGTGCTTCCAAACTTCAGAGAATTGAAAAATAAGATGTAAGAACAGTTGAGTGAGTCAAAGGAAGAGGAGCCAACTAAACAAGATATATGAACTAGTTATTCAAAATTTCATATGAAAGAAAATCCATGGTAGACTAGTGTACATCAGAACACACCAGAAGAGGTGTGCCTATGCGGGATAGATGACATTAGTGAAGAACCATTAACACAGATTTAGAGATCAACCAAATTAAGTTAGATGAATATAAAGTATGCTAATAAAGCAGTGACCAAAGGCATACATGAGCCACTTAGCTTTAACGAAGAACCCATTACGAGGAGTGTAGAAAAGTGATGGAGGAAGAAATATACACCTAAAAATTAAATAATGGAGATGGTACCAAAGCCGGAGGAAGTGAAGCTTATTTCTCGCAAGTGGGTATTAGAAAATCAAAATTGGACCAGAGGTTTCAATTGAAAAACACAAAGCATGATTGGTGGCTTGATGATTCTCATTGCGATATGGACTGGACTATGATGAGATATTTAGTCCAGTCGAAGAGATCACAGCTATCTGAGTTATAATAGCGTGAGCGATTAATAAGTCTTGGATGTCGTGGTAAATAAATGTAAAGAATGCCTTATTCATGGCAAAGTGGATTAAGAAATCTACATAGAGCAGCCCATGAGATTTGAAGACAAGAAAAAGAACGAATATGTATGCAAATTAAGGCAAGCCCTCTATGGATTGAAGCATGCCCCACAAACATTATACAAGAAGATGGGTGAGTTCCTAGTCCAGAGGGATATTTTGTTGCTCTTTCATATTCCAGTCGATTCGTTAAAAAGCATGGCGATAAGATAGCTGTCGTGCTAGTATATGTGAACAACTTGATTATCATCATCTATGATGATAGAGAATCTATCTTTTATTTCACATGAAAGAGCTCGAAGAGCTCAAACACTTTCATGATCTTGGAATTGATCATCGAAAATAAGGTTTATTCCTCTGTCAAAAGAAATATGCAAAGGATCTATGCACCAAGTATAGAATGTTCAATTGCAAGTCGATCCGACAAGCAGTGGAGGCCAACATTACATTATGTGAACATGAAGGAAAAGACCTAAATGATCCAACCATCTATGGGCAACTGGTCAGGACCATAATATATGTGATCATGACATGGCTAGACATATCATTTGCCAAGTCATCATTCATTCATTATCCAAGTGTTCACTCCATCGAAATATGCACCCCATTGAGCATGACTTAATTCGAAGAAGCTCTATGTAGGACCTGGAATTTATGAAAAGCTGCCAGCCTCTCATAACCTTCTACGAGTTGGTGATGAATTCCCAACAAGCAACTATGCACATGAGAAAGAGATGCCAATATCCCATTCTATAGAACCTTGACAGTCAATTGGGTGTTAGACGGACCTATATTTCTCATGCGATAAAAGAAGAAAAGTAAAATAATATGATCAAATATGCAATAACACATGGGTTTGAGGGAGCACAACATGTTAAAGAGCAAAATTGAATCACAGTTTTTTTAATTTCAGGGGAATCACACCAATTTAATGGGACAAAATACAAGTATGAGATGTGACAGTAGCCCTTATACATCTTAATATTCGTTTGCGTGCAACTTTCTTATTTCGTATGCAATCGGTACCCAAACAGAAAAAGATATATGTTAGATCCGGTCGGCCCAATAGGTGGGCTCATTTTGAGTGTTTTATGTTATTTTATTAGGATAGGGTATTTGGGTAATTTGCAATTTTCTGAAATTGTATTAGAGGGAGGGGGTGCTAGCTGGTCCTAATCATGCTTGATTATTGATTATTGTGTGTGAGATTCCTAGAGAGAGTGCGGACGTCCTCTATACCGGCGTCTTGGGAGGGTGGTTGCCCCTTATAATTGTAGCCAAAGTTATCTTTTAATCCTACTTTCATCAATAAAGTTTAAATTTGCGTCCTGATCTATCAATTTGGTATCAAAGTATCGATCTATGGCGGCGTCGACGAGGGCCAAAAATCGAAGTGAAGCGGGGGAGGAGAAGAGTAATGGAGAGAACGAGAGTGTGAAGAAAACCCTAACGGAGAACGACAAATCGACTGCAAAGTTGACGGCTTCCGTTGATCGGATCACCGCTAAACATGAAAAACAAGACAAAGCCCTCGCGCAAATCATCTTACAATTTTCGATTCTCACCGGGAAGGATGGAAACGACGGCGCGAACCTTAGTTCTTCAAAAAATGTGTCACCTTTGCACAAGGGGAAGGAAAAGATGGAGAAAATTGACGAGGATTTGCTTTCCGATGCCGATGAGTATTACAAAGGAGAAGAGGAAGACCCGTGGGAAAAGAATTATCGCGAAACAATTTTTTGGAGGACGGAAGGGGGTCGACTGAACCCTAGAAGCAGCCGTGGGACCAGCCGGCCCAAAATTAGGTCGAAACAAGCCGGCCGGCCCTCGTCGGCAACCTACAGGGCCGGCAGGCCACCGCCGACCACCAGCAGGGTTGCCCAACCTTGTTGGAGCAACCAGCAGCCCCGCCGGGCCACCAGGATTGCCGGCGGGCCACTTTCAGCCACCAGCAGGGTCGCCCGACCCTGCTGGAGCATCCAACGGCCCCGCCGGGCCACCTAGATGGCCGCCAGGGCCTGCAGATAGCCCGACAGGGCCAACCGCCTCCCTGGCAGCCGCGGGGGTGTCTCTGACCCTCCAGGGTTCCACACAGCAGGCCGAATGCAAGGACATGAGCGTTACGACGTCGACGATAATTTTCAGCGACCTAATGGCCATCCAGGACAGACGTACGACAATGGTTTTGATCTCGGAGATGGAAGGGGGGATTATGGGTTCGTGAATGAAGGAGCAAGTGCCTATTGTGATGGAAATGAGTGGGATAATTACGGAGGATCACGAGTGGGCTATGGAGATCGTGGTAGAGGGCCACATGAAGGACATGAGACACATCATGTGAGGTGACAACACTATCATCAGCCTAGACACGCAGACGGTCGGGTAGAGCATGAGCATTTTGGGCTGATGGCAGAGTACGGTAGTTGAAGATGCACGTATTCGAGGGAGAGGATCCACATGTGTGGATTTATCGGGCAGAGAGATTCTTCATAGCGTCTCGCATGACAGATGTACAGAAGTTGGAGGCCGTGATTGTATGCATGGAGGCGAGAGCCTTAGGATGGTATCAGTGGGGAGCATCGACACCCATTTCACAGTTGAAAGGAGATTAAGGATCGCATCTTGGAGAGGTTTCGGGATCCTCACATAGGAAACCTCCACGAGCAGTTGTTTGCACTCAGGCAGGACGCGCACGTGAGGGAGTATATTGAGAAGTTTGAGACACTGTCAGGACGATTGTGCACTGACGAGTCATTGGAGGGCACGTTCATGAAGGGCCTAAAGCCCATTATTCGCTCCAGGATTCGACCGTACAAGACCTAAGGGCTGGTGGAGGTCATTGAGATGGCACAGATGGTAGAGGACCACCAGACGGAGGAGAGGAGAGCCAAGAGCAATTGGGACAGGCAGGTTCAGCTGGAGCTCCAGCAGCGACGGGGTGCTGCAGGCGACCACATGGACAGATCAGGCGAGTGAGGAGAAAATTAAGGAGAAGAGCAGCGCACCGCACCGCCAGTAGTGGGACAGTTCAGAAGGATGACTGATGCCGCGACGAGTGAGAAGAGACAGAAAGAGCCGTGTTTCAGATGCGATAAGAGGTTCACCCCATGACACCATTGTGGGTGCGCAAGCGGCAAGTGCTGATAGTCGGAGATGACGAGAAGGATGCCATGGAGGATGAAAAGCCCGGAGTGGATGACGACCACCACTTGGAGTAGGATCGTCTTGGACTTCATGCACCACCTTGAGTACAAGGTAAATTTTGGGGGGCGGAGTAATGTTAGATTCGCTCGGTCCAATAGGAGGGCTTATTTTGAGTGTTTTATGTCATTTTATTAGGGTAGGGGTATTTGGGTAATTGGCAATTTTCTGAAATTGTATTAGAGGGAGGAGGTGCTAGCCGGCCCTAATCATGCTTGATTATTGATTATTGTGTGAGAGATTCCTAGGGAGAGTCTGGACGTCCTATATACCGACGTCTTAGGAGGGTGGTTGCCCAATATAATTGTAGCCAAAGTTAACTTTTTATTCCTGTTTTCATCAACAAAGTTCAGATTTGCTGCCAGATCTATCAATATATTAGCTTAAGGTATATTTTAAAAAAAATCTATTGCAGCTTTATAAATCTCTTTAGTCTTTAGCATGTATCTACATTTGCCATTGTGTTGCCACATAACTCAGCAAAGTTTGAAGAAGTAAGTTATCAGATTCTCGGTTCAAAATCCATGAAGCAACAAGACTCCCTAAAGTTAAGTTCACTGCTTAAATAGCAGCAATCTTATCGCATCCCCAGTTACACAAATTCACTATAATTGACTTCAAAATTGATCCCAGCCGAAATCATTAATTTCTCAAAACAATCACAATCAGAATTAACAATCGGTTTCAAACTACCAGAGTTCTTCGTCGCCAGACTCTTCTTCCACTACCGCCCTCTCCCTTCTTGGATTCCTACAGTACCATTAAACAATTCATATATTAAGAAAAGAAAATGTTTAGAAAACAAAAACTTGACATTTACGTAGTTATCAATGTATAATAGAAGGCGAGAGAAATGGATCGATGGGCGAACCTGAGCCCTAATCGTATGTCCAAAAACACTGCTTTTGTCCTGCCCTGCTTTCTGCAACTGTGTAATTAGTTTTTTATTTAAAAAAATTAAAAGATAGAGAGAGAGAGAGAAATGGGGCAAGTAAATAATTAATTCGAATTCAGGAGGAATAATTACATAGAATTGGGAAGGAGCAGGAAAATGATGAAGAAGAGGATAGCGGATAACTTGCAGAGCCATTGAAAACTTCAGCAAGCCCTAGTGGGGGAAAACACCATCTTTTACTCTCTTAGGACAATAAATAATTAGGCCCGAAACAAGCGGGCCGGCTTTTCTGGTAATAGAACTGGGCCTATGTTCGAAAAGTACACTTCCGATGAGTTTGCACGATGAGAATGGGTCGTGGCTGGCCCGACATGAATGGGCCCAGTAAAAGCCCAGCTCTAAAAAACTAGGCTGAGATGGGGCTTTCTCTAACTTTTTTTCAGGATGGGTATGGGCCGACAAAAGGCCATGCCCCGGCCTTGGTCCCAAGCCTAAATATTTTCGAAAAAAAATACTTAGGTTGTACCCATAAGCCCATAAGCCCACACCTCTCCACATCAACGCAAGCGTCGTCGTCATCATCATCATCTCTATCTGTCTCCCTTTGCCCCAGGAAAAAATCTATAAATAAAATTGAAAAAAACTCTCTCATTTTTACGACGTGCAGAGAATAGATTCCGAACAATGATGGTTTTTTTGTTGTTGGAAATTATCAGAATTATTATAAATTTTATTTATGAACAGTTGATGGATAATGAAAACGCTAGCTATGATTCTCTCACCCCACGTCAATCTATGAAGGTTGTGATCACTCCTAATAAAGCTGAAATGTGTCGACGATCTAGTTTGAAATTTCAACAAAATATAAATTATTACACGAACTGCACCGTTGAAATCGCGCTCCTTTTTAAAAGAAAAAGAAAAGAGAAATAAATATAAAAATTGTTCGCGCTGCACAGTCGATCGAAGCAGAGCGTCGTCTCGTAAATGAACACGTTACCATTGCATTGTCATCAAATCTGAATTTATTCCTTGAACGTTGGAATTAATTCCTGGACCACTATCTCGCCGAGATGTGATTATCTGATTGGGGCTCGTATATATCATCACATCAACCGATCGGAATAATTGCCGTAAATGTTGATGCATGATGACCGGTTTTTTTAGTGATAGGGGCTGTAGTCTGCCGTTTTCAGGTCACACTCAAAAAAAAGGGAATTAAACGCATATACATAAAAAGAGAGTAATTAGAATGGATGCAGCGTGAAGAAAGTCAGGCGGTGGATGCGAATGTTCCGCCCTTGTTGCCGACAAAGTGATGGTCTGATTCTGCCCCCCGCGGTGGTCCGGTCGGCTGCGATGTGGGCTGCGCATGATTGAGCATTTGGCTGGATTCGCGGCGTTGTGAGCCAAGGTTATTCTGAGAAGCGGGGGGCCAAATTGCTGTTATACTTGTACTATTTTGTTTGGCAAGCTGCTATAAGTTTTCGATAAAAACTTTAATGCCCTGCAAAAAAATTCACAATTTATTCCCATTTTTTTTATTAAAAATTTATAAGATTAGATAAGTTTTACATTAAGAACCCTCGATTCAAAAACCGAAATTCTTGTATATTGAATAACCACGACGCTAGTTTTGGATAAACTTAGGCGAAAGTTGGTTAGCTAGGGGTATTTCAAGTCGTGGCCATTCGAGTTGATCAAGTATCAAATCAAGAGAACTCATTGTTTTGAAGGCTCTTGAGGTGTATAGTGCGAGCAAGACAATTGGAGAATACAGTGTTTATGCGAAGAGTGCTTTGGTAATGACTGCGGGCTTTTGGAGAGGAGATAGTCATTTTTCTAAGATCCTTTGGTAAGATCTTTTCATAGTTGAGCGTGCATGAGACTTCGTATTTGCTAGAGTGCTAGATTTACATTGTCAAGTGGTTTGCTCCTTGTTGAAGGAGATCTTGGTAGTAGTGTATTTTCTTTGTTCTACATTCTGATCTAGTGAAAACTGTGACAACGAAAGACTGGACGTATGCGACACATTGCGCCAAACCAGTATAAATCTTGTGTCTCTTTGTGTGATTACTTGATCTTACGGGTGGTGCATGGTTATCTTTGTGATTTCTACAATTTCTTTAAGATCCTACTATGTTTGTTAAATTTGGTGAAAAATAATATTATCTATATTATTATGCTGTGTCCAATCCCAACAAGTAGTATCAGAACATTGGTGAAACGAAAGTAGAAAGCCAAGATGTCATCTTCAACCACATCATTCAAGCTGAATAAGTTCATTGGAAGGAATGGTTCAGTCTGTGCTGACTAAAGATGAAAGCATTCCTAATGCGAGACTAGTGCTATCAGATTGTCTTTGAGAAAGACAAGCTTGATAAGGATGTCACGGAAGCTCAAAAATCAGAGATGGAGATAAAGGTACTAAGTGTGCTGCAGCTGTTATTGTCTAATGAAGTACTTAGGAAGGTCTCTGAGGAAGGAACTGCATACGGAAGAAGCTAGATATGCAAAGAAGAATCTGATGAGCCGGTTATACTTGATGCAACAACCGTACGTGCTGAAGATGAGGGAGGGCACTCATGTCAAGGATCACATTGATGTGTTCATGAAGATCGTGGCGGATTTGTAGAATATAGGGGTGAATATCAAGGGCAAACAGTTGGCGATGATAGTGTTGTGTTCTCTGATAGATGATTTCGACCCATTGGTTCTGTCCATGGTATATGGACGGAACACACTATCCTTAGAAGAGGTTGAATCAGCAATACACTCCGAAGTTCTCCGTATAGGGGACTGGTTGGGACAATGGTGATTAAGGATATGTTTTATTCACCAGGGGGACATCAGGATTCTAAGAACGACTATGGTTCTAGGAAGGACAAAGGTCGACCAAGGTCAAAGTCACTTTGGCGCAAGGACCGATGTCATTTGTTCAAAGAGACGGGACACTGGAGAAGAGATTGCCCTAAGCTAAAGAGGAATGGAAAAGGAAAGGTTGAAATTTCGGGTTCTGCTTCTGTAGGTATCAGTAGCAAGGATATCAATGACGTAGAGATTCTGATGGCAACCACATTTGGAGATTATCGGATCTCATGGCTCTTGGATTCGGGATGCTCCTTCCACATGATGCCAAATAGAAGCTGTTTTAGTTCATATTGTCCTAGAGAAGGCATGAACGTGCTGATGGGAAACAACATGACTTGTAGCACTGTGGGAGTTGGAGAAGTGAGAATCAAGATGCCTGATGGAGTTATCAAAACGTTGACAGATGTTCGTTATGTGCTAGACTTGAAGAAAAGTCTGATTTTCATTGGTGCTTTAGCTGGATTGCGGTGCATGATAGTCATTGAAGGTAATTTGCTAAAAGTGTCAATTGGGTCTTTGATCGTGATGAAAGGAAGAAGGGTACAAAATTTATATGCGCTGCATGGGCACACTATTGAGGATGAAGCTAGTATTCTCAAGGCTTGATTGGTGAAGAGTTGTACAAGTTATGGCATTTCCGCGACCCATGTGTCTTTCCTTCCGCTCTTAAAAAACATACAGGAATAACATTTTTTTTTTTTGCCTTTTTTTCCTTGAAATTGTGCTTCCGACAACATCTTTATGATTAAAATGATAAGATAGCCATCCATCATTTCTTGTGAAAGAAAACGCCATCGCAACAACATCATGGTGGGGCTCTCCATGGGTTTAACAACAAATTCAGAAGGAACATGTGAATCCAACGTTCTATACGCACTGACCTCCATCTGATTAAATTCTCATCTGTCGGTCATATTTGCTTTCCACCGCTGCACATCTTAAACCCCAGCATCTACCATCACTTCGTCTGCAAAAAGTCTCGTTTAAAAGTCAATCGTGGAGGATATCACACACGCACATTTTCTCCTGGAATCAAATCCCATATATTATTATTACATTAGCGCACAACTTTATCACGTGTATAATTTCTAAAATGTGCTGCTTTTCATGCAATTTATTATGTACAAATATACACGCCAAAGATCATCGCCATAAAGGCTCATGAGAGAACACTTAAAAAAAACAATATATATATCTCAAAGCATGAAGATCGAGAGATCTAGCAAAAAGAAAGACGTGGACAACTCCATGCGTCGACAAATTACAAAATTCCTTTTTTGGGCATAACTCACCTTCATCTTCGCATAAAATGTAGATTGAGGGGTAATTTTTTTTTTAATTTTTAGAAAGAGACCTGCTAGTTAGCTTTCCATATAACAGATGCTTAATTAGCTTGAGAAAAGATTAGTTATTTTAATTTTAAAGAACTTGATTCCAATCCACTAATTAGCTTGAAAAATACAACATCAAACACATTGATGATTTTTATAATCTTATAGCCTTCTTATCCGAGATTAGATGCAAAATCCTCAAGTTCTTTCTGTAGTCAAAATTAAATAATGGAAATCTGCCTAACATTTAGATATAATGATTTAGTTTAATCAAGACAGATTTCATGCCTTTAGCTATTAGCAAGAATATACTTGATGAGTCTTGCTGATCTATGTCATTCATATTAACACATAATGTCTCATCTTTTTTACCCTAATTAATGCACTGCTGTCATCCGGCACCTTTTTTTTACCTTCTTAAAACCTCGAGTTAAATAAACTCTCTTTGTTATGAATCAACTCCTGAGGGGAGAGCCCTCAAGTCTATATTTATAGCCAAAGGGGAGAATACAAGTGGGTATGGGCCCAACCACTTGGGTTGGCCCAATAACTCATCAACCCAGTAAATACCCATTCACAACACTCCCCCTTATCCAGCCATGGTTGTGGACCCCGCTCATGAATACTTCAGGATTCTGAGCCTGTATGGGTCTCACATGGGGTGGATACTTCAGGATCCCGAGTTGGTGAGATTTGCCTCGTTAAAACCTTTGGCTATGGAAAACCCAGTGGGAAAAACCATAGTTAAGGAAAAAGAGTGCAAACGCTCTTTAACTCCCCCTGATTTGTACAAGTGACTCTGCTCATGAATACTTCTGGATTCTGAGCGTCACTGAGGGGTGGATACTTCAGGATCCAGAGTTGATGTGATTTGCCTCGTTAAAACCTTTGGCTATGGAAAACCCAGTGGGAAAAACCATAGCTAAGGGAAAAGAGTACAAATTCTGTCAACTCCCCCTGATCTGTAAAAGCTCTTAGACTTTCAGATCTCTTAGGCTTATCTCATCACTCATATTTACAATATTCCGAAAATGTACACAGATTACAAATTTTGTCACCATCAAGCAGCTGCTGAATCCAGAAACTCTGGAGAGGTGTGCTAAGTTTCGTCGCCTCTGATGTGGTCTTCAGACTATATGGTCAGCTCCACGGAACCAGCCTCTATCCCAATCGTCACTGGGATGTGATGTACCACCAGGCGCCCTTAAATACACCATTGGTGTGATTCTGGAATGGTGAGGATCTCGGAATTATAGGATGATGTTGCCTTCATAAGTTGCTTTGCATATTTGCAGTAGATGGTCATCCCACTGTTGGTACCTGTTCTGTGATTTCACAGTATAGGGACCGGACCTGTAACCTGCATTTGCACAAATATTGGAGGATGCTACTATAATTTGTAAGTCCAAATCTTTCGACCCTTGGAGGAAGCGCAGAAGGCTTGACTCCGGTCTAATGGCCCTAGTGAGGTGCCAACTATCTCTGGCTAATGAGTTAACTGCAACTGCTATATCGGGACGCGTGCAGTTTAGCCAGGAGTGCATGATTGCACTTAGATAAGGGACTTTAGGACCAGTTATATCCTCCCCCTCTTCCAGCGATCGGAAGGGTTCTTTTTTGTACATCCATTGAGTATACTACCGTAGGTGTACTTTGGATGACAATGGTCCTTTTAATTTCTCCAACGCACTTCTGGGCGTTTGTAACAGGATTCTATGAGCCATGACTTTATATTTGCCTAGGTCTTTTTATTTCATGTTTTAAAAGTCAGGCTTGTACATTTATTTCGGCTTTCTCTTCAGGAGATCCGATGAGATGTTAGTTGTCTACAACTAAGATCTCTAATCCTGTTCTTTGCACAGATGCAAAGACAACCTTCAGAAGGAATCATTGACTTGTCAAGTGATTCTCTTGGTTGTACATTTATTTATACTTATTGTTTTTCTTGAATAGACGTCCCGAAGTCTATTCAGGCAATTTAAGGAGATGTGGAAATTATCTTTACAAGATATCCACGAAGGTATACCGTCACAACATCCAATAACAACATATCCAAAATTTTCCTTCGCCAAATCGTAAGGTATTCGCTTTTGATAACTTAGGGAGACTGATGCATCATTTATGAGACATGCTCATTTGAATTTGTTCGATCCCTAGTTTCAACGAAATTTTCCTTGGGCTATAGGTTGTACCGTATAGCATACGATTTTGTATTTATTTTTCTTATGTTAGCAATACTTTGTTTTATCCACAGGTTTGACACCTTTTGGTGTCTGGACTTCAGGTCCGAACATTTCACGTTTCATAAGTGAGTCCAGCTCATCTTTTATTGCCACGTTCCACGTTTGGCCAATCTCTACGTTTGCCTTCTAGCAACGGAGTGTGGAACGATAATTTATAAACATCATCACCATTGCGATGTATATGGCAATATGATACGTGAATACATTGTCGACAATTTTTGTTCTATCTGTCCAACACCTCCCCAGTACGTACACCATTTACTTAATTTCACTTTTTCCCGGCAATTCCTCTGCAGTGGATTCCGGGAAGGGTGATGGTGTGGACATGAGCTCATTGTCCTGTGGTAGTATTGTCTTAAGGTCTCCAGGAGTTTCTGTCCTTGGAGCCTGGTGGTCTGCCTCTTTTCTGTTGAGGATCAGCCACTTCTGCTGCTGGTGGATTGCATCCATTCTCGGGGATGTCAATCCTAGCTGGAGTTTTTGCAGCAGGGATGTGTGATCTGACAATCTTCTGGTTGTCAATAAATGATTCCGGTAATTGGTAGACAGTGTTCTGTATGTGGAGGATATTCGGGATCTCTTCTACACATTGTATTGTTACCGGATCATGGTGGGTCAAACTTTTTGTATCCCACGTTATAATTTTCTTCGCGCCAGATTTTTTAGTATCTGGGCATATTTTTTGGGAAACTTGTCTCATCGAAATCACAGTCTTCAAGATGTGCCTTAAATGCGTCCCCCGATTGCCCAGATTTTTTAGTATCTGGGCATATCTTATAAGTGAGGGTGAGTCAAACCCTGCATGGATACCTAGGCGACGTTGAGTACCGTTTTGGTCCTCTTTGGTGGTGCGATGGGGATTTAAGACTGCGCGACCGGAGATTCTCAGATGAGAAATGTTCGGTGGCATTCCATATGCAAATTGCATTGGAGACTCTGACCTCCAGAGGGTCTTATTTTCATTTACGATGCAGCATGCAGAGTTTGCATGTCCCCATGCATCCATAGGCAATCGGGATTTAATGGACGTTTAGTCCATTGGAGTCTACTTTTCAGTGACTCTGCCGACCCATTTTGGGTATTAACATGCGGCACTTGTATGTTCATTTTCAATTCCCGTTGATTTGCAGTACTCTTGAAAAGACTGGGAGGTATATTTCCCAACATTAACCAGACTTATTTACAATATTTTATTGTCTGGGAAATGTGCCCGCAACATTTTTATTTTTGTGCCAATAGCTTTGGAAAAGCTAAGATGCGGGTTTGTAGTAGAAACACGTACGATTATTCTGAGGATGCATTTATCAGTACAGTGAAGCACTGAAATAGCCCACTAGGGGTGGTGGATTTTATCCACATCTATCTCCTTGTATTCTTTTTGAGGAAGCGTGGAGATCCTTTTTCAACTTTTCGTGGAGATGGCCTTGTAATTAATCTTCCCTTATAGTAAGGGATGCGGGGGAATTTTCCCTTCTGAAGAATCTTCTGGTTCTTCAAGTCATACCCATAGGATAAGATGCTGTGCATCACAAATCCAGGGTGGCCAAGTCCAACATGCCAGAGTGAAAACCCGGCTGATGTAGGGCACTTCAGGTGCTCCGTTTAATTCTACTTCCTTTCTCCGAATCTTCGTATGGTAGAGGCCTATAAGGCTCTCAAAACGTTCAAGTGTGGATTTAACTCCTTTTTCTTGAGACGTTGCATACGGTAATTTTTCATTTACATTTGCTGTTTCCAAATGGGATCCGTTGAAACGGATGTCCTTGAAACTTAGAAAGTTTCTTTTTGGAATTCGGAGGGATTAGTGCATCCATTATTTTTGTGTCGTTTGGGGGCAACTGTGTTGCATTCCCTGGATCTTCAATATAGCCCTGATATTGGGCTTTGATAGAAATCGTACGTGTTTATTGTCTACTAAGCATTTATGAGAGCAGTTTCAAAAGATGAAACGTATCGGCACATGCATATTTAGATAAACATTTTCATTTATTGTCTACTAAACATTTTCATTCAGAACAAATTTCATAAAAAATGCTCTCATAAATTATTCTCAAAACAAATTGCTAAGATAAAAATAAGGGCTAATCAAGCAAGTCATCATTTTCGAAGTTGTCAGCTGAAAACTTGACTGGAGCATCAGATGTCATCAGGTTTGTTTCAACTTTATTTTTCTTGTTCTTTTTATACAAATCCTGGAGATGATGCGGAGTTCGGCACACTCTGGACCAGTGGCTTTTCAAGCCACAATTGTGGCACTAGTCTTCCCATTCCCTCTTGGGTGGGGGTGAATTATTTTTGTCATTTCTGTGCCACGTGAACTTCCGCTTATTTCGCTGCTGCTGTACATGGCCCTTGGCATTTTTCTGTTGACCCCCCTTCTGTGGTCTTTCTTTTCTTTTTATTATCTCTCTTCTTTTTGAAGGAAGAGGAATAGTGAGCTTCTGATGGGGGGCAGTGCCGGGGAGCGTAGATTGTGAGTGGAGAGAAGAAGCTCTCTGTTTTGCTCGGCCATGAGTAAACATGACAGCAGCTCGGAATACTTGGTGAACTTGCGTTCACGGTATTGCTGCATGAGTATCGCATCTTTTTCATGGAAGGACGTATACGTCTTTTCCAGCATGCGATTTTCTGAGACTTTTTCACCACACAACTTCAGGCGTGCGGTGATGCTAAAAAGTGCTGAGTTGTACTCAGCGACGGACTTTAAGTCCTGCAGTCTCAGGTTCTCCCACTCGTATCGTGCCCTTGGGAGTATAACATCTTTCTGATGTTTATACCTGTCCTCAAGGGCAGTCCATAGCTCAAGTGGATCTTCAACCGTAAGGTATTCAGCCTTTAAGGTCTTGTCCACATGGCGGCGAATATAGATGATGGCTTGCGCCATCTCTATATCGCTAACATTTTCTTTTTCAGTCGCAGCAGCGATGAGGGACTTTGCCCGCAGGTGAAACTTTACATCTAGCTGCCAGCTTAGATAGTTTCTACCTGATGCTTCCAGTACTTCGAAATTAACGCTTGCAATATTAGCCATTTATCTAGCAGAGCACAAACATGCATGAATTAATAATTAATTCAGAGAAAACATTTTCATGCGGAGGCAATATTTAACGAAAAACTAAATGTGTGGATCGGCCAGTCCCACAGGAAAGAGTCCAAAAAAGTCCATAGTCCAAATTATACAAATTTGCAGCTTAAAGAAAAGGAAAATACAACTTTGGAAACCCCGTGGGTCCCATATGATATCTCCATCTTCAAGCGTGGCCTCCGTCTTCATGGAAGTTGGTCTTCTTTCTTTGACATTTACATAAATTCCTCACTACAATTTCTCTCAAAAATAAAAGAAAAGTGCGGGAAATGAACTGTGGGACTAAACGGCCGATCCAAAAACCACATTTAACAATTCATGCAGAAATATTGTGCTCATCAACATTTTCATCATACATTTTCATCACAGGCATCACAGGCATTTAATATTCGCAGAGATGGATAAATAATTTAAACACTTAATAATTATTGGACCACTGGGCAACGTCATACACCGTTAGGTTACTAACGGCAGAGCGGTCGCAGGATCTTCCTAATTATTAAGTTTTAAATACAATGCACAACCACGCATATAATATCCAACAGAATATACCAGAGATGCAAAGCATGTAAATATGATTTTTGCAGAAAAAATCATCACAATGCAAAGGTTGTAAATTGAATGGGTTTAATCAATTAAATTGATTAAGAGCCCAAAAAATAACATTTTCTTTGTCAGAGGAAAAAGTTTCCCTCATCATCTCAAAAGGTCCCCCCCAAAAAAATCCCCAAAACGCCCTTGTCTGCCCGATATTCGTCCCGTAATTTACCGTGATTTTTCACGAATATTTTGCCTTTGAATCCCCATTTTAAAACAATTTTTAGGCTAATAGGTTGCCTTTTGAGGCACATTCATAGCCATATTGCCTCCCCCCAATTTTTTTTGATGAAAATCTGTGGGCCTGAAGCCCACAGATCTGCAGTGGGCTTCAGGCCCACAGATCTGTTTTTTTGTGAAAGAGTTCTGTGGGCCTGAAGCCCACAGATCTGCTGTGGGCTTCAGGCCCACAGCACTGTTTTTATTTTTATTTTTTTTTCTGTGCGTGTTAGGGTTACGGCGGGGGGGCCCCGCCGCCGCCGCCGCCCCGCAGAGGGGGGCGCGGCCAGGGGGCCGCCGCCCCCCGCTGCGGGGGGGGGGGGAGCGGCGGGGGCCGCTGCCCCCCGCAGAGGGGGGGGGGGGGGCGCGGCCTGGGGGCCGCCCCCCCCGCAGAGGGGGAAGCGGCCTGGGGGCCGCCGCCCCCCTCTGCGGGGGGGGGGGGGGACTGCGGGGGGGGGGGGGGGGGGGGGGGGGGCGCCGCCCCCCGCCGTGGGGGGAGCGGCGAGGGCCGCTGCCCCCCCCCCCCCCCGCAGAGGGGGGCGCGGCCTGGGGGCCGCCCCCCGCAGAGGGGGAAGCGGCCAGGGGGCCGCCGCCCCCCTCTGCGGGGGGGGGGGGACGGCGGAGGGGCCGCCGCCCCCCCCTGCAGGGGGAGGGCGGCGGCAGGGGCCGCGCCACCCCCCCTGCAGGGGGGTGGGCGGCGACAGGGGTAGGTCCCCCCATGGGGGGGGGAAACGTGGCCGGGGGGGGATTGGGGGTAGTTTTAGGGTTTGTTATTTCCAGAAAATTCAAAAACTGTTAGAAGAGGATTGGAGAGGATTAACCATGGCAAATAGCCATGGTACTATATTTATAATACTCTCATGTTGAGGTGGGAGTCCAAGGGCCTCCCCACTAACTTAGTGGGGAGTAATGGAGAGTGATGAGGGGAGGGAGGCCAAAGGCCTCCCTCAACTCACAACACTCCCCCTCATCTCTCCATTACCTTGGGTTAAGCATATGAATACTTCAGGATTCAGTATGCCAATGGGGTGGATACTTCTGGATCCAGAGCCACTATGGTTGCCTCGTTAAAACCTTAGCTGTGGAAAACCCAGTGGGAAAACCAACAGCTTAAGGGAAAAGAGTACAACTATCGAGGGACTCCCCCTGATATGTACAAGCTTCAGGCTTGCAGATCTCCTATGTATCTATACAATCATCTCCTATTCGTCTATACATCCATCATGTTCTGAAAGAAAATACAATTATCACTCATCTACACAAGTTTCACTCATCTAGCGGCTATTGGAAGGCAGCGTCGCTCTGGAGTGTAATGCTCTTCGAAGTTGGTAGATGACTCCACTAAAGTATTCTTTGAATCAGTCTTCAGTGTGTCTGCAAGGTACTGCTAGACCTGGCTGAGCGTTTTCAATACTTGCTTCTTGGATGATGAGCTTCTCAGAAGATGTAGACATTGGATGATGATGTGTATATATTTAGGAGGTGGCCGGCCTATTGTGTTTCAGTCATCGCGATGATCTTTAAACCTGCATATGCAATATATATTCCTTGACCCTTGGAAGTTGCGCAAAAGCAGCTTATCCTTGGTCTAGTGTTGCTCTCCAGGACAACACTGTATCTGGTTAACAACTTTACTGGAGACGTTCTATCAAAGATACGTGCAGTTGGCCAGATAATACACTAGAGCTAGGCTCTTCGGGACCTAGGATGTCCTCCCCCTCTTTCAGCTACTGAAAGGTGTCATAAATAAGTATCCATTTTTAATAGGTTGCAAAAGGACATCATTCTTCATAAACTCCAGGTGTATGAAGAATATGAAAGGGTTCCACCACGAAGGTGTTTAATATGTAAGCCGAGACATCTTCGGCATGATTAATAATAGTTCATCTTCAGGATGATTAATGTCATCTTCAGGATGATAGTTCATCTTCAGGATGATAGTTCATCTTCAGGATGATTAATGTCATCTTCAGGATGATGGTTCATCTCCAGGATGATAGTTCATCTTCAGGATGATTAATGTCATCTTCAGGATGATAGTTCATCTTCAGGCTGATTATTGCCATCTTCAGGATGATTAATGTCATCGGCAGGATGATCGTTATACCTAGGTTTTTTCATTTCCAAGGTACGCTTTAAAGCTATCTGAAATCTCAATGGTCTCTGCTGGAGATCCTATTAGCTTTAAGTCGACCATATGTAAGGCAAATATAACAAATCCTGTCAACGATCTTTCGAAAAAGATACAAGGGCAGAATATTGCTTAAGATCAACTAATGATCTTTGTAGCCTTTATGGAGAAGACGTTTCTACGTTTCTCTTTCATCTCTGGGGGTAGAGTATACCCTTCTAGAAGTTTTATTTAGATCTATATATCTATATTGCCGTATATATATGCAGTCACAACGTCCATGAGCTGCATGTATTGGCTTTTGCAGAGAAGTGTAGGCATAGTAGGAAAATGATCACATTTCCTTGATTTCAATTTCTTTATGAAATTCGAATTATATTCCACAGGTTTTTACACATTCAGGTGTATGGACTACTGGTCCAAAGATTTTGCTTTTCAAGAGTGAGTCCAGCTCTACTCTTATTGCCTCGTCCCACTTTGGCCATTCTATGCGTTTACGCTATAGAAAAGTGGGTAGACGTCATCGTCGTATTCAGCGACGTGAATGGCAATAGCGAAAGTAAAAATGTCGACGACGACTGTGCTATATCTGTCCAGTACCTCTCCAGTACGTACGTAATATAATGATGTTTTTCCTGTTGTTTCCTCTGCAGGGGAAATTAGGAGGGGAGAGGTTGCCAGTCTGAGCTCAGCATCCTGTGTGGTTGGATCATTTTAATATATCCAGGAATTTTCCTCTTTTGAGGAATTTATATTTTGAACCTGTTAGGCGTCCTCTTTTCAATTGAGGTACAGCCAATTCTGCTGCCGGTGGATTGCATCCATCTTTGGGAATGTCAATCCTAGCTGGCGTATTGGCAACAGGGACGTGTGAACGAACAATCTTCTGGTTGTCCGCAAATTTATCCGTCAATTAATGTACTTTAGTCTGAATGTGAAGGATCTTCTGGATCTCAACTTCACACAGAAAAAGTATGCGGATCATAACGAGATGAGGACTTTTGTTTCCTATGATATGGTCTCAGAAGCTTCAGGCTTCTTTAGACTGCGTGCCTATTTCAATGAGATCTTGCTCATCAAATTCACATTTATCAAGATTTGGTGGTAAACCAGAAGCAAGCAGCATCAGCAATAAGATATGGCAACAAGCGGGCCGTATCGTGATAAGTGATGCGGAATGCATTGTGTTGGTCCCTAAATACAAAAGGCAACTGGGATTTATCAATGGACGTGAAATCCATTGGAGTCTCTTTACCAGAGACTCTGCAAACCCATTATGAGTTTGAACATGCTGCAGGATGTTCAATTTCAATGCCAGTTGCTAGGTAGAAGTCTTGAATGATATGTGTAGTGAATTCACCCTCATTATTAGCTTTGAGAAAGCTATGTTGCGAGTGAATATGAAGGCACACAGAAGACCATCTAGTAGATGCATATATCAGTACAGTAATGAAGTACCGAAAATGGTCCATATGCGGGGTGAATAGGCCCGCAAAAGGTCACCATGTATTCTCTCAATGAAGCCAGGAGACTCTAAACCCACTTTCAGGAGGGAAGGTCTCTCTCTAAGTTTTCCCTTATGGCAAAGGGGGACAAAGAAACTTATCCTTTTGAAGAATCTTCAGGTTCTCCAATGGATTCATTTGATGATGCGTCCATCATCGCTGATCCTAGATGACTAAGTCCATTTTGCCAGAGTTAAAAACTATGGCAATGAAAGGCACTTCTGGTGCTCAGTCAAGTTGGCTTTCTATAGGTTGAATAT
The DNA here is from genome assembly GCA_030789695.1 of Scilla litardierei. Classification (NCBI taxonomy): domain Eukaryota; kingdom Viridiplantae; phylum Streptophyta; class Magnoliopsida; order Asparagales; family Asparagaceae; genus Scilla; species Scilla litardierei. The sequence goes on from CM061136.1 coordinate 170,183,248, forward strand.
ATGTAATTATAGGGGCACGGCGATGGTCCAATGAAATCGTAAGTAGCTGGGCTTCTGGCCATCCTCTTTACGAGTTACATATTGATATACATATTTATTATCCACAGTTTTCAAGTTATGTTCGTTTAAACGAAATATCCTTGAAACTTGGAAAATTCCTATATGTTTAAGGGGAGAAGTTTGCATCTTATAGTCTCGTTGAATGTGGGAGCAATATTAATGCTACACCAGTGCAACGAGGCACTGTCCACAATATTAAATACTTCATCTATAAGCAAAACGAAATTTTATTTAAGTCAATGAAAAAGACAAAAAAGTTCGTACTTAAGCAAATTAAAGATGAAGCAACATTGAATTTTAAATGCATAGATAAAAGATGAAGCTTAATCGAGCAGGTCGTCGTTCTCGAAGTCTTTTGCAGTAAACATCGTTGGTGGCTGAACAGCCGCCAAGTTTGTTTCAGGCAGAGACTTCTGGCTCGTCTGATATAGTGTCTGGAGGTGGCGAGGAGTGCGACAGATTCTGGACCAATGGCCAGTCATGCCGCATCTATGGCATTTATCCTCCCAGTTCTTCTTAGGAAGTGACACTTGGTCAGTGTTCTTTTGCTTCCATGTGAAGTTACTCTTTCCTGTATTGTTGTTATTGGACGGGGGTGCTGCTCCTCGTCCATTCTTCATCACAGTTTTTCCTTTGTTATTATTAGCCTTCTTCTTATTTTTCCACTTCTGGGGAGAAACGTGGTGGGCTTCAGGGATAGGTGCAGTGCTAGCTGGACGTAAATTATGAGGGGCTAGCAGTAAATCTTGATTCTGTTCTGCCCTAAGTAGGCATGAGATCAGATCAGAGAATTTCGTGAAGTTGCGTTACCGATACTGCTGCATGAGGATTGTATCTTTCTCGTGAAACGAGGTAAATGTCTTGTCCAACATGCGTTGTTCTGTCACTTCTTCACCGCACAACTTCAGGCGTGAGGTGATATTATGAAGTGCAGAGTTATACTCAGCGACGGACTTATAGTCCTGAAGTCTGAGGTTTTCCCACTCATAACTGGCACGCAGTAATATTACATCAATTTGATGTTTATAACATGCCTCCAGCGCTGTCCACAGCTCCATTAGGTCCTCTACCGTTAGTTATTTGGCCTTTAAGGTCCGATCTATATGTCTCCTAATATAGATAATGGCTTTCGCCTTATCCACATCAGAGATGGTGGTAGGAGTTCTGCTAGATGATTGTTCCGCTTCTGGGGCCTTACTAGCAGAAGCATCGGTCGCTGCTGGGACCGATGAAGTAGCCAAAATTGAGCCAAGGAGGCCCATCGAACGCAAGTGGAACTTCAGGTCCACTCGCCAACTCAGGTAATTATTTACTGCAGCATCAAGAACTTCGAAATCGACGCTTGCCAATTTTACCATTTATCTATGCAATTTAAAATAAGCATGAATTAATTAAAGTGTAAATTCATGCATAAACAATAAAATAAGTAAAATGTGGGGATCGGCCAGATACCCAAAGACATACAATGTCCAAAGTCCGAATATACAGTCCATAAATAAAAGAAAAATACAACTTGGAAACCCAGAAGGGTCCCTATATTTTCCAATTTTCGCCTCCGTCTTCATTTATCGGTACACCGGTCTTTGGCATAAATACATTTAATCCTCACTTACAAATTCTCTTAAACAGAAAATAAAATTGCAAGGAATTTAAAAAGGGTATCAAAATGGCCGATCCCAAAAATCACATTTTAGCTTATATTAACAACCACGCAGTTTATAATATGCTACGGGCACAAAATAAGCAACCACACAGTTTATATAACACAGACATATATAATATGGAAAAAGAGACTATAAAATATAATAATCTCTCGGATCACGGGGAGACGTCATACACCGTTAGGTTAGTTGACTAACGGCAGAGTGGTCGCAGGATCCTTAAGATAATTATATTTTGAAAAAATCCTAATATTCCATAAATTATTAATAATGCAAGAGTGTTATAATTTTAGCAATTTGAAAGACTAGGCGACAGGCCCATAACAAAGAATTAAAATAAATTAATAGTTTGAATGGGGCTGCAGGCCCATAAATATTAATCATTTTAATATATTCTTAATAGTTGGGCTGCAGGCCCATTTGCCAAAATTTAACAAATTAATTATTGCAATTGAATTAATTTGGCTTCAGGCCCAATAAGTCAAATTAAAATATTTAATATTTGGGCTTCAGGCCCAGTTTCAAAATTCTAATTGACCCATTTAAAATTGCAATTGGATTTACTGGGCTTCAGGCCCAATATTGGTAGACAAAAAGTTATAATAAAGCCAAATGGGGCTGCAGGCCCAATAAACAGGCTATCTTATTTGTTTCTGTGAGTCGGCGCCGGGGAAGGGCCCCCCGTCTGGGAGGGACGGCACACAGTCCCGCAACAAAAGAGTCACGGTATCGAACCCCGACAAGTTCAACAAAATTTTATTTTCCTTTATGAATATTTAACGAATAAAGGAATCCTTCAAATAAATGTATTACACTAATGAGACATGTATGTCGTAATAGCCCAGCAATTGAAAGAAAGTCAAGGGATCTTGGGATCCCAGGGTCAAAACTCGACAGTCTCACAAAGAAGAAATTTTTTGTTTAATTTCAGTATCAGAATGCATTTAAAAACATTAATGAGATAGTGTTTACAAAAGCAAAACGTATCTCAGCGGTAATCCATTAGGCGCCAGTCCAAACGGTTGCGGGTTCAAGTCCCGGTCACGCCGCGTTTAACATTTTTTTTAAATTAAACCTTTAAAAAAAATTCTGCAGCGAAAAAGCACGACGCAAAACAGCGTCTCGCCTAAAAGAAAACGCGAAAAACTGACTTTTGAATCAATGAATTTTCTATGAAATCATTCATTAAAAAAATATTCTAAAATATCATAGAATCAAATCCAAACAATCCTAGATCAAGTTTTTGAAGTGAAACATATTTAGTTGGCATGAAAGCGAGTTTGTTGCTAAAAGACGAATCTTTCCTTCTCAATTTATTCCGGCCAACAAACAATACTCAATATCTCAAATTCATTTTTTAGTGCCCATCGTTATCATTGCTAGTGACTATTTGGATTCAACAAAAGATAAAAACGATTTCAATGGTAAAATAGTAAAAGATTTCACAATGTCAACTACAAATGTAAATTGAAGGAGCATTGTAAGGAGCCGAGGGGTTTTTGTTTTGTTTTGTTTTTTTTATATTAAAGATAATACAATAGCAACAGATTTAAAATGCCTCTAGATGAAGCATTAAAAACATAGCTAAATTAAAAATTTGTTTGTATCTATCTACGGGATTGATAGATATTACCTCTAGATTAAAAATCTAGGGAAGATCGTAAAGATTAAGATCCGTAGATACTGCCGTTCCCGATACGCTCCAAAGAGAAATCCCCGCAAAGCTTCGTCGCAACGGATTACCGCAACAACAGATTCCTTCGCGCGTAGGGGTTTGATTTTTGGAAGGGAACGAGAAGAAAAGGCTCAAAATAGAGCGTAGGTGCTGATAACGTGTTAGAAGAGGATTGGAGAGGATTAACCATGGCAAATAGCCATGGTACTATATTTATAATACTCTCATGTTGAGGTGGGAGTCCAAGGGCCTCCCCACTAACTTAGTGGGGAGTAATGGAGAGTGATGAGGGGAGGGAGGCCAAAGGCCTCCCTCAACTCACAACAAAAACCCTAAAAAAATTGATTTTTGGGATGGAAAATCCGTCGTTTTCAAGGCGACGATGAATCCCCGTGACGATCTTGTGAGATCTAGGGGGGGTGGCAATCATACGTATGATAAAAAGTATCGTTTTTAGTATTTTTACCTCTATATCCGTCCTCCGGATATAGCGACGGTTGCTCGAAGCCCTACGCGGATGACGACCTTCGATGGAGGAAGCCTTGCACCGCGCTCGTGGATCTCCCGTCTCGCCTTCGCCTTCGCCTTCGCAACGAACGGAAAGAAAATTTGTGGAAAAAAAATTTAGAGGCTCGTGCTGATAACGTGTTATGAATCAACTCCTGAGGGGAGAGCCCTCAAGTCTATATTTATAGCCAAAGGGGAGAATACAAGTGGGTATGGGCCCAACCACTTGGGTTGGCCCAATAACTCATCAACCCAGTAAATACCCATTCACAACACTCTTTAATTTTTGAATAAGCTAAATTTCAATTAAAACGACATTTATGTTTTACTGTTTACCTAAAATACTACCATTGTTATGAGATAGGCCTAATGTGCCTATTGGGTATCCACCCACATTGATTATTATATATATGAGGCTAGGGGGTTTCGAGCCGCCAATCTTGCTTACAACACGTTATCAGCACACTCACAGCTGAGCCGAACGTCTGCCGACGGACGAATCACGACGCGAAAGGACTTCATTCACCGAACGTCGCTAGATCCGGCGGGTAGGATCTAGAGGTAACCTTTATCCCCTAGATCTAAATTTTTCATGCGCATGATAATGAATCTGTGATTTACTTTAAATTGGATATATCTTTTTTGCTTAGATCTGAATGAAAAGTCACATTTTTAATATATATCTCTTTTCAAAAAGAGTTTCTATATCATTTTTGGATGAAAAAACAACTTTTTCACGCTAAAAATCATTTTTTTTTGATAAAAACGTTGTTTCAAAGATTAAAAATTGTATTTTTACAATAAAAATCGAATGTTTCCTCCGTAATCCATGAATCCAGAGGATTTGGTACCCCCGCGCGCGCTTGACGCGTGCGCGCCCTGCGAAGAGCCGTCGCGCCTGACGCGCGGCCCGCCGCCGCGCGAGGCACGGCCAGCGGCCGCGCCTGACGCGCAGCACGCCGTCCCCTGCCGCGCCTGATGCGCGGTGTGCCGCCCGCGCCTGCCGCGTGCGTGCGCGCACCGCCGCTGCTCGCCTGACGTGTGCGTGCGCGCGTTTCGCACGCGTGCCTCGTCACAACGAAACCCTAACTAGGGTTTTTCCATTTTTAAAAAGGATATTTTCAGAAATTGTTTGGATTTCCTGGTCAATGTTTTACCAAATAAATCTGATGCAACATACATGTAAACCAACACTAATCGCATTCTTTTTGGATTAATTGATTATTTTTTACATTTAATAATTATGAGGATTCTGAGACCACTCTCCCGTTAGTCAGCTAACCTAACGGGGTATGGCGTTTCCACGTGGTCCGATTAACTATTAAATAAAAATATTTTAGTCCATTATAAATGCCTGGGATGTTGTATATTTTTATTGCATGTAGCATGAATTTACGCTTAAACACTATAAATGCATGTGTAGAAATTTATATCCCTGTCGCATATTTAATGCTCTGTGATGAATATTTTATTTAGCATGCTAAAATCTCTATGATATATTTTTAATGCCTGTAGCATAAATATATGTCTGAGATGAAATTATTTATATACCTGCAGAATATAAATAACATGTGTATATGTTTCAATTCATGATTAACTGAGCATACATTCTTAGCTCACATGCTTGATTTATTTGCAATGATAATTTAGTTTCTTTCAACTATTTTATTGAGCATAACTTTTTAGCTTACAAGCTTTATATTATGTGAATGATAAATCATTAATTGTTGCATTTTGCACTCTTATATGATCATCCCATACTTTTGCTCATGCTCATGATATGACAATTTTTTTATGACAACAAACCAATCATGATTTCAAAAAGTTTAAACATCATATCCACTTTGACAAAATGAACCTGAAGTTTAAAATCAAATCAAAAGTCTACACCCTTTCACCCTAATAAAATAAAAATTAACAAATACGATAGATTATGCGAAAACCATTTATGCGATTTATTTTAGAGATACGTATTTTGTGGTAAAATAAATCTCTCAGATTTATGGTTTATATAAACCAATATTGACACCAGTAGTTGTCATAACACCGCTAAACTCTTTTAGAGTAATCTCACTTTACAAGGTATGATTCTTTAATCTAGCCTTAATTTTAAGCGTACGCCCGAAGTCGTGTCTTAATAGATAAGTGAGAAATTATAAACTTCGTAGCCCCGTATTTGTTTCCCCTTGAGCATGATTTTATATCCACATAATACTTGAATGACTCAATAAAAATGGCATGTAGACCATACTTGCATTCAAATAGACTTTTAAAAGTCTCTCATAAATTAGAAAAATAGAAATATAGAAACTAACTCATTTCACTTGTATATGTGTACTTCGTAAGACCAATATTCATTCTTCCTTATAAATGACAATAAGGAAGACTGAAAACAGGGGAAGTCTTGAATAAATGAGAAAGGATTACATCATCAATGTTGAACACTCCTGGAGACCCTAAAACAATACCACCACAGGAAAGTGAGCTCATCTCCATACCCTCACCCTTTCCAGAACCTCCAGAAGAGATGAATCTGGAATAAATTGAATAATGTACGTACATGGGGAGGTATTTGGATAAAACACACTTGTCAATAATTACTCACATTTCATTTTGCCATAGATATCGTTCCCAACCTCTATTCCCTGAAGCAAACATAGAGATTTGGCCAGATTATGTGGAACGAGGCAATAATAAGTTGAGCTGAATTCACTTATAAAATGTGAAGTGTTTGGACCTAAAGTCCTGATATCAAAAGATATCAAACTTGTGGGTTACCGATTATTGTATAAATAAATAAAATCGTATGCTATAAGCAAAACGCTATACCTTAGAGGTTTATTTCACAGAAACCAGGAAGTAACCATGTAAGATGAGCTTAACTCACTTACAAAATTATTTAAACTGATGCATCCGGCTCTCCGGTCATGGTTGTGAAAACCATGCGATTGGCAAAGAAAATTTTAGGCTATGTTGCTATGGATGATGTGACAACATACCCTTACGAATTACCATCCTGAAGATGAAACCATCATCCTGAAGATGAATAATCATCCTGAAGATGAAACCATCATCCTGAAGATGAGTAATCATCTGAGGATGAAACCATCATCCTGAGGATGAAACCATCATCCCGAAGATGAAACCATCATACAGAAGATGAATAATCATCCACCAGATGAATTATCATCCAGAAGATGAAATTATCATCCAGTTGATGAAGAAACATGGATAATTGCAATCCACAAATACACCTACTAGTTGTATGGATGCACATTAAGACCCCTTCCGTTCGCTGGAAGAGGTGAAGGATATCCTAGGTCCCGAAGATGAAACCATCATACAGAAGATGAATAATCATCCACCAGATGAATTATCATCCAGAAGATGAAATTATCATTTAGTTGATGAAGAAACATGGATAATTGCAATCCACTAATACACCTACTGGTTGTATGGATGCACATTAGACCCCTTCCGTTTGTTGGAAGAGGGGACGGATATCCTATGTCCTAAAGTGCCTTACTCAAGTGTCTTTTGTACACTCCTTTATCTGGCCAACTGCACGCGACTCTAGATAGCATTGGCAGTAAACCCTTTAACCAGATACAGTCAGCGCCTGTAGCGCACCACTAGACCAGAGATATGTAGCTTCTGCGCTACCTCCAAGGGTCAAGGATCATCCAACATGTTAAATGTATTTACAGATACAAGTTACAGATCATCGCGATGGCTACAACAAGGGAACGACCAACTCCAAGAGACCAGCAAAGCATGCTTCCAAGGCAACATCAATCCCACCATCCCGAGAGGCTCATCAATCCAAGAAGCAAATCATAAGTACGCACAGCCAGGTCCTGCAGTACCTCGCAGACACAGTGACGACTGGGTCAGAGACGTGGTGCTACCACCGAGTCTGCAGACCACTCCTCTTCAGAAGAGCTTCCTTAGATTCAGTAGCTGCCATAGATGAGCGATACTTGTATAGATGAGAGATGTCTTGTATAGAGGAGCGATGCCTTGTACTTTGTACTTATTATCGAAACACTGTAAGAGATTGATGTATAGTTTCCTAGGAGATCTGCAAACCTGCAGCTTGCATAGATCAGGGGGAGTCAAATGTAATGTTATACTCTTTTTCCTTGGCTATTGGTTTTTCCCACTAGGTATTCCATAGCTAACTAGGCAGCCTCATTGACTCTGGATCCAGAAGTATCCACCACTAAATACTTCCACTAATCAGGGGAAGTTATGGAAAACGGTACTCTTTTTCCTTGGCTATTGGTTTTTCCCACTGGGTTTCCATAGCTAAAGGTTTTAACGAGGCAGTTATCCCTAACTTAGGATCTGGAAGTATCCACTCCTTATGATACTCATAAGCACTATGGATACTGCTGTATTCATATATCGAGTACACAACGATAGTTGGATAAGGAGAAGTGTTATGAGATGGGCCTAATGGGCCTATTCGGTGTCCACCCACATTGTTTATTATATATATGAGGCTAGGGGTTTCCTAGCCGTCAACCTTGCTTACAACAACCATGATATTGTTAGCGGAAAACTACCTCAATCTTTCAAAACATGATCATATTGCTACCGCTAATATTTTTATTAGTCTAAAATCTGCCTCAATCTTTTGATAACATTTTAAAAACTAACTCTTTCTTCTAACGATTTAAAGGTAGTATGTTTGGAAAAGCAAAGTATAAGATAATATTTTGAGATAAAGGTGAAACAAAAGTGTGTGTGTGTGTGTGTGTATGAAAATTAGCCCTTCAAAAAACATAAAAGACCAAAAAACACATCAATAAAACGTCTCTCCCCCCTGCCCCCCCTGCTTGGAGAAAGCATGATACAAAAACTTGATTTTCGGAAAATACAAAAGCAAAAAAAGCGGTATTCTCTCTATCTGTCTCTTATAAGAAATTTACACTTACATGACTCTGTAAAACTTTTAATTGTAGCATGAGATACATTTATATACATATAAGTATGTGCAGATATACATATATCATTTGTCATATTATAACTATTTAAAGTCATTATAGTTATCATTGGCAATTACTAAAACGTCTTCTTATATAAAGAGAAGTCCTTGCCAACCCATATAAATGGTGACGTGTTACATACGAATAATTAATGCCTATTTTGGATTAATTATTATTCTCATTAATAAAGATATAAAGTGAGTGTTGTAAGTACGGCTATCAATAAAATTGGGGAGTTTCTTCATATATATCATCAAAAAAGAAATGTTCATGTTTACTTTCTTATTTGGCATCTACTTGAGTTGTATTAATGGATTGTTAAACATACCATTTAGTTTTGGGAGTCTATCAATTCTCACAGTTGGTATCAAAGCATCATTACAGTTATTATTTTCATAATCCATGCCTTATTACACTACAAGAAAAATAGGTTTTAATGACGGCTAACAAAGAAGTCACTAAATGTAGACATTCATTGTCGGGAAATAATTCCCATCAGAGAAGTTCCTTTCGCTAACGGCAAGGCGGTGCCGTTAGCAAAAGTCCAAGCTTCGTTGACGGCCACCATCAGTGAAGCTGTGAATTTTGCTGATAGCAGCGCCTTGCCATCAACAAAGGTGGCATGCATGCAGCTGTGCTAAGCATTTGCTCATAGCAAGTCTATGCTGTCATCGAAAGTTGAGCTTCGCTGACAGCGACCATCCGCGAAGCTGTGACTTTCACTGATGGCACAGACTTGTCATCAGCGAAGGTGGCATGCCTGTAGCTGTTCGAAGCTTTTTCTGACGATAAGTCTGTGCCGTCAATAAAAGTCGAGCTTCGCTGACGATGACCGTAGCAAAGCTGAGACTTTGGCTGATGGTAAAGACATGTCGTTAGTGAAACCTTGGAAATTTTAGTCCCACATCGCCCATGATAGGGAACACGACCTAGTTTAGATTAGTTTGTTAATGTACATATTACTGAATTGAGCTACATCATCTCCTCTGCAGCATCTCCCTACCCCGTTGTGTGCTCCATCGTGCGCAGCCCCTCATTCCGCCAAAACGAGTGTCGCCATGTGTCGTCGCACACTCTATCGTCTGAGTCCCCCTCAACTGACAATCGCCACATGAGGCCCCATATGCTCTGCTACGCGTAGCCTATGACCATCACAAGCTTCGTCGGGCTGACACCAGCGGCCATCGTGAGCTTCGCCGTGTGCAGCCCCTAACAACACATTCCTGGTAAGCCAACGCTATTATTTGTTTACTGACGACACATTCCCGTCAGTAATTTCACTGACGATATGCACATTCCCTCATAACTTTTGCTGAACTTTCACTGACTACTGGGCACGATCCTGTCAGTACTTTCTCTGACGGCGGCCATCTACAAAAGTTTACTTACCGATGCTTCTGACGGGGCCCGTTGATCGAATTCTACTGTCAGTGATAACTTTCGCTAACGGCATCTGAACCTTTGCTGACGGCCTTTACCGGCAGCAAAGGCCATTTTTCTTGTTGTGTTAGTTATAAAGTTTACTGGCTTAAGCCGTCAGTAAAGGCTGTTTTTCTTGTAGTGTTTGCTATAAAGTTTATTGTCTTGAGCATTAGTTATAAAGTTTACTATCTTGATCTATAAATATATGTACATGATATAAACTTAATTTTACAAGATTGCTTCCATTGTATTTATCTCTCTATTTATGAGTTTTTAGTCAAGGCTTCAGTCTATGGGTTTGCATGAACACATATTTATTTTGAACTCAAAAACAAATAAGTATATGATTCAAATATAACATGTTGACGAGATTTTTGGTCACCAAAGTACAAGAAGGTTACAGTGTGGTTATAGCAGGTGGCTTTAATGGTTGAGCATTAACTGGGGTTGGGTGAGGTATTTTTAGGTTGATTGGGTTCAGTCCAACCTATTGGCCACTTACCGGGCACTGGGCGAGCTAATTGAGGTAGACAAACCAGTTCGAGCCGTTGAATCGGGTTTGGGCTATCTTCAAGCTACCTCTTGCTATTAAGGTCAAATCCGAGCTGTTGAGGGCAGATCCGAGCTATTTGCGGGTAGCCTCCGGTGGCTGAAGTCTAGTCCAACCTATCTTGGCTAGGTTCGAGCTCTACTTGCTAAGCTCCTATTGTATTCACTAAGCTCGAGCGGTCTCCAAGCTATCTCCTAGACTCCCTTCTGCTTCCTATAACAAAGGAAGCCTACAATATGGAGAGCTCATCAGGGGCATCAGATCTGGGGTCTGACCCATATCCCCTCCGAAGTATAAGTCAGTCAGAGACTCGAGGAGGGCTCGGGGTAACTATGTTCGACCAGTTTGGACGTCGTCCCCTAGTTATCTCACCGATCTATGGAGGAAATGTAAGAGTAGTTGTGATGGAGCAGATATCAGAAAGTTGTCTTGAGAGTTATGTCCCAAAGATGTGATCAGTTGCCCACTTTTCTCCCTTCATTTGTGGGATTTTATATAGGCACAATTGAGAGACATTGTAGAGTAACGGCCAAGCATTTAAGCCCCTTGATTGCTTTGGATTGAGCTGTTGACATTAATGATGAGCTCAAAGGTTGATCATTGAATGCTCTCATTAATGACATGCTTAATTGTCTATATTGAAATAGGAGTCCATCGGTTAGCTTTGTCGTTGTCTTCAATGGAGAAGCGGTCGATCTCTGGAGCTACTGGGCTGAGGTGGTGGGTTTTTCGGGGTCTATCCATTGTATGAGCTTTGGGATGGCCATATGCTGTATCATAACGTGTACATGCTAATTAAGTATATGTGATTCTGTTGACTGCATGCATGAATATTTTTTGTCATCTATATAAACATATTAAGAGATGTTAAATAATATTTCAGATTAAGAGATGTTAAATAATATTTCATGTAAATTTAAGCCTCATGATCATTTGGTATCATGTTTTCCATGTAGTTTGGGTTGATGGGCTTTTTGGTCACCACGTCAAGTACATGAAGGTTAAAATGTGGTTATAGTAGGTGGCTTTAATGGTTGAGCATTGGCCAGGGGTTGGGCAAGCTATACCCAAGTTGATTGGGCTCAGTCTGAGCTATTGGCCACTGACAAGGCACTGGGAGAGTTAACTGGGGTGGACAGACCACGATCCGAGCTGTTGAATCAGGTTTGGGCTATCTCCGAGCTACCTCTCATTGTTGAGGTCAGATCTGAGCTGTTGAGGGTGGGTCCGATTTATTTACGGGAGGCCTCCGATAGCTGAAGTCCAGTCCAACCTATCTTGGCAAGGTCTGAGCTATCCTCGCTAAGTCAGGGTTGTATTCATTAAGTCCGAGAGGTCTCCCAGCTATCTCATGGTCTCCATTCTATTCCTCAACACAGGAAGGATGCAACATGAAGAGCTCGTCAGGGGGTCGGATCTGGGGTCTGACCCAAATCTTCTCCAATACTTAAGTCAGTCGGTGCCACATGGAGGGCTCATGGTAACTATGTTTGACCTATTGGGAGATCATCCCATAGTTGTCTCACCAAGTTATGGAGGAAATGTAAAATTAGTTGGGATGGAGCAGATACCAGAAAGTTGTCTCGAGAGTTGTGTCCCAGGGATGTGATTAGTTGCCACTTTCTCCTTTTGTCTGTGGGATTATATATAGGCGCTGCTAATGAGAGATGTTGTAGAGTAACGTCCAAGCATTTAAGCCACTTGATTGCTTTGGATTGAGCTGTTGGCATTAAAGACAAGCTCAATGGTCGATCATTGAATGCCTTCATTAATAACGTGCTTAATTGTCGCTATTGAAGTAGGAGTCGGTTAGGTCGGGCATTGTCTTCAATGGAGAAGCGGTCGATCTCTAGAGCTACTGGGCTGAGGTGATGGGATTTTCTGGGCATGTTTGTTATGTGAGCTATGGGTCGGCCCTATGCGTATCAATGGTCCCTATCTCCTGAGCCCAACCAACGTAGTGTTTGAGGTTAGGTGATGTGAGACATACTAATTGGATGGGCACGGTGGTGGAGATGAAGCATTTAATATGCACACTGCCCTAGGATTTGTGTGCCAAGAAGTGCACAGAACTCGGATCATCAGTGTCCCAAGATGTCGACACATGTCCGAGATCGGACAGCTGGAGAGTGCAATTCTGCTTAAATAGAGAAAAAGTATGGAGAGAGCCTCTTCACTTCTTTCTGGCATGCTTGTTCTCACCTTTACCTTCTTATTCTCCATTTAGCTTCATCGTCGTCAGAGTAAAGTATCCTTCTCCTCTGTTCATGTGCCTCTTCATCTTCTTCTTCCTAGGATTTTGAAGTAGATAGACTATGTGCTGAGATGGAACTTACCTAGCGATGTACATAGATTTTTTCAGCATAAACTGGCGTTAATCTCTGAGTTAGTCACAATATCGTAGCGATGAAGATTGCATGGAAGTCTCCCAACTCAGGGGGGTCATCTTGGAGTAGCTCAGAAGGGTCTCTTTGTAGAGCTCCAGCGCACGACGTCGGCCCCGCTGTCATTGAGGAGACTACTGAAGGGTTTTGGCAGACCCTCAGAGCTCAGATCTGTGTCCGTCCTAAGTCGGACGGACCACCAAGGCATAAAGCACAGCGAAAAATTAAAACTATCTAGATAAACAATTTTGCTAGGCCCTGAGAGAGCCAGAACCTAGCCCGATCTATGCCAACTTGGGGTGGATCTGACCACCCCAAGAGGGATCTATTCTACTGTGACAAAATTAAACTACACTAAAATTACTTAGAGAACATACCCGGAATCTCGACCCTGTGGCGGGCAAGATGTACAGCACGTCTTCTGACGCTCCTCGTAGCCGCACCGCCTTGACCCGATCCACCCGAGCCACCTCGCACCTTCGAACCGATCTGCCCAAGCCGATCATACGTGGTAGAAGATTTCACTTGAGAAGAACCGCATCTTAGACGTCTGGATCCGAATCCAAACCCCATTTGTAGTCTTGCTAGGACTAGTCGGGAGAATAGGAAGAAGAGAGAAAGAATAGTTTAGTCGTAGATCAAGCTTGCTCTAAAATCTGGAGCTACTCGATTGAGGACTTGGTGCGTTTTTCAACGAAGAGAGTGCACCCCTATTTATATAGGGAGTCTCTTTTCATTGCGAGCAATGTGGGACAAAAGACAAATTTAAGAGAAATTAATTAAGCTAATTTAGCTTAATTGAAGTTTTAGTAAGCCTTTCATAAAAGCCAACTTCAACGAATTAATTCTCTTTATCCATTAAACTTCAGACACCAAACAAGCTATCAATTTGAAGGGCTTCAAATGGTGAATGCGTAGGAACGAACAATGACAAATTTCGACTTTGTTTGACCCCTCAAACAATTGCCCAAAGATAGGCAAAAAAACAATTTTCGTAGCTGTCAAAAGGGGTTTCAAAAAACCCTATTTTTAACTTAAGTTGCGGGCGCGCCGGTGCGCCCCCCACGGCAAGGAGGGTAGGCGACCGGCCCGCTAGGCAGCGGGCGCGCCCGCTGTTGCCAGCGGGCCGAGCCCGCTGAGCAGCGGGCTGCGCCCGCAGCGGCAGCGGCAGCGGGCCGAGCCCGCTGTGTAGCGGGCGCTTGCCCGCTGTAACCGGCAGGCCGCACCCACTGTCGCAGCGGGCTGTGCGCCCGTTTACCCCTCGCGGATGGGCCCGTTAGCCCAGTGGGTCTAACCCACTTTGCCTTGGACTGGTTTTGCGTTTCTGGGCTCGTTTGAGCTCCGATTTGGACGCGGTTTGAACCTGTGTTTAGACCGGGACGATCCCGTTAACCAGGTAACCTTTCCAATGCATTTGTTCCTACAAATATTGTCGTAACCAATTTACGAAACATTTAATCTTTGTTTACATCAAATGCAACAATGTCCCTATTGCATCTACGACTTAGTCTCACAACTGGCTTATGAACATTTAACCATTCTATTTCATCAAATGAATTTCTCTTATTAATCTTCCTATTACTAAGACACGAACGCTACTCGGTGTGAGACCCTACATCCTGACCTTACTACAGGTTGGTGCTCAAAACCCCTAGACGACGGTCACCACGAGCAGTAGTTATCGTCCCTGTTTCAGAATCATCATAACGTGATCGACCCATTGACAAAAGTATCGTTGGGTTTACTTTGGCTGTGTCAGTGATGGATACCATTAGCTATAGTCCCTTCGTCAAGACTGTGTCTCTGTTGGCCTAGGGTATGGTTTACTGTCAACCCCATTAGACAATAGTGGTCAGTATACGACGGTCTTTGATGTATTCACGTTGTACATCTTACAACGTACCCCGGCCGAGGTTTATCACAAAGACCGTACTGAACCTGTGACACTAACTTCCCTTTAACGGAAGAGACGAATCCCATCTTAGTCATCTACTCGCCTCTAGAGCTTCAGGTGTAACCCAACCTAGGATCTTTCAGCAGGCCTAGCCTCGAAGCTAGATCATAGGTCTAAGCGACACCGTTTACTCACAGGTTTGTACAAATGACTTCAGGTCTTAAGGACCGGCTTACCTATCATCACCCTAGAGTTATTATAGACAGTTTAGTTAAAGTTTAACCATATAATAACTCTATGTTGGTTGTTCAGTTGAACTCATTCTCCAATGAGCACCTGTGTCTCATCTCCGACTTTACCAAGTCGAATGACTATGAGATCATCATTACCCTAAGGTAAGACAAAGACACAGTGGTCTGTCCGATGTGCCGATATCCAGTTCTCGACACATCTATAACCACGAACTGTTTAAGAATTAAGTTTCTATACGGTCGCTTACTACTCATAATCGAGATCTTATCTGGATAGTAAGGACCTAACTATAAGTCTATGGACATTACCTAAGTATATTATTCATCCGAATTCATACTTAAGATAATGGACACCATATCTTCTCTTAACAAGACATACACTTAGGATAAATCGCCTTATGTGCATATATCCTCCTACATCTCCCACTTGTACTTAGGCTATTTATCTTGGTATCTCATACCGTTATAGCATATGACAAACCTAAGAGAGGATTAACTAACGAGTATCTATAATGCATTTTAATGGATTATTATTTATACATCTTTTGATCACACAAGGTTGATCCTCGAAAAATGATTTGGATCAATTTTCCTTTCTTTGTATAGCTAACAATTAGCTCATACAATATAGATGTAGGGTCTAACATTTCTATAAGTCAGTCTCAGCTCATTCCAATCTTCTTGTGTCAATATGTCAAGTACATACATGACACACTAAGTCTCTATATATTTGATTGAATCAAAACTATTCTGATTCAATGGTTTATATAGATGATTCAAATAAGTTTGGAAACCTTTTACTTAGTCCGAGAAACCGGGACTAAGTATATGAGCTAGCTCCCACTGACTTTAAGAATTATCAGGTTAAGTACTTCAATTATATACCTAAATCATATTTAGACTATATATATGAAGAGCATAACCATTTGATATGTGCTTAGATGGAACATACTAGTGTTAGGTTGGGTTTGATGAATGAGTCATATCAAGACCGGTTTAAGGAATCTTGACATTGACTTACTTAGTCAAACGTCCTACATTGTACCTTTTCCTTTAACTACATTTAACAATAACTCTTTAAGAATCAAATGTAGTTCATTAAAAATTAATCTTAATATGCGTATAATTATGATCACACACAATATATACGCTACTGAAACTTATATTTAACTATCGACCGACTATAACATTAAGTCAGCTCCAAACAATCAAAATTTTCTGAAGCTCTGCATCATAGTTCGAGAATTTATGCAACCAACTCAGATAGCCACATTCACAGAAATTTATGCCATTCTTAACAAATCACAATATCCAAGAAAGCACATTTCCCACGACATTTATTCAAACAACGGATTCATAAAAATGAGTCATAATTTGTTTATCAAATAAACTTTGAGTGTTAAACACTCAATCATTGTTTTAACTTTAAGGAACGAAACATTTTATTCAAAGAAATAAGTATCAGCTCCTTCTTCGTCATGTTCCTTGAAGTCCTTGCACGGCCCTAGCAGCAACGATTGCTCAGATGCCGACCGTCCTCGGAACTTCTTCCAACCTCTGCTTCATATCATCCACCTGTATACATTACACAGATGTCTTAGTATCTCATACTATGTGATAAAGCATTTATGGAAATAATTATGCTTTATTGAATTTAATTTGTTGTACCTGAGGTAGAGGCATCAGTATGCCCATTCTTCTTTTCTGCAAGGTAAACCTTGCAGTTCCTCTTCCAATGCTATCTTATGGCAGTGGAAGCACTCAGATTTTGATGGGGTCCCTTTCATCTTCTTCTTCTCCTTCTTCGCCTTGGCAGGTTGTGGGACCTGCCTCTTCTTA
Source organism: Scilla litardierei (assembly GCA_030789695.1). NCBI lineage: Eukaryota > Viridiplantae > Streptophyta > Magnoliopsida > Asparagales > Asparagaceae > Scilla > Scilla litardierei. The sequence goes on from CM061136.1 coordinate 170,200,482, forward strand.
CCCTTGCCTTTCAGCTGGTCTGAAGAAGCAGAGTCAACAACCAACGCAATCGGTTTCTTCTCGATTTCCTCAAACTGCCTAAGCATGTTGAGGAGATCGAGAAGATCCGTTTCAATACAATTCATAATGAAACCAGTAATGAAAAGCTTGAAGGCCGGGGTTAAAGACTAAGGATAATGTCCATGGACATCTCTTTGTCTAGGACAAAACCCAACTGGGCGGCGTCTTCCACGTACCCGATCATCTTAATGACATGATCTTGTACGGGCCCTGTCTCCATCTTTGTGCCCCAGAGGTTGCTCGTGGCTTCAAATTTGGCAGCTCTGGACCGCTTGCCATACAACTCCTTTGCATTCAGAAGCATGCTCTGAACATCCATATGTTCATGCTTCCGTTGCAGATCGTTGGTCATAGAAGCCAGAGTAAGGCACCCGGCCTTCTCTGCATCCCTCTTGTATAGCTTTTAGGCTTCCTTTTCCTCAGGAGTCACATCTTCATCTGGCTTTTCCAGAGGCTCCTCGAAAAGCACGTATCCCCGGCTAGAGAAAGGACTAACTTAATGTTTCTAAGCCAATCCTTATAGTTTGTTCCATCGAGCACATTCTTCTCTATCATATACTTAAGACCCGAATCCATTCTGCAATTTAGTAGATACTTTTGTCAGTATATGTTCGTTGTATAGTTTCAATGGTTTTTAATAAAACTATATTCTCCCACTAAATTTATTAAAGCCATAACAATAAACAGTTTATTACATAATAATATTTGTGGGAGAGGGATCCGACTACACTGAGTCTGACAACCTTGAGTGTGTCTCAACAAGTTGTCCGACTCTGCAGTCGGTAGACGAACTCATCGTCAATCATATTAAATATGATTCCTTATCGATTTTTACCCCTAGTCATTTGTGATCATGGTGCTCATCCAAATCAAAATGGCTAGCCTAGTCGGACCCTTGTTTTCATGTCTAGCCTGACTTGCCCCGGCGCTCGGTGTATGCACGACCCGTCGATTTGGGTCAGGTCTTAGACTACATCTTTGGTTAGACTTACGCCGCGCTCGGTGTATGCACGAGACGATGGTTTGGGTCAGGTTAAGATGTTATCAAGAAATCGGTTTCTATAAGATTACCATGTTACAACTTGAGTGTAGCTCAACAACCGTAACACGGGTCTTACAGTTGCCAACTCCTAAAACAAGGAGGGCTACGATTTATCTTGAATAAGATTATTATCGTATTTGACTTAGGTATAGTCGATGGACTTACACAGTCATGATTCGACTCCTTGCGGTCCAGCGGATGCGGCCAGGGAATTGACTAAGACAGGACCACTTGGCCCCTAGACTAGCTAGGGTGGTCCAGCAAACTTAGCCAAGCACATTGACCGACATCATGATCCATTGAAGGAGGTTCATCAATTCTATGTTCATCCATCAACTAAATGGCTTTTAATTAATACTAGTTAATCCTTATCAACTAGTGGATCCTAAAAATTCGAAATTTTATGGATTTGTTAAACAGCTTTTATTAGATCCTTATTAACTATAAAGTTCTTATGTTCATCGTGCTACCCCAATTTTATTAGGATTTTAATAAACCAATTACAACATTTTACAAAATTCAGTCTTTTAATGATAATCATCATTTAAACAATTTATGATAATGATTGTCAATCAAAGGGAGTACCCTAATCTGGTATTAGGTTTCGATGTTGTTTTTGCTTATTAAAATGTAGCATGACACTAGTCATTAAAATTTTATCTTATAAAGTTTTAATCAGTTAATGGCTAACCTAAAGGGTTCATGAATACTTTATTCATCACGTCCATTAAAACATAAACCAACTAATTTAATCACATAAATTAAAGGTTCAATTAAAGTGACATACAATGAAAACATGCAAGTTAAAATTATTTACAACATAATTAAATAACTTGCAAATCTAAAATTTAACATTTAAATTTAAAGATCGAAATTTTTTTAAAGCTTGAAGCACTTTTATATCATAAAATTAAGTTTCATAAAATTATCAAATAATTCAAACCTAAGCTTTAAAATTTAACGATACATTTCTAAGATTAAAATATCGCATAAAATAGTCTTGAATCCTATATGTAATTAAAACAAAAAAATTTATAATTCCATCTCATGGGAATAAATTTTTTCTTTATGTTACATATACAATAAAACAATTTTAAAATCATTTGAAATTAATTTTAAAAACTTTCGGATAACGTTTAAAATTTTTTCAACCTTTATGTAACGAAAAGAAATAAATTTTCAATATCATCTCATGAAATAAAATTTTTCTTTAATGTTACATAAACTTTAAAAACTTTTAAATGCTTGCTAAAATTATTTTATCTTATAAAATAAAATTTTAAAAGGCATTTAAACATGGAAGACCTATTAAATTTATTGCATAAAATTTAAAACGTCCCCCAAAAATTTTTCCTATTACAAAACAATTTTTAAAACACAAAAAAATATTAAACTAATTATAACATAAAGTTAAAATGTCCGTATGTTCAAAACAAGCAATTTTAAAAAATTTAAAATCGTCGCTAAAATAGATCCAAAAGCATAACGAGGCTCTGATACCACTGTAGGTATCGCTCTGATATCATTGCAAAGCTGTTAAGGCCCATCATCCATGGCACCTTAGACCCGTCACAAGATCCCTCACGAACTTGTTTTACGGCATGCCTCTCGACAATGCCCAACCCTTCATAAGATCCCCATCTTATCGGGACTTGGTACGGTAAGAGCGATTACTTCGGGTCGGCTCATAACCCGAGAACCCATACTCAAGCTCAACAAGCTCTGATACCACTGAAGGGTTTTGGCGGACCCTCAGAGCTCAGATCTGTGTCCGTCCTTAGTCGGACGGACCACAGAGGCATAAAGCACAACAGAAAATTAAAACTATCTAGATAAACAATTTAGCTAGGCCCTGAGAGAGCCAGAACCTAGCCCGATCTATGCCAAATTGGGGTGGATCTGACCACCCCAAGAGGGATCTATTCTACTGCGATGAAATTAAACTACACTAAAATTACTTAGAGAACATACCCGGAATCTCGACCCTAGGGCGGGCAAGATGTACCACACCGTCTTCTGATGCTCCTCGTAGCCGCACCGCCTTGACCCGATCCACCTGAGCCGTCTCGCACCTTCGAACCGATCTACCCGAGCCGATCACACGCGGTAGAAGGTTTCACTTGAGAAGACCCGCATCTTAGACTTCTGGATCCGAATTCAAACCCCCTTCGTAGTCTTGCTAGGACTAGCCGGGAGAATAGGAAGAAGAAAGAAAGAATAGTTTAGTCGTAGATCGAGCTTGCTCTAAAATCTGGAGCTACTCGATCGAGGACTTAGTGCGTTTTTTAACGAAGAGAGTGCACCCCTATTTACATAGGGAGTCGGCACTTCTCTTTTCGTTGCGAGCAATGTGGGACAAAAGACAAATTGAAGAGAAATTAATTAAGCTAATTTAGCTTAATTGAAGTTTTATTAAGCCTTTCATAAAAACCAACTTCAACGAATTAATTCTCTTTATCCATTAAACTTCAGACACCAAACAAGCTATCAATTCGAAGGGCTTCAAATGGTGAACGCGTAGGAACGAACGGTGACGAATTTCGACTTCGTTTGACACCTCAAACAATTGCCCAAAGATGGGCAAAAAATCAATTTTCGTAGCCGTCAAAAGGGGTTTCAAAAATCCTATTTTTAACTTAAGTTGCAGGCGCGCCTGCTAAGCTTAGCGGGCGCGCCCGCCCAAGGCAAGGAGGGCGGGCGATCGGCCCGCTGTTGCCAGCGGGACGCCCCCGCTGCAGCCAGTTGGCCGCACCTGCTGTCGCAGCGGGCCGTGCGCCTGTTTACCCCTCGCGGATGGGCCCGTTAGCCCAGTGAGTCTTACTCACTTTGCCTTGGACTGTTTTTGCATTTCTGGGCTCGTTTGAGCTCCGATTTGGACGCGGTTTGAACCTCTGTTTAGACCGGGACGATCCCGTTAACCAGGTAACTCTTTCCAATGCATTTGTTCCTACAAATATTGTCGTAACCAATTTACGACATGTTTAATCTTTGTTTGCATCAAATGCAACATTGTCCATATTGCATCTATGACTTATTCTCACAACTGGCTTGTGAACATTTAACTATTCCATTTCATCAAATGAATTTCTCTTATTAATCTTCCTATTACTAAGACACGAACACTACTCGGTTTGAAACCCTACAGCCTGACCTTACTACATGTTGGGGCTCGAAACCCCTAGACGACGGTCACCACGAGCAGTAGTTGTCGTCTCTGTTTCAGAGTCATCATAACGTAATCGACCCATTAACAAAAGTATCGTTGGGTTTACTTTGGCTGTGTCAGTGATGAATACCGTTAGCTATAGTCCCTTCGTCAAGACTGTGTCTTTTTTGGCCTAGGGTATGGTTTACTGTCAACCCCATTAGACAACAGTGGTCAGTATACACCGGTCTTTGATGTATTCACGTTGTACATCTTACAACGTACCCCGGCTGAGATTTATCACAAAGACCGTACTGAACTCGTGACACTAACTTCCCTTTAACGGAAGAGACGAATCCCATCTTAGTCATCTACTCGCCTCTAGAGCCTCAGGTGTAACCCAACCTAGGATCTTTCAGTAGGCCTAGCCTCGAAGCTAGATCATAGGTCTAAGCGACACCGTTTACTCACAGGTTTGTACAAATGACTTCAGGTCTTAAGGACCGGTTTACCTATCATCACCCTAGAGTTATTATATACAGTTTAGTTAAAGTTTAACCATATAATAACTCTATGTTGGTCATTCAGCGAACCTATTCTCCAATGAGCACCTGTGTCTCGTCTCCGACTTTACCAAGTCAAATGAATATGAGATCATCATTATCCTAAGGTAAGACAAAGACACAGTGGTCTGTCCGATGCGCCGATATCCAGTTCTCGACACATCTATGATCACGAACCGTTTAAGGCTTAAGTTTCTATACGGCGCTTACTACTCATAATCGAGAATAGTAAGGACCTAACTATAAGTCTATGGACATTATCTAAGTATATTATTCATCCGAATTCATACTTAGGATAATGGACACCATATCTTCTCTTAACAAGACGTACACTTAGGATAAATCGCCTTATGTGCATATATCCTCCTACACCTGCAACCGGTACGTCGACCACCGAAGCATTGTCTTCTGAAGCTCCAATGCATGACTGTATCTTTTCTGTTGTATGGGCTCAGCCCATTTCATATATATGGGCTATGCTCATTTTTAATTAAATAAAATTGTTTTTGCTGAATAAATAAGGCTTAGCTTTTTTGGCCGTATGTGACAGAGCTCAGCTCTAGTGCCATCTCTGGGCTCCTTTGATAGCTCGCACTTGTGTATTGTGAAGGTAGGTATGGCGTGATGTATGAGAGCACCACTCATGGTCATGGTCATGTCAGACATAGAGAAAAAACCATCCATGGTCTCCCAGTTAGGTCGGCCTGAGTGACCTGTTAAGTGGTCTGCGATCATATGGCTAGAGTGGCACACGAGGGAGTGGCCCCTGGACATATAGCCGACTAGCTCACGAGGTAATTGTCGAGGTGCCTACACACTTAGGAGAAAGTAAAGTAGGAAGTGCCGACTAAATGCTCACTAGGAGTACATTTGTTGATAATATGTTAGCTCGACAGTGTATGACAATGGTTTGTTAAATCGATTTGTAATTGTATAGCTAGATCGGCCTGCAATGGAGTGGCCCCTGATCATATAGCCAACTAGCCTATGATGTTTTCTGATTAATTCTCGATTGTATATTTTGGTCGGCCTGCGAGGGGAGTGGCCCCTCAACCTACGGCTGACGTAGAGCTAAATCAGCCTGTGAGGGGAGTGGCCCCTAATTTACAAACAACTTATAGCTAGATCGGCCCACAAGGGTATGGCTCCCGATCGTATAGTCGACCTATATTCACGTCGTCCCACAAGGGGAGTGACCCCTCGACCTACGGTCGACACAGAGCTAGATCGGTGCGAGGGGAGTGGCCCCCCGACCTACAGCCGACACAGAGCTAGGTTGGGCCGTAAGGAGAGTGGCCCAGTCTTGGAGGCATGGTGTTGGCTCGCTTCGAGTGGTCCAGTTTTGGAGGCGTGAAGGCGGCTTGATTCGGGGAGCAAAAGAAAGTTCTTAAAAACAACGCTTCTTATTCTGCGGAAATGAAGTTCCAGGTATGTCATTTTATTTATGCTTTCATATATTGTTGCAGTATTTTAGATCTATTTTCGGGGTTGGTCAGACCCAACCAAAGATAGTAGATTTTTCTGGCTAGGGTTTATTAAATCCTTATGGCTATCATTAAATAATTTAATAGTCATTCCGCTACATGTTTTTTGCTTCTATCATCCGTTCGACATAGGACGGGTACAGATTTTATGCCCTGAGGGTCCATCAAAACACTACACCGACGAGGTCTTTTGATGTATTCTGCACACACTCAAGAGAAAGTGAAATGGGTGAAGCCGTTTATCGTTTTCCCGTTAGTGCTTTCTAGGAGTTATTAGCTGGCATGATATAAAATTTCTTTGAAATGAAAAGTAAAGGAGTCGAAATGAAAAAATAGCATAAGTGTTTATTTGGTTTACTTGTTTTGTGCTAATAATACCTTCACCGAGGCTCCACATTCCTAGGATGGACAAGAATATCCATGTGAGTTCCTCTGGCCATATTAACCCTAACAACTCTTATAGGTCGTCCTGCATGACCTAAGTTTCTCTTGGAGTTCAACTGGCTAGTGCCTCTTCAGCTGTCAATGCCTGAATATTTCTATGCAAATGCTTGGAACTGTTCCACAGTTACGAATTACGACTTGGAAATTCCACAAGTAAAAGAATCGGGGTGTAGCATAGCATCTGCTGCCCCTGCAGTAACTAGCCTGTCAGGCCCCCGGTTGGTGGGTCGAGTCATTGTTGGTGTGGCCGATGACATGGATATCGACTCGTTCCTACAGACGGTGCTAGTACACATTCTAAACCCCTAAAACCCTAAATTTGTGTGAACACTAAGGGTATTTAACCCTCGATCCACCCATTGTACAAAGTTCTATTCTTCTGAAACCGTTGAATTTGCAACGGGTAGATCGATGGTCACATAGCGTTGGATCCACTTGATTTTTGGTGTGGTGATTATTCATGATATGGGGGAACAAAACCAAAAAAGTATTTAAAAAAAGGTAAATGTGCATTATCCGTGAAATTTTCTCGTACTAACAACACATACATTTTACTCTATATATATATATATGAATATTTATATATATATATAATGAGTATCATATGTCATATGAGGCTAAGACTCATATATGCCTTCAAATAATCACACCATGCTATTTTTTTGTGGAACAGAACAGTTCTTTTTGATCTACATATTCTAAAACCACAAAACATCAAATATCGGTGAACCTAAGGGGTCTTGCCCGTTTATCCACCCGTTGCAAATCCAACGGTTTTGCATGAATTCAATTTTTGCGTTGGGTGGATGAACTGAATCATTCATCTCAATCCATGCACTTATAATAGCTTAACATTTAAGAAATAGTGATCATGTTCGCGTATGGATCAAGTGGTTATACGAAATACACCATTTTCTGCCTAGGAAAAATATGTCAATTTTTAATTCATCGGAAAGCAGTAAAGAACCCTCGATCTCATACAGAGGGATGGAGTGCACTTGGATCGCAGAAACACGAGGACTTCCCACGAGGTCATCTATCCTGGTACTGCTTCTGTCCCGCAACGTTTAACTTTGGAGTTCCTATGGAACTGGAAGAAACCAAAAAATCCTACGGAGCGCCAAAAAAAATACGCCATTTTAATGCACATGCAAACTACTACTCTTACAACTCAAGTTGCTACAGTTCTGATGTAGTTCTATTACTGTCAGATTTATTATGAATGAAGGGCTCCTTTCCACCAACTGACTGAAGAATTCCATGGCTCTTTAATTGGCAGGTCACCTCGGAAATTTGTGAAACCTACTTATAGTCCCCCCAGGCCTAGCTAGCTAGTCAGGGTCATGTAACCCATCTTACCTACCACATTCCACAAATAAAACCCCAAATGTGGGAGTCTATTAGGGTCAACATCATCTCCATTAACCTCATGCTGCTTGGGCACCATGTGACCCGCATGACTCACCTTAGAAATTAGTTTCCATATCATGAACTGATCATGCCTGGTGTTCCTTGTCTTTTGTTTGTCACCCAACAGCACTTGCGCCATCAAATATCGTTGATCTTGAAATTTTCGTGGGGTTTCTTGTGTGTATGTGTGCATGCGCTAAATTCCAAGAAATAGGAGCTACTAATTGCGATCAAGAAATTAGCCGGGAGACGCAAAGTGCGGGGTTTATGGGTGGGACTGCTGAATGGCGTTTGGCACATGGCGTTTGCGAGGAAGGTGGCTCATCTTGTCTATCTATATACTGTTTAGGTTTTTTTAGGTATTTGTCCAGTTGTTGGCAACATCTGATAGCACTATCTCATGAACCCACCCCCGTTTGTTTGATTGTTTGTTTTCTGATTTTGGTCTTGGGTATTTTTTTTGGAAAAAAGATAGTTAGGAATGTTTGAAGCTTCCATCCAGCAAGAATTAATGCATTTGATGATTATGTTTAATATGTTTACTAGTCATGACTCGTCTCCTTAGGACACGGAATATTCGAAACTTCTCAAATTCAAAAATTTTCCACACTCAAAATTTTCATAAAGCGAGTCTTTGTGGCACGAAACATTCAAAACTTCACCCATTCAAAATCTTCCACCCATTCATTTAGTTATCTAAAGCGCCATAAACTTCAACAATAAAAAAACCCAGGCCAAAATAAAAATGTAAGAATGTTGTGAACGTGTATTTACTGGGTTGGCTGAGTTATTGGGCCATCCTAGTATTGGGCCCATATCTGTGTACGCCCACTTTGTATTCCCCCATTTGGCTATAAATAAAGACATGCGGGCTCCCCCCTCAATGAGTTGATTTATAACACGTTATCAACACGACTCTAAAAAATTTTCTTTTCCACAAAATTTTCTCCGTTCGTTGTGAAGGCGAAGGCGAAGGCGAAGGCTAGACGGGAGATCCACGAGCGCGGTGCAAGGCTTCCTCCATCGAGCGTCGTCATCCGCGTAGGGCTTCGAGCAACCGTCGTTATATCCGGAGGATGGATATAGAGGTAAAACCACTAAAAACGATATTTTTAATCATACGTATGATTACCCCCTCCCCTAGATCTCGCAAGATCGATAAGGGGACTATTTTTCGCCTTGAAAACGACGGACCGTTCATCCCAAAAACCCAATTTTTAGGGCCAAAACCCTAATTTTTGAACCCTCCGACGGCTAGCCGTCACCGGAAACCCCCCCAACCTCGTCGGAACCCCCGGCCGCTCCCTCCCGCAGGGGGGGCTGCCGCCGCCGCTCCCCCCTGCGGGGGGGGGGGGGGGGTGGCGGCCCGCCGCCGGCCGCTCCCCCCTGCAGGGGGGGGAGGGTGGGCCCCCGCCGCACCCCCTGCAGGGGGCGGCGGCCCCCGCGGTCGCGCCCCCCTATAGGGGGGGTGGCCCCCGCGGCCGCGCCCCCTGTACGGGGGGCGGCCCAGGCCGCCTCCCCCTGCAGGGGGCGGCGGCCCCGGCGGCCGCGCCCCCCTGCAGGGTCGGCGGCGGCGTCGCAGCCCCCCCAATAAACCCTAATCTCAACAGGAGAAAAAAAACAGAAAGCCTGTGGGCCTGAAGCCCACAAGCCGGCTGTGGGCTTCAGGCCCACAGGCCAATTTTTTTTTTTCAAAAAAAAAACAGAAAGCCTGTGGGCCTGAAGCCCACAGGCCGGCTGTGGGCTTCAGGCCCACATGCCAATTTTTCTTCAAAAAAAATCGGGGGGGGGGGGGGGGGGGGGGCATAGGCTGAAAACAAGCCTGAAAAGGCAACTGTTTGGCCTAAAAATTAATTTAAAAAGGGGATTTGAGGGCAAAATATTCATGAAAAATCACGGTAAATTACGGGACAAATATCGGGCAGGCGAGGACTTTTTGGGTATTCTTGGGGGGCTTTTGGGATGATGAGGGAACCTCTTTTCCTCAGACAAAGAAAATGTTTATTTGGGCGCTTAATCAATTCAATTGATTAAACCCATTTACTTTACAACCTATGCATCGTAATTACTTTTACATGCTTTTCATCTCTGGCAAAATTATGTGGATATTATATGCGTGGTTGTGCATTTTATTTAAAACTTAATAATTAAGAAGAACCTGCGACCGCTCTGCCGTTAGTTACCTAACCTAACGGTGTATGACGTTGCCCAGTGGTCCAATAATTATTAAGTGATTAAATATTGTTTTATCCTCATGCGAATAAACTGCCTGTGATGTCTGTGAATGAAAATGTTGATGAGCACAATATTTCTGCATGAATTGCTAAATGTGGTTTTTGGATCGGCCGTTTAGTCCCACAGTTTATTTCCCGCACTTTTCTTTTATTTTTGAGAGAAATTGTATTGAGGAATTTATGTAAATGTCAAAGAATGAAGACAAACTTCCATGGAGACGGAGGCCACGCTTGAAGACGGAGATATTATATGGGACCCACGAGGTTTTCAAAGTTGTATTTTCATTTTATTCAAGCTTCAAATTTGTATAATTTGGACTGTGGACTTTTGGACTCTTTCTTGTGGGACTGGCCGATCCACACGTTTAGCTTTTCATTAAATATTGCCTCCGCATGAAAATGTTTTTTTTCTGATTGATTATTAATTCATGCATGTCTGTGCTCTGCTAGATAAATGGCTAAAATTGCAAGCGTTGACTTTGAAGTGCTGGATGCATCAGGTAGAAACTATCTAAGCTGGCAGCTAGATGTTAAGTTTCACCTGCGGGCCAAGTACCTCATCACTGCTGTGACTGAAAAAGAAAATGTTAGCGATATAGAGAAGGCGCAATCCATCATCTATATTCGCCGCCATGTGGACAAGACCTTAAAGGCTGAGTACCTTACGGTCGAAGATCCACTTGAGCTATGGACCGCCCTTGAGGATAGGTATAAACATCAGAGAGATGTTATACTCCCAAGGGCGAGATATGAGTGGGAGAACCTGAGACTGCAGGACTTTAAGTCCATTGCTGAGTACAACTCAGCACTTTTTAGCATCACCTCATGCCTGAAGTTGTGTGGTGAAAAAGTCTCAAAAGATCGCATGCTGGAAAAGACGTATACGTCTTTCCATGAAAAGGATGCGATACTCATGCAGCAATACCGTGAACGTAAGTTCACCAAGTATTCAGAGCTGCTGTCATGTCTTCTCATGGCCGAGCAAAACAGAGAGCTTCTTCTCGCCACTCACAATATGCGCCCTCCCAGCACTGCCCCCTACCAGAAGCTCACCATACCTCTTCCTTCAAAAAGAAGAGGGATAATAAAAGAAAAGAAAGACCACAGAAAGGGGGACACCAGAAAAGAGCCAAGGGCCCACCACATCAGCGCAAGAATGAAGGGAAGCGCAAGTTCACCTGGCGCAGGAATGATAACAAGAAAAATAATGCACCCCACCCAAGAGGGACTGGGAAGACCAGTGCCACAGCTGTGGCATGACATGCCACTGGTCCAGAGTGTGCAGGACCCCAGTGCATCTCCAGGAGCTTTAGAAACAAAGCAAGAAAAAGAATGCTGAATCAAACCTGGTGGCTGCGAATAATACAGTCAAGTTCACAGCCAAAGACTTCGAGTCAGATGATATGCTTGATTAGCCTGTTTTCATTTATCTTAGCATTTTATTGTATGAACAATCCATTTTATGAGAGATTTTATGTTATCTGAATTCTGTTGAATAAAATTTAGTTTTCTGAAATGCAAATGTTTACTCATCTTTTTTACATGGGATGCTCTCATGACTGCTTAGTAGACAGCGCGTCGACACATACGATCCTTCAGCACAAATGCTATTTTCATAGCATTATTCCGTATAAGAGCCCTGTAAACACAATTTCAGGGCCATCGGACATAATTGAAGGTTCTGGGAATGCAACCTTGTTGCTTCCCAATGGAATAGAAATAAAAATAAAAGATGCACTTTACTCTTCGAATTCCAAGAGAAACTTATTAAGTTTCAAAGATATCCGTCTTAACGGATTCCAATTGGAAACAGCAAATGTTAAAGAAAATGAATTACTGTATGTAACGTCTCAAGACAATGGAGTTAAATCCATACTTGAACGTTTTGAGAGCCTCTCATCAGGTCTCTACTATACAAAAATTCGGAGAGAGGAAGCAAACCTAACGGAACACCTGAAGTGTTCGACATCGGCCAAATTCTTACTTTGGCATGATAGACTTGGCCACCCTGGATCTGTGATGATGCACTGCATTATATCACAATCCCACGGGCATAACCTGAAGAACCAGAAGATTCTTCAGAAGGGAGAATTCCCTTGTGTACCCTGTTTTAAGGGAAAATTAATAACAAGGCCATCACCACTTAAAGTGGACATTGAGTCTCCTAGCTTCCTTGAAAGAATACATGGAGACATATGTGGACCTATCCACCCCCTAGTAGGCCCTTTCGGTACTTTATGGTACTGATTGATGCATCTTCAAAATACTCGTATGTATGTCTACTTTCAACCTGCAACTTGGCTTTTCCAAAGCTCTTGGCACAAATAATAAAGTTGCGGGCGCATTTTCCAGACAACCAAATTAAGAAAATACGTCTGGATAATGCGGGGGAATTTACCTCTCAGTCATTTCAAGAATATTGACAGGCAACGGGAATAGAAATCGAACATCCAGTGCTGCATGTTCACACCCAGAATGGGTTAGCCGAGTCACTAATTAAAAGACTCCAATGGATCGCACGTCCATTGCTAATGAAATCCTAGTTGCTGGTGGATGCATGGGGACATGCAATTCTGCATGCTGCACCACTAATAAAAATAAGACGCTCGGGAGGTCAGAGTCTATCTCCAATGCAACTTGCATATGGAACACCGCTGAACATCTCTCACTTGAGGATCTTCGGCTGCGCAATTTATATCCCCATTGCACCACCACAGAGGACCAAGATGGGTCCACAACGTCGCCTAAGTATTTATGTAGGGTTTGACTCACCCTCAATTATAAGATACCTAGAACCCCAAACAGGGGACGCTTTCAAGTCACGTCTTGAAGACTGCGATTTTGATGAGACGTATTTTCCCAAAATGGGCCTAGACATCGAAAAGTCTAGTGCAAAGCAAATGTTAACGTGAGATACAAAAAGCTTGACCCACTACGATCCGGTAACAAAACAATGCGATGATGAGATCTGGAAGATCTTACATATTCAGGACACAGTCCATAGATTACCGGACTCGTTTACGGACAACCAGAAGATTGTCAGATCACACATCCCTGCTGCAAATACTCCAGCTAGGATTGACATCCCAAAGGATGGATGCAATCCACCAATAGCAGAAGTGGCTGCACCTCAACAGAAAAGAGACAGACCACCAGGCTCCAAGGATAAAAACCCAAGAAAAAGAAAAATATCCGGAGACCTTGGGACGATACCCCCACAGAGAAACGAGCTCGTGTCCATACCCTCTCCCCTCCCGGAATCCACTGCAGAGGAACTGCCGGGAGAAACTGAAATATCATTAAATTATGTACGTACAGGGGATGTATTGGACAGAAAGAGTATAGTCGTTGACGATGACTTCGCGTTTCACATTGCCATTCATGTCGTCGGAAGCGACGATGATTATGAACCACACTCCGTTGCTGAATGCAAACGTAGAGACTATTGGTCAAAGTGGAATCAGGCAATAGAAGCCGAGCTGGACTCGCTTCAGAAACGAAAAGTCTTTGGGCAGATAGTCCAGACACCTACTGGTGTCAAACCTGTAGGATACAAATGGGTATTCGTCAGAAAAAGAAACGAAAATAATGAGATCGCACGCTACAAAGCTAGACTTGTAGCACAAGGATTTTCCCAAAGACCGGGTATAGACTATGACGAAACATATTCCCCGGTCATGGATGCGATCACCTTCAGATTCCTGATAAGCTTAACAGCAAAGGAAGGCCTAGATATGCAGCTAATGGATGTTGTGACTGCATATCTATACGACAATCTCGACAAAGAGATATACATGAAACTTCCTGATGGCTTTTCCATGCCTGCTGAACTAAATGATAGACCTCGGGACGTCTATTCTGTTAAGCTACAAAGATCATTGTATGGTCTCAAACAATCAGGAAGAATGTGGTATAACAGACTCAGTGAGTTCCTTGTTCAACAAGGATTCACGAACAATGAAGTCTGCCCTTGTATCTTTATAAGAACAAAGGGAAAAGGATTCGTGATAATAGCTGTCTACGTAGACGATCTGAATCTCATAGGATCTCCTGAAGAGATCACTGAGATATCTGTAAGCCTAACAAAAGAATTCGAAATGAAAGACCTAGGCAAAACGAAATTCTGCCTTGGATTACAGATTGAACATCAAAAGGATGGAATCCTATTACACCAAACCACATATACGAAGAAAATGTTACAAAGATTCTATATGGACCATTGTCATCCATTGAGTACACCTATGGTGGTACGATCGTTGGATGCACATAAAGACCCCTTCCAGCCGCTGGAAGAGGGGGAGGACATACTTGGTCCGGAAGTTCCTTATCTGAGTGCCATCGGAGCACTACTATATCTGGCAAACTGCACGCGTCCCGATATAGCGTTTGCAGTAAATTTGCTAGCCAGATACAGTGCAACGCCTACACAGCGCCACTGGACCGGAGTAAAGCACCTTCTGCGCTACCTCCAAGGGTCTACAGATTTAGGACTTTTCTACAAAAATGGAACATCCTCTACACTTGCAGGTTATGCTGATGCAGGTTACTTGTCTGACCCCCACAAAGCAAAATCACAGACTGGGTACGTGTTTACCTACGGAGGGACAGCCATTTCCTGGAAATCCATCAAGCAAACCTTGACGGCGACCTCATCCAATCACTCAGAGATCATTGCCATCCATGAAGCGAGCAGAGAATGCGTATGGCTACGCTCAGTTGTCCACCACATCCTGTCTACGACCGGACTGAAGACTGGAGACCTTGAGCCCACTACCATGTTCGAGGACAACGCTGCTTGCATAGCTCAACTACGAGGTGGCTTCATCAAAGGCGACAGAACAAAACACATTTCACCAAAGTTTTTCTGGACGCACGAGCTACAGAGAGATGGTGGTCGGTCCTGAGTATACACCCAAAGAACGGTTGTAGTTTTACCGCAAGTGCACGGTGTAGCAGCGAGCGGGATATCGAACACAGGGAGGACGAATGACCGTGCTTGCTCCAAATCAACCTGGCTACTTAAGAGAGAAATTTGCCTTTGGCGATCCTGTCACAATCGTCAGACAAAGTGCAGAAATATCAAATCAAATAAAGAACGTCTAGGGAATGGGGAATCCCCGCTACTCACCGTATTTCATAAATGTGGTTCGTCGGTATCAAAATTGCTTGAATAAGAATTTGGATGAACTAGTTGCAACTGAATGTAGAACCAAGCTCACGCTCTCGCGCTGTTGCCGGTCTATAGCTATCCTAGGTTTGGGTCTAATCTCTTGCAAACCCTAGCCTAGGAAAGCTAGCATTAGGATCAACATCATCGTCCAATCGTGCACCGAGTCCAATCTCTTGCAAACTCGGTCCACGATCTAGATTGTGATAGTTCCTACCCGTCCAATCTCTTGCAAACGAGTATCGGCATGGAATTGCAACCGGAAATCCTAGTATCGGTCCAATCTCTTGCAAACCGATACTTCGAAAATCCGATTCCAACCCAATTCGGATTTCTAGGGTTTCCTATCGAATTGGGATCCAATCTCTTGCAAATCCCAATTGATATGAATACCTAGCCATCCGTAGTAAATTGATCACAATCTAATCCCTAATAACAATTCTAGCTCAATTTCTACCAATTCATCACAAATATGAAAGTGGGTTTGTAGGGTTCATCCCCACGCCCCAAGACGTGGAGACTACTCACAATTCATAGCAAGATCACAAAAATAATCAATGAAATAAGCAATAGAATTCATCACAATATTGAGATAAGCAATAAAAATAGGATTTTTAAGGAAAAGAGATGCAAACCAATGGAGTTCTTCAATTGTTCCAACAAAAATCACAAACTTTGTCTCTTCTCCAATCACGAGAATAAAGCTAAAAACTAATCTAAAAAGCTGCAAAAAATCTAAGAGAGAGGCTCCCTAAACTAGGGTAAAAACAGGGCTTAAATAGCCCTCAAAATCGTCCAAAAACTGTGACCAAAATACCCCTGCACAGCCTGTTTTCCGCAGATTTCGCTACAGGCAGCGCATCGCACTCGGCCGAGTGACAAAAGTCGCTCGGCCGAGTGAAAACCCTGTAATTTTCCAGTAAGTCAGGGCCTTCAGGGGTCTTCACTTCGGGGGCGGCTCGGCCGAGTGAGTTGTCGTCACTCGGCCGATGGCTTCAAGGCACTCGGGCGGACGTAATAATCCACTCGGCCGAGTGGGTCTTCTGAAGTTCAGGCGGCCAAAAAACAGTAACTTGGATGTTTTGGAAGGGCTTCGTCTGGGCGCCACTCGGGCGGACGCGATATCGTCACTCGGCCGATGTGGTCTTCGGTGCTCGGCCGAGTGCACATAGAAATCGTATCTGTTCTGGTCGGCCGAGCAGTGTCTCGCTGGTCGGCCGAGTGGCTCCTCCACTCGGCCGAGTGGGACACAAAAAATGCCCATTCTACTTGTTTTGACCTCCTCGTCGCTCCTGCGACGTCCATTCTTCTTCCGCTCCTCTCCAACAGCAAAATATCCCTCGGGGAGGTCGTCGGTGACCGTCTAGAGTAAGCGCATCTCAAGATCACTCCAAATCGCGCCAAATCACCTGAAATGCGACAAAAACAACAAATCGTGAAAAGCATCGCAATATCATCGATATATCGTGAAAAACATGATTTGGGCGATCTAAATGGCATGCAAACATGCGGGAAAAAGGTGTAAAATAAGGAGTGATCAAAATCCCCCAAGCTTGCCTCTTACTCGTCCTCGAGGAAGATAAGTAAAAGGCGAACCCGGTGGATTCGGAAAACGAAAACGGCGAAAAAACGAAAAATGAAAAACGAAGAAGAATGAAAACGGAATGAAAATAAAGAAAGAAAGAAAGAAAGAAAGAAGCGAAGAGGTAGGATGCTAGATTATTTTCTCAGGACGTGGGTTCCACTTACTCTTATAGCATGCACCGAATGAGAAATACATGTCAAAGAATTTTATTTTGATATCATAGTATAATAGTGCAAGTAGAAATAGAAAACCCACGAACAACGATATAATCATGAAAAACGGAATAATTTTAGAATTAACATCGTCTGAAACATTTAAAGCGGTATACAAATCACAGATCACACACTTTTCAATTGAACGCTTTCTATCCGGAGTATAAGAGTATCACACTATAGAATAGAGGGAATAGAAAAGTATGGATTTCATGAGATGAACGCTAGGCTTAGATTTCTGGATTTCGTAAAGCTAAAAACAATCTCATTGAGTATAGAATATTACTTAGCCTAGGTCGTCGTGCTACGTCAAGTAGTCACTCTCTCACACATCAATGGATCCCCTCCCCCAAGCTTATCTATGAGCATGGTAGCATAAAAATATTTACATCCCCATTTTTATATAGCTCCAAATGTAATAAGAAGAAAGAAGAAAGAAAGAAAGTGAGATGGGATCTTTTATTGAGGATTTTTCCTCTTTTCTCATTTTTTTTCTTCTTTTTTTTTGATATAGCATATATGCACAACGATCCCAACTCAAAGAGAGATAATGATATACAAGAATGTTTTTCTCTCTTTTATTTTTTTAGAGAATGATAGATTTGGAGCTAGGCATGAGTAGTGGGGGAAATGCCATATAATAGAATCACTAAGGGGAGATTCACCAATGATTTTAAAAGTAGAGAAATAATGTTCAAGATTTGTGGAGAAAGAAATAGATATAACTCTCAGTTCACTCTATAGGACATGCACGACAACTTCAGCAGGGTAATCTAATCTACTCAGTTTCGATCACAAAAAAGCTAACTAATCCAGATTTATCATAGCTAACATCATCCAATCATCCTGAAGTGAAGTGTACAATTCATGCATATAGAAGTGATATAGGAAAGGAAATCAGTACTCCAGATATAGGCATTCAATGCGTGAATCTTGGTGTGTTTTCTGCGATAGCATACATATGAACATTCAGACTCAGCTAAAAATAAAACTTCATCCATTTTCATGTGGAAAAAGTGTGGGTTACTATCTCTAGATGCAAGGCAAGTCATAGCATATGATATCAGAAATAAAATCTAAAACACGACAAATATAGCATGCATATAGAGTAGGCTAAATCCAACGTCATCATCATCACAGAAAAGTCATCTCTAGCATGAGATGAAAAAGAAATAAAGACAAAGGGAAAATAGAACTATTTACAATGCAGCACACAGAAAAAATAAGAAAAACGTGATGCATGGTAAAATGAAAGAAAAATGAGGAAAATGAGTGCAAAAGTGAAAAATGGCGTGAAAAACTAAAAATAGGGGTGGTAAATCAAAAAGAACGTGAGAACTCACTCCCCCAAGCTAAATGGCACAGTGTCCTCAATGTGCAAAGTGTGGCACACCGAGAGACAAGAAATGTGAGGGGCAAGTGAGGATGCATGCATGGGAAAAAAATGAAAATGAAAAGAAAAATAAAGAAATGAAAATATGATGCGGACATGATGCATGCACAGATAGGAGTGAAACAGATATATGAGTGGCACCAAAAACTCTCCCTCTCTCCCAAAAAAGATATATATAGATATGATCAAAAATAGAATCCCAAAATAAGTGAGGGGAGGGGGGGTGGACAAAAGTGCAACAGGACCCAGCAGAAACGGGCAGCACAACAGCAAGAAGAAACGATGGCATCAAGAGTGCCTAAGAAGGCGGTGCTGCGCCGTCTCCGTCCTGAGGCGGAGGTCGTGAGGGTGGTGCTGGCTGGACAGGCTGCTGAGCGGGGGTGGGTGTGGAAGTGGCAGCAGGCTGAGTGGGTGTGGAAGTGTGGGTGGGAACCTGCTGGGTGGGTGGGGGTACGCGCGGGAGACGCTCCAGAACCTGGGTGAGACAGTAGTGGATCTGCGGTAGCAGCTCGAAGCGGCCAGCCATCGCAGAGACGGTGGAGGACAGGGTCCTAAGGTCGCCTCTGAGACCACTCACCGCCCCCTCTAGAGCACGAATGCTCTGAAGTACTGTGTCAGGGGGAGGTGGTGCAGAGGGACGCACCTGGCGGGGCTGGGCAGGTCTGGGCTGGCGTACTCGGGTCGCGTATGTGACGGGCTCAGCGGGAAACGGTACAAAAGGGGCTGCGCCTGCAAATGTGGTCTTGGCCTCAGTGTGAGGCCGGGGCGGGCGGTGAGAAGTGGAGGCAGCAACAACAAAAGAAGAGTGCAAAAGTGGCAGCGAGGCGGCCAGAGAGGTCGACGGCACAGAAGTGTGGACAGACGCCACGACGCTCTCAGAGAATACAGCAGGGGTGGAGACAGAGGTGACTACCGCTGGGATGGAAGAGTGTGGACCAAAAGGTGCGATCCCAGCGGAGATCATGCTAGCCATGGTCTCCATGACCGCGGCAAACGAGGGCTCTCCACTCTCAACAAAGGTCAGCGGGCGCTCGGGGAGTGCAGAGCAAAGAGGCTCGACGGACAGAGGGCCGGTGGTGGTGGTGGGAGTGGTGGTGACAGCCTCGGAAGTGGTGGAGGTGGTGGAAGTGGGCTCAGCTAAGGTACTCCCGACACCGACAGCGGTGTCAGGAGCAGCGGAAACGTCAGGGGTAGGCTGAGGGGCCACAGGGTCAACAGGCACGGCAGCAGGCTCGGCAGGGGCTACAGGGTCTACAGGGGCAGCGTGGGCCTGCTCGGCCTCCTCGGCCTCGAGCACGTAAGCAGCGGGGATGAGGACATCCATCGCTGGGAGCCAGTCAACGTGGGCCAGTGCAATCTGGGTCCGAGCTGGGCTCGGGAGAATCATGTAATCGGCACCGAAAGGGCCATGCAACCAGACCCAGTGACGCTCACCATGCGGACGAAGCATCTTCATCCGGGCCATAACATCGATCGACAAAGAAGTGGGGCCCGGGACGCGTCGCAAGTCGTCGGGGAAGTCCTCGCCGGTCATAAGAGCAAGCAAGGTAATCAGGCCGCCGCAGCATATTGGTGAGCGAGCGCCCACCGATACAATGATGCGGTCTAAAAACCATGCCGCGATATCGATCACGACGGCGGGGACAAGCTCATCTCCATCCCTAGATAGAGCTCTGGGACGTGTCATCGCGTAGAGCATGTAAAGCTCTGGCGTAGACATCGTGCCCGGCTCATATCTGGCCAAAAATGTCGTCGCCATAAGGCGCTGAGCAATGCGAAGGCAGGGGTGGACGATGGCCGAGGCCTTGGCCCTACTAGGGTCAAAGGCAGCGTGGAGACCCGTGATACGTGCCCAGAAGGCACCGGCGTCGAAAGAGGGTTGGGGGATATGGGTGGGGCCGTAACCGCGATCGGCTCCGGGGACAGCGGGCCACGAGAAAAACGCTCTCATCATATCAAGAGTGACCTGGCACTCTCGATCCATGAACCGAAACGAGCATCCCTCGTCGGTCCGGGCGATCGAACTCAAAACCTCAAGTGTCGGGCGGGTAAAAGTATCCGCCGACACCTGGAAAAAATCTCGCCAGCCCACGTTGTCGTACAACGTGAGCATCCCCTCAAGTACCCCCAGGCGTCCTAGGTCAGCGAGGTGTGCAAACCTGGAGGGTACGATCGAGCGTTGGGAGATACGCTCGAAGACGGCGCGGTGTGCGTCGTCTCGGAACGTAATCCCGAGCGGCCCGACCAGTGGAGCCGGTGGTGGTGGCTGTGGAGCGGCGGGGAGTGGCTGTGCGGGCTGTGGGTGCACTGCAGGCTGTGCGGGGTGTGCGGGGCCTGCAGGCTGTGCTGGGTGGACGGCGTGTGTGGGGGAAGGAGGAGGAGACTCTTCCCCCTCGTGGGAGGGGCCGGCATCATCCGACCGCTTCCGCTTAGCGGAAGGTCTCCTCGTCCGCGGCCGTGTCCGGGGCGGCATATCGGCCCCGAGCGCGTGCCGAAGAACGTGCAAAGTGCGGTGTGCGCAAAAAGAATGGAAAGAGTATACCCAAACACGCCGCGAGTGCTGAGCAGTGGAAGCGTGCGAAGTCTGCGCCTCCACGAAGTCAAAAACAGCCCGTAGAAGCTCCCCTGAGCTCCCCTAAGCTCCAAAAAGCAACCTGCGCATGAAAAAGTGATATCAGCGAGTAATAATCAAAATGTATGGAGCAATAGGGGTATAATGGATAGATATAGAAATTGATTTGGGTTAGGGGGGCGTTTAGCACATGGATCCTCAAGAAATACACGAAAAGAGGAGAAAACGGCGAAAACAGGGGTACCGGAGGTGATCGGACGGGCGGCCGCCGGCGGCGACTCGGGCGAGGCGTCGACGGTGGTCGGCCGACGGTGGCGGGCTGAGCGGCGGCGGGGCGGCGCTGGTCGGGCGAGTGAGGGGTCGGGCGAATCGATCGGGCGAGGGAAGTCGAGGGGTCGGGCTCGTTTGGGGGATTTGAGATTTCGAAAACTGTGCCCCCCTCGCCCCTTATATATAAAAAAGTTACGACTCGGCCGAGTGACGTGGCACTCGGCCGAGCGTTACCAATGAAAATTTCCTCCCCGCCATCGCTTCGGCCGAGTGGCTTTGCCAGACTCGGCCGAGTGGAGTAAGTCCATTCGGCCGAGTGACTCAAGCTACTCGGCAAGACTCGCCCTAGGAGGGTATCCGTTTTACTCGGCCGAGTGAAAATATATACTCGGCCGAGTAGAAGTTATATTGAAATCAGGAAAATAAACAGAGAGTTGGGTACAACAGACTTCCCTCATTCGTGAGTGGCTCGGCCGGACGAACTTCTGTACTCGGCCGAGTGACTAGTATGCGCGGCCGAGTGAGCCATGTCTTCTGCTGTTTGTCTTCGTTTGGGCTCTAAACTCCGTCTTTCTTCCTCCAGTCGATTCCATCTTCCTCCTAAGCGTCGAGCGCCTTCTTGGGGCGCTCCTCGTCGTCTCGTTCATCCTCCTCATGATGGATCTACCTATCTCCTCTCCTGTCAAGAAAAATAGGACCCGTTATCACAAAATTTTTAGGCGAACGACTCGAAACACTAAAAATTTCTAAAACGAAAATAAAGAAAAAGTAAAAATAAAGCAAAAACCGTCGGGTTGCCTCCCGACAAGCGCTCGTTTAAGGTCGTGAGCTCGACCCCCTAAAATTTTCAATCAATGCGGGATGTTTGGTGCATACGAGATGCACCCATCGAACTTTCCGGGGAGCGCGCTTGGATTTGGATGTGGCGGCGGCGCGTTCTCCCTCGGTGGTCTCCTATCTCGAATTGTGTTGGGGGGAGGCTCCCCCAAGCTAGCATTTGCTCCGGTCAACGGCTTTACCGGTGACGCTGGTTTCCGTACCGGCGGAGCTTTCTTTGGAGACTTTAATTTCGAGAGCTTGCAGAGCTCTCGAATCCTTGCGACATCAGCGTCGCCTTCGTCATCTTCAGCGGAGAGGTCGGGGGAATCATCTTTATTCTCTTCATGGCCTAAATCCGGGCCTTCCTCGAAATCTTCATCAAAAAGAGCGCCAATTGAGTGAGGAATTGCCTCCTCTATCACCTCATCAAGGAGGTCCATGTAGTCAAGTTCCTCGTGATAATGCATATGCTTCATAGCCTTAGGAATATGGAGCTCAACCTCGATGTTTCCGACGTTTAAGGTTAGGGTACCTTCGCGCACGTCGACGATGACTCCGGCGGTGGCGAGGAACGGGCGTCCAAGTATCAATGAGGTGTCTCACTCCTCCTTAACGTCCATGATCACAAAGTCACATGGCAAGCATATTCCACCCGGGACTTGTAGCGGTATGTCTTCGGCGATCCCCACCGGTCTTGTTATCCGTCCATCGGCTAATTGAATGCGCATGTCGGTGGGTTTCAACTTTGTCCCGGTGTTTAGCTTTAAGAACATGGAGAGGGGCATGAGGCTCACACTAGCCCCAAGATCAACCAACGCCTTTTGAAGAGGAACGCCGCCCAAGGTGCAAGGAATCCGAAAACTCCCCGGATCTTTAAATTTGGCCGGCTCCTTCTCTCTCTTGGTAAACCAAGAGCCCTCCTCGGCTAGCATGATCTTCTCCTTCCTTTTTCTCCCCGAAATCAAGTCCTTCAAGAATTTAGCATACGTGGGGATCTCCACGATGGCGTCGAGGAAGGGAATATTGAGGCTAACTCCTCTTAGGTACTCGAGGAACTTCGCTAGCCTTTTCTCCATTTTCGCTCTTGCTAGTCTTTGGGGGAAAGGGACCGGTGGCATGAAGCGTCTTTCCTCAATCAATTCCTCCGCTCTAGATTTCTCCTTTTCTTGTGGCTCATTCTCCTTATCAACCTCAACTACCGGCTCAACCGGCTCCAAACTTTCCTCCAAGGGCTCCTCGGTAGGAATCATGGCGGGGGTGGTATCCTTCCCGCCTCTAGTAGTAACGGCAACTACGGCGTTGATGTGGCCGGTGTTGCTCCGTGGGTTTTGCTCGGGTTGCGCCGGCAATCGTTGAGTGTTCCGATTGAGCAAGGCCAATTGCTCCGATATTTGAGCCACAACGGTATTAAGAGAGTCTTGCCCCGCCTTCAATGTAGCATTAACCTTATTTTTCTCGACCATGAACGCCTCCACTCTAGCTTCGAAGTCGGATCGTTGTTGAGCTTGTGGAGGGTTTTGATTTTGATTCCTCCACCCTTGATTGTATCCGGGCGGCCTATATGGTGGAACTTGTTGCTTCGGTTGAAAGTTTTGTTGAGTAGGCCCCCTCGGTGGATAGTTTTGTTGTTGGGGTGGTGGTGGTCGAGCTTGTTGAGGTGGCGGTTGTGGCGGGTTCAAAGCTCCTTCATTGTTGGCGTAAGAGAATCCGGGATGATTTCTTACGGCCGGATTGGCCCAATATCCTTGGTTCCCCGCGACATATTGTACTTGCTCCAAGGATCCTTCTCCTTGCTCTCCTCCCATGTACATGGCTTGAGATTGGTCTTGCCAATCACACATTTGGTTCGTTGGAGCGGGGGTAGAAGGGGCTCCTTGGGGCTCCGTGATAAACTTCTCCAATCTCTCCACTACCTTGTGGAGAGAATCAAATTTGCTCGTAAGCTCCGCCACGGCCTTCGCCTCATAAATACTAGTCGGCTTCAAGGAGGACGTAGAATGTCCTCGCTCATCGCCCCATTGTTGATTATTTGAGGCCATCTCCTCAATTAGGGCCGTAGCTTCTTCGGGAGTCTTTGACAAGATAGCACCATTCGCCGCGGCATCAATAATTTGTTTGGTCCCCGGTTGGAGACCATTGTAGAAGCTATGCACTAGCTCCCAATCTTCTATACTGTGGTGCGGGCATTGATGCTGTAGATCCTTAAAACGCTCCCAAGCTTCATAGAGCGTCTCCTGTGGTCCTTGCTTGAAGGACATGAGAGCGCTCCGGATCTTCACCGTCTTGGATGGCGGATAGAATTTGTCAATAAATGCACTCGCCAACTCGTCCCAAGTAGTGAAGACACCCTCAGCTTGCGTCCTCAACCAATAGAGTGCCTTGTCCTTTAGTGTGAAGGGGAAGAGGCGCAGTCTGATGGCATCGATGGAGACCCCCGTCATCTGGAATGTGGCGCACTTCGACAAGAACAATTGTATGTGGTAGTGAGGATTTTCATGGGCATTCTCATGAAATGGATCCTGCTGCATCAGGACCACTAATCCAGTCTTTAGCTCGAAGTTCTTGTCAGCCGCCAACTGCGGCATGGCAATGGGTGAGGTAGTAGAAGAGGTCTTAGGCCTAAGCCTATCTCGAATAGAAATTATCCTCGCCATCCTTGCCGCCAATTGTTCAGGAGTTTCCGGGTTGGTCATAAACCTCCCTTCCGGACTTTGTCTTCTTTCCGCTCTAAGTCTCCGCGCGGTACGTTCGATCTCGGGATCAAATAGTATAGCTTCAGGGTCCGCCGTAGATCTCGTGTTCATGCACAGAGAAAACAGAGTTTTAAAGAAATGATTAGAACCGTGGAAGGGTTAGGTAAGATATAAGAAATAAAAATAATGATAATAATAATAAAAAAAGAAATAGCTAGGGTGAGAAAGAATCAAACGCAATCGCCTCCCCGGTAACGGCGCCAAAAACTTGGTCGGTCCTAAGTATACACCCAAAGAACGGTTGTAGTTTTACCGCAAGTGCACGGTGTAGCAGCGAGCGGGATATCGAACACAGGGAGGACGAATGACCGTGCTTGCTCCAAATCAACCTGGCTACTTAAGAGAGAAATTTGCCTTTGGTGATCCTGTTACAATCGTCAGACAAAGTGCAGAAATATCAAATCAAATAAAGAACGTCTAGGGAATGGGGAATCCCCGCTACTCACCGTATTTCATAAATGTGGTTCGTCGGTATCAAAATTGCTTGAATAAGAATTTGGATGAACTAGTTGCAACTGAATGTAGAACCAAGCTCACGCTCTCGCGCTGTTGCCGGTCTATAGCTATCCTAGGTTTGGGTCCAATCTCTTGCAAACCCTAGCCTAGGAAAGCTAGCATTAGGATCAACATCATCGTCCAATCGTGCACCGAGTCCAATCTCTTGCAAACTCGGTCCACGATCTAGATTGTGATAGTTCCTACCCGTCCAATCTCTTGCAAACGAGTATCGGCATGGAATTGCAACCGGAAATCCTAGTATCGGTCCAATCTCTTGCAAACCGATACTTTGAAAATCCGATTCCAACCCAATTCGGATTTCTAGGGTTTCCTATCGAATTGGGATCCAATCTCTTGCAAATCCCAATTGATATGAATACCTAGCCATCCGTAGTAAATTGATCACAATCTAATCTCTAATAACAATTCTAGCTCAATTTCTACCAATTCATCACAAATATGAAAGTGGGTTTGTAGGGTTCATCCCCACGCCCCAAGACGTGGAGACTACTCACAATTCATAGCAAGATCACAAAAATAATCAATGAAATAAGCAATAGAATTCATCACAATATTGAGATAAGCAATAAAAATAGGATTTTTAAGGAAAAGAGATGCAAACCAATGGAGTTCTTCAATTGTTCCAACAAAAATCACAAACTTTGTCTCTTCTCCAATCACGAGAATAAAGCTAAAAACTAATCTAAAAAGCTGCAAAAAATCTAAGAGAGAGGCTCCCTAAACTAGGGTAAAAACAGGGCTTAAATAGCCCTCAAAATCGTCCAAAACTGTGACCAAAATACCCCTGCACAGCCTGTTTTCCGCAGATTTCGCTACAGGCAGCGCATCGCACTCGGCCGAGTGACAAAAGTCGCTCGGTCGAGTGAAAACCCTGTAATTTTCCAGTAAGTCAGGGCCTTCAGGGGTCTTCACTTCGGGGGCGGCTCGGCCGAGTGAGTTGTCGTCACTCGGCCGATGGCTTCAAGGCACTCGGGCGGACGTAATAATCCACTCGGCCGAGTGGGTCTTCTGAAGTTCAGGCGGCCAAAAAACAGTAACTTGGATGTTTTGGAAGGGCTTCGTCTGGGCGCCACTCGGGCAGACGCGATATCGTCACTCGGCCGATGTGGTCTTCGGTGCTCGGCCGAGTGCACATAGAAATCGTATCTGTTCTGGTCGGCCGAGCAGTGTCTCGCTGGTCGGCCGAGTGGCTCCTCCACTCGGCCGAGTGGGACACAAAAAATGCCCATTCTGCTTGTTTTGACCTCCTCGTCGCTCTTGCGACGTCCATTCTTCTTCCGCTCCTCTCCAACAGCAAAATATCCCTCGGGGAGGTCGTCGGTGACCGTCTAGAGTAAGCGCATCTCAAGATCACTCCAAATCGCGCCAAATCACCTGAAATGCGACAAAAACAACAAATCGTGAAAAGCATCGCAATATCATCGATATATCGTGAAAAACATGATTTGGGCGATCTAAATGGCATGCAAACATGCGGGAAAAAGGTGTAAAATAAGGAGTGATCAGATGGCAAGATCGACATCAGACAAGTGCAGTCATATGACAATTTGGCAGATTTGTTCACTAAAGCCCTTCCTACTGCTACTTTTAGAAAACTTGTACATAGGATTGGAATGAGACGCCTAAGAGATCTGAAAGCTTGAGAGCTTGTACAGATCACGGGGAGTTTGGCAGAGTTTGTACTCTTTTCCCTTAACTATGGGTTTTCCCACTGGGTTTTCCATAGCCAAAGGTTTTAACGAGGCAAATCTCACCAACTCAGGATCCTGAAGTATCCACCCCATGTGAGACCCATACAGGCTCAGAATCCCAAAGTATTCATGAGCAGGGTCCACACCTATGGCTGGATAAGGGGGAGTGTTGTGAACGGGTATTTACTGGGTTGGTTGAGTTATTGGGCCATCCTAGTATTGGGCCCATATCTGTGTAAGCCCACTTTGTATTCCCTCCCTTTGGCTATAAATAAAGACATGAGGGATCCCCCCCTCAATGAGTTGATTTATAACAAAGAAATATCTTGATACTGGGATATGTTTCTAACAAATGGGCTAGCGTTAGATCCCTAGTATGGGATGTGTCTCTAACAAGACCATTGCCAACAAATAAATAGAGGTTCACAACGATTTAAGAGTAATACATATTTGTTATCAATGGGCTTTTGTAGGCCCATATAAGGCCAATGTAAGGCTAGGGTATCCACCACCATGTAACCCTTTTACTATAAATACAAGGCTACGGGTTCAGTAGCCGCCATCCTTCCAACACGTTATCAGTACGCTCCAATCAACTGAGAGTTTTTGCGGCGATCTTTGGCGGACGAAGAGAGATTCGTCAGATCTACCGTAGGCATCTCAACCGTCGATAGATCTGGAGGACAGATCTAGAGGTAATAAATCAAAAACTTGATTTAAACCTATTTTTTTCAAGAATACGTTTAGATCTGCTACTTTATGGACCAAAAATCGATGTCTTAACGACAAAAATTAAAATTTTATGATAAAAAACTTTGATTACAAAGATACAAATTGGTTTTTTTACAATAAAAATCAGATTTTTATTTGATGAAGGAAGATTTTTGAGGGGGATCTCACGTACGTGCTCCTTTTAAGGGGGATCTTACGCACGCACGTGCTCCTTTTGAGCGCCGTTACTATCGGCGGGAGTGGGCCCCGCCGCCCCACAGGAGGCGTCCCCCATCTACGTCGTACCCCCGATGGGATGGGGCCCCACTGCCCAACAGGAGGCGCCCCCTCCCCCCTTCTGCGACGTACCCCCGACGGGAGGGGGCCCGCCGCCCCGCAGGCGGCACCCCACCCCCCTTTCTGCAACATACCCCCGACAGGAGGGGGTCCCACCGCCCTACAGGCGGCGTCCCCCTCCCCTTCTGCGGTGTACCCTGACGGAGTGAAATCGAAATACAATCGATTGATCTTGACTCCCATAATTTGAGAGCAAGCAAACCACTCTCACACCCCGAGAGCGAATCCAAATAACGAAAGTTATGAAATATGAAAGCAACACTTACAATCACATATGCCTTGAAGTAGAACTTGAAGGAGAAGTGTGTTGTGTGTTGAAGACTCTCTTGGAAGAGAGGAAAGCCCTTTCTCTTGACTGCACCAAATGCCTAGAAGATGATTCTTTGGTTCTAGGTTGGAGAGCAGGAGATCAAAGATTGGAATTCTTAGGGCTTTAGGATTTAAGAGCTTTTGATCTTGAGAATGAAAGCTTGAAAGATTTTGCAATGGAATGAGTAACATCTCAATGGAACAATAGATGCTCCTTATATAGGTTTCTCAAATCCATAAAACAGAATTAGCAAAAACCCTTTTGGAATTCGTGAGAAATTTCTCAACGGATAGAATCTGCGCTCGTGACAGTCGACTGTTGAGGAAACTCCAGTCGACTGTTGCACAGTCAGCAAGGGTAGGTGAGAATTCATAACGGTAACTTACCACATGGACAGTCGACTGATGAAGCATAGACAGTCGACTGTTGAACCAACATGCGACTGTAAATCCTTTTACAGGCGACTGGCCGTAAAATGGGTAAGTGAAGAATTCTGGAAATCTTCTGAGATAACAGGACAGACGACTGATGAGGGATAAAACAGTCGAATGTTAATCAGAACATGCGACTGTAAATCCTTATACAGACGACTGTCAAAACCCTGAGAATTTCCAGAGAGCTGAGTCAACAAATTGGCTCACAGACAGACGACTGATGCAGCATTAACAGTCGACTGATCCATTGGACAGTCGACTGTAAATTCAACATTAGTCGACTGGCTGTAAAAGACAGAACAATAGATTTTGGGCAAATGACAGACATGCGACTGATTTACAAAACACAGTCGACTGTCACTTGGACAGGCGACTGTAAATCGTTCATGAGTCGCCTGAGGGAATTAAGACAAAGAAGCCCAAAACACGATTGTAAAAGATTGTGCATAACAGGTGACTGTAAAACAAAACACAGTCGACTGTTTTTTAAACAGGCGACTGTAAAGTGTTCATCAGTCGACTGTTATAAACAATACAAGCACAATCAAAAGAGAATGAATTGGAGTCTAAGGACGATTGATCTAATGATGTCCTAATACTGAAATGAGAATGTGTGTGTGCTCCATCAACGTTCTACTTCTAAGCTACATACTAGAAGAGATAAAAGAAATTTACATTGACGAATTCTCTCTTCTATCCATCGTATGAGCTTGAAGTCTTCATGGAGCTTCAATCATCATCCACGATCATCCAATCCATTTTATTTGCCTTCAATGATCTTTGAGAGTCATCCATTGCTAGTAGATCTTCATAATTAGCTTAGGCAATGGATTAACTGTAAAATAGGGGATTAGTCACAAGTATTTATGTTTGCTCATCATTAACACCAAGTAGGGAGAAGTCCAATACTCAACATTCTCCCCCTTTTTGATGATGACAAACAAACATAAACAAAAAGATAAATAATTATGCTTAATGAAAACTTACTCCCCATACATAGATGCCAATCAAGTTAGTTAACAAAAATTTGTGCATCTATATATCAATTAAAGCAAATGAGTAAGATATGAGTGAATTCAATTCATGAAATCTAGAAAATAAAAATCTTTATTCATTGTAATCTTACTCCCCCTGAATCTAAGGCAACTTCAATCTTAGATTCAAAGTGTTAGCACATACTTAGAACATTCATTATGAATCTTGTATGTTTATTTCTCTCCCCCTATGGCATTATCCAAAAAAGGTGGGAGGAGATAACAACAATAATAATCGTGCTAAATACGAACTAACAACAATCAAGAAGTATAAAGATATATGGAATCAAAACTCATAAAACCATATCATAAACTTATGCGAATAGAGGAATGGAAGTCCAATATCAACATTTTAGATATACGAAAAAATATTAGTCTCATAAATGCATCACATCACAGATAGTATGAATAATCCAATATCCCAATCATCACACAGATATGATAAGCAATTATACAATGTGTGACACGTAAGACGAAACTGTAATATCATATATATAGCAAAAGAAACATGAGTACACATCAGATGGACATCACCAAGTCCAACAAAAATACATCATAATCATAAAAAATACATCATCATGATATCATCATACATCATCAGCAAATATCATACATGACAAACACTGAAGAACCACTCAACCCAACCAAAACAGACCACAAAAAAATCTAGGTCTCCGGGTGAGTGCACAAAAAGAAAGGCCAGTTGCAACATCAGTCAATGTGAATGACAGAGGGGTCCGAGGGACGTCCAGAAGAGCGGAATATCAGCCTCGCAGAGTGACAAGTAGGAAAAGCTGGAGTCTTCCTCTTGGAAGACGAAGCACGAGCAACAGAGGATTCTGCATGAGCAAGAACCTGTAGTCTGGACAATGTGGGTCTAGACAACAGGGGTCTGGACCACAGAAGATACATGCACAAAACCTGGAGGAGGAACACCAACAGAGGCAGTATCCTCAGATTTAGAGAACATAGCCTTAAGCTCGGCGGGAATGGGAAACCCATGAAGCATGAGGGATTTGTACTGAAGCTCCAGAAGAAGATTGAGCTTCTCATCCATAGAAGTAGAAAGCTTCTCGAGAGCGGTGACACGATCACACAATCTACCGAGAAGAAAATCCTCAAGGGGTACAGACGGAGGAGTACGCGGAGGATGATCCGCCGGCTGAGAAGAGTGTTCAGCAACATTCTCTCGGGGAACAGGGTCACCGACCACGATATTCAGGAATTCCCCAGAAGAAGAAGGTGAGGAGGAAACTGGATTAGTGGGTTTAGGAGAAGGAATCGAATCATCGAGGAAATCGAAGGATCCTTTATGAAACAGATGACCAAAAGGATCCATGAGCTCACTCGACAGAAAGCTAGGTCAAGTAAGCTATGAACAAAGAACGGACGTGATTCCAGTGAGATGCCGATCTACAGGCAAGCAACACACGAGCAACCAAACGAAGAAGGGAGAGTGCGTTGCCACGAAGAAATCGGAGGAGAGAGCTACAGAAAATTTCGAGCGGGAAGACGAGCGGTTTCAAGTCGGAGGAGAGAGAAATCGTGTGTCGAAAAGAAACGTCTTGACGTTAATAAAGAAGGAGGAAATAATCTGGGCCATTGGATCAAAGAATCGACGGCTCAGATCGAAGCAGTGAACCGTTACAATAGTAGACAGTCGACCGATGAACAAAAGTCAGTTGACTGGATGAAGTGATAAGAAATAAGCTCAGGATGACAGACAGTCGATTGTTGAGAAACATACAGTCGCCTGTCCATGGGACAGTCGACTGTAATATACACATTAGTTAACTGACTGATCAATAAACTTCATCAAAAAGACAGAGAGCACTGGAAAAATTTGATAGAGAAGACAGTCGCCTATTGAAATAACAGTCGACTGTAAAATTGTCATCAATCGGCTGTACGAAAGATACAAGTTTCAGACTGAGAAGATAGAGTAGGGTAGTCGACTGTCGAAGGAAAGACAGTCGTCTGTCCTGGTCCAAAAATGCACAGTGAGATAAAAAAAATCCAAAGGATATGAACACTCACCCTAGGACCTATACATTAATCACAAACTCATCAAAAAAACAATGTAAAACAATAAATCAATTATAACATAAATATCTAAAATCAATCTCAAAGAATTCATGAAATCACATAAATCTTAATTGCCTTTCTTAAACACATATATACGATATATCAAATGAAGATAGGCAATATGATGATATGAGCTCAAAAAGGTGTTATAGAAAGTATGATGAGCTCCTAAATTTCAGATTCACCCATAATTCCTAATTCTCCACGCAACCTCATAAATGAATCTTCTTTAAAGGTTTTGTGAAGATGTCGGCAATTTGTTTTTGGGTTTCAATGTACTCTAAGATGATGTCCTTCTTAGCTACATGATCATTAATAAAATGGTGTCTCACATATATGTGTTTGGTACGGGAGTGATGTACCGGATTCTTGGAGAGACATATAGCACTTTAGTTATCAACCATGATAGGGCAAGTATCACAATTGACACCATAGTCACTAAGAGTGTGTCTCATCCAAAGAACTTGTGCACATGCAAGACCTGCAGCAATATATTCCGCTTCAGTTGTGGACAATGATACCGAGTTCTATTTCTTGGAAAACCAAGAAACTAATGAATTTTCTAGAAAATGGCACATGCCACCAATACTTTTCCTATCGGATTTGCATCCGGTAAAGTCGACATCACTATATGAGATTAACTCATATGTGCTAGATTTAGGGTAAAGTAACCCATAATCTAGAGACTGATTGAGATAACGAAATATTCGTTTAACCGCAATCAAGTGTGACTCCTTAGGTCTAGCTTGATATCTAGCACACAAGCATACAGAAAACATGATATCGGGCCTACTAGCGGTTAAGTAAAGTAAGCTACCGATCATACCTCGATATAGACGAACGTATACATCTTTTCCGTTCTCATCCTTGTGTAGATGGGTAGTCGTACTCATGGGAGTCCTTTTGCTTGAAGATGACTCCATTTCGAATCGCTTAATAAGCTCCCCTGTGTACTTTGTCTGATGTATGAAAGTCACATCCTTCATTTGTCGAATTTGAAGTCCAAGGAAGTAAGTGAGCTCTCCAATGTGGCTCATCTCGAATTCATCCTTCATAGACTTAGAAAATTCTTGATAAAGATTAAAGTTAGTAGAACCGAATATAATATCGTCTACATAAACTTGAATCAAAAGAATGTCATTTTTATAATCTTTAATGAAAAGTGTAGAATTAACTTCTCTCATTTTAAAACCTAAATCCAAAAGAAAGGTCTTGAGTCGATCATACCAAGCTCTAGGAGCTAGTCTCAACCCTTACAACGCTTTCTTAAGTTTGAAAACATAGTTTGGAAATTTTTCAAGTATGAAACCGGGAGGTTGAGAAACATATACTTCTTCATTGACAATCCCATTTAAAAATGCACTTTTAACATCCATTTGAAATAGTTTGAAGTTCTTATGGGATGCAAAATATAAAAGCAATCTAATAGCTTCTAATCTAGCTACGGGGGCAAAAGATTCTTTGAAATCAATACATTCCTCTTGCCGGTAGCCTTGAGCAAATAACCTTGCTTTGTTCCTTGTGATTACCTCGTTCTCAACGGTCTTGTTCTTGAAGATCCATTTGGTTCCAATAACTTGGTGACCACTTGGAAGAGGAACGAGCTCCCAAACTTCATTTCTCTCGAATTGCATTAGTTCTTCTTCCATTGCCACTATCCAAGAGCTATCCTCACAAGCTTCTTGGATGTTCTTTGGCTCAATGGTAGAGACAAATGCGCAATGAGAGAATTCTTCAATTCTTGACCTCGTTCCAACACCCACACCAATATCTCCAATAATTTGGTTATGTGGATGGTTGCGAACGGTCAGGTAAGCTTTGGGTATTCCTGCATCACTTGGAACAACTTCAACAATCTCATTAGTATTGTTAGTCACAATAAACAAATCATTAATCTTAACATTACTAAGAGGTTCACAAATAGCATCTACACTACCATCATCAACATGAGGAAAAACAAAATCTTCATAAAATGATACGTGTAGTGATTCCTCGATCATTGAAGAAGTTTTGTTGTATATCCGGTAGGCTTTGCTACGTGTGGAATATCCAACAAAAATTCCTTCATCGGATCTTGGCTCAAATTTATCTAAATTACCAAAAGTGTTCTTGATAAAACATTTGAACCAAAAATTCGAAAATATTTAACTTGAGGCTTTTTGTCATAAAACAACTCAAAACAAGTTTTGTTCGTTCGGTGTCTCATTAGGATCCTATTGAGCACATAACATGTCGTGTGCACCGCTTCTGCCCAAAATTATAGTCCAAGATGACTATCATAGAGCATCGTGCGAGCACACTCAATAAGAGTCCTATTCTTTCTCTCTACAACACTATTTTGTGGTGGTGCCCGATGAAAGGAAAAATTGTGAGTTATCCCGGTGTCATCACAAAACTTTGTAAAAGACTCATTCTCAAATTCTCCTCCATGATCACTACGGATAGTGATAATGGTGGATTCTAAGAGATTCTGAATCTTCTTTGCAAATATGGTAAACTCTTCATAAGCTTCATTCTTATTAGTTAAGAATGAAACCCAAGTAAATCTAGAGAAGTCGTCAACGACAACTAATCCATAATGAGCATTGCCTAAAGAAGCGGTTCTAGTTGTCCCAAACAAATCTAGATAAAGAAGTTCTAGGGGCCTCTTAAAAGTAATGCCTTCCTTAAGCTTAAAGGATGATTTACTAAGTTTACCTCTTTGACACGAATCACAAAAGTTTTTCTTACTAAAAGCAATTTTAGGAAAACCTTTGACTAGATTATGCTTAGCTAACTTATATAAGTGCTTGAAGTGAATATGACCAAAACGGCGATGCCATAATAGTTGTTCACTTGTATTAGCAACTAAGCAATGTTCTACTGTTTTAGGCAAGTTCAAATAATAAATATTTTTATGCCTAATACCGAAAAATAAAACATTCGAATTAGAATCAACAATTGTACACAATCCTTCTCCAAAGTTAACCTTGTAACCTTTGTCACAAAGTTGACTAATGGAAAGAGATTATGACATAAACAACTAACAAGAAATACATTAGTAATTAAGGGTTTGGAAGGGTTACCGACAATACCTACTCCAATGATGGTGCCCTTTTGATTATCTCCAAAAGTGATCGGTGCACCATCCTTGATGCTAATCACTTCGGAGAGCAACGAGGGATCTCCCGTTATGTGTTTGGAGCAACCACTATCGAGAATCCATCCTTTCCCTTTAGAGCTAATATGACCTTTATTGCTCTTTTTCTTTCTCTTGGGTACCTATATAATATACCATAAGCTCATGGTACCCAATGTTTGTTGGGTCCAAGGGGATTAGCCCTTTGGAAGCCAAGTCCAAGTGGATTTCCGATTCCCAACATAATTACCATTACTAATAACATCATGAAAATAGGAATCATTATAAGCATGTCTATCATTTAAGTTAGTGTTCTTAGGACCCCCAAATGGTGTAAATTTTGGGAGTCCTTTTCCTAGTTGCATGCATACTTGTTAGATTTCTATGTGGTGCATGCTTCTTAGGAACATGGGTTCTAGCATAAAAATGAGGTGGTGGATATGCATATGACATACGAGAGTGATATGTATGCTTGGGGACATGCATGTTGTATGAAACATATGGGTTATGCATGACATGTGGAGGATGTGCATACATGTAAGAATGATGCGTATGAGCATATGTGTGTATAGGAACACGTACATGAGTATTTCTCATGTGTGGATTTGTACGTATCCGTGGGTGTGGAGCATAAAAAGTGTCATGAGTATCTACTTGTGAAGTAGGAGGTTTTCTACGTGGATGAGTGTTAGTGTACATGTAAGCATGGCTTCTCTTTTGGTTTCCACCCTTAGTGGGTTTCTTGCCAAAAGGAAGAGATGGTGAAGTGGTGACTTTCTTGGTAGGTTTGCTACCTATAGTGTCTTTGACACCACTTGTGGATGCACCGGAGGGTGGCCTCACAAAGTCTATAGTGACACCACTATAGGAAGTGCGAGCATTGGATGTATTTGCATTCATAAAACCAAGACCAACACGATGTGTGGCCAGAAATTGGTTTGCAAGCAAATCATCCAATTGTCCTTTTCCCTTATTGAATCTCACAATACGGGAGGACATGAGCTCATATTTCTCCTTAAGAGAAGGAATATTGGTATCCAAGGTGGACATCCGTGCTTTGAGCTCGTGCACTTGCGTTTTAAGAGAATCATTCTCCACAACCCAATTGTGTGTGTCATGTAACTAGATCACTATTATCCTTAGGATGTGTTTGATCTAGTTGAGATTTGAGGGTATTCACCTCATTTCTCAAAGTGACATTTTGAGAAGCTAAATTCGCTTTCTCAAGAGTTAAAGTATCAACAATGGTGTCATTGTTGACAATGCATGGTATAGATGAATTGCTAACATTCAATTTCTTTAAGCTAGTATATCTAAGCATTAAAGATTGATATTTAGCAAATAATTCTTCATTAGCAATACGAAGTTCATCCATTGTTACCTCGGTATCATCCGTGTCGAAATCACTCTCATCGGAGAGTGGATCTTCTCGTGCCATGAAACACATGTGGGCACTCTCATCCTTCTCATCATCGGAATCACTTGATGAATCTCCACTTGAGTCATCGAATGTACCTACGAGTCCTTTCTTCTTGTCTCTCTTGTTCTTGTCGGACTTGTGGTACTTCGGAGCCTTCCACTTCTCTTTGTTTCTTAGCATTGGGCAATCCCTCTTGATGTGCCCTGACTTATTACACTTAAAGCAAAGAGAGGAAGTAGCATTAGTAGACTCAAATCTTTTGTTAGGGGAAAATTTACCTTTGCGAAAGAAGCGTTGAAACTTCTTCGCCATTTTGGCCATTTCACCCAAATCCATTTCATCTTCTGAATCTTCACTATCGGAGAATGATGAATTTGCGTTGAATGCCAAATCTTTCTTCTTGGCCTCCGAAGGATTCATCATAGCTTGAATCTTTGATCGGTTCTTCCGTCTTACCTCATAAGACATGAGAGTCCCGATAAGATTCACAACTGTGTAGTTCTTCAAGTCGTTGACCTCCTCGATGGTGATAGCTCTTCTTTCCCATTTGGAGGTCATTCCCATTATGATCTTCCTTACCTTTTCAGGTTCGGTGTATATTTGGCCAAGGGCTTCCAATTCATTGGTGATGTCGGTAAAACGTCCGTACATCGATGCAATGCTCTTATTTTCCTGCATATGAAACAAATCGAAGTTTTGCACGTCAACATATAACTTTGAAAGTTTTAACCTTGTTCGTTTCCTCATGGGTAACGATGAGATGGTTACAAATTTGATATGCACTCTTACATGTGCATATCTTGTTGAACTCATTCGGGTCCAACGCACAATGAAGAGCATTCATTGCTTTTGCATTGTTGACTTCGGCGAATTTCTCGGAAGTCGTCCATTTTTTGATATCCTCTTCGGTGGGCTCGACATATTCCTTATGGAGGGTTCTCCGAAGTGAAGCGCTCCTTAGGAACGTCTCCATCTGGAATTTCCAATAGCCAAAATTCGTGCCATTGAAACGCGTAAGACAGGAGGAACGTTGTTGTTGTTGGATGCCATAGCTATAACCTTGCACTCTGATTCCAATTGTAAGGACACTGGCTATGGAGAAAACACTAGAAGGGGGGTTGAATAGTGTTTAAGCAATTTAAAATGATAGTTACATCAATTTAAATGCTAACCAACAATATAGTGCGGAATTAAAATTAAACCGAAATAGAAACAAATGTAAACGCAAGGATGTTTCAAGGGTTCAGATTACCCAAGTCACTTCCCGACTTGTTCCCGGTAATCCTACGTCCCTTCCACCCGGATACCACCGGATACTCAAGTTAGAACCCTGACTTGAGGTTTTCTTAAAACCCACTTGTAGCAACCCTACAAGTGAAATCGAAATACAATCGATTGACCTTGACTCCCATAATTTGGGAGCAAGCAACCCACTCTCACACCCCGAGAGCAAATCCAAATAACGAAAGTTATGAAATATGAAAGCAACACTTACAATCACCTATGCGTTGAAGTGGAACTTGAAGAAGAAGTGTGTTGTGTGTTGAAGACTCTCTTGGAAGAGAGGAAAGCCCTTTCTCTTGACTGCACCAAATGCCTAGAAGATGATTCTTTGGTTCTAGGTTGGAGAGCAAGCGATCAAAGATTGGAATTCTTAGGGCTTTAGGATTTGAGAGCTTTTGATCTTGAGAATGAAAGCTTGAAAGATTTTGCAATGGAATGAGTAACATCTCAATGGAACAGTAGATGCTCCTTATATATGTTTCTCAAATCCACAAAACAGAATTAGCAAAAACCCTTTTGGAATCCGTGAGAAATTTCTTAATGGATAGAATCTGCGCTCGCGACAGTCGACTATTGAGGAAACTCCAATCGACTGTTGCACAGTCAGCAAGGGTAGGTGAGAATTAATAACGGTAACTTACCACGTGGACAATCGACTGATGAAGCATAGACAGTCGACTGTTGAACCAACAAGCGACTGTAAATCCTTCTACATGCGACTGGCCATAAAATGGGTAAGTTGAAGAATTCTGGAAATCTTCTGAGATAACAGGACATACGACTGATGAGGATAAAACATCCGACTGTTAATCAGAACATGCAACTGTAAATCCTTATACAGACGACTGTCAAAACCCTGAGAATTTCCAGAGAGCTGAGCCAACAAATTGGCTCACAGACAGACAACTGATGCAGCATTAACAGTCGACTGATCCATTAGACAGTCAACTGTAAATTCAACATTAGTCGACTGGCTGTAAAAGACAGAACAAAAGATTTTGGGCAAATGATAGACAAGCGACTGATTTACAAAACACAGTCGACTGTCACTTGGATAGGCGACTGTAAATCGGTCATGAGTCGCCTGAGGGTATTAAGACAGAGAAGCCCAAAACAAGATTGTAAAAGATTGTGCATAACAGGCGACTGTAAAACAAAACACACTCGACTGTTTTTTAGACAGGCGACTCTAAAGTGTTCAGCAGTCGACTGTTATAAACAATACAAGCACAATCAAAAGAGAAATGAATTGGAGTCTAAGGACGATTGATCTAATGATGTCCTAAGACTGAAATGAGGATGTGTGTGTGTGTGTGTGTGTGTGTGTGTGTGTGCGCGCGCGCGCGCATGTGCGTGTGCGCGCTCCATCAATGTTCTACTTCTAAGCTACATACTAGAAGAGATAAAAGAAATTTACATTGACGAATTCTCTCTTCTATCCAACGTATGAGCTTGAAGTCTTCATGGAGCTTCAATCACCATCCAGGATCATTCAATCCATTTCATTTGCCTTCAATGATCTTTGAGAGTCATCCATTGCTAGTAGATCTTCATAATTAGCTTAGGCAATGGATTAACTACAAAATAGGGGATTAGTCACAAGTATTTATATTTACTCATCATTAACACCAAGTAGGGAGAAGTCCAATACTCAACAGGGGCCCCGCCGCTCCACAGGTGGCGCCCCATCCTCCAGCATAGAACCCTCCGACGTGAGGGGCCCCGTCGCCCCGCAGGCGACGCTCCCCCTCTCGCAGTGTGCCCCACCAACGGGAGGGGGCCCCGCCGCCCAGCAGGCAGCACCCCCTGCCTCTTTGCGGGGGGACCCTGGCCCCGACGGCTGGCAGCCGCCATGCCGTTCCTTTGCGGGTGCCCCGTTTGCGTGAAATCCTAGCCCCGAAGGCTACTGACTGGACTAAAATGTTACAGTTTAAATTTCCAAGTATAGGAAGTCGGTCAAGTAGTAAACCTGGTGAGTCCAGGGTCATATTCCACAGGGACAAACTATTCTACAAATTTTACAATCTAAAACTTGCTTGGAATAATTTAGTGAAGTATGAACCACCCTTTGAAGGTGAATTTTTGGTTGGTTTTTGTTTGATGTAAAATGGGTACGAAAAATTACGAAAGTAAATAATGTAAAAATAATACGGTAAAAATGTTAGTGTGTTGTGTTTTCGTTAGTGTTGTAGGGTCTCATGGTAATCATTCTTCATGGGTAACTCAATCCCTCATCCATGCCAAGGTATGGGGATCGGATGATTTAACTTTGAAAACGGTGATTTTTTTAGCAAATTACAATAACATTGAATCGGTCATTTTTCAAGACAATGGCGTATAAATAGATGAAGCTCGCGGTTCATCACCCTCCTTGGGCCCCTCTACGGGTTTGTGCACGTAGACGATGCCTCGCGGCATGTCATCCTAAGCGGATTCCTCACGGATAATGCGTAATTAATTAAGAAAGCGAAAAATGACATTTTCAACGTTTTCGATTAAAACAAGTGCTATGAAGAAATGAAAACATGAAACCCATCAATACTAACTTCCACACAACACAATCACATGATATTTAGCCAATAATGGTAATAAAAACAGCAAATATTATTGATACAAACATGATTTCAATACAAATTTTAATACAGAACATATAAAAGTGGAGAGTTTTCACCCAAAATGAAGCCCAAACGATGCCAAAACGTCTCCAAACTTCTCCTATAGCTGCTCCAACACCTCTGGAATTTGGGGGAGAAGCCCCCAAAACTTGTTTCACTCAAATCGGAGGTTGGATGTTAAAGTTATGAACAAAATAGCCCTTTTTATAGGAGTTTTAAGTTTATTGGGCTTGCGGGTCTGCAGGCTGCAGACCCGCAACCCAGTCAATAGGTCAAAGCAAACAGGCGGGTCAAATGGGGCTTGGCGGGCTCCGCCCGCGTGGTAAACGTCGGCGGGCGCCTGCATGTGTGGACAGGCGGGTTTGACCCGCCTGTTGAACAGGCGGGCCGCCCGGCCCGCCTGGGAACAGGCGGGTTTTGACCCGCCTGTTAACAGGCGGGCCAGCGCCCGCCTGTCACAGGCAGGTGGGCCCCTGTCACAGGCGGGTGGGCCCACCTGTGGCCCCCCCCCCGAATTTTGGAAACCTTTTATTTATTTTTTTCTTTTTTTCCTTTCCAATAGATTTACTGGGCCATTTTAATCTCCAAAAATTGCTTCGATCTCCGAAAAAAATGGAAAAATAGTCGTTGGATTCGAAAAATTGCAAGCTTTACCTGAAAAATAAAATGGAGACAAAATTAGGCCATAAAATGGTATTTTGCGTATAAATAAGCGATATACTCTAATATTAAATGATATTTCAAGAATACACGTATTAGAGACCAAATAGACATTAAATATACGCAAAATACAATCACATGAGGGGCAAATAAACGCAATATTCTTCCAGAATCAGCTACAAACCTAGCACGACGTTTTTCGCGGCCCCGCAGGCCGCCGTCGCATCCTCGCGTACCTTTCGCGGCCCTGACGGCCGCCGCCGCGCTAACCATGTGACAACCAACACAAACCCTAATTGGGTTTTGGGACGGACTTGTACGACGTGGGCTACTAAATTCTATATGGAGATATTTCGGGACATATAATAAATTCTTGATTTGTTCACCTTTATTTTTGGTCCATTCTATGCTTGTAACACAAATTTAAATGCATGTTAATTTCTGTGATGCAAATTATTAATGCCTGAAGCATATCTAAATGTCTGTGATGCAAATTTATATGCCTATTGCATATTTATCCTTTTGTGATGTATATTATTCGCTTCGTTGTGGTTTTGGATTGGCTAGTTTGTCACCATTTTACTTTCCTCGCATTTTTTTGAGCGAAAATGTAGTGATGATTAAATTGTAAATAACTAAGGCACGGGGCACATCCCATGAAGACAGAGACCAACTTGTAAAGATGGGGCCCACTGGGTTTCCAAGTTGTGTGGTGAAGAAATCACGGAGACGTGCATGCTGGAGAAAACTTTCACATCCTTCCATGAGAAGGATGTCATCCCCATGCAACAATATCGTGAACGTAAATTCACGAAATACTCAGAGCCTCTCTCATGCCTTGTGATGACAGAACAGAATAGAGAACTCTTACTGGCCACCCATGTCATGGCACGTTTAGCCCTATACGGCGACTGACACGGTAGTCCTCTATACACGAGTAGAGGAAGTATGAGGAGTTGATAAGAGGTGATATGGCGTGTATGTGGCTGGTGGCACTCGTGTAATTTCGTGAAGAGT
The DNA here is from genome assembly GCA_030789695.1 of Scilla litardierei. Lineage (NCBI taxonomy): Eukaryota > Viridiplantae > Streptophyta > Magnoliopsida > Asparagales > Asparagaceae > Scilla > Scilla litardierei. The sequence goes on from CM061136.1 coordinate 170,242,890, forward strand.
GTGAGGGCATTTTGGTCATTTGGCAATACGGGTGGAAGTGTGTGTAGAGTAAAGGTGGGTGTGTAAATTAATGTCATACCTGTAATTTTGAAGGAATGGGTTAGTGTGAGAGGGGGCTAGTGTGAAAAGGGATGGGGTTAGTAGTATACTTGTAAATATTTAGAAGGGTGAGGGGCAAAACAGTCTTTTGGACTAAAAGAGGGGTGTGTGTATAGTAAATGAGGGTGTGCATAAAGTAATGGCAAACTAGTAAATACATGAAAGTTGAGGGGTAGTTTTTGGAGGGTATTACAGTCATTTTAACATGTGCATGCTTATCCAAAAGAGGATTCTAGTGTGAGATATTTTGTAAGAAAATTCTAACTCTTTCTTTAACTTTCTTTAACTTTCTTTTTCCTTTTATTTTCATTCCTATTCCTCCCCTCTCCTCCCTATTAATTGGCCGAACTCCCCCCCTCCCATTTTCATTTCATCAAGCCTCCAAACCCCAATTTTACCTCAAAAATCCAAGAAAGCCTAGGCTACTTCAAGGAGAAAGAAAGGTGGAAGGAAGAGAAAGAGAAGAGGGAAAGAAAGAGGCTTTCTTGAGGTATGATTCTAACTTTGGTTAGGAAATTTTTGTTTAGGGTTATGATAATGCTATGAAGTTATTTTGATTGTTCATTGTCTTAAATTCATGTTGTGTGTGTGCAGTAGATCAAAAGATCAAATTTTTCCTTGGTTTTCTTAGTAAACTACACTTCTGTGAAATTCTGAAATCCTGCTATGAGTTTATTCATGTGTTTTGATCACTTTGGATGGAATTACTTTCTAATAAAAATATATTCATGTAGCTCACTAAGTCCTACCCCAGATTCATATAAAATTTGACACTTGTTGAGTTCAAAAAGTAGGAGCACAAATTGTTGAGTTCAAAAAGTAGGAGCACAAACTCAATGTTTACAACATGTCTGAAATTCTGTTAAACTGGACGCAGTTTAGAAAATTGAAGCTCAGCACCTGCACACTCTATGGAATTTGCTGTTCTTGGTCTTGTTGTAAAGTTATCAAGTTTATCTATAATTTCATCACAGTGCATATTTTTCAAAATTCTGGTTGCAACATGCTCAAAATTAGCTTTCCACACAGACCCCGAAATCTGTCTGAATAGGTTGCACCAAATAAATTACCATAAATTATCTATTCCACATTTCTGCATGAAATTTTATAGGTGAAACCAGGACTATATATCTCCAACTTTTATTTAGAGAGTTTTGTCAAATTCACAAGAAAAATTGATTAAATATGCTGATCTTATGGCTGTTCCAGCAAGTTTCAGTAAGCTGGACTGTTTTGGATGAAGTTGAAACTTGGGTGATTGTTAATTTTCTATACCAATATACATGAATGATGTTGATATCTATAAGAAAGTTTATGCATGCTATTGTTTCTAAGTTTTGATGTTGTGACAATGTTCATTTTATGACGCACGCCACATGTTTGTTGAAATGCCCAGTGAATATGACGCTATGGAACTTGGAAAATAGCCATGAATATGGGAATCATGATTTATTATCATAAAATTGCGCAAGTCTTCCATAAATTTATGAGATATGATATGTCAACTGGGATGTCTCGATCTGCTCTAAGGCGGGTGAACGTCCTAGTATGGGGATGTGGGAAGATTGAGTATTACTTAACCATAAGGGAATCGACTGAGAAGTTGGGGGAAAAGATATGTGATGTGTGATACTTATTCCCACTCGCCTTTACCGAGAGTGGAGGGGACATACAGATGTTGTGTTACTATGAGAAGCCTCACTCCTGCCAGGGACGGGGGAGCTGAGAGGCCCGGCGTACAGTGCCCATGTCCACTGCGTCGTGTGCTATATTCACTACAAATTTGGGGTGAGGTCCAGGCCCTTATCTTTAGGTGATACCCAGGCTTCCAAAGAGTCACTAACATATGCTAACTAATAAACTTTATATGTGTTGTTGTTGCACAATTGTGTGTTGTACTCTTTACTTTGGTTGCTTGTACTCCTATTGTATTTACACTCATAACCCTTAATGATTTCCCCTATCCTAGTTAGTTTCTTACTGGACACGTTTTGACGTGCTCATTTTACTTTTCAGGTCTTGAGCAGGTGACACCAGAGCAGAATCTCCCTCAGGAGATTACATAGACGTGAGTTTTTGACTTGGGGACACCACTCTTTTGGGCTGTGTCTTGTAGTGTGAGTTGGGTCGAGTGGTGAGCGAGTTGTCTTTTGTAGCTGTGGTATGTGTTGGTAGCTTGTAGAATTACACATGTATACTTGATTCAGTTTCACTTTGTACTTGATGCTGGTGTGTAGTTCTCACTTTAACTACGTAAATCTGTGATTATGTACTTTCTGTGATGGCTGTATGTGTTGTTTTCTTTTATATGTATGTGATGTATGATCCCAGCATTCACAGTGACCTGCTTATTATGTGTCTTCTATTCACGCTTGGTGAAAACCCGCGGCTTGTCAAGCTCCTTCCTTCCTTTTTCCATAGTATGGAATGCCCTATAGGGTATTTGTGAGAATGGGGCGTGACAACCCATAACTTGCGTCCTGTTGGCACTACTCCTGCCTCAGAGGCACACACAGTTTCTTCCCAGAAGCAGAATAATAAGCACAAGGGTAAACCCCCGAAGGGTAAATCAATGAAGAAGCAGGCCAGAGGTCACCCATAGCACAACAATAATAAGGGGAAGAAGAAATTTACATGGAGGAGGCAAAACACTGAACAGACATCTGCTCCCAAGAAAGACTGGGAATACAAATGTCACAGATGTGGTATAATTGGACATTGGTCCAGGATATGTCATACTCTATTCCACCTTTAAGATTTGTATCTAGCAAGCATGCAGTCTAACGCTGCGACAAATCTGGTAGATAATCAAGCCTATGCTCCAACTCGGTTCACTACCGAGGACTTTACGGATGACAACATCCTAGATTGATGCCCTCTTTTATCTATTTAGCACAATAAATGTAATAGAAACAATTTCTTGTTACATTATAACTGCTGGCATGTTTTCCTGTTATGGATGAATAATATTATTGTGTCTTATGATTAACTAGGCATGGCATTTATTTATACTGCAAAAATTTATGCTTAGTTTTTAGCATTTGTAAAATAATATGCATCTTATTAATTGTGGATAACACAATCATCCATATTGACACATCAAGACGTATGCTATCAATAACATTTCACCCTGATAATAATCCAGTAGAAAACTATTTTGGGACGTCTGACTTGAGATTCAGAAATTACAAACATGAATACTCAATATAAGGATGTCCAGTACTCGCTTAAAAAGAAACTCATCAAGTTTCGTTGGATATTTGTTAAAACAAAATCCCTTCTGAATGACTCAAAAAATAATGGCCTGAAGACCATACTTAAGCATTCAAATGGACTTTCAAAAATTCATATATAAATTCGAAAAGAGGAAGCAAATGAACACCTGAAGTGCACAGAATCGTCCAAGTTTTAACTTTGGTACGACATAATATGCCACCCTGGATCGATGATGATGCAATACATCACATCACATCCCAATCCAATAATCATAACATGAAGAACACGAAGATTCCTCAGAAGGATGAACTTTCATTGTCCCATTCAAAGGAAAAAATGATTACGAGATCATCTCCACTACACATTGACTCTCAAGACTTTCTCAAATATAATTGTTTACAGAATCTATTATAAAAAGACCTTTAAGTCTCTTGAGAGTAGTTTAAGGATAAAAGTGGACTTATCCACCCCTACAAAGGGCCAATGAAGTACCTTATAGTACTCATCCATATATCCTCTAAAAATAGTCATAGGCAATCCTATTATCAAACCGCAGTACAACTTTTTCATAGCTAAAATGACACATTATTAAATGGTGGGCAAATTGGATAATACTGGGAAAACAATAATAATTTGCAAACTGAAATAAAGTTGAACACCCTGAAGATTGTGTTCATACTCAAAAATGGGTCATATGAGTAAATTAATTCACCTGGTGTCTACATGAGGACATGTAATTACATTGCAGACCATCCAAAAACTATCTTAGAACCCATTTATCAGGGCATGATCACCCCAAATAAATAGTTTCAGAGAACTCCAAACGGAGGAGTCGTTTAGAGCACATCTTATAGACAGTGCCTTGATAGGTCCACATCCCTATATCACCACTATAAACCATCAAAATGCACTCCAAATAGGAAAAGAAACCACATCTCATAAGATTGTGCATTAATGGGCCCTCATTTAAAGATTCAATAATGACGATGAGATTCTGAAGATCCTTCACATTAAGACATCTTTAACTTCCCAATATTAGGTTTAACTTAGATGTCATAATCATCACTGAGATTAGATCTTAGTTGACCATATTAGAACACCAAAATTTATGATATGAGAATTATGAATTTGATATGATGAGATCCTGAAGATCCTCCGCAATTATGAAACAGTTAAAAATTCATCAGACATAGTAGTTGACAATCTGAATATGGTCAAAATCACACATCATTGCTGCTAAAAATCCAGCTAGGATTGACATACCAAAAATGATGGATGCAATCCACCAGCAGCGAAGTGGATGTCCTCAATGAAGAAAGGACTGACCACGTGGCTCTAAATAGAGAAAAACTCATGGAAATCTTAAAACAATACAATCACAGGAAATTGAGCTCATCTCCATATCCTCTCCTTTTCCAAACCTCCAGAAGATGAAATTCTAGAATAAAATGAAACATAAATGAATAATTTACATACATGTGGAGGTGTTTGGATAAAAAAACACACTTGTCGACAATTAATTCACCATTCATTTTGCCATTTAAATGATAGTAATCGATCCACACTCTGTTGCTAAAAAGCAAACATGAGTGGCCAAAAATGTGGAACGAGGCAAAAATAAGTTGAGCTGGACTCACTTTTGTACATAACTTATTTGGATAAGATCAAGAAGGATGCTAAAGCTCTCTACTGGATTCAGCAAGCTGTGGATGAGACTATCTTTCCCAGAATCATGAATGCTTCAAGATCTAAAGAAGCTTGGGATATTTTGAAGAAGGAGTTTCTTGGATCTGCAAAGGTAATCAATGTAAATCTTCAAACCTTGAGAAAAGATTTCAAAAATATGAAAATGAAGCCATCTGAATCTATACAAGACTTCTTTTCAAGGATCACAGCTATTGTTAACCAAATGAGGTCATTGGGTGAAGATCTTGCCGAGCAAAGGTAGTTGAGAAAGTTTTGAGAAGTTTGACACCAAAATTCGATTTTGTAGCAGTAGCAATTGGGGAATCAAAAGATCTCTCTGTTTATACATCAACTGAGTTACTTGGCTCACTTTCTGCTCATGAGGATAGACTCAACAGAGGCAAGGATGATGAAGGAATAAACCAAGCCTTTCACTCAAAAGTGACACTAAGTTCACTAGTTAGCAATGACAGACCCTTTGGCGGTCATGCAAGATATCATGGCTCAAATAACTTCAGGGGAGGAAGAGTAAGAAGTAATTGGAGAGGCGGAAGAATTGGTAGACATCAAATGTATCAGCGTAGATCAGAAGTTCAGAATAGATATAAGCCCAAAGAACCCATGATGAAAAGGTGCTCTCATTGTGGAAGAACTGGCCACAAAATTCCAAGCTATTGGTTCAAAACAATACAGCTCCATAGAGCTGGAAATGTCAGAAGTCTGGACATTATGAGAAGGATTGCAGAGAAAACAGAGGAAAGGAGCAAGCTAGCAGAGAAAATAAGGGAAAGGAGCAAGTCAACTATATGGAAGAAGAAGCTTGCGAAGTTGATAACTTGTTCATGGCAAAATTTGATGATATTCCAGTCAACAACTCCCTCACTTGGTAACTTGATAGTGGCTATAGCAATCATATGACAAGTAAGCAAGAATTATTCATCAATTTTGAACCTATTAATGCTAGAGATATAAGATTCAGCAATGATAAGAAAGCTAGTGTAGAAAGAATTGGTGATATTGTTGTGCTTACTAATGAAGGGAGGAAATCAATCAAAGATGTGTTGTATGTGCCTGATCCAAAATATAATTTGATAAGCGTTGGTCAATTAGTGAAGAATCGCCTTTGTGCTACGTTTGATGAAGATCAATGCAAGATATATGATAAGAAGAAGAGGAAACTTGTTTGTGTGAGTAAAATGACAAATAACAAGATGTTTCCTGTTATGTTTGCTGCTCCGAACAATACCAACTTTCTAATCACCATAATTGAAGATGACTTAGAACTTTGGCATAAAAGATTTAGTCATTTCAATGTGGCTGGTTTAGTTGAATTATCTGAGAAGAAGCTAGTGTATGGTTTGCCATCACTAAAGCAAGTTAAAGGGAAGCATGAATGTGAAGCTTATATTTTAGGCAAGCAATAGAAGAAACCAAGTCTTCCAACCTTGAGTGTAGCTCAACAAATTGCTTGACTCTGCGATCGACAGATGACTCTTCATCAATCATATCATATATGACTCTCTTATCGGTTTTTACCCCCAGCTATTTATGATCATAAGTGTGCTCATCCAAATCATAATGACTAGTCTAGTCGGACCCTTGTTTTCTTGTCTAGCCTAACTTACGCCGGTGCTCGGTGTATTCACGACACGACGGTTTGTGTTAAGTCTAGACTAAATCATTAGATTTAACTTACGCCTACGCTAGGTATATTCATGACACGATGGTTTGGGTCAAATCAAGATTACATCATATGTATTTAAGAAGTTGGTTTCTACAAGGTTGCCATGTCTCAGCTTGAGTGTAGCTCAACAACTGGAACACGGGTCATATAGTTGCCAACCTCTAAAACAAGGAGGGCTACGGCTAACCTTAAAAAAGATTATTAATGTATTTGACTAGATATAGTCCAGGGTGTCATATAATCATGATTCGCGTCATTACGGTCCAGCAGAACACGGCCAGTGAATTGGCAAGGCAGGATCACTTATCCCTTAGACTTGCTAGGGTGATCCAACAAACTTAGCCATGCACATTGACCGGATCATGGTTCATTGAATGAAGCTTGTCATTTTTATATGTGTGCCATAGACTAGAAGGCTTTTATTAACAACTAATTAATCCTATCCACTAGTTGAATCCTTAAAATACAAAATTTTAGGATTTGTTAATAACTTTTATTAAGTCCTTATCAACTATAAGGTTCACGTGCTATCCTAATCGTTATTAGGATTTTAATAAAATCATTTACAACGCTTTAAAGCGTAGTCTTTTAATGAGAATTATTAAGATAACGATTAAAACAATAATCGTCGTTGAAGGACTACCCTAATCAGGAATTCGGTTTTAAAAGGTTGTAATGATTATTAAAACATAGCATGTCATTTAAAATTTATCTTATAAATTTTAATCAGGTTTTTAATGGCTAACATAAAAGGTTTCATCAATTATCACATAATAAATCATGGCCATTAAAACATAAACTACTCTAATTTTATCGCATAAAAATAGGCATCCTACTATTTAATAATTAAATAGAACAACATGTTTAAAACATTTATCTAATAAGTAATTAACATGCATCTATAATTTAACACTTAAATTAAAACCATGATTTTAAAACTTAAAAAATAGTTTCATAAAAAAATTATCATATAATTTTTATTTCATTAACTACATTTTAAAATCATCATAAAAAATTTCATGTTTCTAAAATTATTGCATGTTTCTAAACCAAGAATTTTAACTCACTCACCTTTGAGCTTCATGATTGATACAACCTATCAATTCAAAGGGTGTTCAACGGTGAACGCGTAGGAAAAAACGGCTCGTCAATCCGAGTCCGTTTGACCCTTCAAACAATTGTCCAAAGATAGCCAAAAGTCATGCTTCTCTTAGAAACGTAGCCGTCAAGAAAATCCCAGATTTCAAAAACCCTAACCAGAAAATTCGGGCTTGGTGGGCCTCCATTTTCGCAGGTTTCAGCCCAACAGTTTGGGCTGACTTGTTTTGGCTATAACTTGTGCATTTGGACTCCGTTTTTGACGCGGTTTGAACCTGCGTTTAGAGCGGGACGATCCTGTCATCTAGGTAACCTTTTCAACGCATTTATATAATTAAATATAGTCTTAAAAAATTTAAGACACATTTAATCTCTTTTGCATCAAATGCAAAATAGTCCATATCTAAGCTTAAATTATCATTTGCATCAAATACAAATGATCCGAGGGCATATTCCTCTACACTACACCGTCTTCCGAACCGCTCCCCGTCCCCCGTCAAACCGCTCCTCGAACCGCTCCGCGTCCCGAGGCGAACAATCCTCTTGTCGCCGAGCCAACCACGCGCCGAAGAAATTCTCACCAGAGTGTGAACTTTCGCCAAGATTTCGGATCGGATCCGAACCCCTTCGTGGCTTTGCTAGAGCCCTTCAGGAGTAAGGCAGAAATTATAGGGAGAAGAGAATATTTAATTTAAGCCCAGATACGAGCGTGCTCCAACATTTTTGGGAGCTGCTTAAATCTAGAGCTTGGGACGAGTTTAGAAGATGAGAGCAGATCCCTATTTATATAGGCGGCTGACCCCTCCCCTGTACTCCACTTCCGATGTGGGACAATTCTTTTGGAGTTAATAAATCAAGTTAGTTTGCCTTAACAAAAGGCCAAACTTCCATGAATTTTAACTCCCTCAGCGTTGAGCTTCGATCTTGATACAACCGATCAAATCGAAGGGCATTGAACGGTGAACGCGAAGGAAAAAATGACGAGTCAATCGAAGTCCGTTTGACCCCTCAATTGATCGTCCAAAGATGAGTCAGAAAGCCAATTTTCGCAAAACTGCAGCCGTCAAAATTCACGCTGCCCTATGCAACGCGTGGGGGCCCACGTGCGCCAGGCGCATGCAGCATACGTGCCTCGAGGCGCATGCGTTGCACGTGCCTTCCTGGGTGCGTGCGGCGCACGCACCCAGCGGGCGCCCGGGCGCCCGCGCCCACTGGAGCAGGCGCTGTCTGGCGCCCGTTTCCAGCGGGTGCCCATGCCTGATGGAGTGGGCACAGGCTTGCGCCCGCTTCCAGGGGGCACCCGCGCCCGTTTTCAGGCAGGGTTCAGCCCAAACCTCTTGGGCTGACCCATTTAAGCTCTTTTGGTTATTTTGGCTCTAACTTGAGCATTTGGACTCCGTTTTTGACGCGGTTTGAATCTTGTGTTTAGTGCAAGATGATCTCGTTATACAGGTAACATTTTCCTTGCATTTATATCATTAAATATGGTCGTAAAAAATTTACAACACTGTTAACCCAGTTTGCATCATATGCAAAATAGTCCCTAACTAAGCTTAAAAATAATCATTTGCATCAAATGCAGTTTTCTCTCTCTTGCATAAAATGCATATTCTCCCTAATGTTTCTACCTATTACTAGACGAAGGTCGCACTCTATGTGAGACCCCACAGCCTGACTTTACTACAGGTTGGGCTCCAAGCCCCATATGGCAGTTACCACGAGCAGCAGTTGATGTCCCTGTTTCAGTATCATAATTATGTGGTTAACTCATCGACATGAGTATTGTCGGGACCACTCTGACTGTGTCCGTGATGAATTCCGCAGTTTTAGTCTCTTCGTCAGAACTATATCGTTTAACTCAAGCCTAGGGTACGGTCAAACTGTCAACCCCAATAGCTTGAAGCTGGTTAGTTTCTATCGATCTTTGGTCGAATAATGTTGGACATCTTCCAACATACTCTAGCCAGAGTTTTCACTAAATACCGAACTAACACTAAACACTAACTCCCATTGACCGGGAGAGACGAATCCTATCTTGGTCATTACTCTCCTCGCACGCTTCAAATGTCACCCAACCAAAGACCTTTCGACAGGCCTAGCCTCGAAGCTAGGTCAGAGATCTAAGTGACACCGTTCACATACATGTACATGTTTGTACAATGACCTCAAGTCAAAGACGAACTTGTCTATTATCACTAAGAGTTATCATTGACAGATTTGTCAATCATAACCATATAATAACTCTTGTGGGTCGTTCAGTGAATTCATTCTCCAATGAGCACCTGTGTCTCGTCTCCGACTTCACCAAGTCGAACGACCATGAGATCATCGTCACCGCTATACTTTGAAGACTGAGACACAATGGTCTATCCGATGTTTCGATATCCTTTTCTTGAAACATCTACGACCATGAACGTTTCTAGACTTATGCTACCGACGGTCAAGTACTTCTCCATGATCGAGATCATCATCTCGATATATATTTGACCTTGCATAAAGTCTCAGGACTTTACCTAAGTTAATTTCTAATGATAACTATATTATGATTTAGCTTAGATAAATTCTTACCATACAGCTTACTGTAATTTTGAACAAGATGTTTGTATAGATACACAGATGTAAATTGCCTTGAGGGCATACATCTCGCAACAAAAAGTAGGAAGGGAATATTTATAGGCTATAGCATTGAATCTAAAGCCCATAAAATTTAAGATCCAAATACAAGAAGTTTGATTACTAGCAAAGATGTGGAGTTCATTGAAACTGAAGCATGGAAATGGAAAGGAACCAACTGTGACAGACTACAACAGGTTAGAAGTGGATGCATTGCCTGAAGCAGATCAGCCAGATACAGATTATAGCTCAAGTACCACAAATCACAGTTCACATGCAACAAATCACAGTTCAGATGTTACAACTAGTAGTCCACATGCTAGTAGTTCCAGCAGCAGCTCCTCAAATTCTCTAAGTGAAAATCAGAATGTGCAGACAAGATCATTGGGAGATATCTATAATGAGACTTATGAACTATTTGCTTGTTTTACTACAGAACCTGCAGATTTTACTGAAGCTTGTGCTGAAGATGAATGTAAGACAGCCATGCAAGAGGAGATCAATGCCATTGAGAAGAATAAAACATGGAGCTTGTGTGAGCTACCACAAAGAAAGAAGGCAGTAGATGTTAAGTGGTTGTATAAGACTAAGTACAACACTGATGGCTCCATAAAGAAGCTAAAAGCAAGGCTTGTGGCTAGAGGATTCACTCGAGTCTATGGAGAAGATTATGAAGATACTTTTGCACCAGTTGTCAGATATGAAACTATAAGAACCTTACTTGCAGTTTCAGCCTCCAAGGGATGTGAAGTTAGACAGCTGGATATGAAATCAGCATTTCTAAATGATGCATTACAGGAAGAAATTCATGTGAAACAGCCTCCAGGATTTGTTAAAGAAAATCAAAGCTCAAAAGTTTATAAACTTCACAAGATCCTGTATGGATTGAAGCAAGCACCTAGAGCATGGTACCAAAGAATACATGAATTCCTGATCAAACAAGGCTATACAATGAGTGATTCTGAAGCTACACTCTATGTCAAGTCAGAAAATGGTAATTTCCTAGCTTTATGTCTCTATGTGGATGACATTATTTATACTAGCAATGAAGAGTCTTGGATTGACAAATTTAAAAGACAAATGGAGCATGAATTTGAAATGAATGATTTAGGAAAGCTGCATTACTTCTTGGGACTAGAAATGAAACAAACAGAGCATGTAATACATGTGCCTCAGCAGAAGTATGCTCAATTTATGCTAAACCGTCTTAAATGGCAAATTGCAAATATGTGGAAACCCCTTTCAATGCCAAAGAAAAGCTTGCAGTAGATGAGTCTATTGCTGGAGTAAATGAGACGTATTTCTGAAGTATAGTTGGAGGTTTGGTGTATTTGACTCACATAAGACCAGATCTTTCATATGTTGTAAATCAATTGGTAAGAGTTATGCATAAGCCTAATGAGATTCACATGACAACAGCCAAAAGAGTACTGAGATATATTGCAAGAACCAAAGAACTTGGTATGTTTTATGGCAGAGATGAAGCTTGCAAGCTGATAACATATTCAGACAGTGATTGGGGAAGCAGTGAAGATGATAGAAGGAGTTTGACAGGATATACATTATTACTGGGAAAATCATGTATCACATGGGGCACCAAAAGACAGAATTCAGTTGCTCTCTCCACAATAGAAGCTGAGTATATGGCCTTGTCCTATACATAATGCCAAGTAGTATGGATGAAGAGAATTCTGAAAGATCTGAAGCAAGATCAAGGTGAAGGTACTGTTATTTTTTGTGATAACAAGTCTACAATCCATCTTGCAAAGAATTTCATTAATTAAGAAAGAACCAAGCATATTGATACAAGGTATCACTTCATAAGAGAATTGGTTTCTGAAAAGGCTATTGTGCTTCAACATTGCAAATCACTTGATCAACTAGCTGATGGGTTTACAAAAGCTTTGGACATCAAACAATTCATCAAATTCAGAAATGAGCTTGGGCTTAGACCCAGTCTGAATTAAAGGGAGGATATGTTAGAGTTAATTCAGACTGAAGTGAGTTTGGCTGTTCAATATGTGTGTCTAGCCAACTTCATAAGAATGTCCAAGATGTGAACAAGTGTGTACAACATTAAAGCTAAGTATGTCCAAGATGTGAACACGTGTGTACAGCCTTAAAGCTAAGTATGTCCAAGTTGTGAACAAGTGTGTTCAGCTGCTGAAGAAAAGGAGATCAGTTGTATGCAAAGTAATTCTGTACTCTGAGAGAGCAAGTCCATTGAGATTTGTGTATTTGGTCTAGTGTAGTAAATGCTTGTACTAGTTGATGTAAGCTCTTGACAGGGCATGGTGGTAGAAGTGAAAGAATGATGTATATGTAATTAAAGAGAGAGAGAGATCATCAAAAATATCCAAGAAGAAGAAGAAGAAGAGCTTCAGCTTTGCCTGAAATCCACATGAAAAATCCCTGAAAAATCGTTCTTCCTCATTCTGAAAATTTGTGTTCAAAGTTTTGTGTACACACTTGTAGTGTATTGTGCACACACATGTGCTTGTCTGTACACAGATGTAACTGGAACACAGTTATTCCAGTTTCCTGCACACTAGTTGTTTCACAGATCTTTCTCTGTTTTCTCCTCCTTCCCTTAAAAGATCATGTCTTTGGGTGCTGAGATTTGCCTCAACATCCAACACACACCACATACACATTACGAGGATAAGAATGGCCACAACTAACTCTATCATCCAGAGAGCCAACATAGTTGCTGTGAAAACTTTCAATCGCATATTATCTAGATAACCGTATATTATGAATTATTATTCTTTTTTTCCTTTTCGAAAAAGAAAAAAGTGATGTTAATTATTGCTCATGCGGTTGTTCCTTACTGCTTCAAGACCATCATGACAGAGGAGTTTCCTATAAACCGAAAACCTGCTTCCTTCTCAAATATTACACCAAAAAGATCTGAGACTACAATCTCGCAAGTCAAAAAATTCCTACATGCAGAACAAGAAAAAGCAAACCCTATCCCATTTAAGCTCTTGTCCATACACACACAAGAGGGAACTAGAATGGATTGGCTTGAATGCAGAAAGACATTAGGATTTGCTTGGGTGCATTGAAGGCAACTCTATCCTCTCTACATGCTAAAAGGCCAAAAGACAGGGAAAAGAGCTCAGAAGATAGCCTAGATGCATGAGGAAAAGGAATGAGATTGTGCAAAGTTACGACAACAACAACCCCTCGACTTCCACTCACCCCAATATCAAAGCTAGAAGTTGAAGCCAAAACAAAAGGAATAGTACCCGAGAATAGCATTCTGCCTGATATGTCAGACATCATGAGTTGTTTCTTATGCCGTCCCACTAAGAAAATTACGTAGAAGATGGAAACATGATCAGCTTTCGTTGAGGGCATATATGCATTTTGTCCCTTCAAAAAATTGCTCTTTAGCTCAACATGTATCGTTCCCAGTGTCATAAGTGAATAATGACAACTGTGCTACAAATCCTGTATACTATCGCGTTCGGATGTCGGCGTGTGGGAACGTTGAGTATCAAAACTCTTCTTCTTCATTTGATCCATTGATTCGTCCCTGTCGTTGTACTGGTCGTATATGAATGCGCCCAAGTACTGCAGACCTCATTAACGTATCGCAATCAGGCGAAGGGGGTGGATTGAATCTGGTTCACGTCTTTGATTCATGATTGAAGTTGCTACTGCATCCAAGTTGAAGCCTCTGCAGTCGTAATATAATGGTAGCTCTCCTCTTTTTTTTGTTTTAATAACTGAAATAGAGATTTCATTTGAGAATGTCATGAACTGACAGAACTCTTCTGTAATATCTTTACACGTGGAACATTAGAGGGGGAATCTCGAGTTAAAGGTGAACCAATATGTTGACATTCATTTGGTATTAGCAAATGAAATTTGAGGTTCCATGGGTTGACCTTCATTAGTCCTCCTCAATGCTGTCTCAAAAAAAGTCCTAAGAGAAAATGATGGATTGTCCATTTCCATTTCCATCAGATAAAGAAGAATCTTTTTAATTAGACGATGTTGGTCATCATCATGTTTAACAGTGCTTTGCAATCTGAAGGCAAATAGCCAAAGGAGCTTCTTTCCCAATCGACTATCTGACGATGCTCAGATACACTGTGCACATAATTTTGCTTACATATGAACGTAATTCCACACCCACTTTTTTTATACATCGGAAAGCAGGAATCAAACAATATGGAGGAAGGCAATTGGTTCGGGTCTCCTCCCCCACTTTAATTAATCAGATTGAAGTACATGGATATGTAACATGTCAGACGGAAAAAAACCATTAGGAGAAGACCTTTCCATCGATGGTTTTGGAAATCCATTAATATAGTACAAACAAGAACTTGAATGCCTTTTTAAAAGGTAATTGTTGAAGATAAGGGATCCTGTGCCCAACTTGCAGGCACCAACGGAGAGAGAGGGTTCGATTCTCTCTCTTCCAAAATACTTATTGTTTACATGTGCTTTCTCATCACTTTCTCATCACTGAAGTTGTTGGACGATTCTTGATGATGGTTCGGTTGCAATAGTTAGCGTAGGATGACGGTGGCAGCTGACTGGGTACTGAACGAGCTAATCCTATGCTGAGTAGAACTCAATCCGAGCTGGTAGAACCAAGTTCGAGCTATTTTAGTCAGGTCCGAGTTATTTTTGGTTTATCTTCAACTTTCTGCAACAAGCTCGTTAGGGAGTGTCAGATCTAGGGTCCGACCTAATCCCATCTGATACTTAAGTCAGATAGTGACCCAAAGGATGCTCGTGGTAACTATGACCGATCTGTTGAGAGATCAACCGATAGTTAACACGACAAACAATAGACGAACCGTAGAGTCTTAGGTGGAGCATATACTAGTACAGAAGTGCATGACTTCTTTAGTTCTCCCAGAATTCTTCACCATCCCATTGTCCAAAAGACTACTTATATGCAATTGTTGTTAAGGGACGTTAGATGGTAACGTCCGAGCTTTAAAACTAATGTATTGCTTTTGTGCTGAGATGTCGACATTGATGATGTGATTAATGATTGAATGCCTTCATTGATACTTAATTTAATGAAGAAGACCAACAGTCAGCTGGGTTGTCGTTTTAAATGAAGAAACGACCGGCCTCACGCGAGGGTCTCTAGTCTGTCTGGCCGAAGCTTTGGACTTTACTGGGCTTTTGGGCATGTTTACGAAAATAAACAACATTGGACCAGCCCAATGCTGTATTGATGGCCACTATCTCCTGAGCTCAACCCTTGTGGTGGTTGAGGTCGGGTAAAGTGGCACACATTAATTGGACTGGTATGGCATACGAGGTCAGCCGATGTGACACACATAAAGTGAAATGACCCAAATCGCATAACTAGATTGTCACGACCTGTATTTTTCTATATAGTTGTTGGAGATTTTCACTGTAATTTTTCTCAATTTTTCTTTATCACTTTTCATTTTCTCTCTCATTGGTCCAGTATCGTCGACCTAGGCCCGCATACCGATCCTTCTTTGGGTTTGAGGGCTCAGTCCACTTTCTCACTGATTTGACTTCCCAACGGACCAACCCGATTTCTATTCAGTAGATCGGACGGCTCCCTTTCATCTCATCCTGAGCGAAATCCTAACCCTAGTTTTTGAAGTTGAGCCGTCGTCCTCGTCAGTTACCAGAGTTTCTACCATGATCACCCGCATTAATCGCCCACGATCTTCTCCAACAACACTCCCTTCTCTCTATATCTTCTTCTTCCTCTTCTTTTTGGGAATCTTTATGCAAACACAACAGTCCTATGAGATTTTCTGAGTTTTAATTTCGATCTTTCTTCAGCCTTTGGTGTTTCGATCTATTCGATCTTCATCTTCTTCATCTTTCTCAAGCAAACATCAACCGTTGGTAGAGGGTTTAAGAGAGAGAATACGATGATTTGGCCATCGTTTGGAATGGTAGACCTTATTTACTCTAAGCCTTCTTTTATTTCATTTTCATGAATTTGATTGATAGATATAAATCTAAATCTATGAACTATTAGCTTGAATTATTAGACTTGGGATTATTGAACTTAAAGGTTGTTTAATTTCGATATAGTGGAGATGATGATTCATGTCAAATCTCTCGAGAGACTTGTTCCTTCGAGGATCCCCTTATCGGCACCCCTGTGATTTTCGGTGACCTTCGTCATTTCCCTACATATACTTTACTTTGATCTGAAGCACTGTGTGATGCTTAGATGAGTAGTTTCAGCTAAACTTTGGCTTGGCCATAACTATTATTTAATAACTTTTATCCCCTGACCTGTTTTGTGTTACTGTCGACCTATCTTATTGTCGTTATTATCCCAATCTGATCTGTTATTGATTATCGATCCGACCAATTATTTTTTTTTTGAAAACCCAGAAAAATCTCCAACCTCTCCCCATGCCTTCGGCTTTTTTAGGAGGGTAAGGCATCCGACTAATTATTACTGACTTGGTATATTGCTATTACTGAGCTGTTCAGTACTTTCCGATCCAATCTATTACTGTTACCGACCTGATTATTAATACCGACCCAATCTAAGCTACTTGCCAACTTGACATGTTGTTATTTCAGATCTGATCTGTTGTTGCCTAACGCTATGTATCATAGTTATTGATCTGCCCGTGACACTGATCTGACTTACCGACCTGTTCAGTATGTTTTGTTTACCAATCTGTTTTGCTTGCCGAACTATTATCGTCGACTTAAACTGCTGGCCTAATTTATTTCTATTGGCCAGATCTGTTACAAATCAGTTCCCACCGACCTGTTCTATTGTTATTGGCCTGATCCGTTTTATTACCAAACTATCCCCGAGTTACCAACCTATTTAAGGTCTGGTTTTGTTGATGGGCTACCCTGTCTCTAGGCTTGGCAGAACAACCAGATTGATAGAATAAGTGCCGACCATGAATCTGATCATTAGAGAATTCCATTTTCTTTTAAATTAATTTGTTTTCAGCTCTGAACTTAAGATTTAATTGTTGAAGATATATTTTGGTATGTATTTCATAGCTAAATTTAAATTGACCAACTGAATTGTTTTAAAGTAGAAATGACCGAACTGTTAATTTAACGACTAGGTTGTATAGATAAGGTCGTGCTAATTTATGACAGCGCTACTGAACTATCGTTACATTGAAATGATTACTATAGACACTGAACTGAACACATGACCCTATCTATATAACTTAGGTTGGATAGAAAATAGACTTAGTAACCAAACTAAAGAATAGAGATCGAACTATACAGACTAAACATACAGGGTTGGGGGGCCCGTAATTAAAAGATGAACGAGGTGAATGGGACCATGCTCTTGACTGACTGGGATGATCCCTTACTGGGGTGACTTTCAGATTTCCCTCCATTCTTTTAACTAAGAGCTATAAAACAGACATTAGTAACTAAACGTTAGAACTGAGAAAACATGACCCGATCTTTATACATTAGCTCGGCAACTCTCTCTACTTAGACAGTGATCGATCTGTTTATGGTAGGCTGGTATGTTAATGATGTAACTGAATGCTATTTGTAAATATCATCTCCTTCATTGTTTCGATACTGTGTTTTTCAAAAGGTGACGAACCAGCCTATGATGAAGCCCCGTCATACAAAGAGATCGATTTTCTTATGGAGACTATTGACTTTTGAGGACGAGGCTAGTAAGGAGAGTTTTTCTCATTTGTATGATCTTCTGTATTTGTGAGAGACATGATAGCTACCCTTGTTCTAGCATATGTTTCTTTACTTTTGGACGTTGAGCATTTATTCTCATTTATTGCATTTCATGTCTTCGTTTTTATTCTGATTTCACTGCTGCCCGTAGAACCTGAATAACTATTTATTCTGTAATGACACCCATATACGGCACATTACATAGATCGGCATGTAAAGAAGGCTATGTAATCAGCCCCCGATCGTATAGCCAGATCAGTCCGTGAGGTTGGTTGAGAATGATCCCTGATCATATAGCTAAATCGACCTGCGTGGGCACCGGCCCCCAGTCGCATAGTTAAATCAGCATGTGAGGTCCTCCCTAAATTATCCATAATCGTATATCTAGATCAGCCTATGAGGGCGAGACCCTCAATTGTATAGCCAGATCAGCATGTGAGGTCGGCTGATAGTGATCCCCAGTCGTAGATCAGCCCGCAAGGGCGTTAGCCTCTGATCATATGGCCAGATCAGCCCGCGAGGTCTTCTGAGAGTGATCCACAATCGTATAGTTACATCGGCACATGAGGTCAACATCCATCAATCGTATAGCCAAATCAGCCATAATGTCAGCTAAGAGTGACCACCAATCGTATAGCTAGAATAGCTCACGAGGTCAGCTGAAAGTGATCCTTGATCGTATAGCTAGATTGGCCTGCAAGGGTGGCAGCCCCTGATCATATAGCTAGATCAGCTCACAAGTTCGGCTAAGAGTGATCCCTTATTGTATAGCTATATTAGCCTTTGAGGATAGCGGCCCACGATCGTATAACCAGATCAACCAGTAAGGTTGGTTGAGAGTTATCCCTGATCGTATAGCTAGATCAACACGTGAGGGTGGTGGCCCCTGATCATATAGCCAGATCAGCCTGCGAGGTCTTCTGAGAGTGATCCCCGATCGTATAGGCAGATTGGCCTGCAAGAGCGGTGGGCCCGATCGTATAACATATTCAGCCCGTAAGGTCGACTGAGATTGATCCCTACTTATATAGCTAGAACGACCAATGAGGGCTACACACCTGATCGTATAGCCAGATCAACTCGCAAGGTCGGTTGAGAGTGATCCCTGATCGTATAGCTAGATCGGCATGCAAGGTAATTCTCGAGGTATCCATGCTGATTTGTAGGCCTTGCACTTTAGATAAAGTAAAATGGGAAATCCAATCATGTTATTCCTATTAGTACTCTCTCAAAGATATATTAACTTGGCAAGATAATATCTTCTTTGAAATGAAAAACAGAGAAACCGAAAGAAAAGATAGCACGAGGGTGTAGTCGGTTTACTTGTTTTTTATTGATAATACCTCCACAAATGCTCTGCACTCATAGGATGGACGAGCTCTCTACCGTCCATTATGGAGAGTATGTATGTAATGGAACCAAGAAATTCAGTAATATTGTAAGGATCTTTCCACTTGGCAGATAGCTTGCCTTGATGGATGATCTCTGGATAATGCCTTCACCAGGACTAGGTCACCCAAGTGGAAGCTCCTGCTTCTAACTCTTGAATTATACTACTGAGCTACCCAATGCTTCTGTCGGATGATATTTGCAATCGTTCGGTCTCATACCTCATTAGCTAACTTCTTTCTTTGCTTCAGTTGGTGATTTGGAATTGCCTCCATCGTGGGCAGCCAGTGCCTCATATACCATCATATACTGTTCTGCTCTGATCCAATCTATGGGACGGTTTTATGATGCAGAGATTTCATCAAGTATTCACACTGAACCACGTTCTTGAGTGAAGTGATGGTCACCTCTTCGATATAGTTATTGACATTCAGCCTCTCTAAATTGAAGCACCTCAGGAAGCTTCTTAAGGTCTCCCACTCTTTCTGTACGAAGGTGAATAGGTGGGCTGAGCTTTGCTTCCTCCTTCTCCCTGCCATAAATTGTTAGTAGAAGACGTGGCCTAAGCTCTTGAAATGACCCAATAGACCAATTGAAAAGTTTATTGTACCACTCCTTCGTGGCCTTCCATAGAGTTGTTAGGAAAGCCCGACATAGGAGGGAGTCATTGGCTCCCATATATCTCCATCACTCCTTTATAGTCTTGGACATGTTCATACCAATTGCCTGAGCCCTCATATTTTTCTAGGTCAGGCATCTTGAATCTGGGTGACATCGGGGCCGATGTGATTCTCTTTTTCAAAGGGTTTGCTCATCATCCGAGCTCGATGAGGAGGAGCAATGTTGTACTGGATATCATGTGTTGGCTATTGTAAGTGTTAGAAGAGTCACCTTGATCCTCATCCGAGCTGTTGAAAGAGCTAAGATGGTGGAAGCTGTCTCTTCGAGCCTTCCTCTTGAGGTCCATATGAGACCTACCATGAGGGCTGCAACTTCACCCACGATGGCTCTCTCTATGTCTATCATCAGCCAGAGTAGGGTGCTGGCCCATGATGTGTCCATATTTTCTATGCTTTTACTACATATTTTCGTAGTATTTTCATCGTCCAAAGTTCACTTTTCTATACATTATCGTGCTTTTCACGATATATTTGATTCTCGTAGAGATTTGTGGATTTTCAGGAACTTTGGAGTGATTTGGAGAAAATTTGAGACATGTACATATCCGAGCTAGCCAGAGCATCAATGACAATGTCTGCTAGGTGCTTGGCGAGGTGGAGAAGAAGATTTGAGGAGAAGAAGCGAGAAGAAGGAGAAATATAGCTTAAAGTTTAGATTTCCAGTCAGCTCGACCGAGTGGAGTTGTCCACTTGGGCCAAGCAGTTGCACCCAAAGAAGGAATCCAACGTTTGAATTCATTTCATTGTATCACTCGGACCGAGCAGAGCAACCACTCGGTCAGAACAACTCGATGGCTGCAACGCAACTTCCAACACTTAGCCACTGAGCAAGGGCGAAGAGGCTGCTCGATCGAGCATGCCCACTGCTCGGTCGAGCTGAACGCGTAGCAGAACGATAATTTTGAAGCCTTTCCACCTGTCTGCCACTTGACCGAGTAGTCGAGGTACTCGACCGAGCTGAATGGAAAACATAACACCTGATTTGAGCCTAGCATTGGCTCCCTACCGCTCGACCGAGTGGGACATCCACTCGGTCCGAGCACCAAAGCACCCAGGCCAAAGTTCAAGACGAAGTCGACAGCGGTGGAGCCCTACTCGGACCCAGTGGCACCGCCACTCGACCGAGTAGGGCGACGCAGCCAAGTTTTTATTGGGCCGACTTGGGCTTTTCGGAAATTTTTGTGGGGTTCATCCCCTTTGTATATAAACTATTTTCTACCCTAGGTTTGGGGAGCTTATTTTATTATTCTAATTTTAGTTTTAAAGAGATTTGAGTGCAATTGCTATTGTTTTTGAAGGACCAAGCTTGCATTTTTATTTGCTTTCTATTGGAATCTTTTGGATCTTAATTTTCTGGAGTTTAGTTTTTCATCTCTATCGGTTTGGTAACAAACTCTCGTCTCTCTTTATTAGTTTTGATGTCTAGTACTCTTGAGATGTTGAATATTATTGCTATTGTTATTGTTTTTATTGATATTTCTATGAATTGCGAGTAGTCATTTCTAGGGCTAATGGATAAGCCCTAGGATCTTGGGATTTAGATGTAAAGTCACGGGAAGTGATTTGGTTGATCTAGCCAAATTGTAGGAGATCTTATTCTGGGTTTGTGATCCACGATAGTGGCACACATCCTAGATATACTATCTTATGAACTTAATTAGGGTCGTTAGTGAATTCAATTAGAGTTCATGATCCACGATAGTGACACGCACTTTGATGGTTTCCACCAACGTCCTATATTACTAATTGATGATCTACGATAGTAGGATCAATAAGAGCCATCAAATCATAGGTCGAAACTCTAATCCACTATGGTGGCGTGAGTGGAGATTGAGAATAGTTGTCGTTCGAAATGCACGGATCGCGTGCAAGGCCATCCACGATGGTGGGTCTGAGTACGGGATATGTTAGATGAGTGGTACAACGATAGTTGGCCATGAATTCCACATTTTAGATACGACAATCTCTCCCTATAAAAACCAATTCAACGTAGAAATTATAACCTAGCATCGACATCCGACGATCCTAGTGGTGACTCTTATTGCCCAAGCCTTTATTATATTGTTAATCTAAGATAAGGAATACTTGTGACAACCTCTAGAAACGCCCACAACTAATATTGTTTCAAGACTTTGAATAAACCCAAGACCTTAAATCAACTGCATACCTCTGGGATCGATATCTTTCTATATTACAAAGCTTTGACATCGTGCACTTGCGGTACGTTTTCGGAGTTAAATCCGGAGCACATCAGTCCACTGCTCCACTGAGGGCAGGCGAGGGCCACGGGCCCTGAGACCAGCTGTAGTTAAGATGTGGCCCCCAGTCTCGCCACCCTGAGAACCTCTAAGATGAGGGGAGATGGGGCATTGTAGCTGTTGTTGTAAGGAAGAAGGCAGGGTGAACTATCACTTTGGATTAGGAAGTACAGTTCCTTAGCCTATAAGCAAGGCAAATGACACTTCTGGGTGCTGTTGAGAAGGAGTTGCAATGATTTATATAGAAATGTGGATATGTTTAACAAAGGTAAGAAAAAACTAGATAATTTGATTAGTTCACAAAGACGATCCATTAACAAATTTGGTCGAGGATATAATGCGACTAATTAAAAAGCTAGGGACCGTCATCATCATACCATGGTTTCAAAAAATAAAGATTTGTCAAAGTTTGAATACCCAAGAGAGGGACCGTCCAAATGAAAGATACATATGTCTCTAGTTTCATAGAAAACATTCATTATAGTAGGGATTATAGATTCTATTTTGATGGGAAATCTAAATCCAAATGGGTTTGGTTCCCTATTGATTGATATCATGTTGTATGTCTAATCACATGGACCCAAAAGTAAAAAAGGTTAACAAGATATTTTGATTTTTCAGGTATATGCATATAAAGGGATTAGAAGCAACCTTCCTATCATACTTCAAACGAATAGGTATACTTTCAGGGGGAGGTTCAAAATGATGAGCAAATTTGCAGAGGGGCTAAGAAATTTTGGTAATATCTTATTTTTAACATGTGGTAAATTCTTTCATTATGTGGTATTTATTTCTTTGATATTGCAACACTTGGTACTATATATTCCCATTGTTAGAACACTTGCTTTGATATTAAGTCACAAACACTCACTTTAAACTCATGGTTGCAAATATCTATGAGAGAGAAAGATTAGCATATGGGGAAAGAATATTTTCATTTACGTGATAGTTATATAGCATCTTTTTAATGACAAAAGGAGAGAGAGAAGTAGTAGATGCACATGCATTATATATATATATATATATATATATATATATATATATATATATATATATATATATATATATATATGTATTACAATTCATAACACTTACACTTAGTATCCAGAGCATATGTTAATTGCTAACATACTGTGTTGCAAGAAGAGTTAGTGTACATCAATGTTATTTTGCATGCATGTTTGTCATCATAAAAGGGAGAGACTGTTAAGATATTGAGTCAGACCCCATGTAGTTTTGATGATGAGCAAATATGCCATCTAATATCAATGGGTACAGGTATAAGAGCTTAAGGCAAATGAAGAGGCGTACTCAATGCCAGGAGTGAGTTCAACAAGGCCAAAGATCAAAGGAAGTTAGACAAGGAGCTTGAAGTGTCAAGCTTACATCAATGGATTTCTATGTAAAAGATTGCTTTTTGATGTAACTTTTTATTTCTCTTCATAGCTTTTTAAAGTCTTGTTTGAAGCTCACTCACATAATTAGGAACTCTTTAAAAATGTTTTAAAATGAATTAGATAGTGTATCCTACTCTTTTCTAAAACAAATCTGCGTAGTAGAAAAGTGGTCCATTCACAGATATATATGAATCGACTACTGAGCAAAACAGAGGCTTAAGGGACTTACTGGAGTAGCCAATAGTCGACTACTATTATGCAAGTATTCGATTACCAAATGAACGATAGTTGATTACCAGACCCCCTATGGTCAATTTGACTTTCTCATTGATTGATGTGATTGTGTCTTTTTAGAATTGTTGGAAAGAAACTTGGGAGATCCATTTCTTGCAGAATTCATCTATATTTATAGAGGTATTGTGTATGAGTAATATGATTCTTAATTCAATCAAAAAAATTGTTTTAAATCTCCAAAGTTTTAAAAAAGTCCTTTTCCTCTTGGCCAAAGTTTTCTAAGTATTCGATCCTTTTGATAAGCCAAAACCATTGATCTTTCTGAGCCAAAATTCCAATATTTTGATTTCAAGATTTCTCATGTAGCTACAAATCTGTACACGGGCTTCATGCATGGCTATAGGTAATTGTATCTTCAAGCATCATAAGTATTTTCACATTTGTGTTGTGTGAGAGGAAAATCCTCACTGTAGGTGAGGTCGTGTAAAATCCTTGTTATTGGCGAGATGGGAACTTGTAGATCCTCGTTAGAGGTGAAGTGGGTTGTAACTATTTGATGAAATAGTAGATTAACGACCAATGGAGTTTTAGGGATTGGACTAGCCCTGGAGGGATGAACCATGATAAATCTGATGTGTTTGTGATTTTGTTTCTATGTTGCTCTAGTCTCATTCCTTACTTTATTTCCACGGTGCTTATCTATAATAGTACAAGTTTGATAGTTAATTAAGATTAAAATTATGTTACTCTATGTTAATTTTAGGGAGAATTTCAGAAGAATAATGTAATTTGCATAATCACTATTCACCCCTTTCTAGTGTTTCTCCTTGCCATCACATATCCTAGTGTTCATCTTTAAGTATAACTCAATGTAGCCTCGTGTGCCGTATGATTCATCCTTCATTAGATGTAGATTAATTAAGGGGGAGGGCAAGACATAAGGTTCTAGACATTATAAAGAGCCCAAATCTCCTCTCCCAAACACACCTGTAAAGAAATAAGAGAATTAACAACCAGTAAAGATCTTTCATTTCGAGAAGATTATGTTGTCCATTTTGTCAAGAGAATTAATAACTAGTAAAGATCTTTCATCTCGAGGAGATTATGTTGTCCATTTTGTCATGGTTCTTGTTACAACCTTGGGCCGGGTGGTGGGACCAAAAAGGTGATTCTCTCAAGCGCAAGAGTCCGTACAAGTAGTATAATCTGGGAGTCCAGATGTCGAATCCTCGGAAGAAAATCTGTTGAAACCACAGCACAAATCAAACAGAAATCTGACGGAAAGAAACTAACCACTCTAATAATGAAAGCGATGATGGTGTGAAAGTGTGTCGTGAATACGTAATCAAATCGAACAACGAAAGAGTCGTGTATGAAAATATATGAAGAAAATGCACATGATATGGGTTCGTTAGGATCAGCGATTCGTGTATTTTGGTTGATTAAATATAACTCAACAAATCCTCCTTTTGGGAGCGATTCGTCGGAAATTACACTTTTGGGGGTTCAAGCACAATATGAATAAAAACGTCGCTAAAACTATAGTTCTACGAATATGGTATGAAGCTCTCTTTTGGAGAGATCAAATCTCACCCTTGTGGGGTGATCATCAACGTATTCGCTTTTTTGGAAGACGAAAAGAGGATTAAATAGCAAAAACATACAATTTTAGCGACTTTTACGATGAAGAACAACAATATTCAACCAAAATAACATGAATCACATCCCCTAACTACTCCATATCATGCACAAATAGGATTTAGCTACTCATCATGCAATAATAAACAACTTCCATAGCAAAATACATCAACTTTATAGCAAAATACGCTAGAAAACACCAAAATACGGGGTTTGAGTTAAAGAAAATATCACCAAATCTCCAAGTTTCGGCTTCAAACTCTTTAAAAATACTAAGAAAAGCCTCTGAAATTTTACAGAATTTTTCAGGGAGAGAATACGGCTCCTAGGTGCTCCAATACGTCAATAATACGCCCAAAAACCCTAGAATACGCTTAAATAATAGGCTTGCGGGTTTAAGTTGCTTAACGGGTTGCAAAACCCGCACCCGACCTGATCTGCAAATCTCGATTGGAGCGCATCCGATCCGACTCATCACCGATTTTAAATTGCGGTCATTAGCTGGCCTAGCTGCCGCGCGCTCCGTGTGATCTCGACCGTTCGTTCAAAAGGCGGGTTCGCTGATGCGCTGCCACGTAGCACGAAAACTTCGCTTCAGGCGGAGCGTGCTTCACCGTTCGATCGTGATCGAACACACCCGCATTTTTCCCGCACGATTTGGGCTCGCGTCTGAGATTCCTTGGACGCCTTTGGATGTAGCTGCGGACGGCGGATATGTATACAAAATCAATGGTATATTAAAGCGTACACGCCTCCATCAAATAATTGAGGTTTCGGTCAATGGCTCCCAAATCAGACGATAATAGGGCATTAGGCCAAGAAGGGCCCCTCGGACATTTTTCTCTTCCTCATCATTTCAAATGACGTATAGATTCATTAAGTCAGCGATTAATCTTGCCATTGAGATGTATAAAAAGAAATTCACCACAAGCACTCAAATTCATGTAAAATGAGACTGAAATGTTGAACAATAGTGGTGGGGGAAAAATAAATCATATGTGTATGGTGGTGAGTATATTTCGAGAAGTTTCATCACATGAGGTTCATTTCTAGGTAAAAATAGGTATTGGTGATATTCTTAACTAAAAAAATTTTAGTTTTTTTTCAATGTAAAAAGGGAACTAAAAAAATAAAATCATAAAATAAAAAGAAAAATAAAATAAAATAAAAATCCTAAAAGTTATTTCCCTCCCCCCAACTTAAAATAGACATTGTCCTCAATGTTAGGAAGAGGGAATCATGGAAAGAACACACCTGATTGATGGAAATTGAATTCCACCCCAAGTGATTTTGATGATGAGCACACCAAATGAATGCTTAGTGTACTAACTACACTACAAAGTGTGCAGATTTCGTGAAGCTCTACTTATACTCCAAGAAGCACGCATCAACGCTCCACGACAAAGACGAACATGGCTAAACTCAAACGATGAAGTTCAAAGCTCGAGAAGCACAAAGAGAAGCTTGCCTTCACTTCATCAAGTTGACCAAAACTTCCGAAGACATGTTCAGAGTCTAGTGTGAGTGTGTCGTGTCTTTTAGGGTATTTGTCAAAGCCATATCAAATAGACAACACACACACACACAAACGATTTCGAAAATAATTTTAACTATCTTCAAAATAGTTTTCAAGAGATTTTTTAGTTACTTCATAATTCTCGTAGTGAAACTCCACGCACCCTGGAGCTAACTACCTATCTGACTAGAAGAACAACAGGAAAAACTCCTCTGGGAGTCGACTACCAAAAGTAGGGAGTCGACTACCTGTCAGGGATGAAAATCTCCTAGATCCCTCTGGGAGTCGACTACCTATATGAGGGAGTCGACTACCAGCTGGAAATTTTCAGACGTTTTGAATTTGAATTTTAAAATCTTTTGAGCAATTTACTCCGAAATTTTTGGGACAAAAGTCAAACGAAATTTGAAATTCAAATCTCAGTTTTTCCCTATAAATAGAGCTAAATTCTTTTGTGAAATATAACAACATTGAAAATCAAAATTCGTGAAAGCTCTCGTGAATCAAAGCTCTCTAATTTTTTTCTCTCTAGCCAATTTAATTTCTGTTTTGATCTTGCAATATTTTCTCATTCTTTTTGAAGATCATATTATTATTTTTATTGGCTAAATTGTTTTTCAAAATCCTTACTATTATTCTCTCTGATTTTATTTGAAGGATTTTTTGAAAAAGCTCTAGATCACAAAGAACTTATCTCGTATCTTTGTGTGATCTAGACTATCATTCTATTAAGCCACTACACAAATTGTCTATCTTTTGATTGGCTATAGAATCGGGTGTATTAACCAATCTCTATCACTTATTGTAGAGTATTGGACAAATCTTTTATTGTGTTGATTGTTGGAACACTAGACAAGTCTAGTTGTTGCCAGTTGGAAAGTCCTCGGTTTGTGAGGCAAGGATAAACCCTAGACAAGTCTAGGTGTTGTGGTTGGAAATCCTGGTCAAGGCGAGGTCGTTGGAAATCCTAACGAGTGAAGTTAGGTGCTTGTATTTGCCAAGGTAGATAGTGGAAATCTCGTACCGGATTGGTCGGGGACTGGACGTACCCGGGTTGCGGGGAAACAGGATAAAATCCTTTTGTTTGCGTTTGTTGATCTGTGTTTGATTATCTTTACATTTATATCTTCTATCTACAGCAAAGATAAATTTTATCTCTATTCGCTGAAATTCACACTTGTGATCTTATTTGTTCTCACATATTCTCTGGGAGTCGACTACTGCTCATAAGGAGTCGACTACCTGCTGTGAAATTTCTGTGTGCATTTTAAATATTATATTGTTGATTAAGAACCAAGCATAGATCACTCTACTTGGTTTCTTAGGCAACGTTAGAAGGAGTTTATTTGTGTTAATATCATTAAGTGAAAAAGTTTTATTATTTGAACAACACTATTCAACCCCCCCTTCTAGTGTTGCTTGCCATCCACAGGATCCAACACTTGGTATCAGATCGAGGCTACAATAGTGATGGCGTCAACATCTTTTCACTCCGAAGGACTGAACACTATGCGACCACCTCTATTCAACGGAACCAACTACGCCAGCTGGAAGATCCGAATGAAGACTCACCTAGAGTCATTGGACATTGAAGCCTGGACTATCACCAAAGTCCCGTACATCGCACCCACCGACGTTGAGTTTGGAAAATGGTCTATCGATGACAAAAAGAGAGCTAATCTTAATGCAAAAGCAATGAATGCCTTGTTTTGCGCTGTTACAGGAAATGAGTTCAATCGAGTCTCCCAATGTGAGACATCACATCAAATTTGGCATACTCTTCAAGTAAGTCACGAAGGTACAGAAAAGGTAAAAGAATCTCGTATAAATGTATTACATTCAAAATTTGAAACTTTTAAAATGGAAGAAGGAGAGAGTATCACCGAAGTGAATACTCGTTTTACTAACATTACAAACGAGCTTGCAGGACTAGGAAAGAAACTTTCCGAGTATGAACAGGTAATGAAGATACTAAGATCCCTCCGACCCGAATGGAAGGGAAAGACTACGGCCATTCGAGAAGCTCATAATGTAAAGGACCTCACCATCGAAGAACTGATGGGAAATCTCATGGCCTATGAGATCGAGCTTGAAGAAGATAAGAAAATCGAAGAAAAACCAAAGAAGAAAAATCTTGCATTCAAAGCTCAAGAAGAAGATTCCGACTACACGGAC
The DNA here is from genome assembly GCA_030789695.1 of Scilla litardierei. Classification (NCBI taxonomy): domain Eukaryota; kingdom Viridiplantae; phylum Streptophyta; class Magnoliopsida; order Asparagales; family Asparagaceae; genus Scilla; species Scilla litardierei. The sequence goes on from CM061136.1 coordinate 170,272,232, forward strand.
AAAGAAGATCACATCGCGTTCATCTCAAAGAACTTTAAAGAGTTCATCACAAGTAAGTATGGAAAACGATCTTTTAGACCCACTAACGGTATTATTTGTTTTGGTTGTAATAAACCAGGGCATGTCAAGAGAGACTGTCCATTGGAAAGAAACAACCGTGATTCCAGAGATCGTGGGAAGAACAAAGAGAATAATGAAAGACGAAACAATACAAGAAACAAATTTCGACGACCAAAGAAAGAAGCTTATGCAGCCTTCGACCAGAGTGACAATTCTTCATCCGACGAATCCTCAGAAGAAGATAATGATGAAAGAAGAGAGACGGCACACATGTGCTTCATGGCATCTACATCCTCTAAGGTAAGCTCGCATCATGATTCATCTAGAGACAATGAGTCATCGTCAAGCGATGATGAAGACTTGGATTATAGGGGAGCATATAAGGAGCTATGCAAGATGCATGAAAAGCTCATCAAAGAACATAGAAAAACACTTAGAAATGTTAAAAGAGAGACTAAGGAAAAAGAAGAAGTCATTAAAGAAAATAGTCTTCTTAAAGAGAAAAATGATCTTCTACAAAAAGATATTTTGCTCGTAAATGAAAAGGTTGAAAGTCTGAATAATCTTCTCGTATCCGTCAAAGATAAATACGACGCTACGATGAAAATTATTGAGAATTTCAATAAAGGAAAAGGGAAGCTAGATAATATAATAGATAATCAAAAAGCTTCATCTAGCAGAACCGGACTTGGCTATGATTCACATCATACCAAGAAACGGGTTAAGCACACTAGGATGCATCATGCTAACGATAATGTTTTAAGCATCTGGGTACCAAAGAGATTATCCGATCAGCAAAAAGAAAGGTACGCTACTAACTTTGTTCAACAGATTCATTTTAACAAAAATTATAAATATATTGTTCATGAAGGAACTAAACCGAATTGGGTTTGGCTTCCTAAAGACTAACTCCTCGGACTCAAAACCAAAGAGTACCATAAAACGCTTATTTTCTTTCAGGTACTCTAAAAAGGAGGAAAACAATGGAGAAAATTCAGGGAGTCAAAACAGCTGAATCAGAACAAATGCTTTTATTTTTTATTTATATATAATTATTTAAATGGGTAGAAATAAGTTAATTTGTATGTATGATTATGTTTTATTGCTAAAAATATTTCTTGTTAAAAGAGCACGCTCAACCTGGACCAAACTTTCTCTGGGATGAGAAAACGACTCAACCCAGCAGGGAGTTGACTACCTACAGGAGGGAGTCGACTACCAGTGCGTAAATTTCTGGGTTGCCCTTTTTTTTACTAACTCCTAATGGGTTCTATTGAGTGGATGGGTCAAGATCCGTTAAAGACAACTTACCCACTAAGCCTAAAACTCATCCTAGCCACCCAAATCTAGATCTAATGGCTCTCCCTTCTCTCCATCTCTTCATTTCTTCAAACAAAACCCTAAGAAAACCCTAGAGGTAGCCGACTACCTCCTTTTCCCCTCTCCTCTCTTGAGTTTTCATCTTGAAGCTTGGACTTTTGGAGCAATTTTTTCATCTTCCTTCAAAATTACTCAAGGTAAAAATTTTTTTTTACTTCCATGAACTTTATTATTTCATCTCTCTTGGTTATCTAGTAGTGTAAAAATATATTTTTTGTTGTTTTACTCTATCTAGATGCCTTTCAAAGGAGCTTTCTCTAAGAAGAGAAAAACTGCTACTGCTGATGTTGATTCTGAGAAAGAAATCATCCTACCCTATCTCTTCAAATCAACTACCTATGAACATTTTGTTAAAGTTTCTAAGAAACCAATCTTGCATGAAAGATTTGTCAAACTTAATGATGTTATCAATTACGGTATTGACAGTCTGCTAGATTTCCAAAACTTAGCAAATTTTTTCTCCTCTGAAAATGTGTACCTATGTTATCCTAGGCTTGTTCATCTCTTTTATGCAAACATGGATTATGATCTCGTGAAAAGTCGTTTCATAACTAAGGTTCTGGATACCAAACTGGCAATAACTGTCAAATCCCTAGGTGAAGCCCTAGGAATCCCATACTCAGGTATGATCCTTGACAAAATTGAAATGACTGACGAGAATATCCTAGAGAGAATGTATCTGCCCGGTAAACACTTTCAAACCAAACTCCCTTGTAGCCATCTTCGCTATCCGGCGAGAATCTTAGCTAATATTTTGTCGTATAACATAACTCAAAAATCTGGGAGTCATGCTATTCTGTCTGAAAAACAAGCTAAATGCATCTATGCCATTCTAGGTAACATTCGTGTTAATTGGGCTAAAGTCATCATGGATTCCATCCTACTTTCAGCTTCATCTGATAGACCTTCCTTCACTCTTTCTCATGGGCACTATCTGACCATTCTATTCATTAGCTTTAACGTGCCATTGGATCATGAAACAACCATTCTAGAACATGCCCGTGTTTTTGATGTTCATGCTCTTGGGATAATGAATCTCCATCATGACCTTGATGAGAATGTCCCTGAAGAGCAAATTGCTACCGAAGGAGGATCATCATCCTCAAGGCTGTTGTGATCTGATTCCCCGGATTTGGTTTTGGATGATGAGCAAACATAAATAATGTATACTAACTTATTTGTGAGCGCAGTTATGGAGATCGTCGCCAAAATACCACGTTCATCAAAAGCGACTTCTCAAGACTTCTCAATACGCGTGATCGTGTGCCTGGAACTTCGTTGAAGCTCAAGGAGCAATATGGAAGTCAAGAGGAATGAAGATTGAAGCTTTGAAGACGGCTCGTAAGGTTTATTTTATAGTCTTCTAGCTTCATAGATTAGAATGTTAAGCCTTGAGTAGGACTTACTTTATAATCTTCATTTCGCTCATATCTTAGAGCTAGGATATTCATAGAAGCCATTAGAAACTTTCCCGAAGCCTATCGCTTCTTCCCTCGGCTTCGAGTGCATGTTAGTTGGTTCAAGAAGAGTCACCAACCGACTAGATGACGATCTAGTCGGTCGGAAACTCTACATGAACCGACTAGTTTGCCTTCTCTATTTTCAGCTCTTTCCCTGTCTACAGTTAGTCGGTCAAAGAAGAGTCACCGACCGACTAGATGACGATCTAGTCGGTCAGTAATCCTTCTTAGACCGACTAGTTGTGTACAGTCATTTTCAGCCTAATCTACTGTTTCGAGTTAGTCGGTCAAAGAACGTTTACCGACCGACTAGTTGAGAAACTAGTCGGTCAGCATTTGTTCTTAAACCGACTAAGTCATCTTGAAGTCAGCCTATTCTATTTTGACGTTAGTCGGTCAAAGAACATTCACCGACCGACTAGTTGTGAAACTAGTCGGTCGCCAAGTCTTCTTAGACCGACTAGTTGTCTTTGCCTGTACTTCGACTTCTTGGCTGTTCTACCGTTAGTCGGTCTACGTTGTATCACCGACCGACTAGTTGATGAACTAGTCGGTCAGTGATCCTTCTTTGACCGACTAGTCTGGCTCAGAATAGAGCCGTTGGAGCTTTTCTTGAAACGTTTTTCTCTCCCTCTCTCCTCTATCCTATATATAGTTGGAGGGGGTCTTTCATAAGTTTCAAGGCTGCCATTTTAGAGATTTGAAGAAACCTAAGAGAAGCTATTCAACTCCATTCTAAAGCTTTCTCTTCCTCACAAGAATCTCTCCCTCAACTCTTTGAGCCATTTCCTCAAGAGAGATTCTCTCCATTGTGAGCCTTCCAAGCCTAGAGCTTGATCCAAAGTCACCATCCTCCATCCTAGCCTTCGATCGCTAATCTTATTGGTGGAGATTCGGTTTGGTGACATTCTCTCCTCAAAATCCATCATTGCCCTAATTTGGTAAGTTTACTCAAGGCATAGGATTTTGTACGGTAAGAATTTATTTCATTTCATTTCATTAAATTGTTGTACACTCTCGGTTGTGAGAGTTTGTGTGATCCCGGGTTGTGGGATTCACGGGAATCGATTGTAGGTCGATTGCACTTGTGGAGTTTCCGCAAGTGGGTTTAGTGGAAATCTTGAGTTAGGGTTGCTAACTCAAGTATCCGGAGGGGATCCGGGTGGTTGGGACGTAGGATCACCGGGAACAAGTCAGGGAGACTTGGGTGGATCCGAACCCAGTAATATTGTTTGTTTGCGTATGTTTTAATTCTTGTTGATAGTTGTTTAATTCCGCATTGTCGTTTGTTTCTTGCACAATAATTAGGAATAACTATCTTGATTATTTTAAGTACTATTCACCCCCCTCTAGTACGTGTGCAGTAGCTACCACAGGGCACTACAAAGGCGAGGTAAGAATGTTGTCATTTCAGATTCAGATGAAGAAAGTGAAGAAGAAGAAAAAGGAAGCGGCGAAGAAGAAGAAGAAGTTCCAGCTTACATCCTTGAACTTCAGGAGATGCTCCTGAAGAAGATTGGAAAATTGAAGATCTCACAAGAGAAAGGATTTGAAGATCTCAATCAAAAGGTGGACGACCTCAAGGAGATCGTCGTGAAAAGCAACAAGATGACTGAGGAGACGCTTGTTATGATCCTTGAAGAGATCAAGGAACTGAAAAAGAACAGCGGTCATCCTTAGTTTCATGAACTTCTCTTTCAAAACAATGGTTCTCTTTTTTAAAACAATGATTCTCTAAACTATGGTTTGTAATAACTCTTATTGTGTGATGCTAGTTATTATGAAGTTATCTACTATGCAATACTTAGTTGTTCCTAAGAACTAACATCTCCCTTGCAGGCATATGGAATTGAATTCCTCTTATTTAATGCTCTGTAGAAATTACTTTTGTTTTTTTGTTAATGACAAGGGGGAGAAAAATATATGAAATGCAAAAATATGAATTGTATTTCTAAATAGCTTCGATGCATGGGGAGAACCGCATCAAAGCAGGGGGAGTAAGTATACTTGAAATATTATTCATTTTCAATCTTACTTCATTTTTTTTCATTTGGGTGTCATCATCAAAAAGGGGGAGAGTGATGGAAATTGAATTCCACCCCAAGTGATTTTGATGATGAGCACACCAAATGGATGCTTAGTGTACTAACTACACTACAAAGTGTGCAGATTTCGTGAAGCTCTACTTATACTCCAAGAAGCAAGCATCAACGCTCCACGACAAAGACAAACATGGCTAAACTCAAACGATGAAGTTCAAAGCTCGAGAAGCACAAAGAGAAGCTTGCCTTCACTTCATCAAGTTGACCAAAACTTCCGAAGACATGTTCAGAGTCTAGTGTGAGTGTGTCGTGTCTTTTAGGGTATTTGTCAAAGCCATATCAAATAGACAACACACACACACACAAATGATTTCGAAAATAATTTTAACTATCTTCAAAATAGTTTTCAAGAGCTTTTTTAGTTACTTCATAATTCTCGTAGTGAAACTCCACGCACCCTGGAGCTAACTACCTATCTGACTAGAAGAACAACTAGAAAAACTCCTCTGGGAGTCGACTACCAAAAGTAGGGAGTCGACTACCTGTCAGGGATGAAAATCTCCTAGATCCCTCTGGGAGTCGACTACCTATATGAGGGAGTCGACTACCAGCTGGAAATTTTCAGACGTTTTGAATTTGAATTTTAAAATCTTTTGAGCAATTTACTCCGAAATTTTTGGGACAAAAGTCAAACGAAATTTGAAATTCAAATCTCAGTTTTTCCCTATAAACAGAGCTAAATTCTTTTGTGAAATATAACAACATTGAAAATCAAAATTCGTGAAAGCTCTCGTGAATCAAAGCTCTCTAATTTTTTTCTCTCTAGCCAATTTAATTTCTGTTTTGATCTTGCAATATTTTCTCATTCTTTTTGAAGATCATATTATTATTTTTATTGGCTAAATTGTTTTTCAAAATCCTTACTATTATTCTCTCTGATTTTATTTGAAGGATTTTTTGAAAAAGCTCTAGATCACAAAGAACTTATCTCGTATCTTTGTGTGATCTAGACTATCATTCTATTAAGCCACTACACAAATTGTCTATCGTTTGATTGGCTATAGAATCGGGTGTATTAACCAATCTCTATCACTTATTGTAGAGTATTGGACAAATCTTTTATTGTGTTGATTGTTGGAACACTAGACAAGTCTAGTTGTTGCCAGTTGGAAAGTCCTCGGTTTGTGAGGCAAGGGTAAACCCTAGACAAGTCTAGGTGTTATGGTTGGAAATCCTGGTCAAGGCTAGGTCGTTGGAAATCCTAACGAGTGAAGTTAGGTACTTGTATTTGCCAAGGCAGATAGTGGAAATCTCGTACCGGATTGGTCGGGGACTGGACGTACCCGGGTTGCGGGGAACCAGGATAAAATCCTTTTGTTTGTGTTTGTTGATCTGTGTTTGATTATCTTTACATTTATATCTTCTATCTACAGTAAAGATAAATTTTATCTCTATTCGCTGAAATTCACACTTGTGATCTTATTTGTTCTCACATATTCTCTGGGAGTCGACTACTGCTCATAAGGAGTCGACTACCTGCTGTGAAATTTCTGTGTGCATTTTAAATATTATATTGTTGATTAAGAACCAAGCGTAGATCACTCTACTTGGTTTCTTAGGCAACGTTAGAAGGAGTTTATTTGTGTTAATATCATTAAGTGAAAAAGTTTTATTATTTGAACAACACTATTCAACCCCCCTTCTAGTGTTGCTTGCCATCCACAGTATCCAACACTGATTAGTCCCCACCCGAAGGTGGGTCTGTGAGATCCATGGTGCTCGCTTCCTTGGTCCAAGGCTCGTGAAAATGCTTCAATCTCTGGCCATTCACCTTGAACTCAATTCCATCTTTGTCATTTAGTAAGAGCACAGCGCCATGTGGGAAAACTTCTTTGACTGTGAAAGGTCCATACCACCTAGAGCGAAGCTTCCCAGGAAAGATGTGTAGCCTGGAATTGTATAGCAATACTTTTTGGCCTGGGGTGAACTCCCTCCTCAAGATCATCATGTCGTGGACGGATTTCATTCGTTCTTTTGATATTTTAGCGTTGTCATAAGCATTTCTCCTCAGCTCCTCTAGCTCCAACAATTGTAACCTGCGAGAAGCAAAAGATGTATCAGTATCAAAATTCAATTTCTTTATAGTCCAATAAGATCTATGTTTTATCTCAACAGGTAAGTGACAAGACTTCCCAAATAAAAGACGGTAAGGTGACATCCCGAAAATTGTTTTGTAGGCCGTCCTGTAGGCCCACAACGCTTCAGGTAAGCGCAAACTCCAATCTTTCCTTGAAGGATTCACCGTTTTCTGCAAAATTCCTTTGATCTCTCTATTCGCCAACTCTGCTTGACCATTGGTTTGTGGGTGATACGGAGTAGAAACTTTGTGTGTGACCCCAAACCTCTTCATTAAAGTAGCGAACATGCGGTTGCAAAAATGAGACCCTCCATCACTGATCAAGGCCTTTGGCACTCCAAACCTAGAGAAAATGTTCTCTTTGAGGAACTTAAGCACAACGGAAGTGTCGTTCGACCTGCAAGGAATAGCTTCCACCCATTTAGAAACATAATCAATACAAACCAAGATATAAGCATATCCAAATGAAGGTGGGAAAGGTCCCATGAAGTCTATGCCCCAACAATCAAATATTTCAATTTTCAAAATGGGGTTTAAAGGCATCATGTTACGTTTAGTAATACCCCCTAATTATTGGCATGCATCACAAGTCTTGCAATAATGAAATGTATCTTTAAACATAGTTGGCCAATAAAAGCCACATTGCGAGATTTTTGCCACAGTTTTATTGCTGAAAAGTGTCCACCACATACTCCATCATGGCAAAATTGTATCACACTGGTTATTTCATGATCAGGAATGCATCTCCTAACAATTTTGTCACTACACTATTTATATAAGTACGGATCATCAAAGAAGAAATATTTTACCTCGTACTTGAACCTTTTAAAGTCTTGAAGAGACCAAGTGTCAGGAGTCTTACCAGTTACCAGATAATTAACGATATCAGTATACCATGGAGAGGTGGAAACGCTAAAAAGATGCTCGTCAGGAAAGGAGTCCTTCAAAGGCACATCTGCTGAATCAAGGCCTACTGTCAATCGTGATAAGTGGTCAGCTACTAGATTCTCCATGCCTTTCTTGTCCTTGATTGTGACATTGAACTCCTGCAACAATAAAATCCATCGTATCAATCGAGGCTTAGCATCTTTTTTAGACAATAAATATTTTAAAGCAGAGTGATCAGTATATATCAAAATAGGTGATCCCAGAATACAGCTCCTGAATTTTTCCAACGCGAATACTACAGCCAGCAACTCCTTCTCTGTGTACGTATAATTCCTCTGAGCATCATTTAGTGTCTTGCTAGCGTAGTAAATCACTACTGGAACTTTGTCTTTTCTTTGGCCTAGGACTGCACCAACTGCGTAATTGCTTGCGTCACACATTATTTCAAATGGTAGGGACCAGTCTGCTACCTGCAAAATGGGAGCAGAAATCAGCAACTTCTTTAAAGTTTCAAAAGAAATTTGACACTCAGGTGTCCAAATAAAATCCACATTTAAAGTAAGTAAGTTGCAAAGAGGGCGAGATATGGCGCTAAAATCTTTAATGAATCGCCTATAGAATCATGCATGTCCCAAAAATGATCTGATGTCCTTCACGCATTTAGGACTTGGTAGCTTCTCAATTACCGCTACCTTGGCTCTGTCTACCTGTATACCATCTTTAGAAACCAGGTGACCTAGGACAAGTCCCTCTGTGGTCATAAAATGACACTTCTCCCAATTCAATAGGAGGTTCTTTTCAATGCACCTGTCAAGAACAAGAGCCAAGTTAGCTAAACAATCATGAAAAGAGCTACCATATACTGAAAAATCATCCATAAATACCTCAACAATTTTCTCAACCATATCATCAAAAATACTGAGCATGCATCGCTGGAAAGTAGCTGGAGCATTACATAAACCAAACGGCATTCTTTTAAAAGCAAAAGTACCAAAGGGACAGGTAAAAGTGGTCTTTTTCTGGTCCTCGGGTGCAATCTCAATCTGATAATAACCTGAATAACCATCTAGAAAGCAATAGTACTCATGTCCAGCTACCCTCTCTAAAATTTGGTCAAGAAATGGAAGAGGGAAATGATCTTTTCTAGTTCGGGAGTTCAATTTCCTATAGTCTATGCACATCCTCCAACCTGTGGTGGCTCTAACTGGGATAAGCTCATTATTCTCATTTTTAACCACGGTGAGGCTAGACTTTTTAGGAACAACCTGTGTAGGACTGACCCACTTGCTGTCAGAAATAGGATATATAATGCCTGCATCCAATAATTTTAAAACCTCGCCTTTCACCACTTCTTTTAATGTTGGATTTAACCTACGTTGCATTTCTCTAGTGGGTTTGGCGCCATCCTCCAAATAAATGTGATGCATGCATACAATAGGGCTAATACATTTTATGTCAGCAATGGACCAACCAATAGCACCTCTATGTTTTCTTAGCACATCAAGTAAAGAGCTTTCCTGTTCTAAAGAGAGTTTGGAAGATATTACCACAGGGAAGCTGTTTTCGTTTCCTAGGAAGGCATACTTGAGATATTCAGGAAGTGGCTTCAATTCGGGCTTTGGATCCTGTACCTTTGATGAAATTTGAATTGATGCATTAGGTGGCAAATCCTCGAACCTAGGCTCCCATACTGCGTTCAGCTCCTTCACGTTCTCCTGCACAAAAGATATGTCATCAGAATCACCAATAATAGTCTCAACAATAGAAGCATCATCACAAAATTCAGAGCAAATATAATCATTCACCAACGAATCAATCATATGCACCCTCTCAATCTCATCATCCACATGTGGTAACTTGCAAGTATTAAAAATATTCAAATCCAAAGTCATGTTGCCAAAAGTAATTTTCAGTTGACCATCCCTACAATTTATTAAAGCATTGCATGTCGCTAGGAATGGTCTACCTAGGATGATGGGAGTAGCATTGGCAGTTTGGGGTCCTTGGATGTCTAGAACTATAAAGTCTGCTGGGTAGTAAAATTTGTCCACCTGAACGAGGACATCCTCAATGCATCCCTTTGGAACTTTAATAGATCTATCAGCTAGTTGCAATATAACAGATGTAGGTTTTAGCTGTCCTAACCCAAGCTGTACAAAAATAGGATATGGCAATATATTGACACTAGAACCTAAATCCAATAAAGCATTTCCAATCTTTTTAGTGCCAATGGTGCAAGTGATGGTGGGTGATCCAGGGTCTCTAAATTTAGGTGGTGTATTCTGTTGCACAATAGAGCTAAACTGTTCAGTCAAGAATGCTTTCTTTTTCACATTTAATTTTCTTTTAACAGTGCACAAGTCTTTCAGAAATTTAGCATAGGCAGGTATCTGATTAATAGCATCAAGCAATGGAATATTGATCTGGCACTTCTGAAAAATTTCACGAATCTCAGTTTGATACTTATCTTTGCTTTTCTGAAGTAGCCGATGAGGGTAGGGTGCTGCAGGTACATATGCTGCGGGTTCCTTCTCTTTAATGATGCTTTTGCTCACAACCACGTCCGTGCTCTCTTCCTGCACCTCCTCTTGTTCTTTAATTCCCTCTTCTTGGATCTGAATTCTCTCTTCCTGCTCAGCTTGTCTGCTTGGTGGATCAGGCTTCTGAATCTCTTTTCCACTCCTCAAAGTGGACACAGCTTGGCAAGGCTTCATATTGTTACCTGCAGAAGAAGATGAGCCCATATTAGGATTTGGAATTGACTGAGATGGAAGCTTACCTTTTTCTAATGTCGATGTAAGCCTCGCCAAGATCTCGCTCATCTGCTGATTCTGAGCCTGCTGAGCCTGAAATTGAGCCTGTTGTTGCTGCATTTGAGCTTGCTGTAATTGAATAAGCTGCTGAAGCGCATCGCCAAATGGTTGCATCTGCTGTTGTTGCACTGGCTCATGGTCCCTCCTTTGGTTCCCACCTTGATAGTTGTTATTGTTGTACTGAGGTGGTCTGAACTGAGGGGGAGCCTGCTGCTGTTGAGTCTGCTGATTGGGGCCCCAGTTCAAGTTTGGATTGTTGCACCACCCCTTGTTGGAATTGAAGTTCTGGTAATTCGAAGACACTTGATTCACCCCAGTAGGATTTCCTAGCATGCTCTTCAAGGCTGGAAGTGTGGGGCATGCACTGGTGTCATGGCCACTGACGTCGCAAAGTGCGCAAGTCTGCTCTATCTCAACTACTTTGGCCTCTTTCAAATTCATGGCATGAAGCTTTTTTGAGATCATGGCCTCCATCTTTGCCTCCAACGCATCCTCTTGCTTCAAATTGAATACCACTCCTCGTGTGGGCTGGGATGGTGCAGAGTGGCCTCCTCTCTCATAGTCTGAAGTAGTGTCCCATGTCTGCGTATTTTCTGCTATCTCCTCCAGGTACGTCCAAGCTTCATCTGGCTCTTTGTCAAAGAATCCTCCATTGCACATCATTTCTACAAATTGCTTCATCTGCGGCTGCAGTCCATCGTAGAAGAAGCCAATAATCCTGCTTTTGTCGAAGCCATTGTGTGGACATGCAAGTAACAGCTCATTGAACCTTTCAAATGCCTGGTAGAATGTCTCCTCGCTTTTCTGAGCAAAGTTCATGATCTGTCGCTTCAGTCCCTGTGTCCTGTGAATAGGAAAAAACTTCTTTAGAAATTCAGCCTGTAAATCAATCCATATAGTAATAGATCGTGATGGCAATGCATTCAACCAATTCTTAGCTTTGTCTTTCAATGAAAATGGGAACAGTTTAAGATATACAGTATCCTCGCTAGTTTTCCCATCAAAGCATGTCAAGCACACCTCCTCAAATCCTTTAATATGACGATATGGATTTTCCTTGTCTAACCCATGAAAGGTGGGTAAGAGTTGGATCACCCCAGGTTTAAAATTGAAAGAATTTGCATCATTAGGTAAAACAAAGCATGAAGCAGTGCTAGTCCTAGTAGGTCTGAGTAAATCTTTTAAAGTCCTAGGCACTCCAGGTTGCACATTATTCTCGTTATTGTTGCTAAAATTTTCATCCATATTATTATTAGCCATATCAAAACGTCGAGTCAACCTATGTGTCTTAGGAGTCCTATGCCACATAAACTAGCACAAATATTTTTTTTATAAAAGCAAACAAAAATTATATACAATAAAGTGGAAAGATCTCACCGAAGGTCTTCTGAATGAAATAAACCGTAGTAACAAACCGTTCTCCCTGGCAACGGCGCCAAAAACTTGGTGGGACCAAAAAGGTGCTTCTCTCAAGCGTAAGAGTCCGTACAAGTAGTATAATCTGGGAGTCCATATGTCGAATCCTCGGGAGAAAATCTGTTGAAACCACAGCACAAATCAAGCAGAAATCTGACGGAAAGAAACTAACCACTCTAATAATGAAAGTGATGATGGTGTGAAAGTGTGTCGTGAATACGTAATCAAAGTGAACAACGAAAGAGTCGTGTATGAAAATATATGAAGAAAATGCACATGATATGGGTTCGTTAGGATCAGCGATTCGTGTATTTTGGTTGATTAAATATAACTCAACAAATCCTCCTTTTGGGAGCGATTCGTCGGAAAATACACTTTTAAGGGTTCAAGCACAATATGAATAAAAACATCGCTAAAACTATAGTTCTACGAATATGGTATGAAGCTCTCTTTTAGAGAGATCAAATCTCACCCTTGTGGGGTGATCATCAACGTATTCGCTTCTTTTGGAAGACGAAAAGAGGATTAAATAGCAAAAACATACAATTTTAGCGACTTTTACGATGAAGAACAACAATATTCAACCAAAATAACACGAATCACATCCCCTAACTACTCCATATCATGCACAAATAGGATTTAGCTACTCATCATGCAATAATAAACAACTTCCATAGCAAAATACATCAACTTTATAGCAAAATACGCTAGAAAACACCAAAATACGGGGTTTGAGTTAAAGAAAATATCATCAAATCTCCAAGTTTCGACTTCAAACTCTCTGGAAATACTAAGAAAAGCCTCTGGAATTTTACAGAATTTTTCAGGGAGAGAATACGGCTCCTAGGTGCTCCAATACGCCAATAATACGCCCAAAAACCCTAGAATACGCTTAAATAATAGGCTTGCGGGTTTAAGTTGCTTAACTGGATGCAAAACCCGCACCCGAACTGATCTGAGCCACAGATCTCGATCGGAGCAAATATAGGCCGTTGATCCAAGCGGGATTTGATCTGGGCTCGACACGTGTGCTTTAGAATTTGTGCGAAGCCCGCATCCGATCCGACTTCATCTCGGCGAAATTAGGACCGTCGGATCTCAATCTTGCGGCGATGAGAAGCCCACGTCGCTGCTCACCGATTTCAAATTGCGGGTATGCTTGTGGCCGTAGGATTTCGATCGATCGGTCATTAGCTGGCCTCGTCGTCCGTTTAGTTCAGCTGCCGCGCGCTCCGATTTCGTTCGATTCCTGTGATCTCGACCGTTCGTTCAAAAGACGGGTTCGTTGATGCGCTGCCACGTAGCACAAAAACTTCACTTCAGGCGGAGCGTGCTTCATCGTTCGATCGTGATCGAACGCTCTCCAAGTCGCCACGTCACCCGCATTTATCCCGCTTCGTTTACGATTTGGGCTCGCGTCGACCGTTGGATCTTAATCCAACGGTCTCGATCGAGCACTTCTGAGATTCCTCGGACGCCGTTGGATGTAGCTGCGGATGGCAGATATGTAGCCACGTGGCGGCATTTGATTTGCGGCGACCGTATTTTCGTATTTACTTGTGTATTTCCCCATTTAATTTGTATTCTGCATTAGTAATTAGCACAGATCTCAGAAAAATACAAATAAATAGTCGTTGGAATCGTGAGATCGAGACCAAGCCATGAAAAATATAAAAAGTGCAGAAATACTAAGTTAATTTCTGTTTTGTGCTCAAATAAGGTGTTTTCTCTAATAAATAATTGTGTACAAAATACGTATGAATTAGAGAACAATGTAGCATCACCTGAGCACAAAATAGGGCTAAATGGGGGGTTAAATATGCAATATTGAACCCAAATCACCTGGCATCGAGGGGGAGGAGAATATTCTTAAGTTGTAAAGAAGCCCACATAGGTAAAGCTGCAGCCCATCAGACCCATGAAGCCCACTGACAATCTAATCGACTACCTAGTCAAAGCCCAGCCACATTCTGCCCGTTGAGCTTCTGAACCTCCAGGGGACAGTTTATAATGGGCTCATTGATAGCGGGGTAAGTGGGCAGTGGTTACGTCTATTCTTGAGGGATGATTACACCCCCATTATGGTAAGATAGTTTTCCTCCAACGACACTGAAAAGATACTTCCACTTATACATAGTTCAAAGGACGACACGATTAGGGGAGATTCCAGATGTATGAAATATTATGTACTCTGATCAAGCTATTTTCTACTTTCCACATTTATATTTCTTCCGCCAAAAGCTCGACGTGACAGGACCAAGTCGATCTTCCTTGGGTCGATCTTGACTACCCCAGGCCGTCTTAAGTCCATACTAACTTAAGCATCGGATGGTATTTGGACCGGAACCCAGATACGACCCCCTGACAACTTTTTGTGTTGCAAATCTTTCGACGCACGACCCAGCAAGTAGGTCAAAAGGCCATTCTCCACAACCCAGAGTTAGGTCGAGCTTCATCTCATTAGCTCGAACTTGTCTCACTCCGACCCGAGTTCTAGCTGCTTCGGGTGTCACCATCAACTGACGGAGTACCACGTCATCGATGGTCGCTACGTCAGCTTCACCCATTATTGACTGGAAGTCAACTGCCAACAGTTCTTGTGAAGGTACTCTGATATAGTGATGCCTCCAATTGTTAATATGATATTGTTATTAAGTTTGTGAGAATCAGATTTGGATTATAACAACAAGTATGCTTTTGTGACAAATTATTTGATTCTAGATGGATTCAGATCTCGCGTATTAAGTAGGTGATTTAGATTTTATTAGATTCCTTCGTTGTAAATGGATACCATAATGGATTATAAGTTCATAACAATTTAAATTTTAATGCACCATCCAACAATATGCTTACTAAGTTCACTAGCATTTACGGCTAACAAAGTTCTCTAGCATTATTCTTGTTGGCATTATTCTTATTGAGCATGAAAAATAATGTGCTTGACAGAGGAAGCATTGACCACCCCAAAGAAGAGCTCCTCCAAGCCACATGCAGATATAAGGTGGGAAGATCGACCCCACGATGACTCCCGCTGAGAGCCGAGAGATAAGCGGCGAAGAGAAAGAAGCCCCATAGGTCGTGCACCTACAACTGGCGAGTCATTCACCAAGCTGAATGCTACTAGAGCTGAAGCCCGAGCTTATGCAAAAGGCAAAGGACTCTTTGATCAACCTATAACCAAGCAGAAAAACAAGTACGAGAAAAGAGACGGCCTTAAATTTTGCAGGAACCACACCGACAGTGGCCATGATTCAAATGATTGCTGGACTCTAAAGAAATACATCGAAGCTCCGATCCAGCGTGGCCATCTAAAGAAGCTCATCGACAACACTGAGGTGAATGAGGGAACCTCAAAGAAAAATGACAAGCTAAAGGGGCCCATGCCCAGTTCGCATGTAACATAGGTCGTCGACTGACGATCGAAGGAGGAGTCGAGAGGTGTAGAAGGTGCTAGGCATTGCCACTAGCTTCTAGTGGAAAATAAAATGCATGTATGAGCTCTTATTGTCTCAATTTTCCTTTATAATTAATGAATAAAGTTTATTTCCCTGAAAGACTTTCATTCCTTCAATCTGATCACATCTGTGACTCATATTAATTACGAGGACTGCTTATATCGACCTAAAATATTTCTGAGCAATGATGTTGACTGTTCTTAGGAATCAACCAAGTCTAGTGATCAAAGACAGTTTAGTCGTCACCCTCGTAGGTCGATCGGCTAAGCGAGTCAAGGGCCAATCAACTCAGGACCGTAGTATCAGAGGGGAAATCATGAACCATCTTCGTCAGACGTAAGTCAATGGGCAACTTTCCATCTCCACCGAACATTTTTTCATCAAATGTAAGTCAAAGTGCAACTTCCCCTCGCCAGTGAATGATCTTCATTGGACGTAAGTCGAGGGGCCACCCCCTCGCTATCAAACGGTTCTTCATCGGATGTCAATCGATGAGCCACTCCCCACCCCACTGAATGATCTTCGTCAGACGTAAGTCAAGGGGCCACCCCCTTGCCACTAAATGATTCTTCGTCAGGCGTCAGTCGATGGGCCACTCCCCTCACCACCGAACGATCTTCGTTAGACGTAAGTCGAGGGAGCCACCTCCTTGCCACAAGACGATCTTCGTTGGACATAAGTCGAGGGGCCACCCCCTCGCCACCTAATGATTCTTCATCTGACGTCAGTCGAGGGGCCAATCCACTCGCTATCGAACGATTCTTCATTAGATGTAAGTTGAGAGGCCACCCCTTTCCACCAAACAATCCCCATCAGACGTAAGTCGAGAGGCCAACCCCTCGCCACCTAACGATCTCTATCGGAGGTAAGTCAAGCGACCACCCCCATGCCACTGAACGATCTCCATCGAACGTAAATCGAGGGGCCACTCCCCTCGACACCGATGATTATTCGTTAGACATAAGTCGAGGGGCCACTCCCCTCTCTATAGAACGATCTTCGTCGAAGTCGAGGGGTCACCCCGTTGCCACCGAATGATTCTTCGTCATACATCAGTCGAGGGGCTACTTCCCTTGCCACAAAACAATTCTCGTCAGATGTAAGTCGAGGGGCCACTCCCTTGCCACCGAACAATCCCCATCGGACGTAAGATGAGGGGCCACCCCCTCACCATCGTGTTGGATCATGTGGATGGCAAACAATACTAGAAGGGGGGTTGAATAGTGTTGTATTAAAAAAACTTTTCACAAATGAACAACACAAAAAAATAACTTCCCTTCACATGTTGCTTAAGGAACCAAGTAGAGTGATCTACGCTTGGTCCTTAATCAACACGATTGATCTTCAAATATAGATAAGATAATATATAAACAATAAAGATCAATGGAGTAAAGATAATAGAATAGATCTCACAGTGGAATATAAACTTGCAATAATGAATTTAATTAGCAAGAGTAAATTAACAAATGATTGCAAATGACATATGATTAAAATGAACTTGTTAGTGTAAAGTAAATGCCAATCGCAAACACAAAGATTTTTATCCTAGTTCCCCACAACCTAGGTACGTCCAGTCCCCGAAACTCTTGTCGGGCTTTAATCCACTATTATCGGTAAATAGTACAAACCACCTCCCGCCAAGAGGATTTACAACCACCTTGCCTACAACAAGGATTTTCAACCACCTAGATTTGTCTAGAATTTTCACTTGCCTCACAACCCCGAGGAATTTTCCTTGCCTCACAATCCGAGGACTTTCAACACCCTTATCACCGGGGGACTACAAGTAAAATCAAATCCAATACACCACAATGAATTAGTGGAGATTGGTTTTTACACCCAATAATTCTATAGCCAAGATTAAATTTGCAATTGTGCTTAACGTAGCTAAAAGAATTTAAATCGTTCGTAGATCACACAAAGAATTTGAATTTGTTCAATGTGATCTAGAATCTAGATGTGTTCTTAGATCACATAAAGAATATGAAATTATTCAATGTGATCTAGAATCTAGATGTTTCAAAAATCCTTTGAGAATATGAAAAATCAAAGAGGAGGATTTTGAAAACCAATTTGCAATAGTCAAAAAATAATAATGATCTTAAAGAGAATTATATAAGAATATAATCAATAAGATCAGAAATTGAAAAACCGTTTTGGCTATAAAGAACTTTGAGAGCAATGGGAACGATGAGATGTTTTGAGAGAATAAGAATTTTGCTCAAAAGTGAATTGGTGAGAAAAATGTTCTCATATAATCTCTATTTATAGAGCTAAAGGAGAATTTGAAATGATTCAAAATCAAGTTTGACTTCAGCCAAAAAATCAAGCAATGAATAAATGAGAGAGTGAATCAAGGAATTTCAGCTGGTAGTCGACTCCCTAACTTTGGTAGTCGACTCCTAGAGTGTTTTGAGAAAATCTGCTACAACTGTTAGTCGACTACCAGAGTATCTTTTTAGGGAGAAGGAAGAAATCAGTGTAGTGAACTACTGGGTGTTTATAATTAACTTCAAGTTGAAACTTAGCTTCTATGAAAAGTATGCTCTCAAATAAGTTTTAAAACAAGTTTAAAAATATTTTAGAAAATCATTTTGTGTGTGTGCATATTCTTTCTTGGCTTTGACATAATCCTAAGAAAATGAAAAACAACTCACACACTAAACTCTATGAAGAACTTGAAGCTATGGTTGAGCTTGAGCTAGTTGCATAGGCTTCACTTGAGTTTGAACTCCTCTTTAGCTAAAGCTTTAGAATGTAGACGTGGAATGTGAGCTCAATCCATCATCATCTTCTTTGTGTGTAGTTATAGTTCTTCTTTTCGGAGTATGTTTCGAGCTTCAATTAGCTTATTGCACAACCTACACACTTAAGTAGTATGATTAGTAATTTAACAACATTTGGTGTGATCATCATCAAAACAAACCACTTGGGGTGGGACTAGATTCTCATCACTCTCCCACTTTTTGATGATGACACCCAAATGAAAAACATATAATAATATGATTATAAAAACAATGAGTAAGTGTACTTACTCCCCCTGCTTAGATGCTGCTATTATTCATTCATGTTTTTGCTTGCTTGTTGTCACTTTTCTCCCCCTTGTCATCATAAAAAATTGTATACATACCAAGTGAAGAAATTTTTTTTCATAGGTTCCTCATCAAAGTTTGCATCATTGAAGTTGGGTCTCTCCCTTAATGTATGCATGGATTTAGAGATTCATTGGGAGCTCTTCTACTAATCCCTTATAGTTTTGGTACCTGAAAATCAAACAAATAATTTTGGTACCCTTTCTTTGTGGGTCCGTGGGATTACTCATACATAATAATGTAATCATCAACCAAGAGAAAACCAAACCCAGTTGGGTTGAGATTTCCCTTATGTAAATCTATAATCTCTACAAAAATGAACATTGTCCATAAAACTAGAAATGTAATTGTCTTTCATTTGGACGGCTCCAATTTTGGGAATACAAACGTTGACATATCCATTTTCAGTTTTAGGAACTCTAGCTTGATGATGCGAGATCCTAGCATTTTGATTAGTCATATTATAACCTAAGCCATGTTTGCTAGATTGGGGTTTTCGTGATCTAATCAAGCTATCTAATTTGTCTTTACCGTTATTGAACCTAGCAACATTATTAACCAAGTCATCATGCTTTGTCTTAATGGCGGTCATGTTCTTTTCTAAGTCTCTAAACCTATTTCCTAGGTCTTTGAGTTCTGCATTGAGAAACCTATTCTTTTCAATTAAATTTTTATTGTTGCTAATCAATTTTAGGTTCTCTTTCCTAATCTTTTCCCGCTCTTGATTAGTAGAATTAGAACCACAAGATTTATGCATCTTTTTGAGAGCTAAAAGCTCTTTGAGTTGGACATCATATAATACATAAATTTTATGAAATTCCTCCTCATAATCAAGTTCCTCATCGTCGCTACTCTCACTATCACTAGAGTTATGGTAGGAATTTACTTGTGGGATCTCCTCGTGCCATAAAGCATATATATGACTTCTCATTCCTTTTGCCTGCTTTTCCTTCATTTTTGGATGATGATGAGATATCGGAATCCTCTTCATCATCTCTTCTATCCCATGCCGCTAAAGCTTTTCTATTTGGGCTTTTGCCTTTGTATGGCTTCGTTCTCTTATCTCTGTTTTTCTTTAGAGGACACTCATTCTTCATGTGGCCTGGCCTATTACATCCATAACAAATAACATCATTAGTGGATTGAACTTACGGTTGTAGAAGTTACGTGCATTTAGGATTTTCTTGAATCCTTTGGAGATGAGTGACATTTGTTTCTCTATCTCATCTTTGACTTCATTATCGGACTCCTCATCCGATGTTGCTTTGAATGCAATGTTCTTCTTCTTTTCACCGTGTTCCTTGGTCTTTCGCTCTTACAGTTAGAGTTCATAGGCCATTAGATTGCCGATGAGCTCCTCTAAGGTTAGGTTTGAAGTGTCATTGCCTTCTTCAATGGCCAAAGCTTTGGATTTCCATTCGGAAGTGAGGGATCTAAGGATCTTGCATACGTGATCCTCTTGTGTGTACTTCTTTCACAATCCCGCAAGTGTATTGACGATCTCCGTAAATCTTGTGTACATCTCCGTTATGTTCTCACCTTTCTCCATCATAAATTGTTCATACCTACCAACATAAAGAGACGATTTTGACGATTTAACTTTTTGGTTACCTTCATGTGTTACCTCAAGGAGTTTCCATATTTGGTGCATGGAGGTAGCCATAGAGATGCGGTTGTACTCCGTTGTGTCATGGCCGCAATATAGAGTGGACACCGCCTTGGCATTTAGAGACACTTTGTCCGTCTCCTTCTTGGTCCACTTTTCTTCCTCAAGAGTGGGTTCTTCTTAAGGATTCTCCACTATCTTTCATAAATCATAGGAGATAGAGAGAAGGTACATTCGCATCCGATTCTTCCAAGATCCATAATTTGATCCGTTGAGAACTGGTGGTCTGGGGGAAGATTGTCCTTCGGGGAAATAATTGGTTGACGCCATCTATAACCTCGCTCTGATACCAAGTGTTTGATCATGTGGATGGCAAACAACACTAGAAGGGGGTTGAATAGTGTTGTATTAAAAAAACTTTTCACAAATGAACAACACAAAAAAATAACTTCCCTTCAAATGTTGCCTAAGGAACCAAGTAAAGTGATCTACACTTGGTCATTAATCAACATGATTCATCTTCAAATATAGATAAGATAATATATAAACAATACAGATCAAAGGAGTAAAGATAATAGAAAAGATCTCACATCGGAATATAACCTTGCAATATTGAATTTAATTAGCAAGAGTAAATTAACAAATGATTGCAAATGACATATAATAAAAATGAACTTGTTAGTGTAAAGTAAATGTCAACCGCAAACACAAAGATTTTTATCCTGGTTCCCATAATCTGGGTACGTCCAGTCCCCGAAACTCGTGTCGGGCTTTAATCCACTATTATCGGTAAATAGTACAAACCACCTCCCGCCAAAAGGATTTACAACCACTTTGCCTACAACAAGGATTTTCAACCAACTAGACTTGTCTAGGATTTTCACTTGTCTCACAACCCGAGGACTTTTCCTTGCCTCACAATCCGAGGACTTTCAACACCCTTATCACCAAAGGACTAAAAGTAAAATCAAATCCAATACACCAAAATGAATTAGTGGAGATTGGTTTTTACACCCAATAATTCTATATCCAAGATTAAATTTGCAATTGTGCTTAACGTGGCTAAAAGAATTTAAATCGTTCGTAGATCACACAAAGAATATGAATTTATTCAATGTGATTTAGAATCTAGATGTGTTCTTAGATCACACAAAGAATATGAAATCATTCAATGTGATCTAGAATCTAGATGTTTCAAAAATCCTTTGAGAATATGAAAAATCAAAGAGAAGGATTTTGAAAACCAATTTGCAATAACCAAAAAATAATAATGGTCTTAAAAAGAATTATAAAAGAATATAAGCAATAAGATCATAAATTGAAAAACCATTTTGGCTATAAAGAACTTTGAGAGCAATGAGAACGATGAGATCTTTTGAGAGAATAAGAATTTTGCTCAAGAATGAATTGATGAGGAAAATATTCTCATATGGTCACTATTTATAGAGCTAAAGTAGAATTCGAAATGATTCAAAATCAAGTGTGACTTCAGCCCAAAAATCAAGTAAGGAATAAATGAGAGAGCGAATCAAGTAATTCTGGTCGCACAGCTGGTAGTCGACTCCCTAACTTTGGTAATCAACTCCCAGAGTGTTTCTGAGAAAATCTGCTACAACTGGTAGTCGTCTCCCTAACTTTGGTAGTTGACTAGCAGAGTATCTTTTTAGGCAGAAGGCAGAAATCAAGGTAGTAAACTAGTAGGTGTTTGTAGTTGACTACAAGTTGAACCTTAGCTTCTATGAAAAGTATGCTCTCAAATAAGTTTTAAAACAAGTTTAAAAACATTTTAGAAAATCATTTTGTGTGTGTGCATATTCTTTCTTGGCTTTGACATAATCCTAAGAAAATGAAAAACAACTCACCCACTAGACTCTATGAAGAACTTGAAGCTATGGTTGAGCTTGAGCTAGTTGCATAGGCTTCACTTGAGTTTGAGCTCCTCTTTAGCTAAAGCTTTAGAATATAGACGTGGAATGTGAGCTCAATCCATCTTCATCTTCTATGTGTGTAGTTATAGTTCTTCTTCTCCGAGTAAGTTTCGAGCTTCAATTAGCTTATTGCACAACCTACACATTTAAAACATTTGGTATGATCATCATCAAAACAAACCACTTAGGGTGACTAGATTCTCATCACACCGAAAGATCTCTGTCGGACGTAAGTCAAGGGGCCACCCCCTTCGCCACTGAACGATCCATGTTGGACATAATTCGAGGGACCAATCCCCTCGCCACCGAACGATCTTCGTCGGACGTACGTTGAGGGGCCAATCCTCTTGCCGCTAAACGATTCTTCGTCAGCCATAAGTCGAGGGGTGTCAAACGTAAGTCGAAGGGAAACTTCCCCTCGCCACCGAACTATTCTTCATTGGATGTATGTCGAGGGGCCACCCCTCTCCACTGAACGATTCTTTGTCGGATGTCAGTCGAAGGGCCAATCCCCTCACCACCAAATGATTCTTCATCATATGTCAGTCGAGGGGCCAATCCCCTCGCCATCAAATGATCCTCGTTGGATGTAAGTCAAGGGGTTACTCTCCTCGCTAATCACAAATGACCCTCGTCAGATGTAAGTCGAGGGGCCAACCCCCTCCCTAACGAACAATCTGTGTCAGACGTAAGTCGAACGGAAACTTTCCTTTGCCACCGAATGATCCTTGTCAGACATAGGTCGATGGGAAATTTCCCATCACCACCGAATGATCCTCCTTTGGCGTAAGTCAACGGGCCAATCCCCTCACAACCGAACGACATTAGTCGAACATAAGTTGAGAGTCTGAGAGAAAAATTATTCAACAGCTTACCCATTGCATTTATCACATGCAAGAGTCTGACCTGTTGAAAGATGCAATAGGTAATATGATGCTCCTACTACCATGGCAACGAGGTATCTCATGACATTGAGAAGTACGAAAAAAATTTATACAAACTTTTCCTGCTTATGTTTGCAAAATAAGGGATTATACGCCCTAATACAAGCATGTAGCTTAGGGGTCCGTGGAATCTTGAGGCAGATTTCTGGGAAGCACACCTTCCCCGATTCCCTCAGCCAGATCGGCAGTTACCTGACTCCCCGGAGTCATGGCATCAACAGCCCCGTTCGTCGAAACGACGTCATCTTCAATCGAACATGTGACCTTTTCATTCGAAGCATGGCCAACCTCTTCGGCGAATTTTCAGGCTCATCATCGTCTTCCGATGGAATTGGCAGTCGGTCGAGGTTGACCCCTAAGGCATGGAACTTGCGCTTGACCTCAAGACGACATCGTTCAAAACCCGCCTTATATTATACATCCAGATCACCAAGACTGTCTTTATATTCTTGTACGACCTTCTCATCGATCTCTTTTGTATTGACAAGTAGCTGAGCCTGAAGCTCGGATTCTCTTGTCTTCCACCTCCTTTGTTATTCGAGCAGTTAATCCTTGTCTTGTCTCCTCAAGACAATCTCTTCTTGCAGCCGAATTTTGGCCTCTTTTTTAGGGAAGCCTCCTCTAACACTCGATGTTCGGCCTCCATCCTGAGGGTAGCTTCGTTCGTTCGAGCTACAGCTAGCTCTCGCTCAACCTCCCTCACTTAGGATTTGAGCTCGACCTTACGAAGCTTGATCGCTTCAGATTTGCCCTTGCCTGATCGATGGCCTTCTTGGCAGAATCCATCCGCTTCATCCTATAAGCCAAAGTGGCCTCAAAATTAGCGACTGCCAAGGAGCGTCTTCATAATTCGGCAGTCGCTGAAGCTGCTGCAAGCAAAAAGGAGATGCGACTTGATGTCCAACAATAATCAGAGGAGAAATTCGTTCCTCACTTCGAGATTCTGTCGAATCACATATGTGGTTAGCCTATCGTGGTCAATTTTCTCTAAAATTGCCCTGTGCCGAGGAAGAGTCAGGTTCTCGGAAAATCAAGAAGTAGTTCCACAGCTCATGAAGATCGACTCATCTTTTAGTAGTGGGTAAGTAGGCTGATAAAGTCTCTCCTCGGAGCAGTCTACTAGAATCTGGGGTGATAGGTCTTCTAAGAAGATCGACCTAAACTCCGAAGGAATGTCCTCTGCCAAGGGTTCTTGAGGTGATAGACCGCCCCATGACCAGGAGCCTCATGAAGACATGGATCTCCTGGTGAAATCAGCCTCTCGAAGACCCCTCCAGAGTAAGGATCGGAGGATGTTCGGGCGCCACGACCGAGTCTGGAGCCATACCCATTTTAGACGAACATGAGCTCGCAATAACGAGTCTTCTTTTTTGCTTCTTCTTCTTGATCTTGGTCTCTTCAACCTTGGTTACGGATCGTTTTCTTCTCCTCTCTGGCATTTGACCCAATTAAGGGCTTCTTGGCCACCAAGGACAACTTTCCAACAGCTCTATTTGATTCCTCCTTATGAGGAGTCACCTGGTGGGGTGGCGAACCTTCCTCGACCACTTGAAGGGACGCTTGAAGCGCCACTTGTAGATCAGGCTCCACTTGGTATTCTTGACTAACCAGACTTGCAAAAGAAGGAAAGGAAGGAAAGGGGTCAAGGAGGAATGTCACGCCCTGATCATCAGAATACCCGAAGTTTCTAAATTTTTTTTCCGAGTATCCTGAAGAGTGAGGGTGAAGAGAGAGGAAAAGAAAGAGAAAGGAGAAACTGAATATGCAGACCACTGCGCACATGCTGCGATAGTACAAGTGAAGCTCCACAACAATATCAAAAACAACCACATAAATAATATAGAAAAACAACAACATATCATATATATAACAATTTCCATTTATATACATAATCCAGGTACACCACTACATATACACCATCATTCTCCACCTCCCAAGAACCATATCACACCACAACTACAGCCCACACCAAGTACTACCCCTGGACCCAACTCCAAGTCACCACCAACCATGATACCCCTGCTACCTGGAAAAATAGACAGGATCACGTCAATACGTGCCCCAGAGGAACCAACTTGGATTTGGAACACCGTTCTAAAGTTATTAATCCACAAGGCAAGGCAAGAGAAATAAGGCATGCAAACTAAGTAACGTAATGAAAAGTAAATAGCTAAGTAAGGGGATCATACCTGCGGTCCAATGTCGAGCAGCTGCAAGAAAAGGGTTAACACGAATACGATACAAATATTCATACAACCACAATTTAAAAGGGGAATCACAAGTGTCAGAAGCATAACACAGTGTCACCAATGAAGCAAGTAAGGGGAAAAGGGAAGTGCTGCCATCAGAAGGAGTAACACGCATAATTCTCGTTTTATGATTGAATTAATCAATTGAATTAATTGGAAACTTGGGTAAACTGTATGATACCAGGACCTGGACATCACCCCAAATTTGGGGTGAATATAGCACACGGCTCAGTGAACATGGGCACTGTACGACACCGGGCCTCTCAGCTCCCCCGTCCCTAGTAGGAGTGAGGCTCTCCCATAATAACACAACCTCCGTATGTCCCCTCCACTCCCGGTAAAGGTGAGTGGGTATAAATATCACATATCACATAATCATTTTCCCCAACTTCTCAGTCTAGGCCTCATATCCACAATTTACTCAAATTCCACCTAAAACCCGAGTTTTACTAACTCACCCTCATTAGAGAGGACTGAGACATGCAAGAATTTCATTTTTATCAATTTAGTAATGAAGGAGTCAAGTTGCAGGGTGTCACGTACCACATTCATACCAACGTTGGTCATGTCCCGAAGTGTCATGCCCTCCATCATAGCCATATCAACCCATCATCACATCACTTATGGTACCATGCATGACATGCTCCCAACATCACATGTTTATATCAAATCTCATATCTTAACCATAGAATTGAGTATTTCTCACATTTCTGGCATTTGCCTTCACTTAGGCATTTCCACAAACACATTATATGCATCATGTTCCACATATCAATCACATTAGCAATTTAATAGTATATCATACCAATCAAACTTCCTTTTAGGTAATAACAACAATTATGGACAATAGGAGTATAATTATTAATATTACACAATTCATGTCACCATTCAAAAGCTTCAGCTTGCAGGAAACGTACATGCTGTCATAAAGAGTGGCTGATATCACCCATTTATATAAAGAATTTAGCAAAACTTCATAAATGAAAATTATAGATCTGATAGTTATGGATTCACAGATACATTTTCATGCAAAAATATTAAGTGGATGATTTAGGGTAAATTATTTGGTGAAGTGTGTCAAATCTGTTTTTCAGACAGATTTCAGGGTCTGTATTGAAAACCAATTTTGGGCATGTTGCAGCCTGAAATTCGAAATATAAGACTGTGATGAAATTTTAGTAAAACTTGTTAATTTTTCAACAAGACCAAGATCATAAAATTCATTTTGTTTGCAGGTACTGAGGTCAATTCTACTGAACTGTGTCAAGACTGCAGATCATACAGACATGTTGTAAAAATGGAATTTTTACTCCTAATTTTTGAATTAAACATATATCAAAATTTATATGATTTTGGGGTAGAACTTCAAGATCTACAAAGATATATTTTTTTCGAAACCTGATTTAAGCCACAACAATCATAATTCAAGTAATAACACACATCAGAATTTCAGCTTTTCAAAGAAGTGATCTTGCATGGGATTTCAAGGGGTTATTCATGAAATTAAATCATGGCACATTAAATTTGACTACCCCTAATTTATATTAAGTGAACATGATTTAAAAACATGGTAGAAATAAACCCTAATTAAATTCCAAAACCAAGTTGGATTCCTGCCTCAAGAGAACCCTTCTCTTCTTCTCTTCTCTTTCTCTTCCTTCGACCTTCTTCTTCTTCTCTCTTTTTTTAATAGATTTTGGTCAACATAGAAGGGGAAGAGGGGGAGCACGAAATTGGAAGAGAGAGGGGAGGTAGGGAGGGAGGAGATAAGGATATGGGAAGAAAAGAGAAGAAATGAAAAGAAAAGAAGAAGAGAAGTTTAGAAATGGGTAGAAACTTCCCATAAAAAATCTCCTCCTTAGCCATATCTTTAAGATAAGCATGCATCATTTTAAATGACTAAAATATCCCTCCATCACCTAGGTATTTACAAGTTTGCCATTACTTTATGCACACACAACTTTAGTATGTACGCACAACAGCTTTAGTCAAAATGACCGTTTTGCCCCTAACCTTTCTAAAAATTTACGGGGGTTGCCATTAACCCCTAACCCCTTTCACACTAGCATGGCTCTCCCTACACACATCCACGCACATCCATGCATGCATACATGCATCACACACACGTCTAAAACATACGCGTTAAATAATACACACGACGTCATTCGCACTTCTCTCGCATTCACACTTCGCATTCACTTCCCTTAGCCACGTATTACGGCCCAATCCCCCTTGCACTGTGTTACATACATCGATATCTACATTTATTTCATGCCTACCTGATCACTCCTTATTTTACACCTTTTTTCCGCATGTTTGCATGCCATTTAGATCGCCCAAATCATGTTTTTCACGATATATCGACGATATTGCGATGCTTTTCACGATTTGTTGTTTTTGTCGCATTTCAGGTAATTTGGCGCGATGTGGAGTGATCTTGAGATGCGCTCACTTTAGACGGTCACCGACGACCTCCCCGAGGGGTATTTTGCTGTTGGAGAGGAGCGGAAGAAGAATGGACGTCACAGGAGCGACGAGGAGGTCAAAACAATCAGATTGGGCATTTTTTGTGTCCCACTCGGCCGAGTGGAGGAGCCACTCGGCCGACCAGCGAGACACTGCTCGGCCGACCTGAACAGATACGATTTCTATGTGCACCCGGCCGAGCACCGAAGACCACATCGGCCGAGTGACGATATCGCGTCCGCCCGAGTGGCGCCCAGACGAGGCCCTTCCAAAACATCCAAGTTACTGTTTTTTGGCCGCCTGAGCTTCAGAAGACCCACTCGGCCGAGTGGATTATTACGTCCGCCCGAGTGCCTTGAAGCCATCGGCCGAGTGACTACAACTCACTCGGCCGAGCCGCCCCCGAACTGAAGACCCCTGAAGCCCCCAACTTACTGGAAAATGACAGGGTTTTCACTCGGCCGAGCGACTTTTGTCACTCGGCCGAGTGCGATGCGCTGCCTGTAGCGAAAATTGCGGAAAACAGGCTGCGCAGGAGTATTTTGGTCACGATTTTTGGACGATTTTGAGGGCTATTTAAGCCCTGTTTTTACCCTAGTTTAGAGAGCCTCTCTCTTAGATTTTTTGCAGCTTTTTAGATTAGTTTTTTTAGATTTATTCTTGTGATTGGAGAAGAGACAAATTTGTGATTTTTGTTGGAACTATTGAAGAACTCCATTGGTTTGCATCTCTTTTCCTTAAAATTCTATTTTTATTGCTTATCTCAATATTGTGATGAATTCTATTGCTTATTTCATTGATTATTTTTGTGATCTTGCTATGAATTGTGAGTAGTCTCCACGTCTTGGGGCGTGGGGATGAACCCTACAAACCCACTTTCATATTTGTGATGAATTGGTAGAAATTGTGCTAGAACTAATAACTAGGGATTAGATTGTGATCAATTTACTACGGATGGCTAGGTATTCATATCGATTGGGATTTGCAAGAGATTGGATCCCGATTTGATAGGAAGCCCTAGAAATCCGAATTGGGTTGGAATCGGATTTTCGAAGTATCGGTTTGCAAGAGATTGGACCGATACTAGGATTTCCGGTTGCAATTCCATGCCGATACTCGTTTGCAAGAGATTGGACGGGTAGGAACTATCACAATCTAGATCGCGGACCGAGTTTGCAAGAGATTGGACTCGGTGCGCGATTGGACGATGATGTTGATCCTAATGCTAGTTTTCCTAGGCTAGGGTTTGCAAGAGATTGGATCCAAACCTAGGATAGCTATAGACCGGCAACAGCGCGAGAGCGTAAGCTTGGTTCTACATTCAGTTGCAACTAGTTCATCCAACTTTTTATTCAAGCAATTTTGATACCGACGAACCACATTTATGAAATACGGTGAGTAGCGGGGATTCCCCATTCCCTAGACGTTCTTTATTTGATTTGATATTTCTGCACGTTTTGTCTGACGATTGTGACAGGATCGCCAAAGGCAAATTTCTCTCTTAAATAGCCAGGTTGATTAGGAGCAAGCACGGTCATTCGTCCTCCCTGTGTTCGATATCCCGCTCGCCGCTACACCGTGCGCTTGCGGTAAAACTACAACCGTTCTTTGGGTGTATACTCAGGACCGACCAAGTTTTTGGCGCCGTTGCCGGGGAGGATTTGTGACGGCATTCGTCATCGACCACCCGGTTACTTCTTCTTTCTCTCTCTCTTCACTTTCTTCTGTTCGCACATCCTCCCTGTATTTTGTATAAGGCCTTTGCAGGAAGAATGGAGGATGCAATGTCAACAATAGGACTCAGTCAGGAAGATTATGACTCCTTCACAGACCTCCTTAAGGAGCTTGTCGACGAGGTCCACGCTACCGGAGCTTTCGCTATCGATGTCAAGGACCCCGACGAACAGCTATTTGCTAGTTTCGTGATGGACCAGATCTCCCCGGAGGGGACTATCGGGGGCAATGTCAGAGTTGACGTGATCGACGACAAATTATATTTCGAAAGAGGTGGAGCAAGTGTCGAGGATCACTATACTTCGGAAGGATCTTCAGAGCAAGCCAATGTTCAGGGAGTTACACCCCATGACCCTTACTCTTGCTTCTATGAATCGTCTGATGTGTTTCTTGATTCCAGGAATGAACCGGAGCTGAATGAAAACTCTGACGATGCTAGCACAGAATCGGAACACGTCTATTTTGATGCATTGTCCTCGCTAAGCAGTGAGTCTGACTCTTCGCAAGAGAGCGCGCCACCTGAGCACGAGCTAGACCCGGATGGCAAGGAAGGAGCGGAACTCATGCGAGCCGATGAAGTAGAAGGAGAGGCGCCTCTTCAGGTAGAACTTAAACAATTACCTCCGAATCTAAGGTACGCCTTTTTGGGTAACAAGTTAACTTTCCCGGTGATAGTGAACTCCCACCTCACGCCAGACCAACTTGAAAAACTCCTAGACGTTCTTAGGAGCCACAAAGATGTCTTGGGATACACTATCTCCGATCTAAAAGGGATAAGCCCTAGGCTTTGCACGCATAGGATCCATTTGGAGGATACCGACGCCACCTCCATAGAGCCTCAAAGGCGGTTGAACCCGAACATGAAGGAGGTGGTTAAAAAGGAAATCCTAAAATTGCTAGAAGCCGGTATAATTTATCCTATCTCTGACAGTAGATGGGTGAGCCCCGTTCACGTCGTCCCCAAGAAAGGGGGGATGACGGTCATAAAAAATGAAAAAGGTGAGCCAATATCCACGCGCACCGTCACGGGATGGCGAATGTGCATTGACTATAGGAAACTCAATAAAGCCACCCGAAAAGACCATTACCCATTGCCCTTCATCGATCAAATGCTTGAACGCCTTGCAAAACATAAATACTTTTGCTACCTAGATGGGTATTCGGGATTCTTCCAAATCCCTTTGCATGAAGATGACCAATAGAAGACGACTTTCACTTGTCCCTATGGCACCTATGCCTACCGTAGGATGCCGTTTGGCCTTTGTAATGCTCCCGCCACTTTTCAGAGGTGTATGACATCCATATTTTCCGACTACATTGAAAATATTATGGAAGTCTTTATGGATGATTTCTCGGTTTATGGAAGTGAGTTTGACTCTTGTTTGGAAAATCTTACTAAAGTGCTAAAAAGATGCCAACAAAACAATCTCACCCTCAATTGGGAGAAGTGCCACTTTATGGTCACGGAAGGTATAGTTCTCGGACACCTTGTTTCTTCGAGAGGAATTGAGGTAGATAAAGCAAAGATTGAGGTAATCGAGAAACTCCCTCCTCCTATTAATGTCAAGGGCATTAGAGGCTTTCTTGGTCACGCGGGGTTTTACCGCCGCTTCATCAAGGACTTCGCCTCGATTGCCCGACCCCTTACTTCTTTGCTCGCTAAAGATATTCCTTTTATTTTTTCAGGTGAATGCTTGCAAGCCTTCAACGCTTTGAAGGAAGCACTAGTCTCCGCGCCCATCATACAACCGCCGGATTGGAGCCTTCCTTTTGAGCTAATGTGTGATGCTAGTGACCAAGCCATTGGAGCGGTATTGGGACAAAGAAAAGATAAGAAGCTTCATGCGATATACTATGCGAGCAAGACATTGGATGACGCGTAGAAAAACTACACAACTACCGAGAAAGAGCTTCTAGCGGTCGTCTATTCCATAGAGAAGTTTTGCTCTTACCTCCTTGGCTCCAAGGTGATTGTCCACACCGACCATGCGGCATTGAAGTATCTTTTAAACAAGAAGGAGGCCAAACCTCGGTTGATTAGGTGGATACTCTTGTTGCAAGAATTCGACCTAGAGATAAGAGATAAGAAGGGTACGGAAAACGTCGTGGCGGATCATTTATCTAGGCTCATTCGCGACAAGGATGATGAGAGCTTACCTATTGACGACACATTTGTTGATGAGAGGCTATATGCGGTAAGGACCGGTGAAGTACCATGGTACGCGGACTTCGTCAACTACTTGGCTTGCGGAATCAAACCGCATGGGATGTCCACGCAACAAAAGAGGAGATTTATGCATGAGGTCCGTAGCTATTTTTGGGAAGATCCTTACCTTTTCAAGATATGCAAGGACAGTGTCATCCGTAGGTGTGTCTCTAAAGAGGAGGCGACATCCATCATTTTGCATTGCCACGGTCTACCATGCGGGGGACATCATGCCTCCTCTAAAACCACCGCTAAGATCTTGTAGAGTGGGTTCTTCTGGCCGACAATGTTTAAAGACACCCACAACTTTGTAAAGGGGTGTGATAGATGCCAACGGACCGGGAATATCTCCAAGCGCAATGAAATGCCAATGAGACCCATCCAAGAAATTGAGCTTTTTGATTGTTGGGGAGTAGACTTCATGGGACCATTTCCATCGAGCAATGGCAACAAATACATCTTATTGGCCGTTGACTATGTCTCCAAATGGGTGGAAGCAATTGCCACCCCTACCAATGATGCAAGGGTCGTCTCCAAGTTCTTTAAGCAAAATATCTTCCCGCGCTTCGGAGTGCCGCGTACCTTGATAAGCGACGGGGGAAGCCACTTCATAGAGAACAAGTTTGAAGCCATGCTAAAGAAGTACGGGGTAAATCATAGAGTTGGCATGGCTTATCACCCCCAGACAAGCGGCCAAGTGGAAGTCTCAAATAAAGAGATCAAGCAAATTCTCGAGAAAACCGTGGATCGGTCTAGAAAGGATTGGTCAATGAAGCTAAACGATGCTCTATGGGCATATCGCACGGCCTTTCGCACCCCCATCGGTACCACACCGTTCCGACTAGTTTATGGGAAGGCTTGCCACTTGCCGGTAGAGTTGGAGCACTGCGCATATTGGGCCATCAAGACCTTTAACTACGACTACAAGAGTGCGGCGGTGAGGCGACTCTTGGACATCAACGAGCTTGACGAAATAAGGAGAGACGCCTATGAGAGCTCGAGAATTTACAAGGAAAGGACCAAGATCCTCCACGATGCCCGCATAACCGTCACGGACTTCAAAGTAGAAGACAAAGTCTTGCTCTATAATTCCCGGCTCCGACTATTTCCCGGTAAGTTGAGGTCACGTTGGTCCGGACCTTTCACCATCAAGCATATACAACCGGGAGGAGCTTTCGAGTTGGAAAGCAAGGACGGTTCCACGTTCAAAGTAAATGGTCAAAGGCTCAAGCACTATTCCGAAGGAATCCCGACGGGCGAAACCAATAGAGTATATTTGCTTAAGGAACGATCGGATGACCTCTCGGACCTCCTCGATGAGGTGATAGAGGAGGCGATTCCCCACTCAATTGGCGCTCTTTTTGATGAAGATTTCGAGGAAGGCTCGGATTTAGGCCAAGAAGAGAATAAAGATGATTCCCCCGACCTCTCCGCTGAAGATGATCAAGGCGACGCTGATGTCGCAAGGATTCGAGAGCTCTGCAAGCTCTCGAAATCAAGGTCTCCGAAGAAAGCTCCGCCGGCACGGAGATCGGCACCACCGGCAAAGCCGTCTACCGGAGCAAATGCTAGCTTGGGGGAGCCTCCCCCCAACACTATTCGAGATGGGAGACCACCGAGGGAGAACACAACGCCGCAACTTCCCAATCCAAGCGTTCTCCCCGGAAAGTTTGATGGGTGCATCTCATATGCACCAAACATCCCGCATTGATTGAAAATTATAGGGGGTCGAGCTCACGACCTTAAACGAGCGCTTGTCGGGAGGCAACCCGACGGTTTTTGCTTTATTTTACTTTTCCTTTATTTTCGTTTCAGAAATTTTTAGTGTTTTGAATCATTCGCCCAAAAGTTTTGTGATAACAGGTCCTATTTTTCTTGACAGGAGAGGGGATAGGTAGATCCATCATGAGGAGTAGGAACGAGACGACGAGGAGCGCCCCAAGAAGGCGCCCGACGCTTAGGAGGAAGATGAAATCGATTGGAGGAAGAAAAACGGAGTTCAGAGCCAAAACGAAGACAAACAGCAGAACACAAGGCTCACTCGGCCGAGTATACTAGTCACTCGGCCGAGTACACAAGTTCGTCCGGCCGAGCCGCTCACGAACGAGGGAAGTCTGCTGTACCCAACTCTCTGTTTATTTTCTTGATTTCGATATAACTGCTACTCGGCCGAGTATATATATTCACTCGGCCGAGTAAAACGAATACCCTCCTAGGGCGAGTCATGCCGAGTAGCTTGAGTCACTCGGCCGAATGGACTTACTCCACTCGACCGAGGCTGGCAAAGCCACTCGGCCGAAGCGATAGCGGGGAGGAAGTTTTCATTGGTCCCGCTCGGCCGAGTGACCACGTCACTCGGCCGAGTCGTAACTTTTATTATATAAGGGCGAGGGGGCGCGGATTTCGAAACGCAAAAACCCCCAAAACCCCCGCGCCCCTTCAGCTGCTTCGCCCGAACCCCCCTCACTCTCGCCCTCACTCGCCCGACCAGCGCCGCCCCGCCGCCGCTCGGCCCGCCACCGCCGGCCGAGCTCCGCCGACGCCTCGCCCGAGTCGCCGCCGGCGGCCGACCGTCCGATCACCTCCGGTACCCCTGTTTTCGCCGTTTTCTCCTCTTTTCTTGTATTTCTCGAGGATCCATGTGCTAAACACCACCCTAACCCAAATCAATTTCTATATCTATCCATTATACCCCTATTGCTCCATACATTTTGATTATTACTCGCTGATATCGTTTCTTCATGCGCAGGTTGCTTTTTGGAGCTTAGGGGAGCTCAGGGGAGCTTCTACGGGCTGTTTTGGACTTCGTGGAGGCGCGGACTTTGCACGCTTCCACTGCTTAGCACTCGCGGCGTGTTTGGGTATACTCTTTCCATTCTTTTTGCACACGCTGCACTCTTTACGTTTTTCGGCACGCGCTCGGGGCCGATATGCCGCCCCGGACACGGCCGCGGACGAGGAGACCTTCCGCTAAGCAGAAGCGGTCGGATGATGTCGGCCCCGCCCACGAGGTGGAAGAGTCTCCTCCTCCTTCTCCCACACCCACCCCCGCTCAGCAGCCTGTCCAGCCAGCACCACCCTCACGACCTCCGCCTCAGGACGGAGACGGCGCAGCACCGCCTTCTTAGGCACTCTTGATGCCATCGTTTCTTCTTGCCGTTGTGCTGCCCGTTTCTGCTGGGTCCTGATGCACTTTTGTCCGCCCCCCCCCTCCCCTCACTTATTTTGGGATTCTATTTTTGATCATATCTATATATATCTTTTTGGGAGAGAGGGAGAGTTTTTGGTGCCACCTATATATCTGTATCACTCCTATCCGTGCATGCATCATGTCCGCATCATATTTTCATTTCTTTATTTTTCTTTTTTATTTTCACTTTTCCATGCATGCATCCTCACTTGCCCCTCACATTTCTTGTCTCTCGGTGTGCCACACTTTGCACATTGAGGACACTGTGCGATTTAGCTTGGGGGAGTGAGTTCTCACGTTCTTTTTGATTTACCACCTTTATCTTTAGTTTTTCACACCGTTTTTCGCTTTTGCACTTATTTTTCATCATTTTTCTTTTATTTTGCCATGCATCACGTTTTTCTTATTTTCCTGTGTGCCGCATTGCATAGTTTCTATTTTCCCTTTATCTTTATTTCTTTTTCATCTCATGCTAGAGATGACTTTTCTGTGATGATGATGACATTGGATTTAGCTTATTCTATATGCATGCTATATTTGTCATGTCTTAGGTTTTATTTCAGATATCAGATGCTATGACTTGCTTTGCATTTAGAATAGTAACCCACACCTTTTTTCGCATGAAAATGGATGAAATTTTATTATTAGCTGAGCCTGAATATTCATATGTATGCTATCACAGAAAACACACCAAGATTCACGCATTGAATGCCTATATCTGGAGTACTGATTTCTTTTCCTATATCACTTCTATATGCATGAATTGTACACTTCACTTCAGGATGATTGGATGATGTTAGCTATGATATATCTGGATTAGTTAGCTTTTTTGTGATCGAAACTGAGTAGATTAGATTACCCTGCTGAAGTTGTCGTGCATGTCTTATAGAGTGAACCGAGAGTTATATTTATTTCTTTCTCCACAAATCTTGAACATCATTTCTCTACTTTTAAAATCATTGGTGAATCTCCCCTTAGTGATTCTATTTTATGGCATTTCCCCCGCTATTCATTCCTAGCTCCAAGTCTCTTATTCTATAAAAAAAATAAAAGAGAGAAAAACATTCTTGTATATCGTTATCTCTCTTTGAGTTGGGATCATTGTATATATGCTATATCAAAAAAAGAGAGAAAAAGAGGAAAAGAGGAAAAATCCTCAATAAAAGGTCACATCTCACTTTCTTCCTTCCGTCTTTCTTTTTATCACTTTTGGAGCTATATGTATATAAAAATGGGGATGTAAATATTTTTTATGCCACCACGCTTATAAATAAGCTTGGGGAGGGGATCCATTGATGTGTGAGAGAGTGACTACTTGACATTGCACGACGACCTAGGCTAAGTAATATTCTATACTCAATGAGATTGTTTTTAGCTTTACGAAATCCAGGAATCTAAGCCTAGCGTTCATCTCATGAAATCCATACTTTTCTATTCTCTCTATTCTATAGTGTGATACTCTTATACTCCTGATAGAAAGCGTTCAATTGAAAAGTGTGTGATCTGTGATTTGTATACCGCTTTAAATGTTTCAGACGATGCTAATTCTAAAATTATTCCGTTTTTCATGATTATATCGTTGTTCGTGGGTTTTCTATTTCTACTTGCACTATTACACTATGATATCAAAATAAAATTCTTTGACATGTATTTTTCATTCAGAGCATGCTATATGAGTAAGTGAAACCCACGTCCTGAGGAAATGATCTAGCATCCTACCTCTTCGCTTCTTTCTTTCTTACTTTATTCTATTTCGTTTTCATTCTTCTTCGTTTTCATTTTTCGTTTCTTTTTGCCGTTTTCCGAATCCACCGGTTTCGCCTTTTACTTATCTTCCTCGAGGACGAGTAAGAGGCAAGCTTGGGGGATTTTGATCACTCCTTATTTTACACCTTTTTTCCGCATGTTTGCATGCCATTTAGATCGCCCAAATCATGTTTTTCACGATATATCGACGATATTGCGATGCTTTTCACGATTTGTTGTTTTTGTCGCATTTCAGGTAATTTGGCGCGATGTGGAGTGATCTTGAGATGCGCTCACTTTAGACGGTCACCGACGACCTCCCCGAGGGGTATTTTGCTGTTGGAGATGAGCGGAAGAAGAATGGACGTCACAGGAGCGACGAGGAGGTCAAAACAATCAGATTGGGCATTTTTTGTGTCCCACTCGGCCGAGTGGAGGAGCCACTTGGCCGACCAGCGAGACACTGCTCAGCCGACCTGAACAGATACGATTTCTATGTGCACTCGGCCGAGCACCGAAGACCACATCGGCCGAGTGACGATATCGCGTCCGCCCGAGTGGCGCCCAGACGAGGCCCTTCCAAAACATCCAAGTTACTGTTTTTTGGCCGCCTGAGCTTCAGAAGACCCACTCGGCCGAGTGGACTATTACGTCCGCCCGAGTGCCTTGAAGCCATCGGCCGAGTGACTACAACTCACTCGGCCGAGCCGCCCCCGAACTGAAGACCCCTGAAGCCCCCGACTTACTGGAAAATGACAGGGTTTTCACTCGGCCGAGCGACTTTTGTCACTCGGCCGAGTTCGATGCGCTGCCTGTAGCGAAAATTGCGGAAAACAGGCTGCGCAGGGGTATTTTGGTCACGATTTTTGGACGATTTTGAGGGCTATTTAAGCCCTGTTTTTACCCTAGTTTAGAGAGACTCTCTCTTAGATTTTTTGCAGCTTTTTAGATTAGTTTTTTTAGCTTTATTCTTGTGATTGGAGAAGAGACAAATTTGTGATTTTTGTTGGAACTATTGAAGAACTCCATTGGTTTGCATCTCTTTTCCTTAAAAATTCTATTTTTATTGCTTATCTCAATATTGTGATGAATTCTATTGCTTATTTCATTGATTATTTTTGTGATCTTGCTATGAATTGTGAGTAGTCTCCACGTCTTGGGGCATGGGGATGAACCCTATAAACCCACTTTCATATTTGTGATGAATTGGTAGAAATTGTGCTAGAACTAATAACTAGGGATTAGATTGTGATCAATTTACTACGGATGGCTAGGTATTCATATCGATTGGGATTTGCAAGAGATTGGATCCCGATTTGATAGGAAGCCCTAGAAATCCGAATTGGGTTGGAATCGGATTTTCGAAGTATCGGTTTGCAAGAGATTGGACCGATACTAGGATTTCCGGTTGCAATTCCATGCCGATACTCGTTTGCAAGAGATTGGACGGGTAGGAACTATCACAATCTAGATCGCGGACCGAGTTTACAAGAGATTGGACTCGGTGCGCGATTGGACGATGATGTTGATCCTAATGCTAGTTTTCCTAGGCTAGGGTTTGCAAGAGATTGGATCCAAACCTAGGATAGCTATAGACCGGCAACAGCGCGAGAGCGTGAGCTTGGTTCTACATTCAGTTGCAACTAGTTCATCCAAATTTTTATTCAAGCAATTTTGATACCGACGAACCACATTTATGAAATACGGTGAGTAGCGGGGATTCCCCATTCCCTAGACGTTCTTTATTTGATTTGATATTTCTGCACGTTTTGTCTGACGATTGTGACAGGATCGCCAAAGGCAAATTTCTCTCTTAAATAGCCAGGTTGATTAGGAGCAAGCACGGTCATTCGTCCTCCCTGTGTTCGATATCCCGCTCACCGCTACACCATGCGCTTGCGGTAAAACTACAACCGTTCTTTGGGTGTATACTCAGGACCGACCACTACCCATGTGTCGTAAGTAGGAATACCATGTGTGTTCAGTAGAATACACGTATAGTTCAAAATAGGGCATGACATCCTACCCACCTTAAAATAAAGTCTGTCCTCGGACTTTTTAGGGTGTGAGCCCCGCCAAAGGTTAAATAGATATGAAGGTCTTTCTTCCCATGAAGTACAAACAAGAATACGTACCTATACCACACTTATATACACCATATGTCTCACTATCATCCATACACATCCGCATCGCACACATATCACAGATACATCCTATTACTCATCTAGTAACACATCCATATCACTATATGCATCACTACATATGCATACACATATGTCTTTCACATAAACATCTAGGCACACATATTCACACACCACAAATAAGTCTCTATGCGTATTATTATTCGTATTTAGATCACTACTCATATCTATGTGCATACGACATCATATCATATCCATATCACGATACATAAGGCATTCATACATGGCATGCTTTCATATACACCATAAAACATTCAGGTATATTCGACTTACATCCTACCTGTTTATATATATTTACATATACATCTATATCCATGTACAAACACACAACAATACACATTAATCTACACACCATTACTTGATAAACAGGGTCACTATCACGGTGTCACATCGTATACACACAGGACCTCTATACACCCAATACTGAGTCATATGAGTTCACTCACATTTATAGGCACATAAATATCTATATACACACAATATTTAGTCACATCCATACATACTCCTACGGGCACGTACTAACACATGCATGATCAAGTAACTTAGGCCCGCAATCATAACTACAGATAAATATACACATAATCTCACATTCATAGCGATGCGCCTACTGCCTTACACAGATAGGCACTTATACTGCACACAATACACACAAGAGTGCACAACCATAATACATTCCCCGCCATATGCTATATATATAACTACCCTTGCACATCCTACGCATATACTGCCGTAATAGTCAAATAATTATAAACATCCATCTACACTCCACACACGCATATACACATAATTATACAAGCAAACACAACATTCCAATACCCACATATCAAACAGTTTCATTCACTTGCATTCATCAAACATATATATACACCTATACTCCATATCTATTACATTTACATCCACATTGCACATGTATATACATACACACATGCTTTGGTACAGACATGCATACAAACATAAATACATTTATCCAAGGCACACCGAGATACACCTGGATAAACAACCCTATAAAATAGATTAGCAGGTAAACAAACAAAGATATGTACAAGCTTATATATATTCATTCATCCAATATATACGTTATTACATATACTCTTA
The DNA here is from genome assembly GCA_030789695.1 of Scilla litardierei. Taxonomy (NCBI): domain Eukaryota; kingdom Viridiplantae; phylum Streptophyta; class Magnoliopsida; order Asparagales; family Asparagaceae; genus Scilla; species Scilla litardierei. The sequence goes on from CM061136.1 coordinate 170,312,340, forward strand.
CTGCCCACTGCACATACATGAACATATTCCTACTCTTCATTGCGACATGTATAATAGAAATCCATACAACTATGGTACATATTCACGTATACGCAACAAGCAATACCCCACATAGATACTCCCATGCACATATTCATTATTCACCCACAGATGTATAAGTATCAATACCATACATAGATTTCTGAATCCACATATAATCAAATACGTGTACACGCATACACACATAACTATTATACTAATAGTAGATATGCACACCGACATGCATATATGTATGTACTAGGACCCATGCACCATGCACATACATTACCATCTATGGGCATGCACACCAATTCACATATTCTATACATATCCTGCTATTACACACCTATACAGCCAAGCTACTCAAACTGCACTATCAGGTAGTCGGTAGCCACGCATACCATTATATACTTAACATCCAATATATCCACACTTTTACTAGCATACTAGTACATACACAAATAAGTGTATTTCAATATTCATACACATTCAGTAGATAGTCACACCTCATATACGTACACATTCATATACTGATACATGCATATCAGAATAGGGATCATTCACATACATATACATATAACCACTCAAGAGACATACACTAATACATATTCAATAACAACAACACATATACACAATCACACCACTCTTGCCACAACACACCTACACACATACAAGTATCTCATATACCAATACACAATCCTCCATCATGCCACTATACACGGAAAGGTACATGCACTACATATACATCCAAATGATCATATAGACATCATTCTACGGGTAAGCGTATACACACATATATACATATACCATAACTCCACTTAACTGTGCAAACCCATAACCATCCCACTTATATATGCACTGTATAATCTCAAATCCTTAATTCATCTCATTCTACATATGATACACGTCACACTTATATCCATATCCCATATTAGGCACGGTATAGGGCTAAGAGTCTAAACTTAGGGTGGACAGGTTTAAAGCACCCCTACCCACCTTAGAATACATCTACTCCAAGCACCCTGGAAAATTACTCATACTACCCATGAGTCCATTACTTATCTATATCGCTACATACACATCATATATGGCCATACACAACACTTATCTTCACGCAATAGTATAACCCACAACCATAAACCAAATTAAGACAATATACCGGTTCATATAAGCACATAGGCAGCACATACACATACTCACAGTTATTTAACTTTTAACACATTAGGAATTCATGCCCTAGCAATGCAACACTAGCGATATATATGCACTAATTTCCCTCACATATATCTACACCCTCTACCAATACAAGCTCACATATATTCACACATATACACTTCCCCCATATGTCCAAAGACAATATAGACATTCTACTACTCTATCCATACAAAGATAGATGTACACATATTGCTGCATTCCCCACATGAAACACAACTATAATTTAATAGATAGTAAACCGTATACATGCACTCATATCTCATACGTATATATCTTCACTCACACACCTACGAGGTATATGTCCCCACTATCTTACATGTACCCACCAATATACATCCACGAATAAACATGTATATATCACCTATGTCTCAGAGTCACACAAGTATACCACATACCTGCCTCACATATCTGTATCATGTACTTTTATAGAGACGTAATATATACACTCAAGTACTCACCCACCTAGTATATACACCCACGCATATCCATATACCAATGCAAGAATCCAGAATGCATGTAACGTTCATGCCATTCAAATATACGAGTATATTGCAACATATGTAATTCAAATCTCTAAGCACAACAAATGCACTTATACACAGGGGTTCACACAGTTATAGATACATGCGTACTTCCACAATATACATCTATAGTATAATACACATCAAAGTTCATCCCCGGACTCCCCAAAGCTAGGGGTGCAAGTGTGGACCACTTAAAACTCTAAGGTCACTACCCACCTTAGGGTTAATCTATCCCAATCAAGTACTAAGGCATTACATGTACTATCCTTACGCACATTGCAGTGCGGTGACCTGCATGGGCCACCAAAAACTGTCACGCCCCGATCTTCAGAATACCCGAAGCTTCTAAATTTTTTTTCCGAGTATCCTGAAGAGTGAGGGTGAAGAGAGAGGAAAGAAAGAGCTTCTAGGTTAGTTTTAGATTAGGTATTTTGTTCAATAAGTCTTGTATGGGATCAACGATTCACTCAAGATAAGTATTTCTTTCTCTTGTTCTCTATTTTTTGTATTGTATTTCTTTTGCTTCATGATGAATGTTTGTGTGTGTTTTGTGTTGTTCGTTTATATGTCTTTCATCATGGAGTAGTATTGATGAACCCTAATACGGGTTAGGGTAGGATTGTTGCTTGGGAATTTACATTAGACTTGGTTGCATGGCACGTGTTCGATGAAATGTGTCAATGGGGATTTCTAGCAATCTGGGTCCAATTCGTACGGCAACACACTAGATGTGTTGGGGATTGGGGTCCGGTGCTTGTCCTGTCAAGATCCGCTTCGATGTATTGCTAGAAATCACATTTGACCTATTCGGCCATTAGGGTTACGCGGGGGTGTTTCAAAGGAGAAACTGAATATGCAGACCACTGCGCATATGCTGGGATAGTACAAGTGAAGCTCCACAACAATATCAAAAACAACATCATAAATAATATAGAACAATAACAACATATCATATATATAATAATTTCTATTTATATACATAATTCATGTACACCACTACATATACACCGTCATTCTCCACCTCCCAAGAACCATATCACACCACAACTACAGCTCACACCAAGTGCTACCCCTGGACCCAACTCCAAGTTACCACCAACCATGATACCCCTGCTACCTGGAAAATAGAGATGATCACGTCAATGCGTGTCCCAGTAGGAACCAACTTGGATTTGGAACACAGTTCTAAAGTTATTAATCCATAAGGCAAGGCAAGATAAATAAGGCATGCAAACTAAGTAACGTAATGAAAAGTAAATAGCTAAGTAAGGGGATCATACCTGCGGTCCAATGTCGAGCTGCTGTAAGAAAAGGGGTAACACGAATAACGATACAAATATTCATACAACCACAATTTAAAATAGAAATCACAAGTGTCAAAAGCATAACACAGTGTCACCAATGAAGCAAGTAAGGGAAAAGGAAAGTGCTGCCAGCAGAAGGAGTAACACGCATAATTCTCGTTTTATGATTGAATTAATTAATTGAATTAATTGGAAACTTGGGTAAACTGTGTGATACCAGGACCTGGACATCACCCCAAATTTAGGGTGAATATAGCACACGGCGTAGTGGACACGGGCACTGTATGACACCGGGCCTCTCAGTTCTTCCGTCCCAGGCAGGAGTGAGGCTCTCCCATAATAACACAACCTCCGTATGTCCCCTCCACTCCCGGTAAAGGCGATCGGGTATAAATATCACATATCACATAATCATTTTCCCCAACTTCTCAGTCCAGGCCTCATATCCACAATTTACTCAAATCCCACCTAAAACCCGGGTTTTACTAACTCACCCTCATTAGAGAGGACTGAGACATTCAAGAATTTCATTTTTATCACTTTAGAAATGAAGGAGTCGTGTTGCATGGCGTCACATACCACATTCATACCAACGTGGGTCATGCACCGAAGTGTCATGCCCTCCATCATAGCCATATCAACCCATCATCACATCACATATGGTACCATGCATGACATGCTCCCAACATCACATGTTAATATCAAATCGCATATCTTAACCATAGAATTGAGTATTTCTCACATTTCTGGCATTTGCCTTCACTTAGGCATTTTCACAAACACATTGTATGCATCATGTTCCACATATCAATCACATTAGCAATTTAATAGTATATCATACCAATCAAACTTCCTTTTAGGTAATAACAAAAATTATTGATAATAGGAGTATAATTGGTAATATTACACAATTCATGTCACTATTCAAAAGCTTCAGCTTGCAGGAAACGTACATGATGTCATAAAGAGTGGCTGATATCACCCATTTATATAAAGAATTTAGCAAAACTTCATAAATGAAACTTGTAGATCTGATAGTTATGGATTCACAGATAAATTTTCATGCAAAAATATTAAGTGGATGATTTAGGGTAAATTATTTGGTGAAGTGTGTCAAATCTGTTTTTCAGACAGATTTCAGGGTCTGTATTGAAAGCCAATTTTGGGCATGTTACAGCCAGAAATTCGAAATATAAAACTGTGATGAAATTTTAGTAAAACTTGTTAACTTTTCAACAAGACCAAGATCATAAAATCCATTTTGTTTGCAGGTACTAAGGTCAATTCTACTGAACTGTGTCAAGACTGCAGATCATGCAGACATGTTGTAAAAATGGAATTTTTACTCCTAATTTCTGAATTAAACATATATCAAAATTTATATGATTTTGGGGTAGAACGTCAAGATCTACAAAGATATATTTTTTTCCGAAGCCTGATTCAAGCCACAACAATCATAATTCAAGTAATAACACACATCAGAATTTCAGCTTTTCAAAGAAGTGATCTTGCATGGAATTTCAAGGGGTTATTCATGAAATTAAATCATGGCACATTAAATTTGACTACCCCTGATTTATATTAAGTAAACATGATATAAAAACATGGTAGAAATAAACCGTAATTAAATTCCAAAACCAAGTTGGATTCCTGCCTCAAGAGAACCCTTCTCTTCTTCTCTTCTCTTTCTCTTCCTTCCACCTTCTTCTTCTTCTCTCTTTTTTTAATGGATTTTGGTCAACATAGAAGGGGAAGAGGGGGAGCACGAAATTGGAAGAGAGGGGGGAGGTTGGGAGGGAGGAGATAAGGATAAGGCAAGAAAAGAGAAGAAAAGAAGAAGACAAGTTTAGAAATGGCTAGAAACTTCCCATAAAAAAATCTCCTCCTTAGCCATATCTTTAAGATAAGCATGCATCATTTTAAATGACTAAAATACCCCACCATCACCTAGGTATTTACAAGTTTGCCATTACTTTATGCACACACAACTTTAGTATGTACGCACAGCAGCTTTAGTCCAAATGACCGTTTTGCCCCTAACCTTTCTAAAAATTTACGGGGGTTGCCATTAACCCCTAACCCCTTTCACACTAGCATGGCTCTCCCTACACACATCCACGCACATCCATGCATGCATACATGCATCACACACACACACACACACACACACACACACACACACACACACACACACGTCTAATACATACGCGTTAAATAATACACACGATGTCATTCGCACTTCTCTCGCATTCACACTTCGCATTCACTTCCCTTAGCCACGTATTACGGCCCAATCCCCCTTGCACTGCGTTACATACATCGATATCTATGTTTATTTCATGCCTACCCATGTGTCGTAAGTAGGGATACCATGTGTGTTCAGTAGTATACACGTATAGTTCAAAATAGGGCATGACAAGGAACAAGATCAGGCAGAGCACAAAGCAAAATTTTACCTTCTGCCCAAACAATTCTGAGCAATATCTCATCAAACAGGAGCCTTTTTGTTGATTTTTCACTCTCTGCCAATCACAACAAGTATGTTGCAGTCTCTTTCTCCTTTTGTGAGAGAGGCCTTTCCTCACTTGTAGTAAAGAGCAACTACCCGAGAACTTCACAAACCCAAATTGTTCTTTCCTTCCCTGGTGAGAGGTAGTGAGATCATTGATCAACTGCCTACCTCTCCGGGAAGTGATGAGAAACCAACCAGAGGATGCAAGTGGATTTAATTTAAAGAAATGGTTGAACAATTCCATGGTTGGCTCAACATCACTCAACATACAGATCGCAATAAAGCTAACCAAAAATACCACTGAGTTCGGCATCAATTGGTGATTCGGAGTAAATATTGCATATTTAACACCTTATTTAGACCCATTTTGTGCTTATATGTTACGTATTTGGCCTCTAATACAATCGAATTTTGAATATCCTTATTTATAAGAGCAAACTCCTATTTTAGGCACAAAACAGCAATATACTGAGTATTTCTGCACTTTTTATATTTTTCATGGCTAGATCTTGATCTCACGATTCCAACGACTATTTATTTGTATTTTTCTGAGATCTGTGCTAATTACTATGAATTTTTGAATGCAGAATACCAATTAAATGAAGAAATACAAAGGAAATACGGTCGCAAATATGCTGAGTATACGGCCCCCGACTCCTCTACGCCACGTGGCAAACATCTACAGCTTCATGCCCACGATCCGACGGGCGAAAGGGAGGGGCAACACGGCGTAATCTACGCCTTTGATCGTTCATCCAACGGTCCGTAGGCGAGCTGAATTCTGGGGAGATGCGTCACGATCTTGGCCACAGATCTCCTATCCGACAGTGCAGCATTAATCCGAACTGGGCTCAAATGCAAATATTTGGGGCGACGTGGCGTAATCTCGACCATTAGCCGCTCGAACGGACGGTCAGGATCGAATCCGACTTGGATTCGAATGCTTAGCAGGCGCGCGGGCAAAAATCCAATCACGGTGCCACGTGGCGCGACGAGGGGAGATCATGCATGGATCAGCGGCTGTGGTTTGTTGCGGCTTGTGGGTTTGGGTTTTGATGCTATTGGATGCGGTTTTGGACCTGTTAACACAACTAAAACCCGCAATGCTATTATATAAGAATATTCTAGGGTTTTTGGCTGTATTCTGGCGTATTGGGGGCTCGAGAAGCCGTATTTTGACGTGAAATTTGGAGGCCCTGGAGATAGAGTCCATATCTATCATCTGAAGGAGATTTGGGGCTAATTGGAGAGAATTGGTGATATGTTTCCTATTTTTAGCCTTGTATTTCACGATTTGGCTTGTAATTGGAGTATTCTTCACGTATTTTGAGCTTTTGGTGATGTATTTGTCTATGAATACTGAATCTTTTCTCTTCATGCGTGGTTAATCTTCATATGTGTTGTTTGTGATATAGTTAAGGTGTTGTATTGTAACGGCCTGTTTTCATCAAGACAAACTATTTACGAATTTGACCAAAATTTTCAATTTTTAAACTATTTATAATGGTTTGTCAGGAGTTTTACTGATTTCAAAAATTTCTTATAAAAATATTTTGAAGTACCAGACTAGTTATGAGTATTTTAGTAAGATCGGATTTCATCAACTACTCAAAACATTTCTGATAAAATTCATTTTCAGTTATTACCGTTTTGGCTTAATGAATTTATTTTCTATACAAATATCATCAAAACGATTTCAAACTTTTACAGTAACATTCAATGATCATTTATGGCTTCCCACATTAATTTCGTAATTTTCTGAAGTCAAATCATTAGAGAACCCGCGAACCCGCTTCCTAAACGTTTTGGCCAAAAACTAGTATTTCCGTAGCTCAAACCCTGAAACGGATCTCGTCTTCGCGATTCTCGCGATGATACGAACCCGTCGGTATGTTTTCGTAATTTTTCGGACACGTTTACTAGTAGGGGCAAAATCGTAATTTCGTTTTTGGTATTTTACTAAGTACCTTCGCTAATGGGGTTTTACTAATCAACTTTACCGAATTAGCACTAAACGTGTCATCCCAACGGATAAACGTGGATACACGTTTATCTCCTTCCCGGTTAGATGCATTCCCCTAACCCAATTGTCAAAACACCCACCAACCCTAATTAATACCCCTAATTAATATCATTGACCAATAGGGGTTTGATTAATAATTTTGTAACCTATTTAAACTGTACCCTAACTCAACCATTAACGCAAAACCCTTAATCATCCCGCACACACACATAATCTCTCTCTGTCTCTCGTTCTCTCCCCCTCACAGCACTCACCCAGGCAAAAGGCCCAACCCACGCTCGACCCGCCTTACGCTAAGCTCCGCCATGCCTCCTCCGTCTGCCTGCGAGAACCCACCGGAGCACCGCCGCCTTCGCCCTGAGCAAGCTCGACGAAGCTCCTCGACGGAGCTGCAGTCGCCCCACTCGCAGCTGCAACTCGCACCCCACAGCCCCGAAGCCCGGAGCGCCTCCCCCAAGCTCCGAGGCCGCCGTCTCCTCTGAAGCCCGCTCCGACAGCTCGAAGAAGCTGCCTCCGATCTCAGCCCCGCCCCGAAGCACCTCAACCTCACCGAAGCCCGACGGGGTATCACCGCCACCCTGAGCAACTCGAGAGCCGCAGGCCTCGCTCCGCCGTTGCTCCTCTCACCGGCGACGCCACCCCCGAAGAAACAGCAGCCCCGCCTCTGACGTCACTCGCACACCGCTACTCCCGATGCTCAACCCCCGGTGGCCCGACTGCCGCCATCGGAGCCTGAGCAGCGACCATCGCCTATGCTTCACCGTCGCCCCTCCGCCGCTTCCTCCTTCTCCGATGTCACCCCTCCGTGGACGTCACCGCCTGCAAGACCCCCGTCCGACGTCGCACGCTCGCCGTGCTGCCACGCTCCATGGCAAGCACCCGCACGAACGTCTCTGCCTGTCCACGGAACGACGCCGAGCTCGCCCCCCAACGCCGTGCACCCCGCCTCCGTCTTGGACGCCGCCGTCGCTCGACGCTTCCGACGAAGGCCGCCCCGCTTCCAACCCCACAATGCACGCAAATACGAGAGAGAGAGAGAGAGGAGGTAAAGTTCGATAATAAAAACATATTTTATACGAATACGTATATACGAAAAATACGTATTTTAATAATTGTTTTTAATAAGGCTGAGAAGTGATAAATTGATTATAAATAATATATAAGTCAGAAAAATGTGGGACCACCTCTGGAAAATCAGAAATAACGTTCTGGACCCAATGGCACTAGTTTTATCTCAATCAGACGATTAGTTTTTCCGGTATTAATTTTTAATCATAAAAGTTAAATAGGCTATTTCGTTTAAAAATCCATAACTTATTATTTTCATGTAAAATGATATTTGAGAAAAATATATGTTAAATTACTCTTCGAGACGGTCATTTTGACAGCTTATTTGCAACTTTCCGATACAAATTGCATCGGAATAAATTGTTGAATAATTACGTTCTTAATTAAAAATTAGTTTTTAAATCTATTTTGTACTTTTAAAAATTATAAAAAATTACTACAAGCTTCCGAAAAACATTTCGTCTTACAGTAAAATTATTTTCCTTATATCTAGGCTATAGAAAAATTTAGAACAATTTTTGGCGACGTTTCAAACGATTATAAAAATCGAAACGATAAGATTAAATAGGTAGAAAATAGGGTAGCCTGTAACTGATGAGTTTTTATATTTGCAGGTACCAATTCTCGTGCACCAGCATCTTTAAAAGCTCTAGCTCCAACCTCGTCTTACCACGGCACTCTCTAAAAGAGTAAGTCACTCTAATTCTAACTTTGGAAATCTGGATAGTGTACTGGTATGAACTTAGGACATGTCACCTAGTCTCAGAACAGCTATTGACCTGATCAATTGACTAGAGACCTAATTAACTTGAGGACTAATCAATAGTGGAATGACCAAATGACTAAATTGGGATAGTGCACTTTTATGAAATTTGATATCATAGTTGTTGGACTTCAAATCATTGCTCGGACTAAATTGAGAAAGTAAACTTTTATGGAATTAGATATCATAGTTGTTGGACTTCAAATCATTGCTCGGACTAAATTGAGATAGTAAACTTTTATGGAATTAGATATCATAGTTGTTGGACTTCAAATCATTGCTCAGGACTGATATTCTCTGTTGAGGCTTCTGCCTTGACTTTTCAGCAAGTAACTACCATATAAATGTAATTGATGTACTCATTGATGGATGTATTGTTGTACACATTGTTGGATGTACGAAATGATGGGCCTATGAGGCCATACGGATACGGATATGGATACAGACACGGATACTGATATAAATGTGAAATGTGATACAACATGGGTTATGGGTAGTCTTGAGCTACGCAGTGTGCGGGAGTGACCGGGTCCACCCTTATTAGTTAAGCTGTACCATCACCCTGCAGGAATGGTAGGTAGATATTCCACGAGTTGCTCCGTGGGATGGGTGCACTTCTGGTTGCATATCGTACACTCGAGCTAAGACTGTTGCACTAGCTGATTGATACAGGGCCCATGAGGCCATATTGATACGAACACTGATATGAACATTGGACTATGATAATACATGGGATACGGGGTAGTCTTGAGCTACGAAGTGTGCGGGAGTGACCGGGTCCACCCTTATTAGTTAAGCTGTACCATCACCCTGCAGGAATGGTAGGTAGATATTCCACGAGTTGCTCCGTGGGATGGGTGCACTTCTGGTTGCATATCGTACACTCGAGCCAAGGCTAATGCACTAGTTTGATTGCTGTATTGTACTCATGGACGGAAAACACTATTGGGCCCTCGGGCATTTACGGAGCACATTACGAAAAACACTATTGGGCCCTCGGGCATTTACGGAGCACACTTTTGGGCCTTTGCGGCATTTAAGACTGATGCACTAGTTTGATTAATGTTGCACTAATTGATAATTGATTGAGAACATTGCTTCAGTCACGACTACTACTATTCTACAGACTAAGTCAAGACTACTCGAACGTGATAGAACGGTTTAATAATGAGCGGTCTTGAATTACGACTGAATCAGTGTCTAGGAAGGAATGGGAAGGGGGTTGGTCAACCAATGGACTTGTTCCTGCGGTCTTTGAAGTGACCTGTGCCTTCAAGCCCTGACTGACTGGCTGATTTGGGAGTTAAGCTAGACTTCTTATTATTAGGCCCGCCTACACTATTAGATAGCCAAACAACGCTCACCTCCCTAAGTGTTGCTACAACCACATGGATGTCTAACTATCGTCATCACATTGTCTGTGGTCGAAATATTGTTGCTGACCATATGCCATGCCACAGTTATTGCTCTAGTTTAGTCATCTTTACTTTATGCATTACATGCATCACTTACCACATCTGAATAGTTACCAGTATTTTAATTATGACTCTTACATACCTGTCAGCTCATACTTTACTTTTTGTACTATCTGACCATCTTTTGTTACTATAGCTTGTTCCATACTTTTGCACCACTTTATTTCTATTGCTAGAATTGTTGTGACTTACCTACGGTTCCATCTCTGTGGCACCGCAGACGACGTACATATGGAGGCCGATGCTCTAGAGTTAATAGCGCCAGAATTTGACCATAAGACTGCAGCTTTCAGAGTTGTTCCCAGTTATATTTACTTTCCTTCATGTACGATTGTTGGACCATTTTTGTACAATAGTTAGGGTGTTGTATTCTTTGATTTCAATTTCTTTTCACCCTATTTGCATGTTATAATCACGTATTTTGTCGATTTCCTACATATATCTTGTTTGGGTCTGTTAGACGGAGACGTGGGCATGCTTGAATTGAATATGATCTGAGTAAGACTTATTCGTGATGCGATCGGAGAGGACATATCGTGACCCAAGAGGGCACTTGTGCGTATTTTCTTCATGAAATCGTTATTATACGTGATTACTTTTTGGCACGTTTTTATGCACGTTATCGACATTTTTTTCCGACGCTCTCATGCCCTAGCCAAACGAAACGTTGAGTTATAGAAAAGATATTAATAATCATTGATTGCATATACTCTAACGAAATCACAACCAACGCATACTCTCCATATTAGTACCCTAAACCGAATTCACCGTAACTATCGTAGGATTTTGTTTTCGTATTTTAAATCATCAACTCCATTACTTTTATATCTGATAGGTGGTTGTTTATTACTGTTTTATTACTCTTTATAGACTGAGATTCGTGGTTTTACAGGTCAGTTGTCCCGTGGATATGATACTTGGACTCACCATGATTATTACTTGTTCGATCTCCTACACTTGGGAGTAGTGCTCACACATTTTGAGACGCGTCAAGTTTTTGGTACCATTACCTGGGATAACAGTACTTGTGATCTACGATTTCAGTTTGTATGGAGGAACATTCGGTGAGATCCTTCCACCTTATAGTTTAGGATTTTTATTCATTTTTTGTTTTGTTTTCTCTTTTAAAAAATTCAAAAAAAATGGAGTATATGAAATTCTATTGCACAAAAAATTGGTATGATGCCGAGTACGATATTGCACACAAACATAGGATGGAGAAGCTCAAGATCGTTAATTTTAATCAGACATATTGTGAAACTTTCTTTCAGGCCTGGAGGATGTTCACAGACATAGTATCGAGCTATCCGTAGCATGGGTACACAAAGAAAGAGCTTATGGAGTCCTTCCTATTTGGACTATGACCACAGCTGCAGGAATATTTGGGAGTCATGACGCCGACAGAGGCGTGGAAATACATGGAGTCCTTATACGAGAATGATCAGACCATTAACGAGACTTCACAGCGTGATTCAACGGAGCCTTCATGCCTTGATCAAGGAGAGCAAAGCGTAGACGTACCATTGCAACCCTTGAAATAGGAAGTTTATTAGCTCATTCAGACACAGGAGGCTACATCCCATCAATTCCAAGAAAACTTCCTTGCTCGGAGACGGCAAATTCAGCAATACATTAAAAATCTTACTCTGGTTGACACCTGCTTAGAAGAAAATAATTCTTTTGAAATTTAATTTCAAGAATCTAATATGAGTTCATCTTTTATTGCAGGTATATCGAGCGAGCCATGTCACGATGAAGTCACGAATAAAAATATCAACATGGCAGGAAGCGGTGCAAAGGAGAGGACGAGCTAGCAATTTTGGATGAACAGGAGGAGGAGACTGCTAGGGACATGTGTTTAGAGATTATCGCTATGGAGCCCGAAGCACTCCTTCCCCCAGTTTTTTCCCAAAAATCATTTATCCATCTCCCCAATTACTGAGCATCATACCGAGAGCCGTGCACATTTTTCAAGGAGTAGTCATCAACTTGCTTTACTTTATTTTACTTACTTTGATGACTACATTTGGAATAGTTTTATTGAAAAGAATTTAAGACTAAATTGGATTGACGTGACTCATCTCTTGCAGGATATATTTAACTACTTTATAGAGATGATGGGAGTTACGTTGCTGGGATCCAGTTTAGCTATGTTGGAATTAATGGATCTTTTGGCCATTTGTTCACTCCCACTCTCTTTCTTTTAGTCCCACATTGGATAGGCAAACACCCTTGTGTGGGTATATAATAGGCTTCTCTCTATTGGGCTATTGGACTTGTTAATGGGCTAGAAATTGGGGGTAGCTCGCGTGCACATGAGCCCAAGCAAGGGGCCGAGCCCAATCCGGGTTGAGCCGAATGGAAAATCTGGGCATCGGATCCGGAAACCCTTAGCGTGTGTGCGCTGGCGTCGTGCCTGCGCAGGGGGGTTCACGGGTGCGCGCGCGGAGTGCCCGAGTTTTGACTCGTGTTTTTAAGCCTATTTTATTTTTTAGAATTCAAATAGCCTAATACGTTTTATTTTCCCAACAGCCATTTTTCATTTAATTGCAACAGCTATTTTTCCTTTAATGGTTGTTAATGGCTGCGTTGTTAATGGCATTCATGGCTGAATTCCAACAGCCATCTTTTTCCTCTTTATAAACTCTTTTGTCTAGAGTTTCTCTAAACAATTGCGAAAATCCTCTTCTATGCCATACCTCATCCTGGGTATCGATCTTTGTGTAAATTCCAAAGCTTCTGGCTGCGAGTGGACGCGTCCAGGGGCTGCTGTGTTAACCTTGGGGAGCAACCGGTAATTCCGATTACCACCGAGGTCGGGCAGTAATTGTTTTCAAGGCAGTGGTCATTCCACGTCACAACGTTTCATTCCTGATAAGTTCTTTCTACGCTTGAACCATAGTCAATTCCGACTTTTTAATCTTACAATTTGAAAACAATTATATGTTTGGTATTACTATGGTTAGCCTGCTATTGATTTTGCTGAGTTCTTGAATCAGATGCTTTGAGATGCTTTTTGGGATGTTTGTAGAATTCTGCGAGGTTGTTTAATCTCTCAAGTTGGGGTTGCTGAGGGGGAGGCAAGATGAGACAGATCCTTCTCTCGTGGATTATCTGCATTTCATTTGGGCTCTTGGGCATCCATTGATCAAGAGGTAAACAAACCTTTTTTTCCATCCCAAAGATTGGGTTACAATTTTACTATTTTTGGGTGGGATTCCGTAAAATGTTTTATTGAGTACTTTTCTGAGTTTAATGAGAAAAAAAATATACGCTTATTTCAAGTGCTTGGCAATGATGGGTAGACATGTCAGATATGTCCACACAAATTTTTGTGTGGTAACTTTCCACACAAATCTTCAATAATAGACTGAAACATCATTTCAGATTAAGCTTCCATGGGGATCAAAACAAGGATCCTCAGGGGCAACGCTTATTTCTTAGAGATACCCAAGATTTCATCTTTTCATGGCCGTTTTTTAACATCTTCATCGTTTCAAATCAACAGTGATTGCATCATTCTGCCGTGATCATTGAAGTGGCTTATTACTACCTTGTAAAAGTCAGGATCACTATGTCCCTTTCATATTGATAATTTGATACCCTACAATGGGCAACATTTATTTGAGATTCAGAGGATTATGCCGGACAATCGAGTTTAACAGCCTTTGTTGATATTTATGTTTCGATCAATATGACTGATTTCTTGTAATTAATTGATGTGTTTGGTTAAGATTCAGAGCTACATGATATTCTTACAATCGGTAAGAATTTCCTATCTATACGGGGTTAGCTTGTAGCACTACTATGCTTCATAGTAAAATAGGCTAAGCTTGTGACTAGCCGCTGACATATTATTGCCAAGTCATGAACAAAAGAGGGATTTCCACAGAACATAGTAGGCTAGTTGGCACGAAGAAAAACTTAAAAAAAATAATTAAGAAACAACTCTCTAACATTCTCCAAAAAAAGGCCAAGAGTAGAGGTGTTAACTTTGTTGATCGTTATGTTATGGGGATTGCATTGTCTCTGATGTATGATAGATGCCATGAGTCAAACAAATGAAGCTTTTGAAAATGGTGCATGTGAGTAAATGAGATCATATGTTTATTGCTTTTTTTTCTATGATATAATTCTGATACATGACTTAAGACTTATGTATCAATGATACTCAAAAACATTTTATTGGGAGAAACTAATGACATCATTCCACTCATTAGAAGATCATGTATGTATCTATTAAATTTTTTGTGTCATATTTGACTAGCAATTGATGTCTGCCGTTTGTTTGATAAGCTGTTACCTATGTCGTCCAAACATAGAAATGCTGACACATGCTATGTGCAACTCTGCAGAGATACATTTCAGCATATTCTAAAAGGTATACTTATATTCCAGTATTATGTTAGCAGTATGTGTTTGAAACTTTTGTCTGGTATTTGTCTGACTCTGTTTGAAGTGCCAGTACAACTTTGGCCGTTCCTACTGACATGTAATATGCAATTATGCATAAATAATATGATCAAGTATACAAAGATCCGCTGAATTCTAACAGACAGTGTTACTGGGGCACTATATTTTGTTGTGTCTGGCCCCAGGATGTGTGTATCACATGACCTGGCATGGTGTAAACATTAAAAAAAGGACCTTGAAGAAAATGATGATTGCTATGCTTTTGAGTTCAGGAATGTCTGATGACATGTGGGGGGACGCTTTTATCTCATCTTGTCATGTTCTTTACCCCATAAGAAACTAGATAAGACACCTTATGAGATGTGGAAAGGATTTACTCCCAATCTGAATTTTCTTAGAGTGTGGGGGCGTTTGACTAAAGTAGGTCTACCTGACTTTAAGAAGTCGAACTTTGGACCAGAATTCATTACTGCTTTCTTATCAGAAAGTGCATGTATAGATTTGATTAGTGATGAGCTTGTGTCTGCCCTCTTGATAGAAGGAGACCCTAAAACTTATGATGAGGCAATGAGATAATTGTCTGATTTATCTAAAGGTAGTAGACCCATTAGTAGTAAATGGATCTTCAAGAAAAGATACATACGCATCAGACACGGTGTGGTTAAACAACTCCTGAAAATGGAGTAATTTCTTTCTTTGGAATATGTGAGATCTGAAAGAAATCTTGCAGATCCACTAACCAAAGGATTGCCAAGGAAAGTGGTTCTTGATTCGTCGAGGGGGATGGGGCTAAAGCCCATGAGTTAAGGTTATATGGTTGATACCCAGTGTGGTCTAACGAAGCCATATGATCCTTAACACACACTACATTTCCATCCCTATGGCGTGTGGTAGTGTTCTTTGAATCCATAGCCAAATTTGGTGGTGCTATTGAGAAGCACTTAATGGATTCACTTTGAGACAAGTCCATAACCAGTTTTGGTGGTGCTATTGAGAAGCACTTGATGGACATAAGCAGAGGTTGAGCTGTATGCTCTTAATGGTTTCATAACCAGTTTTGGTGGTGCTATGGAGAAGCACTTGATGAACCACCTATGTGGGTGTGAGGGTTTGGCCGCCCTCTATGAAAGACAAGGGCAGTCTTTCTAGAGCACTCACGAGACCCAAGGTGTGCGCATGGCCTATAGCGCTTGTTATGTATCGCGAAGTTTGCACAAACTCAAGGGAACAATATGTGTTGTGGGGGGTTCTCAATCGAACTCTAATGAGTTCAAGAGAAATTCACTCATTAGAAAGTAAGTTGTTGCCTCACTTCACTACGTATCAATTCAATCGAAAGACATTGATACTTAAGTATTCATCCCTCTTTACCCATGATCTTTCTCTTCTCTTTCTTGAGCCATTAAGTGGGGGATTGTTGGAATTAATGGCTCTTTTGGCCATTTGTTCACTCCCACTCTCTTTCTTTTAGTCCCACATTGGATAGGCAAACACCCTTGTGTGGGTATATAATAGGCTTCTCTCTATTGGGCTATTGGACTTGTTAATAGGCTAGAAATTAGGGGTAGCTCGCGTGCACATGAGCTCAAGCAAGGGGCCGAGCCCAATCCGGGTTGAGCCGAATGGAAAATCTGGGCGTCGGATCCGGAAACCCTTAGCGTGTGTGCGCTGGCGTCGTGCCGGCGCAGGGGGGTTCACGGGTGCGCGCGCGGAGTGCCCGAGTTTTGACTCGTGTTTTTTAGCCTATTTTATTTTTTAGAATTCAAATAGCCTAATACGTTTTATTTTCCCAACAGCCATTTTTCATTTAATTGCAACAGCTATTTTTCCTTTAATGGCTGTTAATGGCTGAGTTGTTAATGGCATTCATGGCTGAATTCCAACAGCCATCTTTTTCCTCTTTATAAACTCTTTTGTCTAGAGTTTCTCTAAACAATTACGAAAATCCTCTTCTATGCCATACCTCATCCTGGGTATCGATCTTTGTGCAAATTCCAAAGCTTCTGGCCGCGAGTGGACGCGTCCAGGGGCTGCTGTGTTAACCTTGGGGAGCAACCGGCAATTCCGATTACTACCGAGGTCGGGCCGTAATTGTTTTCAAGGCAGTGATCATTCCACGTCACAGCGTTTCATTCCTGATAAGTTCTTTCTACGCTTGAACCATAGTCAATTCCGACTTTTTAATCTTACAAGCTAGTGGAGGAAGAATACTCGCCAAAAAGCGCAAGTAGCAGATAGAACAAATTCCTCCACCATTAAAGATCTGTGATCCACCATTTGACCACGGTGTGTTCTTTCCATTAGTATAGATTTTATATGCTTTTTAGGATGCTTGCTTTTGAATAAACTCGTATCCCTTTCGACATTGAGGACAATGTCCATCTTTAGTTAGGAGGAGTGTATGAGGCCTTATGATTTTTTAAAATACAGCAAGAGAAAAGAATAAATCACCAATTCTCATCATTTGAAACTCCTTCACATACCACAAATGCGGATGATTATGCATTGATTGAGTTCTAAAAATTGTTTATGGCTTGAATTAATTATTTTTCCTTCATGGAACTACTCGTTAATATGCTATTCAAAAAAACTTTCAATTGCCATGATTAATATCTCGAAATAATTTGAATTTATTTCATGCATGCTATTGTGATGCAAAAGCTTAAGTATACATGATTTATTAGAAAAGTCTTCAAGTTGAAAAGGAGTTTGGCCTTTGTTACTAATGTTTATGTTCATATTTATGGGTGCTGAGTTGCTTACGAAAAAAAGTAGAAAAAAGAAAAAAAGGTGAAAAAGAAAAAATGCATCGTTCCTTTGAGTTCATTGATTAGCCGGGTCTTCGTGCCTCAGGAAGCATTGGAGATTTGTGTCGAAAGATGGATGAATGGGGAGTGCATACAAAAAAGAGAGAAAATAAAACTTAGATGATTCGAGTTATTAAGTTCGAGTGGCTCTTCTAAGCCTAATGTCCGAAGGTCATCTGGCCAACGAATAATTAACTAAAAGTTCGTTACATGGATCATTCTAAGTCGTCAAAAAGAAAAAGAAAAAAAATAAATGGTGAATAAACTAAGCAACTTCAATACACATGATTTGAACGATCTTTTTTGAGATGCCAAATCCTTGGAACTAAGAAAACTAGCATATAACGACGTGTTATACTTTCGCTTGTGCAAAACGATGCTCGCATGTTATTTATTCAAATTAAATTAGAGAAAATATCATGTGATTGATCTTATTCATGGATTGTGTATATTAATGGTCAAAATCATGTTGGAAAGCGTATTATTGAGCCATGCCATAAGTGATTGATAGAATTTGTTGTTTTACTAATCATCCGACTCAGTCGCTCTTTTTGCTAGGGACTAGCAAATCGCTAGTTGGGGGTGTGATTCAGAGTAAATATTGCATATTTAACACCTCATTTAGCCCATTTTGTGCGTATATGTTACGTAATTGGTATCTAATACGATCGAATTTTGAATATCCTTATTTATTAGAGCAAAACTCCTATTTTAGACACAAAACAGTAATATACTGAGTATTTCTGCACTTTTTATATTTTTCATGGCTATATCTTTATCTTACGATTCCAACGACTATTTATTTGTATTTTTCTGATATCTGTGCTAATTACTATGAATTTTTGAATGCATAATACCAATTAAATAAAGAAATACAGAGGAAATACGGTCGCAAATACGCTGAGTATACGGCCCCCGCCTCCTCTACACCACGTGGCGACCATCTACAGCTTCTCGCCCACGATCCGACGGGTGAAACGGAGGGGCGACGCGGCGTAATCTACACCTTTGATCGTTCATCCAACTGTCTGTAGACGAGCTGAATTCTGGGGCGACGCGGCACAATCTTGGCTGCAGATCTCCGATCCGACGGTGCAGCATTAATCCGAGCTGGGCTCAGATGCGAATCTTTGGGGCGACGTGGCGTAATCTCGACCATTAGCCGCTCGAACGGACAGTCAGGATCAAATCCGACTTGGATTCGAATGCTTAGCGGGCGCGCGGGCGAAAATCCAATAAGGGTGCCACGTGGCGCGACGAGGGGAGATCATGCGTGGATCAGCGGATGTGGTTTGTTGTGGCTTGCGGGTTTGGGTTTTGATGCTATTGGATGCGGTTTTGGACCCGTTTACACAACTAAAACCCGTAATGCTATTATATAAGCGTATTCTAGGGGTTTTGGCCGTATTCTAGCGTATTGGGGGCTCGATGAGCCGTATTTTGGCGTGAAATTTGGAGGCCCTGGAGACAGAGGCCAGATCTATCATCTGAAGGATATTTGGGGCTAATTGGAGAGAATTAGTGATATTTTTCATATCTTTAACCTTGTATTTCACGTATTTGGCTTGTATTTGGAGTATTCTTCATGTATTTTGAGCTTTTGGTAATGTATTTGTCTATGAATACTGAATCTTTTGCATGGTTAATCTACATATGTGTTGGTTGTGATATAGTTAGGGTGTAGTATTCTTTTCAATTTCTTTTCGCCCTATTTGCATGTTATAATCACGTATTTTGTCGATTTCTACATATATCTTGTTTGGGTATGTTATACGGAGACGTGGACATGCTTGAATTGAATATGATCTGAGTAAGACTTATTCGCGATGCGATTCGGGAGGACGTATCGTGACCCGAGAGGGCACTTGTGCGTATTTTCTTCATGAAATCGTTATTATACGTGGTTACTTTTTGGCACGTTTTTATGCACTTTATCACCGTATTTTCCGACGTTCTCGTGCCCTAGCCAGACGAAACGTTGAGTTATAGAAAAGATATTAAATAATCATTGAATGCATATACCCTAACGAAATCACAACCAATGCATACTCTCCATATTAGTACCCTAAAATCGAATTCACCTTCACTATCGTAGGATTTTATTTCCGTATTTTAAATCATCGACTCCATTACTTTTATATCTGATTGGTGGTTGTTTATTACTGTTTTAGTACTCTTTATAGACTGAGATTCGTGATTTTACAGGTCAGTTGTCCCATGGATACGATACCTGGACTCACCAGGATTATTACTTGTTCGATCTCCTACACTTGGGAGTAGCGCTCACACATTTTGAGATGAGTCAATTGGCAAAGGAAACCACCTAAAGTGTTCACCACGAGAAGCATAAAGGGGTGTGTGGGGAAGCAAAATCCGAGTTGAAAGGCTTTTGTATACACCCCCACCTTGCAGTCACCATGGAAACAAACTGTCTCCTGTGCCAGGGATAATCGAACTCGGTAGTTTTGCCTCATATACTTCCTTTGAAGCCTGGGATTTGAACGGCAGTTACTCGAGAAGCTTGATTCGAAACCACACTTTGCACTACGGGCTTCTTATCACCACTTCGAGGAATAGAAGTCGAGGTCTCAACGGAAGCACGAGGCCGATCACCACTTTCTTCCCTAATTTGTCCCGACAACTCAACACTCATTTGGGCTTCCCCCTAATTGGAACAGCCTCAACAGAAGGAGAACGTGTTGAAGAATGTATAGCTCCTTCCATCTCGTCCCATTGCTCGGTGGATTCAGATGTTGGAGAAGAAGTCATGGCCAGAAGCTTCGAAGATTAATGAAGGAGGCACGAAGGACTTCTTTTTCAAACGCCATTTCCTCATTTAAATAAAGGATCATCTTGTCATGATCACAACCAACCCTCCCATCAAAGAACACATGTAGGTGATTAGGGATGGCAAAACGGGTGGGCGGGTATGGATATGCACTATCCATACATGTACCCGCTCAATTTACCCGTACCCATACCCATACCCATACCCGTGATGGGTAAATTTTTGTGCCCATACCCATACCCATTGGATATATGGATACACGTGGGTACCCGTGTACCCGCTGGGTATGGGTATGGATATCCATACCCATCGTATTGATATCCATATACCCAATGGGTATAGGTATCCATACCCATTACCTATAAAAAGATTGACAAACATCTATATCTATATCCATACTGCAAGCTTTTTGACTGACATGTAAAAAATTATTCAAATTTATATTGTTTTTTCAAACATCAAAGTAGTAAAAATACACATGTATGCAAGAGACTATAAACAATCAAGTTCAAATTAGCAGTTTCCTCATCTTCACTGGTTTAAAAGATTGACAAAGACATGTAGAGTTTAGTGCTGGTTTTAAGGCATATATACAAGAAAGCTTTCTGTCACTAAGCCTTATAATGCAATAGCCAACACAATTGCAACTTGGCTCACAGAATAGCACAATTTGTAGAAAATATTGAATGAAACACATAAATAATAATATTTAGAGATGCTGCAACCCTAGCTGCTGGAGGAAATTGGAAACCCTTGGCCTCGACTATTGAATCGGTATTTATACCTGTGAGACCTCAAATTTGATACCCATGGATGTGGTGTTAAGTTAACTCTAGGTTTGTTAATTGTTATGCATAGTTTTATATTTTTATTCATTGTATTTACATATATTAATTTAGTTATTATTTTTGAAAAATATTTAATTGGGGTTTATATGAAATTTACTTTATAAGAATTATATATTAATATTAAAATGACCGGGTACGGGTGCCCATGGTATGTATGTATAATATCCGTACCCGTCCAATTTTACCCGTGGGTAAAACATGGATACCCATACCCGTACCCATGGGTACAAAAGTCTACCCATACATGTACCCAAACAGGCGGGTATCCACGGGTATCCGTACCCGCAGGTATGCCATCCATATAGGTGATCCATAGGTTTCCATATCCCGAGCTTCAAGCATTCTCAACGGCAGAATCATAGTGGGAGGGAATTTTGGCGCTTTAAATCAAACACTCCTGCCTCGACTGCAGTGCCCAATTAATGAGGTATCCATCACTCGAACCTAACTGATGTTTTGTTTGAGTTCAGGTGATGGGGAGCCATTGTTACGACCGTAGGCCGGGTCCCGAGGGGGAGAAGAATATTCTTAAGTTGAGTAAAGAAGCCCACATATGTAAAGCTGTAACACATCAAACCCATGAAGCCCACGCGACAAGATAATCGCCTACCCAGACAAAGTCAGGCCACATTCTGCCCGTTGAGCTTTCGAACCTCCAGGGGACGGTTAATAATGGGTTCATTGATAGCGAAGTAATTAGTCAGCAGTTACGTCTATTCTTAAGAGATGATCTTGTCCCCCATTATGGCAAGATGATTATCGTCCAACAGCATGAAAGGATACTTTTACTTATAAATAGTTCAAAGGACGACAAGATTAGGGGAGATTTCAGAGGTACGAAATATTAGGTACTCTGATCAAGCTATTATCTACTTTCCACAGTTATATTTCTTCATCCAAAAGCTCGGCGTGACATGACCAAATCGATCTCCCTTGGGTAGATCTTGACTGTCACGTGCCATCTTAAGTCCATACTAACTTAAGCATTGGAGGAGATTTGGGTCGGAACCCAGATCCGACTCCCATGACGACTTTCTGTGTTGCAGGTCTTTCGACGCACGACCCAGCCAGTAGGTCGAAAGGTCGTTCTCCACGACCCGGAGTTAGGTCGAGCTTCATCTCATTAGCTCGAACTTGGCTTACTCCGACCCGGGTTCAAGTTTCTTTGGGTCTCATCATCAGCTGACGGACTGCCACGTCATAGGAGGTTGCTACGTCAGCTTATACCTCACTGTTGACAGGAAGTCAACCGTCAACAGTTCCTGTGAAGGTAACCTGATATAGCGATGCCTCCAATTGTTAAGATGATATCGTTGTTTAGTTTGTGAGAATCAGATTTGGATTATAACAAGTATGCTTTTGTGACAAATTATTTGATTCTGGATGGATTCAGATCTCGCATACTAAGTAGGTGATTTAGAGTTTATTAGATGCCTTGGTTGTAAATGGATACCATAATGGATTATAAGTTCAATAAAAATTTTATGCACCATCCAACAATATGCTTACTAAGTTCACTAGCATTTACGGCTAACAAAGTTCTCTAGCATTATTCGTGTTGAACATGACAAATAATGTGCTTGAGCTCGAGTTATGGTGCTTTATGTCCATATTTACGGTTTATCTTATTTTTTTAAGTGGCTTAATAATGTATAAATCTACAAGTAGCATTAGAGCACAAAAAATGATCCAAGGATGAGAGATATTCAAGCCTCATAAACAGTTGGGCTCCAGAGAATGTTGATTAGCCATAAATAAATGTGCATGAATTTATTTGGTTGCTTTCACGGACTAAACCTGAATCCATTTTATTTGTTTGAGTTCGGTCCTTGGCGTCAAGAACAGCTAGTCGTTCTGTGCTCCCAGATGAATACCAAGTACCTTGGTTTTTTGGAGTTGAAGGGTTATTGATTTGGGGCATTTATATTGGGTATTATAAAATGTGGGTGTGTTTGGGCATCGTCGGATGTAAAAGTGGGAAAATAAAGGGCTAAATTGCAAAAAAAAACCTTGGAGGAGCACAGAGCAAGTTTGCAAATAAACTCAATGGCAAACCCATAAATACGTGGAAGTGGATGAGCATGAATGAAGAATCAATGACAAGTTTACAAATAAAGAGAATTTGGTGGAATTAAACCCAACTCCCCAAAGCCCCACTCCAAAGCAAACCCACTCTCTCATCCCCACCTTGCCTAGGTGGCACAATCTAAGCCAATGCTTTGTTCTGATCCATGGCCCCTCTTTTGTATAATAGGTTATAAGGTACGTATAAGCACTAAGACCCTCATGAAGTGTGTTCACGCATGAAGGAAAAGGCTAATGGAGGAGTCCTTGGACCCAGGCCGAAAAGTAAATAGGTCGGTAAATGATTGTAAATGAAATTTTGGTCCAACACTTCCCATATATGACCTTGTTTGGAGATAGGAGTTAAGCCGTAGGGCTCAGTAGCTTTTCCTTCTCTTTTTTAATGGACCCAAACTCCTCCAACTCTCTCTGTTTGAATTGGCGTTGCTAACCCAAAAAAAAAAGGAGGTAGCTTTCATCAGTCTCAACATTGCACCCCTCACGCCATCAACGCCAGCTCATATTTTGATGGCTTGGTTGGGGTTAGCGGTGGTTACAAGTCCACTTAACTCTCCACACGAGCCTCCAATGCTCTACAGTCTCTTAGAATGATTACAAGGTTTTCAATCTGAGGGTGGGTCGAAGATTAGACCCGAGGTCAAGTCATCAACATTGTTCCGAGAATGCGAGACACATGGAGGTTGCTAAGGTTAGCTTAGCCCAAAATGTGAGGGACTCAAAAGAACTGGCCCTTCCCTTGCTTGCACAAATTAAATGATTGAGCACGCGACAAGATATGAACAGTGGACATAGAGACGGGTCAAATTGCCATGTCTTATATATATTTTAATTTTCTCCGGCAAACCTCAAGAAAAATTCTAGAAGAACAAAGTGATGCACTTTCTCAAGCACTTGAACGAGTAAAAAACGTGAGTTGGGCACACTATTCGAGGCCCCCCTCCATATATGGGAATCTTTGTAGCATTGCAAAAAGGACCCCATCTCTCTTTCCGCCCTCCCCACGCGTCGCAATTTATTAATTTGGCGTGGCCCTATCAATCTCATACTCGTAAAATACTTGATTCCATTGAAGTTTGGATTTCAAGTTGGTGAGGAGAGGGGGAGAGGGGAATACTTGATGACTACATCCAGTGCTCCCCTATATAAAGGCCTACCCCCTTCACCTCTTTCTCTCAACAAACCAAGCTTACTGCTCTCAAGGCTTTAGTGCTTGCTAGCACTGTTTGTTTTTTACCTTAGCTATCCGCAGCCATGGTTTCGGCCGACATGATCCGCACCTGTTTCGGGATCTTAGGTTGGTCTCGCATCAACTGCATTCATTCTACTTCTAATACAATTTGGTCCACAGAGCTCTCTAATGGCCATGAGCCTTAGTTTTTCACCTCACCGGAACAGTGTTTAATTAGTATAGTTTCAAGTCTTAGGTTGAGATTTTCCAGCTTAGCATCTTACCAAAGTTTAACTTTTTCTGATTAAGATGGCCATGTGCTTTGCAGGGAATGTGATTGCGCTCGGATTGTTTTTATCCCCAATGTAAGAATTAATCGTTTTAATTTTGTTTTTACCCCTTCAATATCGGTGTTTTAATCATACAGGGATCTAATTAAATTTATTTATTTTTCATTGTAGGCCAACGTTTGTGAGGATATGGAGGAATGGGTCGGTGGAGCAATTCTCGCCGGTGCCGTATATAGCGACGCTGCTGAACTGCCTGTTCTGGGTGGTGTACGGCCTCCCCATCGTCCACCCCCACAGCATCCTGGTCATAACCATCAACGGCACCGGCACCGTCCTCCAGCTCTCCTACATCCTCCTCTTCATCGTCTACTCCCACGGCGCGGGCCGCCTCCGCGTCATCATCATGCTCGCCTCCGAGGTGTCGTTTGTCGCCCTCGTCTCGCTACTCGTCATGGCTTTCGCTCATACGATAGTCTTGAGGTCGATGATCATCGGCATCTTCTGCGTCTTCTTCGGCACCATGATGTACGCCTCTCCCTTGTCCGTCATGGTAATTAACCCTTCCTTCCTTCCTTTATTGAAACTAGCTATAGAGGGGTATAATTTTGTCACGTCATGTGTGTGCGCATATAAACTTCTTCAAAAAAATTTACATCGCTAGCTTGCCCAAGTGCAACAACCCACATGCAAATCTGCGTGCGTGTTTTATTTGTCCGGGAAAAGCGAAAAGAACGAATGGCTGGCATTGAGCTGGTGCTTGCACTGAAAGGGAAACATCACTGCCAACTCCAACCACAACTACAGCAATGTGGGGAACAAAACAGAAAAGGCCTGGAAAAAAACCAAGATGATATGATCATTTCAACACAAAATGCATGTATCTATACACCTAATCTGCATCTGTTGTGTGCTGCAGAGACTGGTGATTCAGACCAAAAGCGTGGAGTTCATGCCTCTCTTCCTCTCCGTGGCTTCGTTCTTCAACGGCCTTTGCTGGACAACCTACGCTCTAATCCATTTCGACCTCTACATGATTGTAAGCCTCTTCACTTAACCAAACAAAAATAGGAACTCTTGGCTTGATATTGATATATGTATGTCGTAAAACTTGTTTTAGATTCCGAACGGACTTGGGGTGCTGTTTGCTATAGCCCAGTTGGCGTTGCATGTCGTGTACTACAAATCGACCAAAGAACAGATTGAGGCTAGGAAGAGGAAGGCCGAGACCGGCCTCACCGAGGTGGTCGTCTACGGCGAAGCCAACAAGGTCGGAATCGCGCCGCAACAGAACGGCCACAAGGCACAGACCTGAATTTTAATTACGCTGATATTTTTACTAGACTTATGAGAGGTACTATCGACCAAGGTGTTTTGGATTAAGATAAAAGGCACTCTTTTACTTGTGCAATGGAAAAAAGAAAAGACTTTCGATCTTTGTTTCCACTGCGATTATGTTGGTGGGAACCACAATATCAGGTCATGTACTGTGTTCAGGCATTTTCAATGCAACGAATGATGAGAATATTCAAGAAAAAGATTGCGGTTTAGTGTGTTTCCAAGTCATCTATGCATATTGATTGAATTGATTGCTGATGCTGAGTAAAAACTGAGTGGATAGCGTGTGTGTTTGAGTTCCTTTAGCCCCACAAGACTTTGGTAGTTGGTTTGTTTGGATTCTTTAATTAGCAACGAAATGGCATATATTGATCAGTGACTAAAAGATTACAAGTTGAAAATTTGAACACAGTAAATTAACAAAGTAAGCACGCATGTGCGCTCCATAATGGGAAACATATATGATATGTGTGTTAGCAGTGCATCAAAGATGCAGTCATCGATTGTCCCGATAGGCCACAATTAACGCGAGCAAACATATTAATGATGAGGAACGCATTTTTGCTATGCTACTAATACTTGTACTTGCTCTGCTATTCTGTACAAGCCTGGCCGAGGAAGAACTAATACTTGTACTTGCTCTGCTATTCTATACAAGCCTGGCCGAGGAAGAACTAATACTTGTACTTGCTCTGCTATTATGTCCAAGCCTGGCCGAGGAAGAGTTACGGAGAGTAAAACATAAATATGCTAACTCCGGCCGGGTTACTATATGTAAAAATGTTTTAAAAAGGGCTTCCCGATAAAATAAATAAAAAGAAAAGGTAAAGCCATTCCATTTCGACAAAAAACCATACCCAAGTTCAATAGCTTATGCAACTTCAAAAAATCCACTCATTGTTATAGGATATGGGCCATGGTTCTCTACCAAGAGTCAACATTATCGTTCATAACACTCTCACAGGACTGTATCTGATACTCCCTGCTTGCTTCGGTTGTGCAAGGAAGGCAGAGGTACAGCCAAATATAGGGGTAAATAGGCCCGCGAAAATAAAAGATCGCAGCAGTAAAGACAGTTAATCTCCGTTTCATATGAGCTTTTGCTTTTAATACATCTTTGAGATAGTTGTGTTTTATTGATACTCACCTCCTCAAATTCTAACTGACTGGGGGGCAGCAGACGGATCGGGCCCCCGTCGCCCCGTCAGGGGGGTGCAACCCCCGACGGGGGTGATCAACCCCCCGACGAACGGGAAATAGAATTTACCTCTAGATCGATGATCTAGGGACGACCGTAGATTAGAACCGTAGATAAAAATCCGAGCTCTCGAACGCTTTGAGGATGCCGCAACGCTGCAACCAATAGATTCCTCGCCGCAGCAACTATAGATTCCTTTCGCGTAGGGGATGAAAATTTTGTTGAAAAATTTGTGCTCAAGAGGAGAACACGTGCTGATAACGTGTTATAGGATAATCAAACTAGAGGAGAAATAGAGACTTAGGTTCTTAGAAATGGAATGAGTAACCATGGCCATAGGCCATGGTTCTCTATATATTTAATCAGGGAAGGGAGATGAAAGGCCTCAAGGAGACCAAGAGTCCCCATTACTCATAGTAATGGGGATTAATGAGCATCTATTTTTGGGACAATTGGAATTGTTAGTTTTGATCTCCGAATTCTATAACCCCAAAATACCATATGATGGGCGAACCCGAAGTGTTTTTGCCTATTTGTCCACCTATCTCTCTAGCAAAACAATTAAATTTGTGGCATGCGGATGAACAAGCAAAGCCTCTTGGATTCGCCTAATATTTGATGTTTATGTGTTTTAAAATATGAAGATCAAAATGAATAGTTCTCATTGTCTCAAAAAAAGGAAAGGGTTGACTTTTCGAGTCACATATATGGCTTAGCCACATATACCATGTGTTTTCCATTATTATTATTATTATTATATGACATATACATACATTTTTTTGAAGGGTATTTGATTTCATAAATATAGTCAAAGATACAATCAGCTAGGCAGAATTTGAGGTACATGTGGACTAGGGGTAAAGAGTGAAGACACCCAAAAACCTAGGCCCCTAGTATCCCAAAGCTAGCTAAATCCAACTACGACCCAAACATACAACCAGACCAACCAACCACTAGCACATATGAGATACTCCCATTTCAAGTTGTGTAATCGCGCCAGGCTCGCCCCACCCTGACCCGAGTACTCTTGCGAGGAGGAAGTGACACCTGGAACCTCTTCTTCACAGAAGCAGCAACCGGCAGCTCCCAGTCTGGATTGTCAGTGACAAGGGAAAGGGTGGCAGGTCGCCTTCATCATGGCAGTCGTCATCTAGAAGCGAAGGACTAGAATGAGTAATACCAGTTGTGTCAAGAGTAGCTGGACGAGTGGGTATCGCCATAGCAGCACGCAGCACGGAAATAGTCACCAGTAGTAGAGGTCATCCCCCCACCATCGTCCCCAATAAGGGGAGCCGATGAACTAGCTTTTCCAGACGAGAGCTTAGGCCAGTGCTCTGTACCTAAATCTTCTATCACAGCCTCATCAGATAGCAAATCCACCCCACAATCAACACCCTTACCTTTGTCTCTAGCCACCTCAGGGACAATAGGCTTAGGATCAACAACACAAGTCTCATGGACAAGTCCACAATCACCCTGTTCCTCCAACACTCCCCCACCCTCCGTAGCAACCGTCACATTTTTTTCCCAAATCCATAGAGAGACCAGGCCTCCCTAATGACTCCATCGGGCACTGAAAGGTAGTATGACCAAATGACAAACAATTGGTGCATCTCGGAGGTTCGCCCTCATACTCAACCTCAAGAGTAAGTGATGATCCGTCTTCAAACAGTAGGTTGACTTTTCTAGGCAGTGGCAAGGAGGCGTCTACATCAATGAAGCATCGTGCAAATTCAATCAGCTCAAGATTGGCAGTCGCACGATCCATGCAAATAGGGTCACCAACCAAACTGGAGATAATGTTCAGGATCTCAGGCGACCAAATGTTGAGAGGAAGATTGGGAAATCTCACCCAAACTGGGACATGGCGGATGAGATCTCTCTCAAGCTTAAGCTCAGGGGACCAGCGTCGTAGAACTATCAGACGACCATCGAAGAGCCACGGGCCGCCCTGAAGCACGTATTCACAATCTTCAGCCCGCTCAAATTTGAAGTAGAAGAACCCGTTGTCGCAGGAGAACACCCGTAAGCCTGCCTTTAACTTCCATAGGCGACTAACACAAGCTCGCACTTGGCTGTAGAATGGGTGATCGCCAACAATGTGGCCGACGAGAGTGTACTTATCTCATTGTTTCGCAGTGGCCGAAATATGGTGATTAAGTATTATACCCGTCGGGTTACCATCTCCTCCCAACACGGGAGCTACGAACGAAAGTTTTCGACCTGGATCTCTAGATCTGATTCCTGAGCATATTTCTTTCCAAGAACCCGTCGGAGTGACCTTACTGAAGTGGAGAGGAATATTAGGCCTCACCGCGCGTTTGGCGAGGAGTTTATTCAGATCTGTTCGGGCCAAATGAGCATGCCGTTTACCACCATTGTCAGATGGCTCCCCCAATTTCTCGCCCGCATGGGTGTTAGATCTAGTTTGGGATTTCCTACCCCGCCTCTGGACAACTTTCCAAGCACCCTCAGCTCCGTCTGAGGCCATCTTCATCAAGCAATAATCATTGCATCGATGATACGGATTTGATGCGTTGATGCATTTATCCATCCGTAGTCAGCATCCGGCAAGCCACCGGCCACGATGGCAGAGACCACGCTCGCCAGATCTGGGCAGCCTGCCTCGATGCAAGCCTCGGTGCCGGAACCCACCCGCGATGCCTGAGGAGCACCGGATCTTGAAGCTGCCGATCAGTTGCTGCCGGTTAGGGATGCTGCCGATCAGATCTGAGATCGCCTTCGATCTCAGATCTGAGAATGTCCGATCAGGTTGATGCCGGAGTAGATGCTGGTCTTCTGGATCTAGAGGAGACTCCTTCTGGATCTGAAATCTCCTCCGATAGATCTGAGAATGTCCGAACAGGTTGCTGCCGGAGTAGATGCTGCCGGGTAGATCGGGTCATCGCCGTCTGGATCAAGAGGAGATCGCTGCCGTCTTCTGGATCAGGGGGAGATCGCCGCCTTCAGGAGAAGAACGTCGCCTCCGATATTTACACACACGTCTTCAGGAGAAGATCGCCGCCTTCAGGAGGAGATCGCCGCTGCCTTCACATATACATACATACATACATATCCATACATATCCATACTTATTATATGACATATTATTATTATTATTATTATTATTATTATTATTATTATTATTATTATTACACACACAGATACATACATACAGCTATAAAATAATCGGTATCATATGACATATGCGCTAAAGCATCATATGCAGCCTCGAAAAGTTTATCCTCCCATATTTTTGGACGATCAAAACCATTTATTTGGTCTTCATATTTTAAAACTCAAAAACACCAAATATCGGGTAAACTCAATGGATCAGACCAAGATGTGTTTTGTGGGATTGGTTGCAAGGCTACAACAGTTTAGTTTTGTGCTACTTTTGCACTTTCATCTCTAAGAAGTAGTTACATCCCACATTAGTACATGATCACTTATCATTTTTATGTCATTGCAAACTTTTCCAAGAATAATCAGGGAAAAGTCTTCTAGCTTAATGTCAAGGTCATTAAATTTAAAAACTCTAATTTACAATTTAGCTAGAAATAACTCTTAGATTAGAAACTATGCGGTTGTATGATTTATGGTTTTTCAATTAATTTATCAAATTGGTTTGTAATATTAAGGGATAGCTTGTCGACAAAATGCATTTTCTATCATTTCATTCAAATTGAATTACTACACATGCTAATAGTAAATACTAACTTATCAATAAATAGTTTTAAATTATTAAAGTTTCTGGTTTTTTAAATTTTTATTCTTAAATTAATTAGGATGAAAAAAATTTCTTTACAATTAAATATAAATTACAGAACAATTTAAAAATTCACAATTTAATCATAGAAATTAGAATTAAACTAACTCTCTTTCCATACTGTTGAGTCATTAGGCCGGCGTTCGAGTTAACTCGACCGACAGACGACTAAAGCCCATGAAGCCCACAAAGGAAGCCCGATGTCGACTCAATCAAAACCCAATGGTCAGTCGACCGTTGAGTCCACCTCACTCGAACGTGGGATTAAAAGCGGGCTCGTAAATCACGGGTGACGTGCTCTACATTTATTCCTATTAAAAGGGGAAGATCGTGGCCCCATTATGGGGTGGCCGTTATCACCCCCAACGTCTCCAAAGGGATCCTGAACTCCTATAAATAGAGGAATGGTCCCATTTCTAAGGTACGAGGTCTAAGACATAGAACTCTACTTTCTCATCTGATATTTCTTATACATTTGAGCTTGCATCGCCAGTCCTGGGACGAACCTCCGTGGGTCGATCTCAGCTGCACAAGCTCTCTCTCTTCATTGAGTTCTCACACTAATTTAAGCATCGAAGGGGATTTGGGTCGGAACCCAGATCCGACCCCCTAACGTGTCTCTGTGATGCAGATCGACGGTCATTATCCAGCGTCAAGGGTCGTTATCGAGCTCCCCAGCCTCGAACGATCGACGCATCTGCTGCTCGAAGGTCGATCGAGCACCGCATCACCATCAACTACCAACACCCGACCCCGGTTCTTCCAAGTGAGGGTCCTACTCCATTCGCTGACAAGGCTCCGACTCACCACCAAGAGTCTACGTCAGCTTGACAACTGTCTCGGTCAATTTTGACCTTAACGGTTTGGCACCGTCTATGGAAAATGTTAACCAGCTTGGCATCCCAAAGCAATCCATCAGTTAACCAGTTTGGCACCGTTGAGGTTCGTGATGGGTCTACCTGTAGGAAACAGCTGACTGTAGCTGAACCATCAGTCAACTGCTTCTGTGCAGACAGCTGACTGTTGGTTCAACTACAGTTGACTGCCTGGACATTATTACCCTCGTAAATTAGCCGGTACAAATCCATTGGAAGGTGTATTTCTGTAATCTGTTTATATGCAGTTTCACCCATATATATTGCTGGTTAGTGTGCAGTTTTTGGGCAATAATAGAGAGCATTTATTATTCATTTCAAAAGCATTCTAATTGATTTCTAAGCTTACAAAACTGATTTCAGAAGCACTCACTTAATCTCTCATCTTTTGGCCAAATTGATTTTACTCATTCAAAGCTTTTAAGCATCGTTCTTGGCAGAACTTGGTTTACAACTTGTATGTTTTAATCTTGATTTTTCTAAAAGCTTCACTTAAACTATTTTAGTGAGATCAAAAAGAGAGATTATTTCCATAGTCACTTTCACGAATCATGCTCAAATCCTTGTGGCTATAGGAAAGTGTTATTCCACCGCTTCAAGAGTTCTCGTAACACCTCAAGGGAGGTTTGGTTAGTGCGGGGTAAGAAAAGTGTTTATACTTTTATTGTACACCCTAGTTAAAGGGTTGTATTTGTTGATTGGTTGTAATTTCGGAAAAGACCACAATTGTTGGTGGCATTGTGACTACTCTAGCTAGAGAAGCTAGATAAGGTTGTTGGTAATTCCTATTTTAAAGAACTATGTGTGCATTTTGTAATTAAGAAACTCCTAGCAAGAGGCTAGGTGTGTTGATTGTATTGGAAGACCTAATGAGTGAGACTAGGCAAGTGTAAGCCCTCATAATGAGGCATTGCTCTCTTAGTTAAGAGAGTTGGATATTGGAAAATCCCAATTTGAGATTGGGCACTGGACTAGACTATCGGAGGGTGAACCAGGATAAAATCATTTGAGTTTGTGTTTGATTATTTGTTTGTCCATTATTCTATATTGCTTGAATATTTGAGTTAATATTCCGATGTGCATCTCTCCTTATAGTTTCCAGTAATTAGATTTTTGTTGATTAAGCACGTGAGTATGTAACCCTATAAGGTGGCTTAGGCTAAAATTAGAGGGATTATTTTTATTTATACGTGTTATTTTGAAACACTAATCATCCCCCCCCCCCCCCCCCCCTAGTGTTTGGTTTGCTATCAACAGTATTCCTATACGTGAATATAGGCATCCTCCATATCCTAACATGTGGTATCAGAGCATTAGTTGATTTGATAGCATCAACAAATGGCACACGGGCAAAGTTTCTTCACTCCACCTATGTTCGATGGCACAAATTTTTCATCATGGAAAAGAAGATTGGAAATTCATTTGCAAGCTGAGGATTTTGATTGCGAAACTTTCATCCAAAGCTCTTATGTGGTTCCAACCATCCCAAGAGCATCTTCGACTCAAGATTAAAAAGAAGCCTACTCTACAAACATCAAGTTAATGAGAATCATTTATGTTTGTTTATATGACAGTGTTATAAATGAAGTTTCGGGTGCAAACACTACTCAAGTAATTTTGAGGATACTAGAAGAAAAGTATGCTCCTCATACTAAGGATTTCTCTCCTCCCGAGGACAACACCAAAAGCTTAATGTGTCAGATGGCTCATGAAGATTAGAACGACGATGTAAATACTTCTGAATCTGATGATGAGGACTTCAACTTAGAAGTAGAATATGAAAGATTATATCATGAATTTGAGAAATTGAATAAAAAGAATAATAAATTAGATATAGGTTTCAAATTATTAAATGATGATCATAACAAGCTCAAGATCAAGCATAATATTTTAGTGCATGATCATGATTGTCTTAAGAGTAGCAATGATGATTTATCTCGTGAATGATATAAGACTATTAATGATGTTTCATTTCATCGTGATGATGATGAATATACTTTATTAGATGATTCTAAGTGCTTAAAGAATAAATATGATGAGTTAGTATGCAATCATAATTCTTTGAAAAATGAACATATTATTTGTGTATCTACTTTGAATGATAGAATAGATACCCTTGCAAATAGTATTGCCTTGAGTAAGGTCACGCATGAAGAGTTTGTTCAACAACTTGAAAATGTTAGACCCAAATACAAAAGCCACTCATTTTAGCACTCTTGGCAAGAATGTTAAAATCATTAATTAAAAAAATAATGTTGTGCATACGAATGGTAAAAAGAATTATGCATTTATGTAGGTAATATCATGTGCATCATGCTTCACCAAATATGACACAAAATGGTGCACACAAACCACATGCTACACATAATGTGATACATCATAAACCACATGCATATCATGCTTCACTCTATGCTAAGAAGAATGTGAGAAAGAATGATGATGTGATTTGGATTCCCAAGCATTTGAACTTGCATGATAGGAATACA
Organism: Scilla litardierei; assembly: GCA_030789695.1. Taxonomy (NCBI): domain Eukaryota; kingdom Viridiplantae; phylum Streptophyta; class Magnoliopsida; order Asparagales; family Asparagaceae; genus Scilla; species Scilla litardierei. The sequence continues at coordinate 170,347,304 of CM061136.1, forward strand.
TATATTCACAACATAATGAGAAATGGATTTGATGGATTATCTTATATGCATAGGAAATCAGATTCAAATCGAATTTGGGTTCCTAATGGTTAGTTATGATTGAATCCATGTATTCGGGGGTATCCATGTACTTACATGACTATCGTATTGATACCCCAGTGTAGGATGATAAAATTATATGGTAGATTAAATTTTGAAGGTAATTATTTGAATAAAAATGATTCAATGTATAATTTATACCATGGTTACCATTATATGTTAAAAGTAGCCGACTACTTTCATGAACTAGTCGACTAATTGTGTGGATCTCATACCACTTCATTATTTATGAAAATTGATTATTCCATGTTTTATATACTTGAATAATGGTTTGAAATATGTTTTTATTGTGAATTTCAAGCTCAAGTAATTTCAGTTTTCCTAAGAGATGATTTTCATATATTTTGGGAACTTGTTAAGGCTAAAATTGGCGTCAACAGTATTTGGGCTGACGTGGACTCCCTTTCTGAGGTGGATTCTCGTCAGTAGTGGAAATGGGACCCTCGGTTGGTATAACCAGGGTCGATGGTGGTTAGGATGTAGATGCAGCACAGAAGCTCGCTTGACCCAGCGGCTGGTGCGACAGTCGTTTAACCCTCTGGTGGAGCTGATCCTCGAACGACTATCATTGGGGGCTATCGTTTGACCCTTCTGTTGGGTCGTACTTTGATTTTTCTGCACCACAAAGGAGTGTCAGGTGGGTAGGATCTTGGTTCCAACTCAAATCCCCTCTGATGTTTAAGTTAGAATGGGAACTTAAGGATATACTTGGGATTGTCGAGATCGACCCACAGGGGTTCGTCTCGAGTCAGTCGTCGCAAGCTATTGGGTGGAAAAATTATAAAGTGGACTGTAAGAGTATTAGAACTCTCATACCTTGGGAGTCTGAACCTTTCTTATGTTGTCTTTTCATCTATTTATAGTTGGTGATCTTTATCAATAGTGAATAACGGTTCCTCATTGATCGTGGCAGGATCTTCTCCAGGATTGATGATAACGGCCGTCCATTTACTCTGTCTTCATTAATTACTCCCCTGTAATCCGCGAAACTCTAACGGTCGAATGAGCCGTTTCTTTGACTGAGTATTCACTCATCCTTGCTGACGGGTTTCAGGTTATTGGGCCAAGATTTAAGACTTCACGTGGGCCTCATCATCTTGACTTCGCTTTGTGGGTCGTACCTGTGTATTAACTATGGCCCTCATCATTCATGCTCAGGAAACATCGTTGATTGAGACCGAGTGATGTGAAGTCGCATTAAATGGTCACAGCGGTTGAAGCAGACATATTTGATTTATGCCGCCAAAACCCTTTGCCTTCAATTTGATCCTTGCCTCATCAAATGGTTGCTTTGGGTTTCCAAGTATAAAAGGGGGAGAATAAAGACAAGAAGCCTTTCTGCTTCATCCCTAATTTTTCGAAAGCTCGACTTTTCCTTTGCTTTCTTTGGTGTTTGTCTGATCTCGATAAGGTAGCTTTCTTTTCTCATCTAGGCTCTTCTTTAGCTCTTATAGCTGCATTGTCGCCGGTGAGGATCCAGGAGCCTTCTTACGAGGAGATCATGTGGCGCCTTCGACCTTATCAATATGGCGAGGTTCCTGGAAAAGGGAAAGGACTCCAAACGGAGCTTGTACTTCCAATTCTTCGGGCTAGATCCGAATTCATCAGCTCCTCGAGAGATTTTAGAGAAGTTGCCAAAGCTCTCGTATGATTCGACTGCCAAGATCTGGTCTGATTGCCTATATCCCCCTTATAGAGTTAGGTTTCCAAAATTCAATGAGAGAATTTATTTCCCGCGAAGAGATGAGCTCGGAGTGTATCTGAAATCGTTCCTCTTTGACCTTCGTTTTCCTCTCCATCCCTTTATAACGAAGATTTTATGTTTTTTTTGGAACTTTCCCTCTGTCCGCTTGCGCCTCAGGTCATTTCCCCCATAGTTTTCCTTACCATGCTCTGTGAGCTTTGTGGAGTTTGACCATCCATTAATTTGTTTAGACATTTCTTCTGAGTGGTGGTTGACCCTCGTAAGGTGTCATGCCCTATTTTGCACTATACGGGTATTCTACTGAACACACATGGTATTTCTACCTACGATGCATACGTGGGCATGAAATAAGCGTAGATATCGATGTATGTGATGTAGTGCAAGGGGGATTAGGCTGTAATACGTGGCTAAGGGAAGAGAATGCGAAATGTGAATGCGGGAGAAGTGCAAATGACGTCGTGGGTGTAAAACAACAGGAATGTGTTAGACGTGTGTGTGTGAAGCATGTATGCCTGCATGGATGGGCGTGGATGTGTGTAGGAAGAGCCATGCAAGTCTGAAAGGGGTTAGGGGTCAATGGCAACCCCCGTAAATTTTTAGGAAGGTGAGGGGCAAAACGGTCATTTGGACTAAAGCTGATGTGCGTACATACTTAAGTGGTCGGTGCATAAAGTAATGGAAAACTCGTAAATACCTAAAAGTTGAGGGGCATTTTTAGAAGGGTATTTTAGTCATTTTAGGCAAAACCATGGCTTATGGAGCAAGTAAGAGAAGTGTAGAAATTTCTAAGGTTTTCTTCTCTTTTTTCTTATCTTCTCATTTCTTCTCCCTTCCTCGTTCCATTTTCCACTCCCTTCCAAATTAGGCCGGCCATCCCTCCCCCTTTTCTCCTAATTACTTCAATCCAAAACCCTAATTAACCCTCCAAAAATCAAGAGTCTCAATTGGTTGCAAGAGGAAAGAAGGTGGAGAAGAAAGAAAGAGAAAGAGATGGGAAAAATCAACTTTTTGAGGTAGGAACCCTCTTGGTTTTGGAATTCCTTTAAATTTATTCTTGCTATTATATTTTTATAGTATGTTTTACTTAATATGAATTAAGGATGGTGAAAATTCATGAGCTATGTTTTAATTTCACAAATTATCCCTTGAAATTCTTAGTAAAAACAACCCTTTGAAATCCTGAAATTTTGTTGTGTGTTGTTTCTGTAATACTGGTTACTGTAGCTCGAATTTGGTTTCGAAAAAAATATATGCTTGTAGATCTTGAAGCTCTATCCCAAAATCATATAAATTTTGATATATGTTCAATTCATAATTTAGGAGCAAAAATTTCATCTTTATAACATGTCTGTTTGATTTTCAGTTTTGATACAGTTTAGCAAAATTGACCTAAACACATGCACACACAATGGAATTTTATGTTATTGGTCTTGTTGGAAATTCAACAAGTTTTTCTAAAATTTCATCAAAGTGCTTATATGTCGAATTTCTGGCTGCAACATGCCCAAAATTGGCTTTCAATACAGACCCTGAAATCTGTCTGAAAAACAGATTTGACACACTTCACCAAATAATTCACTATAAATCACCTATTTAATATTTTTGAATGAAATTTTATCTGTAAATCCAGGACTAACATATCTACTACTTTTATTTGGGAAGTTTTGTCAAATTATCACTGAAAACTGATGTTATATCGTCATATTGTCACTTTCTGCAAATTCCAGCAAGCTGAAACATAAAATGGTGTTATGAATTATGTGTTATTGCTAATTCACTCTCTATGATGCATGATTATTGTTGTTACTTGAAAGATAGCTTATCAATGCAAACATCATGGAATTTGTTGATATTACAATGATCCTGGTTGTGTCGCCTACCAAGTGTTTGTGTAAATGCCTCAATGAAACAAAAGTAGAGAAACGTGATAAATGGGTTATATACACAAATATCGTTAACCATATTGTAAATTGGTAATGTCGGTGGGTCATGGAAAGCATGGGTTCACATGTATGAATAGTGGACTGAAATCGCTATGATGAAGGGTATGACACTTGGGTGCATTCCCCATGTTGATATGTGATGTGACTGCGATGGAGGGCATGACACTTCGGTGCATGACCCATGTTGGTATGAGTGTGGAAAGTGATGCCATGCAACATGATTCCTTCATTACTAATATGATAAAATGAAATCCTTGATTGTCTCAATCCTCTCTAAGGAGAGTGAGTTAGAAAAACCCGGGTTTAAGTGGGATTTGAGTAAATTGTGGATATGAGGCCTGGACTGAGAAGTTGGGGGAAATGATTATGTGATATGTGATATTTATACCCACTCGCCTTTACCGGGAGTGGAGGGGACATACGGAGGTTGTGTTATTGTGGGAGAGCCTCACTCCTGCCAGGGACGGGGGAGCTGAGAGGACCGGTGTCGTACAGTGCCCGTGTCCACTGCGTCGTGTGCTATATTCACCCAAAATTTGGGGTGATGTTCAGGTCCTGGTATCACACAGTTTACCCAAGTTCCAATTAATTCAATTATAAAACAATAAAATAAGAATTTACGTGTTACTCCTTCTGCTGGCAGCACTTTTCCTTCCCTTTGCTCGTTCTTTGTGACTCTGTGTCATGCCTCAGGCACTTGCACTTATCTTATTATATATTGGTTGCTTCAACACTTGTGTTTTATTATTATTATTCGTGCTAATCCTTTTCTTGCAGTACCCCGACATTGGACCGCAGGTATGATCCTCTTACTTGGCTAATTACTTTCCGTTACTTTTCTTAGTTAAATGTCTTTTTTCTCCTGCCTTGCTTTGGGGATTGATAACCTTAAAAACGATATTTCAAATCCAAGTTGGTTCCTACTAGGGCACGCATTGACGTGCTCCTCCTTATTTTTAAGGTAGCAGGGGCAGTATGGTTGGTGGTGACTTGGAGTTGGGTTTTCAGGGGTAGCCTTTGGTGAGAGTTGTAGTTGTATTGTGACTGGTTTGTTTTGGGAGATGGAGAGTGGTGGTGTTTGTGTAGTGTCGCACCTGGACTATGTACATAAATGGAAGTTGTTATATATATATATATATATATAGGAAAATTTTCAAATGAGAACATTTCGCACCGTGCGAAAATGTTTTTAGTTTTTTTTAGAAATTTTTTTTTTCAAAAATTCTTTTTTCCACCCTCATTATATGTTGTTATACCCCCCTCAAAAAATAATCATTGAGAAATAATGTCATTTGGCCTTCGATCAAGGCATTTCATCAAATTCGCACGTTTTGAGACCGTTAAATTTGTAACGGGTGGATGGGTGCTCTAATGCCCAACGGGTTCACCCATTATTTTCCCTGGGGTATATATTTGTATGGATTAAACATCAAAAAAAGAATTTTTGAAAAAAAAAATTTCAAAAAAAAGATAAAATTCTTTTCGCACGGTGCGAAAAGCCCCTTTTTCGCAATGGAAGATTGCCATATATATATATATATATATATATATATATATATATATATATATATATATATATATATATATATATATATATATATATATATATATATGATGACTAGGATCCATTCGGATGGATCAAACATGCGGATCCATCCAAGTGGAATTTAAAGTTAGACTATGTAAATAGAAAATCCGACCGTTGGATGTCATCTAACATGTCTAAACTACCTCCAAACAAAATTTCAACTAATTTGGACATGTTTTGCCCATGCATCAAGTGATTGCAAAATCGATGTTTTTGAATAGTCATAAAATGGGCTAATTTTGGGAACCTAAACTTTGAAATTAGAAGTGCATTGGGAAAGATTGTGAAGATTAAATTTGGGGGGAAAATTGCATTGGAAACCTAAACTTTGAAATTAAAAGTGCCTTGGGAAAGATTGTGGAGAAGCATGATTAGCGTAAAAATAATTTGGCGGAACAACAAATTAGCGTAAAAATACCCTGAGGTTTGTCGCAGGCGCCAAATTTGTTGTTCGACGCCAAATTTGTTGTTCTGCGCCGAAGGCGCCTGCGCCGAATTTGTTGTTTCGCACCAAAGGTGCCCGTGCCGCTAAATATTTTTACGCTAATTTATTGTTCTATTAAATTTTGACTGTGGGGATAATTTTTCGGGTAACAAAGATTTCGCAGGGAAATCTTAAATGACCCGTGCCCGCAGGCACGGGTTATGACTAGTATATATATATATGATTGTTGTTGTTGTTCTATGTACTATGAGGTTGTTATCGCCTCAGCCGCTCATGTAGCATGAGTTGGCGATGCTGTCACGATTCTAGGGCATACCGAGCCCATTATCAAGAAGAGGAGTCTTCCCTCCCGTGAAAGGGAACTATGTTGCTTATTAACTAAGCAATGAACACAAGTACCAAGATGCACACCTTTCATATCGAGATTGATATTATCTTTGGTAAGAACTTGTAGACATTTTTCACTCGCATAGTCTAACCGTTTGTGCCACAAATCCATCGTGCTCCTCGGTTATCTTCACCTCGAATATACACACATTCGCTTGCTTTTTTTTGTATAGAGTACAACATCTCTTGCCTCTTACTATTACAAGAAACTCTTTGGTGAGCTTCCATGAACCGTCACCAAACACATTTACATACACCTCTTCATCTAATTTTCTAGCTAATAAGAGATTAAGATAAGATATTGAACAGGTCGTACATCTTTGAGTACTAATTTCTAACCAAGATTAGTTTTAACATGAATATCGTTGATACCAACAATTTATGAAATGTATTTACTACCCATCCTCAAAACACCTTAATCACCTAACTTGTAAGCTGCGATGAAATCCCTCCTCGACGAATTATGATAGGAGGCTGCCGTGTCAAACATAATCCATGAAATGAACGCAACATAAAGATTTAATTCACAACTAGATAATAATCATATCTCATGCATGTGTAATTGTGGTGTTCACTTTCTTCCACTTAACGCAAGTTTGTGTTATATAGCCCAATCTTGAAATCTTTCAGTGTATGAAATCTTATCGCAATGTTATCATGGAACATTATGTCTTGACCTAGACATGCATCTTAACTTAGAGCGAGCACCTCTTTCCTTATATTTTAGCCTTCCTTTATTTTAAATGACCAATGCCAAGGCCAACAGAAGAATGGCCACCTACGTGAACCAGCTGCAGCTTCATCATTTCGTGTCATGGATGCACTTCAAAAATCAAGGGCCAGCTAAGATCAGAATCTCATTCTATCTTGTATCAACAGTAACTCGCTCTTTCGGAATAGTACCACATGCCCTCATCTCTCATCAAGCCCATCAAACAACTAAGCATACCTATTACTTGACAGCAAAAGAACCGTGGGAACTGGGAACACTCTGATGGAAATTTTGCATATGAATGTGGGGCATGTTAACCCTCAGTCATGTGCTTGGCTTTGGCTTCTTCTTCCTTTTTCCCAGCCTTTCCTCTTTTTCTGCACGCTAATTAAGCCCATAGGCAGGCAGAGAGGATACTATGTGCTGGTAAAGAGTCCTCTCCCCTGTTAGGAACAAGCATCAGGCAAAGCCTGGAAAAGTGTAGATATTTCTTTCCTGCGTTAAGTATATATCAATCATTGGACGATGTAAGTTGAATGGCATGGATATTGATGAGCAACATAGTTACGTCTATCCACTTCACTGCATTTGGCTTTGAAGGCATCCGAGATTGTACGCAACGTTGCCCGTTATCATGTGCAGTGTTTGTGGAATTTTTCTTTATCTTTTCCCTGTTTTGTTTTCCTTTTGCCTTCAGATTCATAGAATATATGCGTGTGATTGCTATATAAATATCAACTCCATAAAACTGTAGCGGATATGTGGTTCGTGTTAGGCCGCATGGATATAAACACCAGTGTCGGATACAGTGCATGCAATATGGTCTAATATCCAACTATTTTAGAATAATCAAATTAGTGTATTTGATACGAGTTTAGGGTACGTATCGGAAACATTATGTAGTCCTTTCCAAAGAATCAGTGCATCATAAGGTTCAAATGGTATAGAAAGGTGAGAGGGGGCAACCCCCGGAGCAATAATCGTCGGTTTGAAGATTTAATAAGGACATTAGGAAAAAAGAAGTTGGAGAATGAAATTTTTGTTATGAATCAACTACTGGGGGAGGAGCCCCCAGCTCTTTATTTATAGGCAATGAGGAGAGTACAAAGATGGGTTTACAATCATATGGGCCTATCTCTAGGATAGCTCAGAATCTCAACCAACACGGTTAAATAACCGTTCACAACACTCCCTCTTATCCAGCCATAGGTGTGGACTCTACTCGAGAATACTTCAGGATTCTGAGCGTAGAAGAGTCTCACATGGGGTAGATACTTCAGGATCCTGAGTTGGTGAGATTTGCCTCGTTAAAACCATTAGCTATAGAAAACCCAGTGGGAAAAACCATAGTTAAGGAAAAAGAGTACAAGCTCTGCCAAACTCCCCCTGATCTGTACAAGCCCTCAAGCTTGCAAATCTCTTAGGCGTCTCATTCCAATCCTATGTACAAACTTCCTAAAAGTGGCAATAGGAAGGGCTTTAGTGAACAAATCTGCCAAATTGTCACATGATTGCAATTGTCTGATGTCGATCTTGCCATCTCTCTGTAGCTCGTGCGTCCAGAAGAACTTTGGTGAAATGTGTTTCGTTCTGTCGCCTTTGATGAAGCCACCTTGTAACTGAGCTATGCAAGCAGCATTGTTCTCGAACATTGTAGTAGGCTCGAGATCTCCAGTCTTCATTCCGGTCGTAGACAGGATGTGGTGGATAACTGAGCGTGGCCATACGCATTATCTGCTTGCTTCATGGATGGCAATGATCTCAGAGTGATTGGATAAGGTCGTCGTCAAGGTTTGCTTGATGGATCTCCAGGAAATGGATGTCCCTCCGTAGGTAAACACGTACCCAGTCTGTGATTTTGCTTTGTGGGGATCAGACAAGTAACATGCATCAGCATAACCAGTAAGTGTAGAAGATATTCTATTTTTGTAGAAGAGTCTCAAATCTGTAGACCCTTGGAGGTAGCGCAGAAGGTGCATAACCCCGGCCCAGTGGCGCTTTATGAGCGCTGCACTGTATCTGGCTAGCAAATTTCTGTGAACGCTATGTCGGGACGCGTGCAGTTTGCCAGATATAGTAGTGCTCCGTTGGCACTCAAATATGGAACTTCTGGACCAAGTATATCCTCCCCCTCTTCCAATGGCCGGAAGGGGTATTTATGTGCATCCAGAGATCGTACCACCATAGGTGTACTTAGTGGATGACATTGGTCCATATGGAATCTTTGCAACATTTTCTTCGTGTATGTGGTTTAATGTAGTAGGATTCCATCTTTTAGATGTTCAATCTGTAAGCCAAGGCAGAATTTCGTTTTGCCTAGGTCTTTCATTTCAAATTCTTTTGTTAGGCTTACAGATATCTCAGTGATCTCTTCAGGAGATCCTATGAGATTCAGATCGTCTACGTAGACAGCAATTATTACGAATCCTTTTCCCTTTGTTCTTATGAAGATACAATGGCAGACTTCATTGTTTGTAAATCTTTGTTGAACAAGGAACTCACTGAGTCTGTTATACCACATTCTTCCTGATTGTTTGAGACCATACAATGATCTTTGTAGCTTAACAGAATAGACGTCCCGAGGTATATCTTTTAGTTCAACAGGCATAGAAAAGCCATCAGGAAGTTTCATGTATATCTCCTTGTCGAGATTTCCGTATGGATATGCGGTCACAACATCCATTAGCAGCATATCTATGCCTTCCTTTGCTGTTAAGCTTATCAGGAATCTGAAAGTGATCGCATCCATGACCGGGGAGTATGTTTCGTCATAGTCTATTCCCGGTCTTTGGGAAAATCCTTGTGCTACAAGTATATCTTTGTAGCGTGTGATCTCATTATTTTCGTTTCTTTTTCTGACGAATACACATTTGTATCCCACAGGTTTGACACCGGTAGGTGTCTGGACTATTTGCCCAAAGACTTTTCGTTTCTGAAGCGAGTCCAGCTCGGCTTCTATTGCCTGATTCCACTTTGGCCAGTCATTTCTACGTTTGCATTCAGCAACAGAATGTGGTTCATAATCATCGTCGCTTCCGGCGACGTGAATGGCAATGTGAAACGCGAAGTCATCGTCGACGACTGTACTCTTTCTGTCCAATACCTCCCCTGTACGTACATAATTCAATGATATTTTAGTTTCTCCCGGCAGTTCCTCTGCAGTGGATTCCAGGAGGGGAGAGGGTATGGACACGAGCTCATTTCTCTATGGGGGTATCGTCCCAAGGTCTCCGGATATTTTTCTTTTTCTTGGATTTTTATCCTTGGAGCCTGGTGGTCTGCCTCCTTTCTGTTGAGGTGCAGCCACTTTTGCTGCTGGTGGATTGCATCCATCCTTTGGGATGTCAATCCTAGCTGGAGTATTCGCAGCAGTGATGTGTGATCTGACAATCTTCTGGTTGTCAGTAAACGAATCCAGTAATCTATGGACTGTGTCCTGGATGTGTAAGATCGTCCAGATCTCATCATCACATTGTTTTGTTACCGGATCGTAGTGGCTCAGAATTTTTGTATCACACGTTAACATTTGCTTTGCGCTAGACTTTTCAATGTCTAGGCCTATTTTGGGGAAATACGTCTCATCAAAGTCGCAGTCTTCAAGACGTGCCTTAAAAGCGTCCCCTGTTTGAGTTCTAGTTATCTTATAATGGAGGGTGAGTCAAACCCTACATAAATACCTAGGCGACGTTGAGGGCCCACCTTGGTCCTCTGGTGTGGTGCAATGGGGATATAAACTGCGCAGCCGAAGATTCTCAGGTGAGAAATGTTCGACGGCGTTCCATATGCAAGTTGCATTGGAGATAGACTCTGACCTCCTGAGGGTCTTATTTTTATTAGTGATGCAGCATGCAAGATTGCATGTCCCCATGCATCCATCGGCAACTGGGATTTCATTAGCAATGGACGTGCAATCCATTGGAGTCTTTTAATTAGTGACTCAGCTAACCCGTTCTGGGTGTGAACATGCGGCGCTAGATGTTCAATTTCTATTCTCGTTGCCTGGCAATATTCTTGAAATGACTGAGAGGTAAATTCCCTCGCATTGTCCAGACGTATTTTCTTAATTTGGTTGTCTGGAAAATGCGCCCGCAACTTTATTATTTGTGTCAAGAACTTTGGAAAAGCTAAGTTGCGGGTTGAAAGTAGACACACATACGAGTATTTCGAAGATGCATCAATCAGTACCATAAAGTACCGAAAGGGCCCACTAGGGGGTGGATAGGTCCACATATGTCTCTGTATATTCTTTCGAGGAAGCTAGGAGACTCGATATCCACTTTAAGTAGTGATGGCCTTGTTATTAATTTACCCTTGAAGCAGGGTACACAAGGTAATTCTCCCTTCTGAAGAATCTTCTGGTTCTTCAGGTTATGCCCGTGGGATTGTGATAAGATGTGATGCATCATCACATATCCGGGGTGACCAAGTCTATCGTGCCAAAGTAAGAATTTGGTATATGTTGGGCACTTCAGGTGCTCCGTCAGGTTTGCTTCCTCTCTCCGAATATTTGTATAGTAGAGGCCCGATGAAAGACTCTCAAAACGTTCAAGTATGGTTTTAATTACATGTTCTTGAGACGTTACATACAGTAATTCATTTTCTTTTACATTTGGTGTTTTCAAGTGGAATCCGTTAAGACGGATATCTTTGAAACTTAGTAAGTTTCTTTTGGAATTCGGAGAGTAAAGTGCATCTTTAATTTTTATTCCGTTCCATTGGGTAGCAACAAGGTTGCATTCCCAGAACCTTCAATTATGTCCGATGGCCCTGAAATGGTATTTACAGGGCTCTTATACAGAGTAATGCTATGGAAATAGCATTTGTGCTGAAGGATCGTATGTGTCGAAGCACTATCTACCAAGCAGTCATGAGAGCATCCCATCTAAAAAGATGAGTAAACATTTGCATTCAGAAAGACTAAATTTTATTCGACAGAATTTAAATTACATAAAAGCTCTCATAAAATAAATTGTTCGTACAATAAAATGCTAAAATGCTAAGATAAATGTAGCAGGCTAATCAAGCATATCATCTGACTTGAAGTCTTTAGCTGTGAACTTGACTGCATTGTTTGCAGCCGCCAGGTTTGACTCAGCATTCTTTTTCTTGCTTTGTTTATAAAGCTCCTGGAGATGCACTGGGGTCCTGCACACTCTGGACCAGTGGCCTGTCATGCCACAGCTATGGCACTGGTCTTCCCAATCCCTCTTGGGTGGGGGTGCATCATTTTTCTTGTTATCATTCCTGCGCCAGGTGAACTTGCGCTTCCCTTCATTCTTTCGCTGCTGTTGTGCATGGCCCTTGGCTTTTTTCTTTTGTCCCCCTTTCTGTAGTCTTTCTTTTCTTTTATTGTCTCTCTTCTTTTTGAAGGAAGAGTTGTGGTGAGCTTCAGGTAGGGGCAGTGCCGGGAGGGCGCATATTGTGAGTGGCGAGGAGAAGCTCTCTATTTTGCTCGGCCATGAGAAGACATAACAGCAGCTCTGAATACTTGGTGAACTTGCGTTCACGGTATTGCTGCATGAGTATCGCATCTTTTTCTTAGAAAGACGTATCGTCTTTTTCAGCATGCAATCTTCTGAGACTTTCTCACCACACAACTTCAGGCGTGAGGTGGTGCTAAAAAGTGCTGAGTTGTACTCAGCAATGGACTTGAAGTCCTGCAGTCTCAGGTTCTCCCACTCATATCTCGCCCTTGGGAGTATAACATCTCTCTGATGTTTATACCTATCCTCAAGGGCGGCCCAGAGCGCAAGTGGATCTTCGACCGTAAGGTACTTAGCCTTTAAGGTCTTGTCCACATGGCGGCGAATATAGATGATGGCTTGCGTCTTCTCTATATCGCTAACATTTTCTTTTTCAGTTACAGCAGTAATGAGGGACTTTGCCCGCAGGTGAAACTTTACATCTAGCTGCCAGCTTAGATAGTTTCTACCTGATGCATCCAGCACTTTGAAATCAACGCTTACAATTTTAGCCATTTATCTAGCAGAGCACAAACATGCATGAATTAATAATTAATCAGAGAAAACATTTTCATGCGGAGGCAATATTAAACGAAAAACTAAATGTGTGGATCGGCTAGTCCCACAAGAAAGAGTCCACAGTCCAAATTATACAAATTTGTAGCTTTAAAAATGAAAATACAACTTTGGAAACCCCGTGGGTCCCATAAGATATCTCCAGCTTCAAGCGTGGCCTCCGTCTCCATGGAAGTTGGTCTTCTTTCTTTGACATTTACATAAATTCCTCACTACAATTTCTCTGAGAGATAAAAGAAAAGTGCGGAAAATAAACTGTGGGACTAAACGACCGATCCAAAAACCATATTTAGTAATTCATGTAGAAATATTGTGCTCATCAACATTTTCATTCACAGACATCGCAGGCAGTTATATTCACATGAGGATAAAATATTTAATCACTTAATAATTATTGGACCACTGGGCAACGTCATACACCGTTAGGTTAGTTGACCGTTAGGTTAGTTGACTAATGGCAGAGCGGTCGCAGGATCTTTCTAATTATTAAGTTTTAAATATAATGCATAACCACGCATATAATATCCACATAATTTGCCAGAGATGTAAAGCATGTAAAAGAATATTACGATGCAAGGGTTGTAAAGCAAGTGGGTTTAATCAATGAAATTGATTAAGTGCCCAAAATAAACATTTTCGTTGTAGGAGGAAAATGGTTTTCCTCGTTAAAACATCCCAAATAGCCCCCAAAAGTCCCCCAAGAGCCCCTATATGCCTGATAATTGCCCCATAATTTACCGTGGTTTTTCACGAATTTATAGGCCCTCAAATGTCTTTTTAAATTGATTTTTAGGCCAAAAGGTTGCCTTTTAAGGCTTGTCTATAGCCTTTAACCCTATTTATCCCCTCCCCCACTCTTTTTTTGTGTAAAAAGGGGGAGGCCTGCGGGCCTGAAGCCCGCAGGCCGACTGCGGGCTTCAGGCCCGCTGCCCTTCTCTTTTTTTTGTAAAAATATAAGGCCGGTGGGCTTCAGGCCCGCTGCCATTTTTTCTTTTTTTTCTTTTGTAAAAATATAAGGCCTGCGGGCCTGAAGCCCGTAGGCCGGCTGCGGGCTTCAGGCCCGCTGCCTTTTTTTCTTTTTTCTTTTTTGTAAAAATATAAGACATGCGGGCCTGAAGCCCGCAGGCCGGCTGCGATCTTCATGCCCGCTGCCGATTTTTTTTAAAGTTAGTGGGCCGAAAGAGAGGCCCACTAGGGTTTTTTTGTTAGGGGGGTGGTGGCGACGGCTTGGGTTTGTCGTCGTCGCCGCCCTCTATCTTCCGCCAGCGGCGAGATGGGGGCAAGTGCGGGCGAGTTGCCCTTTGGGCGGTCACGGGCGGCCGCCCCCGCTGCAGGCGGGGGGGGCATAGGGCGTGCGAAGCTGCCCTTACGGCGGCTGTGGGTGGCCGCCCCCCGCTGCAGGCGGTGAACAGGGGCCGCCCCCGCTACAGGCGGGGGACGTAGGGGCGGCGGAGCCGCCCTTTTGGGCGGTCGCGGTAGCAGCCCCCATCGCTACAGGCGGGGGAGCCGACGGCGGGCTCGAAAAAATAGGGGTTCAAACGAATTAGAACCCTAAAAGTTTAGATTTTTGGGATGAAAAATACGTCGTTTTCTAAGCGAAAATCGATCCACATAACGATCTTGCGAGATCTAGGGATAGAGCAATCATACGTATGATTTAAAAACATCGTTTTTAGTGTTTTTACCGCTATATCCGTCCTCCGGATATAGCGACGGTTGCACGAAGCCCTACGCGGATGACGAAGCTCGATTGAGGAAGCCTTGCACCGCGCTCGTGGATCTCCCGTCTCCTATCGCCTTCGCCTTTGCAACGAATGAAAAGAATTTTTGTGGAAAGAAAAATTTTAGAGGCTCGTGCTGATAACGTGTTATGAATCAACAACTGGGGGAGGAGCCCCCAGCTCTTTATTTATAGGCAATAAGAGAGTATAAAGATGGGTTTACAATGATATGGGCATATCTCTAGGATAGCCCAGAATCTCAACCAACACGGTTAAATAACCATTCACAACAATTTTCAATTATTTTCTGAACGAATTGTTCATACTTGAAATTTAAGAAAGAGTTTTTTGTATATAGGTCCCCCAAAAACGTATAATTTAAAAAGAGTCCCCCAAATAATAGCTTTTGCCAAGAAGTCCCTCAATTCATCTAACTCACGTGAAAAAGAGTCCATTTCAACGAAATCTGTTTAAAACGTAACGAGGGCTAACTCATGTCTAATTGAGGTGTAGTTTATGTGAGGTTTAAACCCGATAACCGTATTAATTGGATGGATATGATAATTGGAGGAAAGTTGGACAAACGAAGAGAGAAAGTTATCCCAAAATTGAAGAACTGGCCCTAGAGATATAGAAGACGCATGAGATCAAGACCAATTGCATTCGAAGCCCTAGAGATTCGCCTTGGAATCAACATGTATGAAGTGGGGTTTCTGGGTTTCAATTTTGGGAGATCATTAGGACGGCGATAAAAAATAAGAAAGCCCTAGCAATTTGAACGATGGAGGCAGACATAAAGTTACCATTTTGAAGGAAATGATGCTTAGAAGCCTCCATTTTATGGTCAATTGTGTGGTTTAATTATGAAATTTTGGGAAATCCTAATCATGTGTAAATGTTGCAGGAGCTTTGAAGCTGTTGAAGAGAATGTTGCAAATTTGAAACCGTTTCAGTTTCTTAAGTGGATTAAACAATCTGCAGGTTAGTATGCATATGTTATATGTGTTGACATCATTGATTAAATACTCTGCAGCATGTTTTATATGTTTTGAATTCATTCAATATTATAAGCATGTATACAATTACTATTGATGACTCAGTGGAGTAGACACATGATATTATCCAAAATTTTGGCTCACATAATATTATGTTGTGTAATAGTATGTTGTGTATGAATGCAGTAACATGGAGTCTGAATTGAGAGACGAATTGGAGGTTGATGTGAGAGAGATTGTGATAAAGTATGGTGGATGGTGGAAGTGGATTCCTAGAACTAAAAGGAAGAAGTATGAAGGGGGGAAGCTGAAAATAATGAGGGTGGAAAGGAATGTTAGTTTGAAGGGAATTGAAGATCAGATTATTGAGTTTTACCCCATAGCAAGAGGGTAGAGAATGAAGATGTCTAATGTGGTGCCATTAACCAACCCTAAGGAGTATAAGCTGGTAAAATCTGACATGGATTTGTTGATTATATCATCAAAAGTTGTAACCGTCTGCTTTCATCAGTTTACGTGTTTAACCTATTAAACTATTTTATAATGGTTTGTCAGGAGTTTTATGATTTCAAAATTTTCTTATAAAAATATTTTGGAGTATCAAATTAGTTATGGAGTATTTTAGTAAGTTCAGGTTTCATCAAATACATCTAAATAATTGAATAAAAATTCATTTTCAATTATTACTGTTTTGGCTTAATGAATTAATTTTCTATACAAACATCATCAAAACGTTTCAAACTTCTACGGTATCATCCTATGATCATTTAGGGATTTTCACATTAATTTCGTAATTTTCTGACGTCAAATCAATAGAGAACCCACAAATCCGCTTCCTAAGCGTTTTGGCCCAAAACTCGTATTTCTGTAGCTCAAACCCCTAATTGAATCTTGTATTTGCAATCCTCGCGACGATATGAACCGGTGGGTATGTTTTCGTAATTTTTCGGGGTCATATGCGAAAACGGGGTTGTATTCATCCGTTTTACTAATTACATCCCCTAATCACTTTTTACCCTTACTAATTACTTATTACATTAACCTAATTACTAATTACACTAACCATGACTAACATGTGAGG
Source organism: Scilla litardierei (assembly GCA_030789695.1). NCBI lineage: Eukaryota > Viridiplantae > Streptophyta > Magnoliopsida > Asparagales > Asparagaceae > Scilla > Scilla litardierei. Next base: position 170,364,018 of record CM061136.1, read on the forward strand.
GGAACTGTTTAACATTTTTTTCAAAAACAAATCTTATCTAAATCTAACCTAATCTTACCTTTTGACTAAGTATTAAATGCCTAAATTAAAAATTAGTTTTTAAAACCTATTTAAACCCAGCTCTAATCCCTCTTCTCCTCCCAGCAAACCCTCCCTCCGGCAAAGCTCCGGCCAACTTTCCGGCGAACTCCTCCCCACTCCGGTGAGCCCTCACCATCCTCCTCCATTCTCCCTCATCAAAACCTCTCTCAATCTCTCTCAATCTCTCTCTAAAAACCAACACCAAAGCAAATGAACCCATCAAACCCCATGGCTCCCTCCTCTCTCCTTGATCTTCTCTCTCTCCATACAACTCCCCCCCCCCCTCTCTCCATTGATTTTCATCTAGGAAATCAAACAACCCACCAAGAATCAATCAAAACAACAACAAAAAACATGGCAGTTTTTTCGGCCGACTGCCGGCCACATCCCTCTCCCCTTGGTCCCTTGCTCCCCCATGACTCCTCTCCTCTCCATTGATTCTCCTACAAGCAATGAAGAAGAAGGAAGTTAAAACAAAAAAACAAAATTTTGACAGTATGTGTGTTGCCAAATTTGTTAGGGGGGGATATGTGAAGGGTTTTTGAAGGAAAAAAATGTGAAGGAGAAAAAAAATGTGAAGGGAAAATTTGTAAAGAAAAATTGTAAAGGGAATTTTGTGAAGAAAAATTGTGGAGGGATTTATTTTGTGAAGGGAAAGAATAGAATTAGAAAAGAGAAGGGGGAAGATATTTGTTAGGGTTTTGGTTAAGTTTTTAGGAGTTATTTTTATTGTATTTTTTCCATACGTATACGTGCGCGTACGTACATGCACGTAGTACGGACTTTGTACTCTCGATTATTAATTAATAAAATATGGGTGCATGCTTATGGTGTTTGTAGGTAGACGTCTCAGGAAGACACCGACTCCCGGACACGGCACGAGACCTGCCCAAGGAACCGGACTACAACCAGTCACAACCACAGGCAAGTAAATACCGTATATATGTTTGTGTTGCAAGATATTAACCGATTTATATGATTGTTGTACACGTGTTGGGTGTACGAAATGATGAGCCTATAAGGCCATACGGATACGGAACCGGATACGAATACGGATCCGGATACGGATACGGTTAATGTGATACGACGGGAGTTTTGGGGTAGTCTTGAGCTACGAAGTGTGCGGGAGTGACCGAGTCCACCCTTATTTGGCAAGTTGTACCATCACCCTGCAGGGGATGGTAGGTAGATATTCCACATGTTGCTCCGTGGGATGGGTGCACTTTTGGTTGCATATCGTGCACTCAAGCTAAGGCTGATGCACTAGCTTGTTTGTCTACTATGCCACTATTGCTGACTTGATACCACTGTTCCACTGACTAAGTCGAGAATACTGGAACGTGGAAGAGCGGTATAATAATAATCGGTCTTAAATTACTACCGGGTCAGTGTTTAGAAAGGAATGGGAAGGGGATTGGTCAACCAAAGGACTTGTCCTGCGGTCATAGAAGTGACCTGTGCCTTTAAGCCCTGACTACCTGGCTGGTTCGGGAATTAAGCTAGACTTCTTATTATTAGGCCAGCCTACACTATTAGAGAGTCGAGCGACGTTGTTTTCTCTTGCTCGCTCATTACTTTCTTACCTTTACTTTCTGTTGGTTTTTACTTGCCGCTTAGCGCTGACATGTGTTTCATTGTTTTCTCTGAAATGCATGTCAGACTACGAGCCGACGGAGTACGTGGAGTATTACACTGAGGACGATCCCGCGGACCCGGGATCAAAGGACGTTACTGAGCCCGCACCTGCAGAGGAGTAAGAGTCTCCGACTCGACCACAACATCCGCTTCCCTTACCGTTAGTGTGCTTCCCTTACCGTCAGTGTGCTTTCCTTACCGTCTGTGTGCTTTCCTTACCGCCAGTGTGCTATTTACTTTTGAGTGATGTACTTTACTTGTAAAGCCCTGAGTAGCGAGTGTTACGGAGGTAGATACAAAATACAAACATAAGCAGGTCCAATGCGCACTGCTGGGGTATTACCTGTAATGTTAGCGAGTGTTACGGAGGTAGATACAAAATACAAACATAAGCAGGTCCAATGCGCACTGCTGGGGTATTACCTGTAATGTTCCCACAAACAACACATAGAGCAACGCACGATAATATAGAAGCACATACATCAATTACAAAGAAGCATTGATATTAATAACATTTTTCTTTATACACAACGTCTATTCAACAACCCACCCCAAAGAAACCCAAAAGTACAGGACTCGCATTCTCTCTCCTCAATTATCCAACTTACACCCCAAGCTCCTCAACCATAACTCCAACTCCATATCCATGCCTCGATCACCATGAACTTGAAACCACAAATTGGAGCACGTCAAAGTGTATCCAAGTAGGAAACTTAACTCGTACAGGTAAATATTAATTTGGGAGTGTTGTTTATTGGTCATAGTGTCGTTTAAGGCATGAAAGAGACAACATGTGCATATAAGGCATGAAAAAAACAACAGATACATCAGACAAAGAACACAAGAATTAAACATTTCAATATTAAAAGCACTTAAGTATGTAATTAAAATAATTTGGAAACCTGGATGTGTAGTTGAATATGAGGAGCTGGACTCCATCCCAAAGATGGGGCGGTAGGGAGCACCCGCCAGTGGTACACGAGCACTATTTCTTTAACGGGGGTTCTCACTCCACACATACCCTCCCGCATCGGAGTGCGAGTGAGGGAAACTCTACAATTACAACACATCGTACCCGAAACTGAGCAATGTATGGCAAACACCACAAAGTACCTGAAACTAAGCAAGGTACATCACAACACATAATCCAGCCCTCATACCCTACTAATACCCAGTTCTCCCCCAACCCCTTTTCTAGGGTGCTCACCCGCCATGTGGCAGACCGAGACATCTCTTATTAATATTAAAGATAAGAAACATGGCATATCACAATTAGAATTGCATTTTTACCAATTTAGAATGACATAGAGTGACATTGTAGAAAACAACAAAACTAACTAATTGCCTGCAATGCTAAGATGAAATAAAGGAACAAATAAGCTAGTATGCGTAAAATTAAAGGAGAGAGTAAGCAACATAACGAATGACACAAAAGTTCCATGAATAAGAGGACAACCACAACCACATCTCCTTTTTTCATCACAACATGCCCTTGGCTTCATTGAAACAAGCACCATCTCCCCATCACTTAGCCAATTACCACACAACGTCATTCGCCATAAACACTCACCATTCTCCATAAACATAACATAACACAACACAACTTCATTAGGGAGAACATGCAACATGAACCATTTTCCATACAAAACCTGAACATGGATTACAAGGAATAACATGCATTTAAATTAACAAGGGCTAGCATACCTCATGAATCATTGTGTAAAACAAGTAGCAAGCAACTTGACCCTTTTTTCATATAGCATTACTACGGGATTAGATTAGCAAGCAACATGAACTCTTTTAGCCCACATGGATTTTATTCCATAGCAACATGGCCCCTATATCAATTTAGCTTATGCATAAACACAATTTCATGATAAAGCACTTGCAACATGAATTGTTCCCATAAACTTTCATTAACCATTAAGGTGGCAATCCTACAAAGGCAACCAATTAAATGCCCACTTAAACATAACAAAGAATCCCACCTCATGCCATCAACCTCAACCTCCAAGTCCAACATGCACATGCTCTTCCCCTTTCTTACTTGCATATAACTTTTCCATTACACCACAACAAATTCATTACATTGTAAGTTCACCAATCGGAATCATTCTTTAGCAAATTGTGGCATATTTGATAACCATAATGTGAATATTGGCAACTCTAGTAACTAAAATGCAACCATGAGTAAGAAAACCACAACTTGCGCATGGAAGTGAGAAAACATAGTAACTTGCTAAATTTCACATCTTTCACAATATGTAACTCTCATAAGAACAAATGATGCATAACATAGCCATGAAAGACATCACCTTTAGCACAATTATGACATAAAGATTAGTAAAGATGTTAAGTTTCATTAGGGATTTAACTACAAAACAACAACTTTCCCATTAATTTGTGTAAAAATTACAACAAAAAGCCCAAATTAATACTTAGAGAACCAAGTTAGGATTCCTACCTCAATGAGATTTGCTTCTTCATCTTCTCCTTCTTCCTTCTCTTCTTTCTCTTTCCTCTTTCCTCCTTCTCATTCTTGATTTTCTTTCTTTCTTTCTTTCTTCTTCTTTTTTGTTTGTTTTTTTTTTGGTGGAGGATTCGGCCACCTGAAGGGAACAAGGGAAAAGGCAAAAGAGAAAGAAATAGAAATAGAAAAAGAGGTGAATGAAAAGAGAGTGATGTGGAGGTTTCTAGAAAAATTAACATATCTTCTCATTACTCTAAATAAAACAAAATTCCCAAAAGATCTCTTCCTCGTAATTATTTACAAGTTTGCCATTGCTCAAGGCCTATTCACAAATGCCCTCTAACTTGGTGTTTTATTTACAAGAATGCCATTATTATGCATACCCACCTCTTTACTACACACATCTCACTCTAAAATACTATAATGCCATTCATATTTAATACACTTATATATATATAGACATACCACATTACAAACTACATTACATTAATACACTAATATTAAAAAGGGGGCCACTACACACACCCACTTTGCTATGCACACACACCATTTATTAATACAATATGCCACTTATATATAACATCAAGAAGGCACATCAATAAAAACACATTACACTACTACAAATAAGACAATTGGTACAACCAATATGATTTAATACCAATAATACAACCAATATTACACAATGGTACTACTTGCTACACATACTACACTTCGCGTAGACAACCATACAAGCATCCATACAACCCTTATTCAAGCTATCGTATATAGACAATTAAATACACATATCGTGATATATTCATCCACACAAACTGTCACGACCCGCTTCCCTAAAATGGAGGCGAGACGTGAAGAGGTCCGCACGGGAGTGGAGCGGTGAAGCCACAAACCCGATAAGCGTCAATTTAGTATAAGCAGGTCCCTGTAATTGCAATCGAAACAACAACAACAATAATATGAGACGGATAAGAAACTGAAAGTGACTAACAACCTAGCATTTAAATGTTAAACAATGGCATGGCAGTTAAGTATGATGCGACAGTTAAAAGAGAGGCAAACACGCACGATGTAGCGAAAGCTACCAAATCACTAATCACTTATCACTTAACACTTATCACTTAACACGGTTAATCACTTAGTGCATAGAGGGTCCACCTGCTGGCCAGCTCGTGGCTCAGGCCGCTTATCCCTATCACTATTAATCACTTGTGCACTAGAGAGTCCACCTGCTGGCCGGAGTGGCGGATCAAGCCAACTCGGGCTCAGGCCGCTTATCTCTTACCCCACCCATATGTGTCGAGCGTTGGGATTTCCAACTCACTGAGCTCGCTTCTGGATCACGAGCCAGGAAGTGTATTTGGCATAGGGGTGCACCTAGCCGGTATCCGAGCGTTGGGGTCTCCAACTACAGGGCTCGCTTCTGGTACACGAGCCAGGAACATAATATTGTAGCGTGTCATGAACAAAAAATTGCAGATCGATTTCTTACCGAGAGGAGGCGGAAGAAACACTCCGGGGAACCCTAGGACCAGATCTGGAAGCCAATGGAGAAGTTTGAGGAACTAGGGTTTTGGGGGATTTTGGGGTTTGATGAGATTTTCGGTGAGATTTTGGGGAAGATGAGTGGTAGATAGAGTGAATGGATGGATTGGATGATGGATTTAGGGCTTGGAATGAAGGATTGAAGCTTGGAGGAAGATGGGGGCTCAAGGGGGAAGATTTTAGGGTTTTGGGTCGTGTTGGAGAAGATGAAAACGATTGGGTTGGGTTTAAATAGGTTGGGCTGGCGGCTGCCCAGAAATTAGGGTTTTAACACTGGTTAGTCGGTCAAAGAGCAACCATTGACCGACTAGTTTGGCAACTAGTCGGTCGGTCGACCAACGCAGACCGACTAAGTGTAAACAGTAACTCCTGAACAAAAATAGGATTCAGAGTTAGTCGGTCCATGAACAAATACTGACCGACTAGTTTAGCATCTAGTCGGTCGATGAACGTTCTTAGACCGACTAAGAGTAAACAGTAACTGATACAAAATTAAGATGATGAGTTAGTCGGTTCAAGAAGCATTGCTGACCGACTAGTTTGCAACCTAGTCGGTCAACCAACGTTCTTAGACCGACTAACGATAAACAGTAACTCCTGAGAAATTTAGAAAGCTAACTAGTCGGTCCAAGAAGGATTGCCGACCGACTGGATCGTCATCTAGTCGGTCGGTGGCCCTTCTTACACCGGCTAATGAGCACCAAAAGTTCCGATACGGAGCGCGGGGCCCCGGGATCGATTCCTAAGACTCCTGGGCTTGATCTAATAGTTAGATATGACCGTTATGAAGTCCGTCACGAATGACATACTTCGAAATCGACGATCCTAAGGAACAAACGAGAAAATACGACGAATCGATCGAAAATGAAAGCTACGGAGACGAAAACCACACAAGAGGAGAAAATCCACCAAAACATATATTATATTATAATAAATCCAGATACATGAAAAGCAGTCGTTACATCCTCCCCAACTTAAGAAAAATTCTGTCCTCGGAATTTCCAAAAACTCACGAGTCCGGAAACAAAAGTGGGAAACGCTCTCGCATCTCATCCTCATTCTCCCAAGTAGACTCTCCAGGTGAGCCGTGTCGCCACATCACCCTCACAAGATTGACAATCTTGTTCCGAAGCGATTTCTGACGTCTGTCCAGAATCTGCACTGGATGCTGGTCATACGTCATATCGGGGCGAACGGTAATCTCCGAAAAATCCACCGCATGAGACGGATCGCTAATGTATCGACGAAGCTGCGACACATGGAAAACATTGTGAACTCCTTCCAAAGATGGCGGCAAGGCCAAGCGATACGCTACCTCGCCAACCCTCTCCAAAATGTCAAACGGTCCAATGTATCGCGGGCTCAACTTCCCACGCTTCCCAAAACGAATCACACCACGATTCGGGGAAATCTTCAAGAATGCATGGTCGCCCGGCTGAAATTCCAAAGGACGACGTTTAGCATCCGCCCAATGCTTAAAACGGTCCTGAGCAATCCTCAACCTCTCCCGAATATTCCTGACGATATCCACGGCATCCACGATCATCTCAGGTCCCAACAACTCCCGATCTCCAACGTCATCCCAACTCAATGGCGATCGACACTTCCTCCCATAAAGATCGGTGAAAGGCGCCATGCCAATACTCGCCTTGAAGCTGTTGTTGTAGGAAAACTCTACCAGATGTAGATGGTCCTCCCACGAACCCTTGAAATCCAACATGCACGCCCTCAGCATGTCTTCCAAAATCTGAATCGTCCTCTCGGACTGGCCATCCGTCTGCGGATGGTACGCCGTGCTGAAACTCAGACGCGTACCCAAGCCCTTCTGCAAACTCTGCCAGAACTGAGATGTGAACCTCGTGTCTCTGTCCGACACGATACTCACGGGGACTCCATGAAGTCGCACGACCTCCTCCATATACCTCCTCGCCAGCGCCTCAGTGGACTGTCCCACTCAGAACGGAATAAAATGTGCAGATTTGGTCAACCGATCCACGATTACCCAAATCGCGTCATTCTGCTTCGGACTCCGAGGTAGTCCAGTCACGAAATCCATAGTGATGTGCTGCCACTTCCACTCCGGAATCGGAATCGGTTGTAGCAACCCGGCCGAACGCTGATGCTCAGCCTTCACCTGCTGGCAAACCAAACACTTGGCTACACTCCGAGCCACACTCCTCTTCATACCATGCCACCAATAATTCAGGCGAAGATCCTGGTACATCTTGGTGCCACCAGGATGCACAGAATACGGCGAACTGTGTGCCTCCACCATCAGCTCCTCTCTGATATCCCCAGCTGGCACACACAACCTGGCTCCGAACCTCAGCGAGCCATCCCCATGAATCAAAAAGTCAGTCCGCAGACCGGCTTCCACCTGCTCCCGAATCCTCGCCATCTTCGGATCCTCAGCCTGGCCAGCCTTAATCCGATCCACGATCGTCGACTGTACCTGTATGTACATCAACGAAGAAGCCTCTTCAGAAAGAACAATCTCCACGCCAGACTCACAAAAATCCTGCTGCAATCTCCACTGCGAGGTCAAAATCATCACCGCTGGAAGCCTACTCAAAGCATCAGGAACCACATTCACCTTGCCAGGGTGATACTGCAAATCAATCTCATAATCCGCCATAAGCTCCAACCCTCGACGCTGTCGCATGTTGAGCTCCTTCTGCGTGAAAATATACTTCAAGCTTTTGTGATCGGTGAAAATCTTCACTTTCTCACTCAGCAGGAAGTGCCTCCAAATCTTAAGAGCAAACACAACGGCAGCCAACTCCAAATCATACGTCGGATAATTCTTCTCATGAACCTTAAGCTGACGAGACGCATAAGCCAACCACATGTCCGTGCTGATGCAACACGCAACCGAGACCCTTGCCAGAAGCATCGCAAAAGATCTCAAATCCACCGCTGCGATCAGGCACAACAAGAATAGGGGCAGTCGTCAACCTCTCCTTCAGAATACCAAAAGCACTCACACAATCACCCGACCAAACAAAAGCAACATCCTTCCGTGTCAACCTGGTCATCGGCTCAGCAATACGAGAAAAGTCCTTAATGAATCGCCGATAGTAACCAGCAAGTCCAAGGAAACTCCGAATCTCAGACGCAGACGACGGAACAGGCCACTCCCTGATGGCCCTAATCTTCTCGGGGTCCACAGAAATACCATCTCCAGTCACCACATGCCCAAGAAAAGCAACTCGATCCAGCCAAAACTCGCACTTCGAAAACTTAGCATACAAACGATGCTTCCTCAAGATTTCCAATACCGTCCTCAAGTGCGATGCATGCTCTTCCTCCGACTTCGAATAGATCAGAATGTCGTCGATAAAGATAACGACAAACTTATCCAAAAAGTCGTAGAAAATCAGGTTCATCAGATTCATGAAAACTGCGGGCGCGTTAGTTACACCGAAAGGCATAACCACAAACTCATAGTGTCCATACTTCGTCCTGAACGCTGTCTTCGGAACATCATCCCTCTTCACCTTCAACTGATGGTAGCCACTCCTCAAATCCAATTTAGAAAACACCCTTGAACCTCCAAGCTGATCAAAAATATCATCGATGCGAGGCAACGGGTATTTATTCTTAATGGTTACCGCATTCAATCCCCGATAGTCCACGCACATGCGACGCGAACCATCCTTCTTCTTAACCAGCAACACCGGTGCTCCCCACGGAGACATACTAGGATTAATATAACCTTTCTGCAACAGCTCATCCAACTGCTTCCGCAACTCTTCCAATTCTGCAGGTGCCATACGATACGGCGCCTTCGAAATCGGCTGCGCACCTGGAACGAGATCAATAGAAAATTCCAGAGCTCGATCAGGCGGCAAACCGGACATCTCCTCGGGGAAGACGTCGCCAAAATCTCGCACCACAGCTGGCCACTCTAGCTCCATTTGCATAGCTACAGCCTCCACCGGCCTGGCCCGAAATCTGACGGGACCAAGCGAACAGATACCACGACTGAACTCAAATACTGGATGTCCGGGAATCTCGAACACCACCTTCTTCCTCCTGCAGTCGATCGTAGCATAGAAGCTCGCAAGCCAATCCATCCCAAAGACCGCATCGTAGTTGGTGATGTTGTGGACAATAAAATCAGCATAAAGCTCATGTCCACAAACCACCACAGAGCAAGGACTGCACCCACGATGCACCGTGACTACTCCATTCCCTGTAACGATGTTCCAACTCTTGGAGAGAGGGGACGTCGACAAGGAATGCGTCTCCACGAAGCTCTGGGCCAAAATGCACATCGACGCACCTGAGTCAAAGAGGACTCGGGCAGGGAACGTGCAAACCAAAACCACACCTAACAAACAGTCTAATCGATCAAATCTTATTCTAGCAACACCATACACAAACATTCACATAATTTAACAATCAATTAATTAAGGAAGGAACAATCTAGATCGAAAGTTACCTGCAATGACCTCATCCATGGCCAAAACCTCCTCCTCGGTCATCAGAAATGCCTGCCTCCTTGGCGGAGCGGCCCGCTGAAAAGCCTGCTTCTGCGGAACGAGGGGCACCCCACGACCAGCGGGCACCGGGGCTCTCTGCTGCAACGGCGGGGCAGCAATAGGTGTCCCCCAAGGCTGCTTCAACCTCGGGCACTCCCTGATAGCATGGGCGGGATCTCCACAGGCAATACATTGCCCCAAGAACCTCCTACATGATTCCTTGATATGGCCCTCCTTGCCACAAAAATGGCAAGTCCTCCGAGCAGGCCCTCCTGGCCTCTTAAACTGAACAGGCGGGTTCGGCCTGAATCCAGGTCTAACCACAGCTCTCGCCTGTTCCACAGGCCTCCTCACAGCACCAACAACAGACCCCTTCCTCTGGTTCACAAGCAGCTCCTGCCTCTTGGCGGCGACCAAAACCTTCTGATAAGATTCCCGGTCAGAAGAGGTCACAAAGCTCTGGAGCTCTGAAGCAAGCCCCTGCAGAAACCTCTGAGCTCTCTCCTCAGCGTCCTGCACCATTTTTGGTGCAAACCGACTCAGCCTCATGAACTCCTGGTGGTACATGTCCACCGACGAGTTCCCCTGCTTCAGATCGATAAAACGCTGCAGCATCTCTTCCCTGGCAGCCTTCGGGAAGAACTCACCATCAAATCTGGCCTTGAAGGTAGCCCAGACGATCGGCTCTACCAACATCTTTTCTTCAGCATCCCACCAATTCCTGGTGTTATCCTTCAGCTGGCGCTTCGCCAAGTCAACCCAACTAACTTCGTTGACTTGGACATCTTCAGATTGTCCTCAATATTCCTCATCCATTCATCAGCAGCTAATGGACCTTCGGTTCCATCAAAATACGCAGGACCCAGCTCTCTGAACTGCTTCGCCCCGGGCTCAGGGCGAGGGGCTTCCACCACCCGAGCAGCTCGAGTCACCGGAGCATTCTGCACCTGCAGAAGCACACTCTGCTGAACCTGCATCATCTGCAACATCATCCTCATCATCTCCCCATTAGTGGGCTCCCGCTCAGGCTCCTCGTCATGAGGGGGCGCACCACTACCACCACCACGGGTGATTCGCCTTCCTGCCATCTAATGACGCAGGAAACGAAACAATTAGTCTCATAGCTTAGGGCTCAGATGTCGAAATTATTTGTTGGACAATCTTGCATTATTATCGTTATCCCGATAATTACAGTTACAGACGACCTGCATGGGCCACCACTAAAACCTGTCACGACCCGTTTCCCTAAAATGGAGGCGAGACGTGAAGAGGTCCGCACGGGAGTGGAGCGGTGAAGCCCCAAACCCGATAAGCGTCAATTTAGTATAAGCAGGTCCCTGTAATTGCAATCGAAACAACAACAACAATAATATAAGATGGATAAGAAACACCAATCCCAAAGTTTGTCCACAAAATATTCAACATCACAGAAAAGCCACCAGGCTAAAAGAAAAAGTCTAAGGGCCCAGAACAAGGCCAAACAAAAGCAACGACATAAATAAGTATATGTGCCAAGCACCGATAACAAAACAACTGTCTAACAAAAGTAAAACACAACGGAGACACTAGGACTGGTCCCCAGTGTCTACGTACTCCCCGTCCAACACGGGCGCAAGCTCGGCGTCCGCAAACACCTCACCCTCAGCGAGCAACTCAGGCTCAAGGTCTAACATGCGTCACCCAAAAGAGAAAGGGGCACATGTCAGCAAGTCTAAAAAGACTTGGGCAAGGAAACTGGAAGTGACTAACAACCTAGCATTTAAATGTTAAACAATGGCATGGCAGTTAAGTATGATGCGACAGTTAAAAGAGAGGCAAACACGCATGATGTAGCGAAAGCTACCAAATCACTAATCACTTATCACTTAACACTTATCACTTAACACGGTTAATCACTTAGTGCATAGAGGGTCCACCTGCTGGCCAGCTCGTGGCTCAGGCCGCTTATCCCTATCACTATTAATCACTTGTGCACTAGAGAGTCCACCTGCTGGCCGGAGTGGCGGATCAAGCCAACTCGGGCTCAGGCCGCTTATCTCTTACCCCACCCATATGTGTCGAGCGTTGGGATTTCCAACTCACTGAGCTCGCTTCTGGATCACGAGCCAGGAAGTGTATTTGGCATAGGGGTGCACCTAGCCGGTATCCGAGCGTTGGGGTCTCCAACTACAGGGCTCGCTTCTGGTACACGAGCCAGGAACATAATATTGTAGCGTGTGCTACACAATCATGATAAATAATCACTATGCAATGACATGAACAAATAATTGTGTACCGTTAATAGAAATTAAACGTGACATACAAGCATGATGAGGGTGACGGACCAAGCTTCGTTGTCAAGCTAGGTCAATGGCGTCTAAACGGCTATCCTTTCACCGTTTAGTCTCTCTTACGCTAAAGCAAGGTAAATGGCCTAAGACATGGCCCAATTCAAGAGATGCAAGTTTCACTTGCCTAACACCGGGGATGATGGTTACGAAAGTTCGTTTCCGCGGATGCTAGCCTACGGGGAATCGCTGTTATGGGGAACAATCATCAAAACACAAGTATTTTATTAGGGTTTCATAAAAATTACAATAGGATATGAAAACAACGGTAGATCGATTTCTTACCGAGAGGAGGCGGAAGAAACACTCCGGGGAACCCTAGGACCAGATCTGGAAGCCAATGGAGAAGTTTGAGGAACTAGGGTTTTGGGGGATTTTGGGGTTTGATGAGATTTTCGGTGAGATTTTGGGGAAGATGAGTGGTAGATAGAGTGAATGGATGGATTGGATGATGGATTTAGGGCTTGGAATGAAGGATTGAAGCTTGGAGGAAGATGGGGGCTCAAGGGGGAAGATTTTAGGGTTTTGGGTCGTGTTGGAGAAGATGAAAACGATTGGGTTGGGTTTAAATAGGTTGGGCTGGCGGCTGCCCAGAAATTAGGGTTTTAACACTGGTTAGTCGGTCAAAGAGCAACCATTGACCGACTAGTTTGGCAACTAGTCGGTCGGTCGACCAACGCAGACCGACTAAGTGTAAACAGTAACTCCTGAACAAAAATAGGATTCAGAGTTAGTCGGTCCATGAACAAATACTGACTGACTAGTTTAGCATCTAGTCGGTCGATGAACGTTCTTAGACCGACTAAGAGTAAACAGTAACTGATACAAAATTAAGATGATGAGTTAGTCGGTTCAAGAAGCATTGCTGACCGACTAGTTTGCAACCTAGTCGGTCAACCAACGTTCTTAGACCGACTAACGATAAACAGTAACTCCTGAGAAATTTAGAAAGCTAACTAGTCGGTCCAAGAAGGATTGCCGACCGACTGGATCGTCATCTAGTCGGTCGGTGGCCCTTCTTACACCGGCTAATGAGCACCAAAAGTTCCGATACGGAGCGCGGGGCCCCGGGATCGATTCCTAAGACTCCTGGGCTTGATCTAATAGTTAGATATGACCGTTATGAAGTCCGTCACGAATGACATACTTCGAAATCGACGATCCTAAGGAACAAACGAGAAAATACGACGAATCGATCGAAAATGAAAGCTACGGAGACGAAAACCACACAAGAGGAGAAAATCCACCAAAACATATATTATATTATAATAAATCCAGATACATGAAAAGCAGTCGTTACACAAACATCCACATAGGCAATTACTACACACACCACCTAGTTACTAAACACACTACCCAGGAATACCAACATTCATATAGTATATATCACACAAAAATTGCATACGATACCTTATATGGCACTTAGGCCATTACATTACTTTTCTGTCGAGTCGATGTAGGCCGTACTATAAGGCCCAGTCCTGTACTACTTATCATCTATTGGATAATAAAGATGTTGTGTGTTGTTTCTCTGAGTTTGCATGACAAGAACCTGCCTTCGATGGGAATTACTACAGATGCTTATTGTGCATCGAACAAGGAAAAAAATTCCTCCTTGTTTTGTGCACATGCGGACCTTCGTCGCGTCCTCGCTCCCGGATATTACGGGAAGCGGAACGTGACAGATTTCTATGGTGGCCCACGCAGGTCATGCAAATACTCAGAGCAATATACTCATCTTTACGATCCTAAGCTGACTGAGTACATATTGACTTAGGTTTATTGTTTTGCAGCATGGCATGAAAACCAAACACCCGTAATGGAATGGCTCTAATGGAAACGGTGCCAATACAAATGGTGCCATCAAGATATCTGCCGTCATCGAAGTGATAAGAGAAATGTTGGAAATACAGCACCAGATGCTACAACGGGGACCACCAGCACCACCACAACCCGCTGAACCTGGGGTTAAGCAATTCTAGGAGCTTCGTCTGAAGACTTTCTCTGGAAAGGAAGGGACATTGGAAGCTGAAGAATAGGCCCTAGCCACTGAAGACAAGTTGAGCGCTGCTCGCATCCCTCAAGCAGGATGGGTTGAAGTTGCAAAACTGCAACTGACTGACAATGCTCGAAGCTGGTGGGATCGTGAAGAACGACGTCTGGTTAAGCCTATCTCTTGGGACATGTTCCGAGAAAGGTTCAACGCCCAATATTTTCATCCATCAGCAAAGAGAGAACTCCAACGGTGCTTTGCTAATTTGAAACAAGGCAGTAAGACTGTTGATGAGTTTGAGGCAGAGTTCTCAATGCTCAGTCGTTTCGCTCCACACATGGTCGAAAATCCAGAAGACTGTGCCTACCAGTTTCGTCAAGGCCTAACCCCCGTGTTCAAGCCTCGATGACTGCAGTGAAGCTGACTACTCTTGAGGATGTTCTGGAATCTGCACGGAATCATGAAACCGTTGCACGACTTGACAGGGGATTTCAAGTTAATACAGGCAAACGTCCGATGGAACCTACCAAGAACAACCTCCGTCCGACTCAGACCACCAATTTCAAGAAGCCAGCATCTCCGGCTTTAGTTTTGTTTGATTCAGGAGCTTCACATAGCTTCTTGTCACAAAAGTTTGTGACGGATCATTCAATTACTATCTGTGATCTTCCGAGATGTTGGAATGTCAACACTGGAAATGGCATAGTAAAGGTCTCTACCGGATGCAAGTCATGTTCACTAGTGATCTATGGACGTGAACTGTTCGCTGATTTCATGATCATCAGCATAGCCAACTTTGATGCGATACTCGACATGGATTGGTTAGGAACTTTCTACGCTAACATCGACTGTCACCAGAAGAGTGTAGTGTTTAAAATTCTTGAACATCATGTATTCGAGTTCATGAATGGAAGTCGTTCGCTTGGTCCTATCAAGTTTTAGGCCAAGCCGAATGAAGAATAGTCGCATCAATGCAGGTTGAGCCTGAGAAACCTTTAGTAGTTCAAGACTTCAAAGACGTATTCCCTGAAGATATTTCGGGATTACCACCAGACCGAGATCTCGAATTCACTATTGACTTCATGCCAAACACTCAACCTATCTCTAAGGCTCCTTACCACATGGCTCCTGCTGAATTGGAAGAACTTCGGAGTCAGCTCGACGACCTGGTACAGAAAGGATTGATACATCCCAATGTGTCTCCTTGGGGTGCACCTGTCTTATTGGTCAAGAAGAAGCATGGATCGAGAAGAATGTGCGTGGACTATCGAGAACTGAACAAGGTGACTGTAAAGAATAAATATCGGTTGCCTCGCATCGATGATATTTTTGATCAACTTAGTGGATCACGAGTCTTCTTCAAGCTGGATCTCAGAAGTGGTTATCACCAAGTGAAGGTCAGGAATGAAGATATTCCTAAGACAGTTTTTTTGGACCAAGTACGGACACTACAAATTCGTTGTCATGCCTTTCGGTGTGACTAACGCCCCAGCGGTATTCATGAATCTCATAAACCTTATATTATATGAGTTCTTGGATAAATTCGTAGTTATTTTCATCGATGACATCCTGGTCTACTCGAAGAGCGAGGAAGATCATGCCAAGCATCTGCAGATAGTTTTGGAGACTTTGCGTCGTCATCAGCTCTATGCCAAGTATAGCAAGTGTGAATTCTGGCTGAATCGAGTCGCCTTTCTTGGACATATAGTTTCAGGAGATGATATTTCCGTTGATCCTGAGAAAGTCACATCTGTTAGAAACTGGCTGACCCTCCGATCAGTTTCTGACATCCGAAGTTTTCTCAGATTAGCTGGTTATTATCGCCGATTCATTCAAGACTTCTCGAAGATTGCTGAGCCGATGACTCGACTGACTAGGAAGGATGTCAAGTTTGTTTGGTCTGAAATTTGTGAGCAAGCATTTAGAGGATTGAAGATGAAACTAACAACCACACCAATTCTAACTACTCCAGATAGAACTGGAGGGTTCGAAGTTTACTGTGATGCATCTGGAAAAGGTCTTGGAAGTGTGCTGCATCAACATGGTCGCATAGTTGTATATGCTTCTCGACAACTGAAGAATCATGAGAAGAATTATCCAACTCATGACTTAGAGTTGGCAACCGTCATCTATGCTCTGAAGATTTGGAGACATTTTTGGTTGGGAGAGCAAGTAAAGGTATTCACTGACCACAAGAGCTTGAAGTATATTTTCACACAGAAGGAGCTCAACATGAGACAACGAAGATGGTTGGAACTCATGGCTGATTATGACATCGACCTCTAGTATCATCCTGGAAAGGTGAATATCGTGCCCGATGCATTGAGTCGACTACCAACAGTCATGACTCTGACGATTCAATGGAGACTTCAACAAGGCTTAAAAGAGATGGGAATCGAAGTTGTCTAGCCAAGAGCTACATCATCATTGATGAACATGCAGATTCAGTCTATCATCATCGATCAGATCAAAGCTGCTCAATCTGGAGACGCAAAGCTGCAGAAGATCAAGCAACAAGTAGAAGCTGGTCTACGAACAGAATTTTGTATTCATGAAGATGGATCTTTGAGGTATGGAAGTCGCATCTGCGTACCTTCAGGAGAGATCAGGGAAGAGCTGCTGAATGAAGCACATAGCTCTCCTTACTCCATACATCCAGGTGGTATCAAGATGTACAAAGATCTACGACTGAGCTTCTGGTGGATTGGAATGAAGAGAAGCGTGGCCCGAAGCGTCGCCAAATGCCTCGTATGTCAGCAAGTGAAGGCAAAACATCATCAAGCCGTTGGATTGCTTCAATCTTTGCCTATTTTAGAGTGTAAATGGAAACACATCACTATAGACTTCGTGACTGGACTACCTCGGAGCTCAAAACAAAATGATGCCATCTGGGTGATCGTTGATCGAGTAACCAAGTCGGCACATTTCATACCATTCCGAGTAGGACAATCCACGAAAATACTCGCAAAGAAGTATATGGAGGTAATGATATATCTCATACCTTTAAACTCCTTGCAGTATACATGGTGATATCTGATTATCATGTAGGAAATTGTAAGACTACATAGAGTTCCAGTGAGCATCTTCTCTGACCGAGACACGAGGTTCACCTCACATTTCTGGAAGAGCCTGCAATCGAATCTGGGTATACATCTCAAATTCAACACTGTGTATCACCCGCTGACTGATGGCCAATCGGAGCGTACCATCCAGATTCTTGAAGATATGCTGAGAGCATGCATGCTGGATTTTAAAGGATCATGGGAAGATCATCTGCACTTGGTAGAGTTTGCTTACAAGAATAGCTACCACGCCAGCATCAGCATGGCCCCTTTTATGGCACTCTATGGAAGGAAATGTCGATCTCCATTAAGTTGGGATGATATTGGCGATCGAGAATTTTTAGGTCCAAAGATGATCGTGGAAGCTGTTGATGTGGTGCGTACTATCAGAGACAAGCTGAGAATCGAACAAGATCGCTATAAGCACTGGGCTGACGCCAAGCGTCGACAATTGGAATTTCAACCTGGAGACCATGTTTTTCTAAAGATATCACCAAACAGAGGAGTGATACGCTTTGGAAAACGAGGAAAGCGCAGTCCAAGATTCATCGGACCGTTTGATGTGCTAGAGCGAGTTGGAGAAATAGCTTATCGTCTGGCCCTGCTACCATCATTGGAGGGAGTTCATGATGTCTTTCATATCTCCCAGCTGCGTCGTTACATCTGCGACCCTAAGCATGTAGTCGACCGCTCGGAGATTACTGTTCGTCCAAATCTCACCTATGAGCAGCAACCAGTGCAGATCATAGACCATCGACAGAAGACTCTCAGGAACAAAGTTGTTGAGCAGTGAGAGTTATGTAGCATCATGATTCGTCTGGTGAATCCACCTGAGAATGTGAAGAGGAAATGCGCGAGCATTATCCTCATCTCTTTCCTTAAATTCCAAGGGCGGAATTTTTATAAGGAGGTAGGATGTAACAGTCTGTTTTCATCAGTTTACGTGGTTAACCTATTAAACTATTCTATAATGGTTTGTCAGGAGTTTTACGATTTCAAAATTTTCTTATAAAAATATTTTGAAGTATCAAATTAGTTATGGAGTATTTTAGTAAGTTCGGGTTTCATCAAATACAACTAAATAATTGAATAAAAATTCATTTTCAATTATTACTTTTTTGCCTTAATGAATTAATTTTCTATACAAACATCATCAAAACATTTTCAAACTTCTACGGTATCATCCTATGATCATTTAGGGCTTCCCACATTAATTTCATAATTTTCTGACATCAAATCAATAGAGAACCCATAAACCTGCTTCCTAAACGTTTTGGCCCAAAACTCGTATTTTCGTAGCTCAAACTCCTAATTGAATCTCATATTCGCAATTCTTGCAACGATACGAACCCGTGGGTATGTTTTCGTAATTTTTCGGGATCATATGCGAAAACGGAGTTGTATTCATCTGTTTTACTAATTACATCCCCTAATCACTTTTTACACTTACTAATTACTAATTACATTAACCTAATTACTAATTACCCTAACCATGACTAACATGTGAGGGGAACCGTTTAACATTTTTTTCAAAAACAAATTGTATCTAAATCTAACCTAATCTTACCTTTGACTAAGTATTAAATGCCTAAATTAAAAATTAGTTTCTAAAACCTAGTTAAACCACCCTCTAATCCCTCTTCTCCTCCCAGCAAAACGTCCCTCCGGCGAAGCTCCGGCCAACTTTCCGGCGAACTCCTCCCTACTCCGGTGAGCCTTCACCATCCTCCTCCATTTTCCTTCATCAAAACCTCTCTCAATCTCTCTCTATCTCTCTCTATCTCTCTTTAAAAACCAACACCAAAGCAAATGAACCCATCAAACCCCATGGCTCCCTCCTCTCTTCTTGATCTCCTCTCTCTCCATACAACTCCCCATCTCTCCCTCTATTGATTTCCATCAAGGAAATCAAACAAACCACCAAGAATCAATCAAGAAAATAAAAAAACATGGCACTTTTTGCAACGGCCGGCCAGGTGGCCGGCCACACCCCTCTCCCCTTGGTCCATTGCTCCCCCATGACTCCTCTCCTCTCCATTGATTCTCCTACAGGCAATGAAGAAGAAGGAAGTTAAAACAAAAAAATCAAAATTTTGACAGTATGTGTGCTGCCAAATTTGTGAGGGGGGATATGTGAAGGGTTTTTGAAGGAAAAAAATGTGAAGGAAAAATTATGTGAAGGAGAAAAAAAATGCAAAGGGAAAATTTGTAAAGAAAAATTGTAAAGGGAATTCTGTGAAGAAAAATTGTGGAGGGATTTATTTTGTGAAGGGAAAGAATAGAATTAGAAAAGAGAAGGGGAAGATTTTTGTTAAGATTTTGGTTAAGTTTTTAGGAATTATTTTTATTGTATTTTTTCCATACGTATACGTGCACGTACATACATGCACATAGTACGGACTTTTTAATCTCGATTATTAATTAATAAAATATGGGTGCGTGCGGGTGGTTTTTGTAGGTAGACGTCCCGGGAAGACACCGACTCCCCGACACGGCACGAGACCCGTCCAAGAAATCGGACTACAACCAGTCACAACCACGGGCAAGTAAATACCGTATATATGTGTGTGTTGCAAGATATTAACCGATTTATGTGATTGTTGTACACGTGTTGGGTGTACGAAAAGATGGGCCTATAAGGCCATACAGATACGGAATCGGATACGAATACGGATCCGGATACAGATGCAATTAATGTGATACGACACGGGTTTTGGGGTAGTCTTGAGCTACGAAGTATGAGGGAGTGACCGGGTTCACCCTTATTTGGTAAGCTGTACCATCACCCTGCAGGGGATGGTAGGTAGATATTACACGGGTTGCTCCGTGGGATTGGTGCACTTTTGGTTGCATATCGTGCACTCAAGCTAAAGCTGATGCACTAGCTTGTTTGTTTACTATGCCACTATTGCTGACTAGATACCACTGTTCCACTGACTAAGTCGAGAATACTCGAACGTGGCAGAGCGGTATAATAATAATCGGTCTTAAATTACTACCGGGTCAGTGTTTAGAAAGGAATGGAAAGGGGATTGGTCAACCAAAGGACTTGTCCTGCGGTCATAGAAGTGACCTGTGCCTTCAAGCCCTGACTATCAGGCTGGTCCGGGAATTAAGCTAGACTTCTTATTATTAGGCCAGCCTACATTATTAGAGAGTCGAGCGACTTTGTTTCCTCTTGCTCGCTCATTACTTTCCTACCTTTACTTTCTGTTGGTTTTTACTTGTCGCTTAGCGCTGACATGTGTTTCATTGCTTTCTCTGAAATGCATGTCAGACTACGAGCCGACGGAGTACGTGGAGTATTACACTAAGGACGATCCTGCAGACCAGGGATCAAAGGACGTTACTGAGCCCGCACCTGCAGAGGAGTAGGAGTCTCCGACTCGACCACAACATCCGCTTCCCTTACCGTCAGTGTGCTTCCCTTACCATCAGTGTGCTATTTACTTTCGAGTGATGTACTTTACTTTTCTGTCGAGTCGATGTAGGCCGTACTACAAGGCCCAGTCCTGTACTACTTAACATTTATTGGATAATAAAGATGTGTGTTGTTTCTCTGAGTTTGCTTGACAAGAACCTGCCTTCGATGGAATTACTACAGACGCTTATTGTGCATCAAAAATGAAGAAAAAAATTCCTCCTTATTTTATGCACATGCGGACCTTCGTCGCATCCTCGCTCCTGGGTATTATGGGAAGCGGGGCGTGACAAAAGTGAAGAAGGTAGAGATGTATATGACATTAGAGGTGGCAAAATGTGCCAGTGATACCAATTGGGACTGCTAGGAGGACAAATCCACCTAGAAAGGCTTTCATCAGCAACAAGGCTTCCAGCAGCAACAAGGCTTCATGCAACAAAAAGGTGAAAACTGTGGAACAGATATTGAATCAGGACAGTGACTCTTGTGATGAAAAATTTCCAAGGGATGAGGATGACAATTATGTTCAAGAATATGATATATTGACTGATGTTCAAGTGGATGGGATTGGTATGTTAATTGGGATAGACAATGAGGATATATGCTCTGACCAGGCAGATGATTGTTATTCTGAGGATGAATACCATTCTGTTGACAGTAGTGAGACGGAAGACAATGAAGAAATTGACTTGGTAAAAGACTTGGATGGAGCTATTTGGGATACAAATTACAATGCCCCGGAAATTCAGGTTGGAAGCGAATTTAAGGACAAGGCAGATTTGAAATATTGCCGTCAACAGCATTCAGTTAAAAAGAATTTTAACTTTAAACATGTGAAGAATGACATGAAAAGAGTTGTAATACAATGCAGTGCATAAAATTGTTCATGGTATTTGAGAGCCAAAAGGCTATATGATAGGGTGACTTGTGAAATATCAAAGTTAGTTCCAACTCATCCATGTACAGGAATTAACAAGGGTCCAATATGCCAGGAACATACTTGCATCTGTAAAATCAAATCCAAATATCACTCCTAAGGAAATATTTAGTATCATTCATCAAAAGTATGCGCTCATTTTGCCTTACAACAGGGCTTGGTGGGCAAGGGAGCTTGCTAAGGATGAAATATTTGGAAAGGTGGAAGACTCCTATGATTATGCAGATGACTTAATGGATGAGCTAGTTTATAGAAACCCTGGAAGCTTCATTCAGGTTGATAAAGAAGAAGATAATTCTTTCAGGAGGATGTTTGTATATTTGAAGACTTGCATAGAGGGTTTCAAAAATGGTTGTAGGAAGTTCATTGGCCTTGATGGATGTCATTTGAGAAGTAAATACTTGGGCATGTTACTGTCCGCAACATCTTTGGATAGGAATAATGGTCTCTTCCCAATTGCATTTGCAGTTGTTGAGGGAGAGAGCGATATGTCATGGTGGTGGTTTTTGTTGAATCTGAGAGTTGCTTTTGAGGGTAGTTTGACTAAAATTTGTTTCATTTCAGATCAAGAGAAGGGTTTATATCAAGCTGCAAGGTAGGTGTTTCCCCAAGCAGAGCTTAGGGTGTGTATGATGCATTATTGGAAGTCATTGAAGAAGATGTGGCCAGGAGATTTTTTTTGAAGAAACCCTATGGGATGCAGCAAGATCGTTTTCTTGGGATGAACTTAAGAGCACATGGAGAAGCTTGGAACCATTTCAGGGGAAGCCTTCAATGGGTTAGTGGCAGAGAAGATGTATAAGTGGATAAGAACTCGGTTCTCACCAATATCAAAGAATCATTACATCACAAACAATTTGTCTGAGTCTTTCAATGCATGGGGTTTAGAAGCAAGATATTATCCTGCTGTTGATTTGGTTGATAAAATTAGGATTCAGATTATGGAGAGGTTTGAACAGAGAACAAAGCTAGCAATGAGGTGGAAGGGGGTGCTAGTCCCCTATTCAGAGAGATATGTACAAGATATAAGCCGACGGTTGGGTAACTGGAGTGTACGAAGATCTGCTGATGGAAAGAAGGCAAAGGTTGAGAGTGAGCATATGAGGATGGAGATTGATTTAGATGATAGGACATGTTCATATGGAAGATGGCAGCTGACAGGTCTACCATGCATCCATGTGGCCAATCTTATTGGGACAATCAGAAATGCAAAGTGGGAGGAATTTGTTGATAATGCCTTCTATGTTCATAGGTATGCAATATTAAGTAACATGTTCTTTTCAGTAATTTGTTTATAATATTAGGCCTTATTATGTATTATGGTTGAACTATCTTGATTAAGTATTATGTTATCTTATGTTTTTTGTCATGTTAATATAGGTACAAACAAGCTTATGCAATGTCTGTGAACACTCTCCTCTCAAAAGACCAATGGACTAGGAAATCCAAAGGTTATACAATTGGTCCTCCAAAGTCTCAAAGGCCAAGACAGAGGCCAAATAAGAAGAGAATCAAGGGTACTTGTGAAGCTTCTTCAAGTGGAGGGAGGAAAAGAGTTCACAAGTGCACTAGATGTGGGGGTATAGGCCATCACAAAAATGCATGCAAGAAACCACTTAGGAGAAATGCAACCGAACCAGATCCGACATCAGTAGCAGATGAACCAAATCATACAGTTATTGTAGCTGTCCCATAGCCTACATCAATAGCAGCTGAACCAAATCCTGCAGCGGTTGTAGCTACCCCACAGACTACATCATTAACAGCTGAACCAAATGCTACAGCTGTTTCAGCTGTGTCAACTCCTACTGCAAATAAAACAAGATTTATGTTTTGTAGTTTCTTAAAATTAAATCTGAATATTACATGTCTGGCCATTATATTCATTTTTCTTATTAGAGGTAGTAGAAGAGGTGGATGGATAATGGCATGTGGAAGAGGGGCATGTGGAAGGACTGGAGTAATAGGGGAGAATACATAATTATTTCAACATGAGGGTGGTTCTGTGTCAGCTAGAGGCAGAATGAAGAGCCAATGAAGAGGTAAACAATTGACTCGGGGGGTGAAATGAAAATTAGGGAATCCATTGGGCCTTAATAAAGGATTGAACACTAGTATTGAACCTCAACAGCAAGCAACAGGGATCCAATATCAATGAGAATGGATCAAGGAGCATGAAGCATGGAGTATGGGGCAATAAGTATGGATCATGGATCATGGAGCATGGAACAAGGATTAATGAGCATGAAGCAAGAGTTAATGAGAATGGAGCATGGAGCAAATTTAGAGCAGCATCATGGAATAACAGCCTGGAGGAGTAAATTCAGAGAATGGAAGATGGAGGAACAAATTCAGAGCAGCATCATGGAGCATGTAACGGCCAGTTTTCATAGTGTACGGTTTTCCGTAACAAAGACAAATTCAAACAATTTCAAAAATGAGTAAATGATTTTTTTCTATTTTTTTCCTCACTTAAACCTTAAATTTGACTTCATATTCATGACCCTCGCGAAATGGAACATGTGACAATTTTTTTCGTAGTTTTTCAAATTCGTTTGTGAAAATGGGTATTTTGGTAATGTTGTACTATTACTTTTACTTTAATCTAATTACTAATTACCTTAACCTAGTTAACTGCTAAATTACCCTAACCATGTCTAAAACGTGGGAGGGGACACGTTTAAATGTCTAAACTTAGGCAAAAATTTCTAACCACCATATTAATGGTTAATAGTGGGTTCATGAACCCATTAACCTTATAAGTACCCCCCTTATCTCTATTAAACCCCAAGCTAATAATTATTAAAAATATTTTAAAAAAAATTCAAACTCTCTCAACTCTCTCAGCCCGCGCCTCTCTCCCCGTCTTTGACCCCGACCCGCGTCCCCCTCCAGTGGAGCTTCACCGTCGCCGCCTTTCCTGCCGCTCTCGCCCATCCCTCTGGCGCGACTCCCACGCCTCCGGCTCCCCCAGCAATGCCTACATGCATTGCCATCACCCCACAAGTCCCCACAGCAGCTCACAGCTTGTTGGCGTACTCGTCGCCATGCCCTGCCACCTCGCAGGGTACACCGACACTGCCCTCTGCCACCGCGTCAGTCATGCACCTCCACTGTCGTTCCCCACGACCTGAGGAAGCCCCTGACGTCGCCGACCGTAGCAGCCACGTCAACACCTTTGCTGCCTCCCTCTCCCCTCTATTCTTGCCGCACTGCCCAGCCCACTTCGCCGTCCCCGCTCTTCTGTGGACATCACACCGTCATTCTGCCACCACAGCGACCCCTGCAGACCTCCTCCTCCGCTCCCATTTTCCTCACAGCTACCGCCGTTCCCTGCCGCCTTAAGCGCCTCCATCATCACCTTCGACCCCGCCTGCTCCGCTGAGAGCCGCCTGCCACGCCACCTCACTGTGCCTCCACCGCTGCTGTTGACACACACACACACACACACAGCCCCCCATGTTGCTCACGTAAGAGAAGGTAAGAGGATAAGATATAAACATGTATTTTTATACGAAAATACGTACAAAGCGTATATAAACACGTATTAGGATTTATATAATATGGATTTCTGATGTAAAATTCATAATTCATTCTATAGGCCTCGGAAAAATACAAGACCAAGTTCAGAAAATCCAGTGTGACGTCCTGGACACATTGGCACTAATTTCGTCACGATCAGGCGAGTATATCTTCCTCAGAATTTTTCTAAAGCTAAAATCTATTTACGGTATTTTCACTTAACAATTAATATCTTAAAATTTTCACGTAAACTGATATATGGAAAAATTATATGTCGTAGTACTAAACAAGACGCTCGTTTTGACAGCTTATTTGAAGTTTTTCGACGTTTCGTTCACTCTGAATAAATAGATGAACGGTACGATATCTAGTTTTCTAATTTAGAAAATTAGTTTTTAAACTCATTTTAAATTCTAAAAATTGTTTTTAAGCTTTTAAAAATTATAAAAAATACATAGAAGCTTCATAAAAATATTTTCTTCCTAGACAAAATTATTTTACTCACCTCTAGCCTATCTAAAAATTATCAGTATGTATTTTGATCCGGTTTAAGCGATAATAAAAATACGAACACGTTAAGAAAAATGGTTAGAAAAATAATATATAGTTAACCAATGATTTCTGATGTTCGCAGGTACCATTCCTCGTGCATGAGCGTCCCAGATAGCCTTAGCTCCAGTCTCGACTTACTACGATGATTCTCAAACCAGTAAGTCACTCTAATTCTAACTTTAGAAATTTAGATAGTATACTTGTATGAACTTAGGACATCACATATAGCCTCAGAACGGCTATTGACTTGAACAAATGATTAGCGACCTAATCTAATAGGAAACTGAACTTATAGTCTCAAAATGACTATTAACTTGAGCATACGACATTGCCAACTTTCAACTTTGGAAATTGTGGCATGCAATCATCTACTTGGGTAAATTGTGTACTAATGGAAATACCACATGCTCAAGTATGGGATCAACATCATAGTTGTTGGACTTGTCTTTATCCTCAAATTTCTTAGCATCCGATTTGCTTTACTTTCTGGTTTTTAATAAGAAAGTCAATTAATGACCCTGGTTTAATTATCATATTAAATAGGGAACTACTCTACTGCTCATTAATATAATCAATGGAGCTAATGTGATAATTGACATTATTGATATTGATACCACCCGGTGTCTAGGATCGTTTACGTCAAAGTTTGGATCATCCTGCTGGCGGGGATAGTGACCTGCTTGGCCAAACCTGATTGGCCGTGTATGCATGGATCAATGTTAAAACTTCAATTATCATCAGTTTGCAACTATTGATTATAAATACCTTCAAATGGGCTTTTTCAACCTTTCATCGCACACAAACTCATGTTCACCATGATAACTCTCTACCACCCTCACCTACTATGCTTTGATGCTTGTCACTTGAAAACTTTGCATGAAACATCAATACACTTGTTACATGTTGCTCACGTTGAAACAGTCACATCACCTGCTGCATGCCATCTATGACTCGGTGAAAGCTAATGAATTATCGTATGGTATATTATGTGTGGAACATCTTGTGGAATATCCTGGGGAATATCCTGTGGAATATCTTGTGGAATATCTTGTGGAACATCATGTATGAAACATGTACATAGAACACTTGACACTTCACTGGGTTTGGGGTAACTCATAGTTTGAGAGTGTGTGGGAGCAACTGGAGTTCGTCTTCCTGTACGGATGCCTGTGTTTTGGCATCCCGTCCTACTGTTTGTGTTTCGACAATACATGTACCACTGCCTATGTTTCGGCATTCGTCTGTGTAAGCGTACCCTAGCAAGAGATGAACTCAATGGTTGCATATCATACTCTCCTTCTTGAGTCACGTAGTTCTAGTGTAGTTATTACTTGCACAGTCACGTTTACTTTATGCATTACATGCACTTTACTTACCATACCTGAGCAGCCACTAGTAATTTATTTATCGCTCTTATATGCATGACTGCATTTACTTACTTGTCACACTTGTCTATAGCTACTTCTTTAGCATGTTTCCTTAATTAGTCCGCTTTATTCTTGTGCACTGTTTTTATTTCTATTTTTAGAATTGTTGTGACTTACCTACGGTTCCATCTTCGTGGCACCGCAGACGACGTACATGTTGAGGTAGATGTTCATGAGTTGGCAAAGACAGAGTTTGTCCCAGAGGCTGCAGATTTTAGAGTGCGAGTTGTGTATTTCCAACTATACTTTCTTTCTTTAATAATCCTTGTTGTATAATATGGATTGTAGTAAAATGGACACTGTTTGAGTATTTTTGTACATCTCTGCAGCGTGGCTATATTGTTTCCACTGGTGATCTACAGATCTGCAAATGTAATCAAATAAGTAATGCCTCCCTGAGAACGGGTCGTCACAGAGCAAGGAGCAAGGAGCAAGGAGATAGCACCAAATTCAGAGCAGCAGTGGCAACCTGGAGATTGGAGTATGTATCAAGGAGCATGGAGCATGCACCAAATTCAGAGCAGCAGTAGCATCCTGGAGACTGGAGTATGGATCAAGAAGCATGGAGCATGTAGCATGGTTCCAGTTCAGAAACCAATCAGCAGCATACTGGAGCATGGAGCATATCTCCTGGACCAAATTCAGAGCGACAATAGCAGTATGTAGAAGTTGGGACACCGTCATCGGTTAATGTCCTCAAGGGTCATGGAAGAGGTAAAAGTGTCCCTAAGCGAGGTAAACATACATCAAAATAATTATGTAGGAACATTATGGGCCATGTTTCCTGTCTCATTTTGGTGGTTTGAACATGGAATGAACATGTTGATTGTGGTGGTAATAGACAGCCTTTTTTGTATTCTGTTTCATTTTGTCGTGGCAATAATATGCTCATTATGGGGGGTTTAACAGTATGTGTCATGTTTCCTGGCTCATTTTAGGGGTTTGAACATAGGAGGACCATGTAGCGTGGGGTATAAACAGACAGACTTATTTTGTAAATTGTTTCATTTTGTGTTGTAAACAAACATTCTCACTGTGTATGATGTTGTTGGTGGAAACAGAAAGAAACAGACACACCATGATGTGTTTTTATGTTGTGATATATTGAAAGCAGACATTCTCAATTCTGGTTATTCTATTGTGTTTTGCTGTTTTTCTATTTTGATATCGACTGATCATGGTGCATATTGTCATGGATGAGTATGCTTACTCTTGATTATGTAATTGTGTGCATATTATTATATTGAAAGCATGACCATACACACACTGCTTCCTCTTGTTTGTGTAATTTTGTGTTCATATGTAATTGGATCCATTGCTTCAACTTGATTCTGGTTTGATATCTACTAAGCAAGGTTCATATTGTCATGTATGACTATGCTTTACATTGATTATGTAATTGTGTGCAGATTAGCTTGTTGTGGAAACAGAATAATTGTGTGTAAATGATGTAATTGTATGATTATGTTTGATTATACTTGTTATGGAAGCAGACTCACAAACTGATTCTGTTTTGACATCTATGATCAGGGTGCGTGCGTGCGTGTGTGTGTGTGCGTGGGATGCTTATGATTATACTTCCACTTGATTATGTATTTATGTTCATATGTAATTGGATCCATTGCAAACACTTGATTAAGCTTTCCCTACATTCAAAACATCCCATGGCTGCCACTTCGTTTGGTAAAATCAGAAACAGAACACATTACAACATTCAATCCCACTTCATTAAATATAAGTAGAATTACATAGCTTCAGCATTATTTCACAAAAACTGAAACATATCACATCACTCTTACATAGTTGCTACATTCTCACAACACAATTCTACACTTACACATTTGCTTCATCATCAGTTCTACACTTCCACATTTGTTGCATTCTCACATCCCACACTTCAGTACACTAACACCTATAACAATGCAGATTACTCTAACATGGAACAAAACTTTAGCAATTCATCCCTTAAGCCCCCAATCTCCTTTCTGACTTTGATTACTTCATTATGCAAGCCATCAACCAATTCAAAGATCCCACCTATCATTGGAAATCTTATATATTAGACAACCATAGAAAAGGAACCCCTTATTCTCCCCCTTCGTACAGGTCACAACTTTGCATGTAAACGCACAAAAGCAATTTTTGCGGGTGCCTATCTGATCATCACCCTTGAAACCCATTAAAGAGTTTGATGTATCTCGTAATATCTTGTCAATTTTTGTGTAGGCTTTGCAGGTGAATATGTTGTTTGCATTTGTTTTTTGACTTGGGCTGGAGGAGGAAGAAATGAAAGGTTTCTTGGGTGAGAGATCAATGAGAGAGATCAGTGGGAGAGAGTGAAATCGAGTTTAATGGGTTCGTGTAAGTAGCCGTTGGATTTGAACCGTTGTGCTGGAGGAGGAAGAAAGGAGCGATGGGTATAACGATCACTTTGTATTTTCTGTTAAAAGAGAAGAAATATTCTCTTCAAATTAACCATTGGGACTCTTTTCACGCGAGTTAAGTAAATTGGGGGACCTGATGATAAAAGCTATTGTAACGACTGGTTCTCATGTATCTGGATTTATTATATTATAATATATGTTTTGGTGGATTTTCTCCTCATGTGTGGTTTTCGTCTCCGTAACTTTCGTTTTCGATCGTTTCGTAGTGTCTTCTCGTTTCTTCCTTAGGATCGTCAATTTCGAAGTAAGTCATTCGTGACGGGCTTCATAACGGTCGTATCTTACTGTTAGATCAAGCCTAGGAGTCTTAGGAATCGATCCCGGAGCTTCGCACTCCGTATCGGAACTTTTGGTGCTTATTAGCCGGTGTAAGAAGGGGCACCGACCGACTAGATGACGATCCAGTTGGTCGGCAATCCTTCTTGAACCGACTAGTTGGCTTTCTAAATTATTCAGGAGTTACTGTTTATCGTTAGTCGGTCTAAGAACGTTGGTTGACCGACTAGGTTGTAAACTAGTCGGTCAACAATGCTTCTTTAACCGACTAACTCTTCAACTAATTTTTGGTATCAATACTGTTCACTCTTAGTCGGTCTAAGAACGTTCACCGACCGACTAGATGTCAAACTAGTCGGTCAATAGTTGTTCATCGACCGACTAAATCCAAATCCTATTTTCGTTCAGAAGTTACTGTTTACACTTAGTCGGTCTGCGTTGGTCGACCGACCGACTAGTTGCCAAGCTAGTCGGTCAGTGGTTGCTCTTTGACCGACTAATCTGTGTTAAAACCCTAATTTCTGGGCAGCCGCCAGCCCATCCTATAAATACCCCTCCCAAACGTTTTCTTCTTCCTCCACTCGACCCAAAACCCTAATTTCTCCCCCTTTGAGCCCCCATCTCCCTCAAGCCATTATTCCTTCATCCCAAGCTCATCCTCCATCATCCAAACCCTCCCTTGTCACAACACATCTCTCATCTTCCCCAAACCCTCATCAAACCCCTAAAATCCACCTCCAAACCCATTTCTCCAGATTTTTCCCTCATTTCCAGATCTGAGCTGGATCGTTCTTCCGTTACCGTGGTTGCTCGGCATCGATCCTCCGCCTCTTCACGGTAATACTCGATTCCTTTAGTTTTAGCATAACCCCCATTGACATGTGTGAAACCCTAATAAAATGGATTATTAGAAAGTTAGGATTCTAATAAGAAATCGATTTAGAATCATTGTTCTAATGATTGTTTTGCCATAACAGCGATCTATTCCGTAGTTAGCTTGTGACGATCTTCATTGCTCGTCAACCCCGGTATCAGGCAAGTAAAACTTGCAACTCTTGAATTGGGCCATGTCTTAGGCCATTTACCTTGCTTTAGCGTAAAAGAGACTAAGCGGTGAAAGGATAGCCGTTTAGACGCCATTGACCTAGCTTGACAACGAAGCTTGGTCCGTCACCTACATCATGCTTGTATGTCACGTTTAATTTCAATTAACGGTACGCAAATATCTGTTCATGTCATTGCATAGTGATTATTTATCGTGATTGTGTAGCACACGCTACGATATTATATTCCTGGCTCGTGTTCCAGAAGAGAGCCCTGTAGTTGGAAACCCCAACGCTCGGATACCGGCTAGGTGAACCCCTATGCCAAATACACTTCCTGGCTCGTGATCCAGAAGCGAGCTCAGTGAGTTGGAAACCCCAACGCTCGACACATATGGGTGGGGTAAGAGATAAGCGGCCACCTGAGCCCCGAGTTGGCCTGATCCGCCACTCCGGCCAGCAGGCGAAATCTCTAGTGTTTCAGTGATTAATAGTGATAGAGATAAGCGGACTGAGCCACGAGCTGGCCAGCAGGTGGACTCTCTATGCACTAAGTGATAAGTGATAAGTGTTAAATGATAAGTGATTAGTGATTTGGTAGCTTTTGCTACATCGTGCGTGCTTGCCTCTCTTTTAAACTGTTGCATCATACTTAACTGCCATGTCATTGCTTAATATTAACAATTGCTAGGTTGTTAGTTACTTTCGGTTTTCTTGCTCAAGTCTTTTAGACTTGCTGACATGTGCCCCTTTCTCTTTTGGGTGACGCATGTTAGACCTTGAGCCCGAGTTACTTGCTGAGGGTGAGGTGTTTGCGGACGCCGAGCTTGCGCCGGTGTTGGACGAGGACTTCGTAGACACTGGAGATCAGTCTTAGTGTCTACGTCTAGTTTTGTTAGATCTTTTGGGTTGTCGGTGCGTGGCACCTAGTTTGATACTCTGTTATATTCGTCTTTTGTTTGGCCTTGTTCTGGGCCTTTAGACTCTTTCTTTTAGCCTGGTGGCTTTTCTGTGATGTTGAATATTTTGTGGACAAACTGTGGGATTGGTATTTCATATCCGTCTCATATTATTATTATTATTATTGTTGTTTCGTTTGCAATTACAGGGACCTGCTTATACTAAATTTACGCTTATCAGGCGTGAGGCTTCACAGCTCCACGCTTGAGCGGACCTTCTCACGTCTCGCCTCCATTTTAGGGAAGCGGGTCGTGATAGGTTTTAGTGGTGGCCCATGCAGGTCCTTCTGTAACTGCAATTATCGGGATAACGATAATAATACAAGATTGTCCAACAAATAAGTTCGACATCTGAGCCCTAAGCTATGAGTCTAATTGTTTCGTTTTCTGTGTCATTAGATGGCAGGAAGGCGAATCACCCGTGGTGGTGGTAGTGGTGCGCCCCCTCATGACGAGGAGCCTGAGCGGGAGCCCACTAACGGAGAGATGATGCGGATGATGTTGCAGATGATGCAGGTTCAGCAGGGTGTGCTTCTGCAGGTACAGAATGCTCCGGTGACTCGAGCTGCTCGGGTGGTGGAAGCCCCTCGCCCTGAGCCCGGGGCGAAGCAGTTCAGAGAGTTGGGTCCTGCATATTTTGATGGAACCGAAGGTCCACTAGCTGCTGATGAATGGATGAGGAATATCGAGGACAATCTGAAGATGTTCAAGGTCAACGAAGTTAGTTGGGTTGACTTGGCGAAGCGCCAACTGAGGGATAACGCCAGGAATTGGTGGGATGCTGAAGAGAAGATGTTGGAGGAGCCGATCGTCTGGGCTACCTTCAAGGCCAGATTTGATGATGAGTTCTTCCCGAAAGCTGCCAGGAAAGAGATGCTGCAGCGTTTTATCGATTTGAAGCAAGGAAGCTCGTCGGTGGACCGATATCACCAAGAGTTCATGAGGCTGAGTCGGTTTGCACCAAAGATGGTGCAGGACGCTGAGGAGAGAGCTCAGAGGTTCCTGCAGGGACTTGCTTCGGAGCTCCAGAGTTTTGTGACCTCTTCTGACCGGGAATCTTATCAGAAGGTTCTAGTAGCAGCCAAGAGGCAGGAGCTGCTCGTGAACCAGAGGAGGGGGTCTATTGTTGGTGCTGGGAAGAGGCCTGTGGAACAGGCGAGAGATGTGGTTAGACCTGGATTCAGGCCGAACCAGCCTGTTCAGTTTAAGAGGCCAGTAGGGCCTGCTCGGAGGACTTGCCATTTCTGTGGCAAGGAGGGTCATATCAAGGAATCGTGTAGGAAGTTCTTGGGGCAATGTATTGCCTGTGGAGATCCCGCCCATGCTCTCAGGAAGTGCCCGAAGTTGAAGCAACCTTGGAGGACACCTATTGCTGCCCCGCCGTTGCAGCAGAGAGCCCCGGTGCCCGCTGGTCATGGGGTACCCCTTGTTCCGCAAGGGCATGCCTTTCGGTAGGCTGTTCCGCCGAGGAGGCAGGCATTTCTGATGACCGAGGAGGAGGTTTTGGCCATGGATGAGGTCATTGCAGGTAACTTTCAATCTAGTTGTTCCTTCCCTAATTAGTTGATTGTTAAATTATGTTGGTTGCTTGTGTATGAATGTTGCTAGAGTAAGATTTGATTGATTAGACTGTTTGTTAGGTGTGGTTTTGGTTTGCACGTTCCCTGCCCGAGTCCTATTTGACTCAGGTGCGTCGATGTGTATTTTGGCCCAGAGCTTCGTGGAGAAACATTCCTTGTCGATGTCCCCTCTCTCCAAGAGTTGGAACATCGTTACAGGGAATGGAGTAGTCACGGTGCATCGTGGGTGCAGTCCTTGCTCTGTGGTGGTTTGTGGACATGAGCTTCATGCTGATTTTATTGTCCACAACATCACCAACTACGATGCGGTCTTTGGGATGGATTGGCTTGCGAGCTTCTATGCTACGATCGACTGCAGGAGGAAGAAGGTGGTGTTCGAGATTCCCGGACATCCAGTATTCGAGTTCAGCCGTGGTAGCAGTTTGCTTGGTCCTGTCAGATTTTGGGCCAAGCCGGTGGAGGTTGTGGCTATGCAGATGGAGATGGAGTGGACAGCTGTGGTGCGAGATTTTGGCGACGTCTTCCCCGAGGAGATGTCTGGGTTGCCACCTGATCGAGCTCTAGAATTTTCTATTGATCTTGTTCCGGGAGCACAGCCGATTTTGAAGGCGCCGTATCGTATGGCACCTGCAGAATTGGAAGAGTTGCGGAAGCAGTTGGATGAGCTTTTGCAGAAGGGTTATATCAGTCCTAGTGTGTCTCCGTGTGGAGCACCGGTGTTGTTGGTAAAGAAGAAGGATGGTTCGCGTCGCATGTTCGTGGACTATCAGGAGTTGAATGCTGTGACCATTAAGAATAAATACCTGTTGCCTCGCATCGATGATATTTTTGATCAGCTTGGAGGTTCGAGGGTGTTTTCTAAATTGGATTTGAGGAGTGGTTACCATCAGTTGAAGGTGAAGAAGGGAGATGTTCCGAAGACAGCGTTCAGGACGAAGTATGGGCACTATGAGTTTGTGGTTATGCCTTTCGGCGTAACTAACGCGCCCGCAGTTTTCATGAACCTGATGAACCTGATTTTCTACGACTTTTTAGATAAGTTTGTCGTTATCTTTATTGACTACATTCTGATCTACTCGAAGTCGGAGGAAGAGCATGCCTCGCACTTGAGGATGGTATTGGAGATTTTGAGGAAGCATCGGTTGTATGCTAAGTTTTCAAAGTGCGAGTTCTGGCTGGATAGAGTTGCTTTTCTCGGGTATGTGGTGACCGGAGATGGTATTTCTGTGGATCCCGAGAAGATTAGGGTCATCAGGGAGTGGCCCGTTCCGTCGTCAGCTTCCGAGATCTGGAGTTTCCTTGGTTTGGCGGGATATTATCGTCGTTTCATTAAGGACTTTTCCCGTATTGTCGAGCCGATGACCAGGTTGACGCGGAAGGATGTACCTTTTGTTTGGTCGGGTGATTGTGAGAGTGCTTTTGGTGTTCTGAGAGAGCATCTGACGACTGCCCCTATTCTTGTTGTGCCTGATCGCAGCGGTGGATTTGAGATCTTTTGCGATGCTTCTGGCAAGGGTCTCGGTTGTGTGTTGCATCAGCACGGGCATGTTGTGGCTTATGCGTCTCGTCAGCTCAAGGTTCATGAAAAGAATTACCCGACGCATGATTTGGAGTTGGCTGTCGTTGTGTTTGCTCTTAAGATTTGGAGGCACTTCCTGCTGAGTGAGAAGGTGAAGATTTTCACCGATCACAAAAGCTTGAAGTATATTTTTACTCAGAAGGAGCTCAACATGCGATAGCGTCGATGGTTGGAGCTTATGGCAGATTATGAGATTGATTTGCAGTATCACCCTGGCAAGGTGAATGTGGTTCCAGATGCTTTGAGTAGGCTTCCCGCGGTGATGATGTTGACCTCGCAGTGGAGATTGCAGCAGGAATTTTGCGAGTCTGGTGTGGAGATTGTCCTTCCTGGGGAGGATTCATCGTTGATGTACATGCAGGTACAGTCGACGATCGTGGATTGGATTAAGGCTGGCCAGGCTGAGGATCCGAAGCTGGTGAAGATTCGGGAGCAGGTGAAAGCCGGTCTGCGGACCGACTTTTTGATTCATGAGGATGGCTCGCTGAGGTTTGGAGCCAGGTTGTGTGTGCCAGCTGGGGATATTAGAGAGGAGTTGATGGTGAGGCACACAGTTCACCGTATTCTTTGCATCCTGGTGGCACCAGGATGTACCAGGATCTTCGTCTGAATTATTGGTGGCATGGTATGAAGAGGAGTGTGGCTCGGAGTGTAGCCAAGTGTTTGGTTTGCCAGCAAGTGAAGGCGGAGCATCAGCGTACGGCCAGGTTGCTACAACCGCTTCCGATTCCGGAGTGGAAGTGGCAACACATCACTATGGATTTCGTGACTGGACTACCTCGGAGTCCGAAGCAGAATGACGCGGTTTGGGTGATCGTAGATCGATTGACCAAATCCGCGCACTTTATTCCGTTCCGAGTGGGACAGTCCACTGAGGCGCTAACAAGGAGATACATGGAGGAGGTCGTGCGACTTCACGGAGTCCCCGTGAGTATCGTGTCTGACAGAGACACGAGGTTCACATCTCAGTTCTGGCAGAGTTTGCAGAAGAGTTTGGGTACGCATCTGAGTTTCAGCACGGCGTACCATCCGCAGACGGATGGCCAGTCCGAGAGGACGATTCAGATTTTGGAAGACATGCTGAGAGCGTGCATGTTGGATTTCAAGGGTTCGTGGGAGGACCATCTACATTTGGTGGAGTTTTCTTACAACAACAGCTTCCAGGCGAGTATTGGCATGGCGCCTTTCGCCGCTCTTTATGGGAGGAAATGTCGATCGCCATTGAGTTGGGATGACGTTGGTGATCGGGAGTTGTTGGGACCTGAGATGATCGTGGAGGCCGTGGATATCGTCAGGAATATTCGGGAGAGGTTGAGGATTGCTCAGGACCGTTTTAAGCATTGGGCGGATGCTAAACGTCGTCCTTTGGAGTTTAAGCCGGGCGATCATATGTTTCTGAGGATTTCCCCGAATCGTGGAGTGATTCGTTTTGGGAAGCGAGGGAAGTTGAGCCCGCGATACATTGGACCATTTGATGTTTTGGAGAGGGTCGGTGAAGTAGCTTATCGCTTAGCCTTGCCGCCATCTTTGAAAGGAGTCCATGATGTTTTCCATGTGTCGCAGCTTCGTCGATACATCAGCGATCCGTCTCATGCCGTGGATTTCTCGGAGATCGTCTTTCGCCCAGATTTGACGTATGACCAGCATCCAGTGCAGATTCTGGACAGGCGTCATAAGTCACTTCGAAACAAGGTCGTCGATCTTGTTAGAGTGATGTGGCGGCACGGTTCGCCGGGAGAGTCTACTTGGGAGAGAGAAGATGAGATGCGAGAGTGTTTCCCACTTTTGTTTCCGGACACGTGAGTGTTTGGAAATTCCGAGGACGGAATTTTTCTTAAGTTGGGGAGGATGTAACGACTGGTTCTCATGTATCTGGATTTATTATATTATAATATATGTTTTGGTGGATTTTCTCCTCATGTGTGGTTTTCGTCTCCGTAACTTTCGTTTTCGATCGTTTCGTCGTGTCTTCTCGTTTCTTCCTTAGGATCGTCAATTTCGAAGTAAGTCATTCGTGACGGGCTTCATAACGGTCGTATCTTACTGTTAGATCAAGCCTAGGAGTCTTAGGAATCGATCCCGGAGCTCCGCGCTCCGTATCGGAACTTTTGGTGCTTATTAGCCGGTGTAAGAAGGGGCACCGACCGACTCGATGACGATCCAGTCGGTCGGCAATCCTTCTTGAACCGACTAGTTGGCTTTCTAAATTATTCAGGAGTTACTGTTTATCGTTAGTCGGTCTAAGAACGTTGGTTGACCGACTAGGTTGCAAACTAGTCGGTCAGCAATGCTTCTTTAACCGACTAACTCTTCAACTAATTTTTGGTATCAATACTATTCACTCTTAGTCGGTCTAAGAACGTTCATCGACCGACTAGATGTCAAACTAGTCGGTCAGTAGTTGTTCATCGACCGACTAAATCCAAATCCTATTTTCGTTCAGAAGTTACTGTTTACACTTAGTCGGTCTGCGTTGGTCGACCGACCGACTAGTTACCAAACTAGTCGGTCAGTGGTTGCTCTTTGACCGACTAATCTGTGTTAAAACCCTAATTTCTGGGCAGCCGCCAGCCCATCCTATAAATACCCCTCCCAAACGTTTTCTTCTTCCTCCACTCGACCCAAAACCCTAATTTCTCCCCCTTTGAGCCCCCATCTCCCTCAAGCCATTATTCCTTCATCCCAAGCTCATCCTCCATCATCCAAACCCTCCCTTGTCACAACCCATCTCTTATCTTCCCCAAACCCTCATCAAACCCCTAAAATCCACCTCCAAACCCATTTCTCCAGATTTTTCCCTCATTTCCAGATCTGTGCCAGATCGTTCTTCCGTTACCGTGGTTGCTCGGCATCGATCCTCCGCCTCTTCACGGTAATACTCGATTCCTTTAGGTTTAGCATAACCCCCATTGACATGTGTGAAACCCTAATAAAATGGATTATTAGAAAGTTAGGATTCTAATAAGAAATCGATTTAGAATCATTGTTCTAATGATTGTTTTGTCATAACAGCGATCTATTCCGTAGTTAGCTTGTGACGATCTTCATTGCTCGTCAACCCCGGTTTCAGGCAAGTGAAACTTGCAACTCTTGAATTGGGCCATGTCTTAGGCCATTTACCTTGCTTTAGCGTAAAAGAGACTAAGCGGTGAAAGGATAGCCGTTTAGACGCCATTGACCTAGCTTGACAACGAAGCTTGGTCCGTCACCTACATCATGCTTGTATGTCACGTTTAATTTCAATTAACGGTACGCAAATATCTGTTCATGTCATTGCATAGTGATTATTTATCGTGATTATGTAGCACACGCTACGATATTATATTCCTGGCTCGTGTTCCAGAAGCGAGACCTGTAGTTGGAAACCCCAACGCTCGGATACCGGCTAGGTGAACCCCTATGCCAAAT
The DNA here is from genome assembly GCA_030789695.1 of Scilla litardierei. Classification (NCBI taxonomy): domain Eukaryota; kingdom Viridiplantae; phylum Streptophyta; class Magnoliopsida; order Asparagales; family Asparagaceae; genus Scilla; species Scilla litardierei. The sequence continues at coordinate 170,402,757 of CM061136.1, forward strand.
ACACTTCCTGGCTCGTGATCCAGAAGCGAGCTCAGTGAGTTGGAAACCCCAACGCTCGACACATATGGGTGGGGTAAGAGATAAGCGGCCACCTGAGCCCTGAGTTGGCCTGATCCGCCACTCCGGCCAGCAGGCGAAATCTCTAGTGTTTCAGTGATTAATAGTGATAGAGATAAGCGGACTGAGCCACGAGCTGGCCAGCAGGTGGACTCTCTATGCACTAAGTGATAAGTGATAAGTGTTAAATGATAAGTGATTAGTGATTTGGTAGCTTTTGCTACATCGTGCGTGCTTGCCTCTCTTTTAAACTGTTGCATCATACTTAACTGCCATGTCATTGCTTAATATTAACAATTGCTAGGTTGTTAGTTACTTTCGGTTTCCTTGCTCAAGTCTTTTAGACTTGCTGACATGTGCCCCTTTCTCTTTTGGGTGACGCATGTTAGACCTTGAGCCCGAGTTACTTGCTGAGGGTGAGGTGTTTGCGGACGCCGAGCTTGCGCCAGTGTTGGACGAGGACTTCGTAGACACTGGAGATCAGTCTTAGTGTCTACGTCTAGTTTTGTTAGATCTTTTGGGTTGTCGGTGCGTGGCACCTAGTTTGATACTCTGTTATATTCGTCTTTTGTTTGGCCTTGTTCTGGGCCTTTAGACTCTTTCTTTTAGCCTGGTGGCTTTTCTGTGATGTTGAATATTTTGTGGACAAACTGTGGGATTGGTATTTCATATCCGTCTCATATTATTATTATTGTTGTTGTTATTTCGTTTGCAATTACAGGGACCTGCTTATACTAAATTTACGCTTATCAGGCGTGAGGCTTCACAGCTCCACGCTTGAGCGGACCTTCTCATGTCTCGCCTCCATTTTAGGGAAGCGGGTCGTGACCGCTATTATTTAGAAGACTCTTTTTGTTAAGATTGTATAAAGGTGTAGATCTATGGTGAATACCATAGCCATATATATAATATATCATGAGAGTTACAAGTCCCCTAGAAACTAAGGGACACCCACTAAGAGTGAGTTTAATGGTGGATGATAGTGGGTGGAGACCAGAGGTCTCCCCCATTCATAACACTCCCTCTCATCCATCCATTCTTAGCATATGAATTCTTCAGGATCCAATACGCTAATATAGGGTGGATACTACTGGATCCAGAGTAGCCGTGTTTGCCTCGTTAGAACCTTAGTTGTGAAAAACACAGTGGAAAAAACCAGCAGCTTAAGGAAAAAGAGTACAATACACAAGTGATTCCCCCTGATCCATACAAGCTCCAGGCTTATTGGTCTTTCAGTTGTCTCATCCATATACAAGCTTTCTAAAAGTACATCTAGGCAATGCCTAAGTAAACAGATCAGATAAATTATTACAAGACTGAATCTGTTGTACTTCAATCTGCTTCTGCTCCTGTAGCTCGTGCGTCCAGAAGAACCTGGGAGAGATGTGCTTCGTCCTGTCGCCCTTGAAATGTAACCAGCTTGTAGTTAAGCTATTCAGGCTGCATTATCATCAAATAATATGGTCGGCTCAAGGTCGTCTGTCTTCAGGCCGGTCGTCACTAGAATGTGATGAATGAATGAACGAAGCCAGACACATTCTCTGCTTAGTTCATGGAGCGCCATGAGCTCTGAGTGGTTGGATGAGACTGATGTGGTGGCCTGCTTCACAGATTTCCAAGAGATGGCTGTACCACCCAAAGTGAACACAAAACCAGTCTGTGATTTCTCGGTGTGTGGATCAGACATGTAACCTGCATCTACATAACCAATCAAAGTGGAAAATCTACCTTTCGGGAAGTATAATTCCAGGTTAACTGCCCCTTGGAGGAAGTGCAGAAGCTGCTGTACTCCGTTTCAGTGGTGCTGCAGGTGCTGAAACTTATCTGGCTAGTAGGAAGACTGCGAATGCTATGTTGGGATGCGTGTAGTTTGTCAGATATAGTAGTGCTCCAATGGCACTAAGTTAAGGTACTTCAGGACCTAATGTTTCCTCCACCGCTTCTAGCGGCCGGAAGGGGTCTTTATGTACATCCAAAAATCTAACGATTAATGGTGTACTTAGTGGATGGTACTTATCCATATGGAAATTTTCGAATCGAATCTTCAGTTTTGAATCGAATTTTGAGGCTAAACTAAGGCTAAACAATTTTCGTTGGAAAACTGAGGTGCGCAAGGAGGCTCTAACCAACTGATGCTCCCCCGACGTTTGAAATTTTTTTGTGCCCAATTTCGATAGGAATTTCCCCCACACAACTTCAACGCATTTCAAATTTTTGCCCAATTTAAATTTCGATTCGAACGGGGGAATGCTGCCCGATTTTGCCCAATTTTGCAATCGGAGGAAAATTTGACAATTTTGTAATTCTCTGACCATTTCAACAGTGGGGAAATTTGTGTGTTTGGAATTTGTTTAATCAATAAATCTGTGTTTTAAAAAACTGATTTTCTTGCTATATATTTTGCTATAGTTCTCTTAGAAAATTAGTATCACAGATTTAACACCATGCGCATGTTAAGATGTTGATCTATGGGCTTCTTAGAATTTACCTCTATATCCTATCATCCGGATCTAGCGAAGTTCGGAGAAGAAAGCCCTATCCGCGTCCTCGCAAATTGTCCGTAGGCACCGATTAGTACGTCAGCACCGAATCGTTCGTCGAAAGGGATTCGTCTCAGCTTAAAAGCGTGCAGATAACATGTTAAGATTGTATAAATGTGTAGATCTATGGTGAATACCATAGCCATATATATAATATATCATATCATGAGAGTTACAAGTCTCTTAGAAACTAAGGCTGTGTTTGGTTGCATGGAAAAGGAAAGAAAGAAAAGTGCAATGAAAAGGAAATAGAAAGAAAAAGAAAAGGAAAAGGAAACCGATTTCTTTTTTATGTTTGATTAGTGAGGAAAATTGATGATTTTATTTATAATTAATATTTTAAAGGGTCTCATTTTTCTATTAAACTCAATCCAAAACCATTCTTCTGAAATAAAAAATGAGCAATAACAAAAAGATAATTTTTGTTGTCGATAAAATTTTTGGCTCAGAAAAGGGAAGAAAATTTTTGGGAAAGAAAACGGTTTCCTTTCGATTTGGGAGAGAAAAGTAGAGAGAAAAATTCTATATGTTTTTTTCTTTCATTTTCCCTCTCACTTTCTTTCCTTTTACTTTTCGCAACCAAAAACAGCCTAAGGGACATCCACTAAGAGTGGGTTTAATGGTGGATGATAGCGGGTGGAGACCAAAGGTCTCCCCTATTCATAACACTTTTCAAATTATTCGTTTTTATTGGGACATAAACGAAAAAAAATGCTTGTCACGTCTCGAATTCGGGCTTTAGATGATTACCAGTTTGAAAGTCGGAATACAGATCGAACTGGAGCCGTAAACATGAACGACGTGCACGCTTGGTTCGTTCAGCTCAATTAGCGACCTAAACTCTGATATACTTTTGCAGACTTCGCAGTACCCGTAGCCACTGATCCACACCCTCCAACATGCCGACCGAACCCCCGAGCTTGGAAGAAATTACCAATATCCTCCCTCTTCCGCTCCTGAGATCTCAGATCGTCCCGCCGGCCCCGAACCGCCGCAGGTCCTCCATCGATTTCATCTACGACTTCGCAGGATCCTCATGGATCGCCTACGGCGCCTCCTCTCTCCTCGTCATCTCCCATTTCCCTTCCCCGCTCAGCGAGCCCCAAACACTAGTGGGCCCCTCATTTCGCCAGGTTATCGACCCCGCCGTCCCTCCTCCTTGCTCCGCGGGCGACGTCGCCGCCGTCTCCTGGTGCCCCGCCCGCCCCTCCGACGGCGAGATCGCGGCCGCGGTTGGGGATTGTGTCTTTTTGTTTAATCCCGACTCATTTACGACCTCAGGTGAGGGAGTTGTCGATTTCGCGATCTCACTAGCAATTTAGATTTCTATTTCTTCATGCATTCTTGTAATTTGGCATCTCCTTCTGTTATTTGCCCTATTGAATCAGAATTTTTTATGATATCGGCTATATGCTCAAATTATTTGTAGATAGACACCAAAAACTGCCAGTTTACTCCAACTTAACAAAATATTTAACTAGGATTTACCACGCGCAAACATAATTTCTTTCCCCATTAGAGGAGCGATATTTTATAAGCAGAGAAATGGTTTATGTTTGCTAAACCAGGCACGGAATTAGTATGCTTGAGCAAGTGCCAATTACAAAACACATGATATCTTGTTAAGATAATGGCAGTTTGTAGGGTTCACATGTTACTTCCTTCTCTTAACCAAGGTCTTTGTTGGTGTACAATCCTGTACGGTTCGCATGTGATGGAGAAAATGCATCTATTTTTTTCTTTTGATATCTGAGAATTGGGTTGGTTTCTCATTGACCGAATGAACGTAGTTTGATAAATGATAATCAATTTGTACATTTTCTTGCATTTCAATTGGCTGATAAGGTTCCATGCTAAGTCTGTTTCTTGCGTGTTGCGTAGTTAACCACTAATTTGGCACACGAATTAAAGGGTTGACATTGGACTAAAGCAGGACGTATAATCTCCTCAAATCTTCTATAGAGCCTTCTCAGTTCAGATGTGCACTAAGTAGCAGCTTACATATAAATTGGAAGCATTTAACAATGATGGTGATTCCTCTATCAAACCCCAACTCCATCTTTTGGCTTTTCAAATCTTTTGTCTTTACCAAAGGAACCCTCCAGGATAAGATTGAAATTATTGACCTCATATCTTGCAGTTGTAGAAGATTGGTTAAAAAGATGTAATTTGAAACATTCCAGGATAATATATTGCATACTTGAAATATAGATCATGACAGGAAATTCTAGGGTTTGGTTGGAAGGAATTGGTGAATTTGGAAGAAGAGATGATTTTTATAGATAATAAACGGGAATTACAAGATTTTTATAGATGGAAAATTCTAGGATTTGGAGGGATAAATATAAGATTTTTATAGTTTTGAAGTGAAATACAAGATAAATGGCCTCAATTAGTGAGGATGACCACTTTCCTACTCTTGAGATAAAGAGCTAACTCTCCCAAGATCTAAGAAACTATTCTCCACTCCTAATCTCTACTGACCGTTCTTCTTCAATTCTTTTCATGATCACTAACCCTAACTCTTCACTCCTATATATAGGACTCATTTGACTATATTTACAACAATTCCCTTAGGGCCCAAATTTATAAAATTGTCCCTCAGACCCAAAATAACCAAATTGCCACTGGTGTGGCTACAAACCTTCCATTTTCAACACTACTCTGCCTATGAAAAACAAACTTGTCCTCAATGTGGTGTATGAAGTCTGTGGGTGCGCTTCTCCGAGTTCTGGTGTTTGTCACATCGCCTCTTGGATCAAAAGGCCACCCAAGAGCCCCGTCCTCGAAATGTCGCCATAGCTGGTCACCATAGACCAACGAGCCAGCAGATATTCATGTACGAAAGATGAACAGGTCTAAGTAGGGTGATCGTGCATCCGTGGCTGAGTCGTCTAAGCACTGAGCGAATCGTTTTGAATTTAGATTCCAAATGGATCCAAAATCGTCAAAATATGTAAGCTACACAGAAATTCCTCCGAAAATAGCCCGCGAAACCGCAGAAATTGGGACGACGCACTATGCAGCCGTTGACTGGTCAAAGGCTCTGCCTAAGTCGGCTCGACGTGCTGGCGGCTTTGGTTCGACATAGATCAAGGATTGTCTCCTTTGTGGGATCGGCTAGATCGAGCCGCTATTGTAGCGGTGGCGGCTCGATGGCGCCTATGCACTTTTCGACAGCTTCAATAGTGGTTTGTCGTGAAACTTTATCAGGTGAATTCGTTCGGAGGAGAGGAAGAAGCTGGTGCGGTCGACAGTCCTGGATGTCGTCGGAGGCGATGCTGGCGAGCTAAAATAGCTCTATGAGATGGGTAAAAAAAGTCTCCCAGCACGTCGCCCAGTGTGGGTAACCCTTGTGGCAACCCTCCAGGATTCGCCCGGCTCGGGGCTGCCCATCGGAAGTTTGCCTGGCTTGGGACGGCCCTCAGGGGGTTCGTTCGAGCTGGGACGACATCTCGGGTGTCAACGTCCTCTGATGGGTGTTCGTTGGCCGTCGTCGGCCTTCGTCGGCCTCGGATCTGGGTCGCCAACATCGGTCGGTTTTAGATCTGTGCCATTTGTATATTCCCACTTAGATCTGTACCGTCGGCCTTCTTCATTTCCAAATCTGGTAGATCTAAGTTTGCGGGCTCCTTTGGAGGGAGGAAAACGTTCGAAATTTCTCGCCCAAAACTTTTAAAGCTGAGTCATCGTGGCTCTTTCAGCGGCAATTTCTTGACGTGCATCTACAAAGATTTTCTTTATCGCGGCGCTCGTCTCCTCAAGAGATTGCTTTTATCGTGGTTGTATTGCTTTTATCGTGGTTGTCATCTCCTCCCAATCCGTCATTGATTCTAGAGTCGAACTCTCTGATACCAACTTCATAGAAAAATCCAGGGTTTTGGTGGACGGAATTGGGGATTTGGAAGAAGATATGATTTTTATAGATAATAAACGGAAATTATCAGACTTTTATAGGTAGGAAATTCTAGGGCTTGGAGGGGTAAAAATAAGAATTTATAGATTTGAAATGGAATACAAGATAAATGGCCTCAATTGGAGAGGATGACCTCTCTTTTACCTCTTGATTCGAGATAAATGGCTAACTCTCCTACGATCTTAGAAACTATTCTCTACTCCTAACTCTACTCACTATTCTTCTTCAAGTCTCTTCATGATCAATAACCATAACCCTTCACTCCTATATGGGCTGATTTGCCCATATTTACAAAAATGCCTCTAGGGACCAAAATTACAAAATTACCCCTCGGGCCCAAAATTACCAAATCAGCATCGGTGTGGCTGCATCGTCACATTTCTAACAGATTACCATCATATACTACATGTGTAAGAAGAACAAGCACTCCATACAATGCCATAGAATTAAGAAGCATAAATAGTTTTTATTTATGGTGATGCAAGATGCGAATGGAATTGTTTGTGTGTGGGCTTTGTTGGCAAGAAAGAGGCACATGGCATAGCGCAAGATCATTGCAATTAAAACCACCAAGCCTCACTTTCCATGTGTAAATTCTTGTGAGCCCCAGTACACACTCTTCCCGCTCCTAACCAAAAATTGTAGAAGAAAAAAAATCAAATTATCACTAAAGCCTACATACACACTAGAGAAAAACAAACGAAACACATCTGCATCTTTTTTTGACTTATCAATATAATTCATGTCAATGATTTGAAAGTGGAAAATAATAGGAAGATCAACAATTGAAGCTGTCCGCTTAAGCTGATTGCTTAATGCAGTTTGATGGATATCTAATTTGGGTTTAGAGTTGAGTCTTTTTAGATTTCTATTTGAATTAATTTGCGTCTCTTTTAAATGTTCAGATGAGTCTTTAGTAGAAGTTTAAATATTTTTAGTCATTTTTTTATTTTGATAATTTTAGTCCTATATTGGTTGTGATAGCGAACTATAGATCTAGTAAACCTATTTAAAGGCTTTGGATTTGTTCATTCTATGATGAAATTGATTAAATTTTTATTTAAAATCTATTTGCATTTTCAAATCTTTTGTATTGAGAGTGCGAGAGTGAGCTTGGTTGCATGTGCGTGATATCTAAAAAATCTCCGTGTGCAAGGCATGCGAGTCGGTGATCAGCACATTTATGTGGTGTGAGAATTGAACATTAGCAAATCCTAAATTTTCCCACAAATTCCCCATTGCATCCACTTTCTCTTTCATCATACATCAAATTTAGTATCAGAGCCAAATTTTAATTTTTTTCTATTTTTTCTTTATCTTCATCTTTTAATTACGGTTTAGTTCAAAAGAGAAAAAAATTATCAAAAAGTGAAAAAGAGAAAAACAAAAAAAAATTCAAAAAAGAGATTTTAAAAATAAAAGAGGTCATTGTTTGTCTTCAACTTCCTCTTCCATCAAAACCCTAACCCAAACCCATAAACTCAAACCTAACTTCATCGTCTACTGCCTCCCTTATTGCTCGTCGCTGTTACATCATCCCCTCTTTAGGACCACTATTCTCCTTCAACAATTCGCATCGTTGTCACCTTCTGAAGCTCATGCCGTCACCATTGATTTCACCCAAAGGTCTCGTCGCTACCACCAACATTTTTCAATGCTCATACCGCCATCACACTAGAGAAAAACACACGAAACACATCTGCATCTTTTTTTGACTTATCGATATAATTCATGTCAATGATTTGAAAGTGGAAGATAATAGGAAGATCAACAACTAAAGCTGGCCGCTTAAGCTGACTGCTTAATGCAAGATGATGGGTATCTAATTTGGGTTTAGAGTTGAGTCTTTTTAGATTTCTATTTAAATTAATTTGCGTCTCTTTTAAATGTTCAAATGAGTCTTTAGTAGGAGTTTAAATATTTTTAGTCATTTTCTTATTTTGATAATTTTTAGTCATATATCGGTTGTGATAGCGAAATATAGATCTAGTAAACCTATTTAAAGGCATTGGATTTGTTCATTCTATGATGAAAATGATTAAATTTTGATTTAAAGTCGATTTGCATTTTCAAATCTTTTGTATTGAGAGTGTGAGAGTGAGCTTGGTTGCATGTGCGTGAGATCTGAAAAATCTCCGTGTGTGAGACGTGCGAGTCGGTGATCAGCAGATTTATGCGGTGTGAGAATTGAACATTATTTCCTAATTTTCCCCCAAATTCCCCATTGCATCCACTTTCTCTTTCATCTTACATCATATTTAGTATCAGAGTCAAATTTTAATTTTTTTCTATTTTTTCTATATCTTCTTCATCTTTTAATTACGGTTTAGTTCAAAAAAGAGAAAAAAATATCAAAAAGTGAAAAAAAAAGAGAAAAACAAAAAATTCAAAAAAGAGATTTTAAAAATAAAAAAGGTCATTGTTTGTCTTCGACTTCCTCTTCCATCAAAACCTTAAACCTAACCCATAAACTCAAACATAACTTCATCGTCTACTGCCTCCCTCATTGCTCGTCGCTGTTACATCATCCCCTCCCTAGGACCACTATTCTCCTTCAACAGTTCCCATCGTTGTCACCGTCTGAAGCTCATGCTGTCATGATTGATTTCACCCAAAGGTCTCGTCGCTATCACCAACATCTTTCAATGCTCATACCACCATCATCGGAGACTTTAGTTGACTCCGTCACATTTACGGTCGATGCTAGTCGACTCCATCCCGGTTGCTGAGTATTTTCACCAACACGTCATCACCTACGACATCACTGGCCATTTCTGTTAACACCATCCATCCCTGACCCCTCGATTGAGCTCATCAAGGTTGCCTAAGGCTTTAGCCATCATCACCAGTGAGATCCAACTACGATCATGGTGAAAATTATGATAGGCATTGACTGAGTTGCGTTGCTATAGTATCAGACAACTAAGTTGAATTCAAAGAATCGTCGAGTCTATCAAGACGGCTCCAATTGAACTGATCGAGCTGAGCTTGGGTTGATTCAAGCTGATACTGGTCATTGCTCAAACTGAGCCAGTGCATCCAAATCGAGCTACTACTATTTATCAGCTGGATCCAAGCTGACTAAGGGGACCCGAACTGACTCAGAGCCGCCCGAGTGACTCGAAATGAAAACCAGTGACCAATCAATAGCTTGTCATGTCATTGAACACACATTGATCGAGTTACATGAGTAGTGCTAAAGTATAACTTGCTCATTTTCAATGATTTTTGAGGATTTTTAGCTGATTTTCACTCATGGTTTGCTATTTTGGTGATTTTGAAGTCATTTCAAACCTAATTATTTGATCCATTTGAACCAATGACAAGTTAATTTGAACCACTATCCTTATACGTATTTTACATTATATTTTAATGGATTTTATTTAAAAAGGTAAAAGTATGAGGTATTGTGTTTTTTTTATTTTTGAAGAATTACGCAAAAATTGTTGGTATGAAAAGTGAGTACTTGTTGGAAGATTTTTCTATTGCGTTGATCTAATCAAAGAGAATTAGTTTTGGTATGTCAAGTTCGAATGAAAGGGAGAAGTTTTTTTGGTAGGGATGAAAGTTTTGGTACAGTTAGCCTTGATTAAAAGATGCCATTCAACAACAGTAGCAGCAGTTAATTCAATCGCTATCAACTTCAAGATCTAACAAACATCAATCGAATATTTGATGAATTTAATTTTAGGGAGTTGTTTAGAACTGTATGAGAGCAAATCCTACAATTAGAGCCTACGCCTTAGACAAATTTTCAATATGAATATGAGCAAGAGTTTGAATCAGAAATTGAGTTTGCACAGATTTGAATTTGAACATGAGTTTGCATCTATGCCTTTGATTGAGATGGAGCATGTGATTAAGTCCACGCTCGAGCCTGAGTCTAAGCATATGACCAAGCCTGAACTGAATCCTAAATTATGCAAGGATTTTGTGCCATAATTTAGATTGGGGTTTCCACTTAAGCTATTCAAGCATATTGATTTCATTATTTCTCATCCATAGCTTACCAACCAACATGTTTTGCACGTCTTTCTATCTTTTATGACTTTAGTATATTATTTCGAAAGTACACATCTGCAATTTCACATCTTCATTTCAAAGTTTGAGGGTGCGTCATTTCCAACTACAAAAGCATACCTATTTATGAATAGTTGTGCTCTTTCTATTACCATTTATGAAGTTCTTAAAGCCAGAGAAAAGGATGTGGATCCAATTTGGATTCGAAGTTGAGTCTATTTTAGATTTTTATTTGAGTTTATTTGAATTTTTTTTTTAAATTTTCAGTTGAATCTTTAGTAGGGTTTTATTTGTTAATTATTTTTTATTTTGGTAATTTTTAGTCTCGTCTCAAATGTGGTATAAGATTGTAGCTCTTGTAAGTTTATTTAAAGGGTTTATAATTCTTTAATTTTATATTGAAGGAATTGATAAAATTGTGTAAATTCTATTTGCATTTTTTCAAATCTTTTGCATTGATAGTGTGTGAGGGAGCTTGGTTGTTTAGGCACGAGGACCAAAATTTTTTGCATTCGAAGCATTCGAGTGTTAGATCCGGAAGTGGGCCCGCGAGTCGGCACGCGCAAGGGAGGCCGCATTACCCAAGGGGCATTTTCGACCCCTCTTTGATTTATTATAATTGAGTGGCAAACTTGTAATTGTTTAGGGGGGTTTTATTCTTAAACTAGGGCTAGCCGTCATTTTATTTTCATGTTGGATAATTGAATTGTTCTTGAGAGAATTTTTAGGTAGATCTTAGGAGAGTGCGGACGTCCTCGCTTTAGGCGTCTTGGGAAAGTGGTTGTCCCTATTAATTGTAGCCAAAGTTATCATTTTGTCGCTATCTCCATCAATATATTTTCAGATTTGTTTGGTTCTTAACATTTTGATATCAGAGCATGTAACGATCCATATCGACGTCGACAAGGCAGAAGGACAAGTTCGAGGCATTTGAGGAAAAATTCAATGGCGAGATCAAAGGGGTGAAGAAAACTCTAGCGGGCATGAGGAATCAGCGACAAAGTTGACGACTTCCGTTGATAGATTGGCGGCTTCCATTGAAAAGGTGGCGGTAAAGTAAGAGAAAACCGATGAGTAATTCGCGCAACTAATTTCTCAGTTGGCGTCCAACGCAGAAAAAGGTGGAAAAGGAGATGTGAACCTTAAATCAGCGGAAAAGACGACACCTTTGGTCAAGGGGAAGGAAAAGATGGAGTGTTTTGATGCGGAAGCCGTCCCCGTGGAGGAGTACGACGAGGAGGAAGATGGAGGGCCATAGATAGATGATTATCGAGAAGCAATACGCCGGAAAGCAGAGGAAGCAAGGAAGGGGGCGGTGGACGTAGCTGCCGTTCCCATGAGGCGCGCCAAGAAGATGTGGGGTCGCTGGTGCCTTCCCACCTTCCCGCGGCCCCCAGGATTGTAGGCGATGAGGGGGCACCCCCCGGCCCCGCTTGGGCCCGGTGAAGGGGCCCAGGGCCCTGGCGAGCCCTGTGGGCCCTCTGCAGGGGCCCCAGACATCATCGACAGGGCACCGCGGCCCCTTTGCAGGGCCGCTGGGGCCCCGAGTGCCCTCGACAGGGCCCCGCGAGCCCTCTGTAAGGCCGCGGGGGCCCCGTCGACCCCAGAGGGACCCCCGCAAGGGGTGGGAAGCCGCGCAGGAGCGGCAACATGCCATGGGGGAATTCCGCCCTTTTCGGAGGGCCCGGCTCGTGGTTTTGACGACAGATTTGATCCAGGAGAGGGGCATGAGTATTATGATGGCGGAGGGGGGTTTCGGGACCCTCCCGACCCTCGGTACGGTGACGATAGATGGCATCCTCCACCCCACACTTATGAGGGACCCAGGGGAACGGAGGAGGGGAACGGAGGAGGAGCATGGGGACCAAACTGGAGGCTATGATGGGCGAAGGGCGGGGCCCCGAGCGGGTCAAGGAGATCAGTAGATGGGACCACAGGGAGGACACGAGACATACCAGGAGAGGTGGCAGCACTACCATCAGCATAGGTATGACGGGGGACGAGGAGATCGGGGCACATACAACATGGACCGGCTGCGAAAGCTGAAGATGCTGGTATTTGATGGGGTGGACCCAGTTTCGTGGGTCAACAGAGCAGAGAGGTTTTTAGAGTCTCTCGCATGACGGAGGAGCAGAAGCTGGAGACAGTGGAGATTTGTTTGGATGGGAAGGCCCGCGCCTGGTTTCAATGGAAGGATGCAAAGCGTCCTTTCCGCTTATAGGTGGAGATCATGGACCCGATGGTGGATAGGTTCAGGGATCCCCACCAAGGGAACGTGAGGGAGTAGCTGCTATCCCTCAGGCAGGAAGGCGTGGTTCGAGATTACCTAGAAAGGTTCGAGGCCCTAGCATGATAGGTGCACGAGTGACTGATGAGACGATGGAGAGCACCTTCATGAAAGGGCTGCGGGCTACTATTCGAGCAGTGGTGCACATGCAGAAGTTCCAGGGGCTGATAGAGGTCATGAAGTACGCTCAGATGGTGGAAGACTATCAGTTGGAGGAGAGGAAGGCTAGAGGTGGTTGGAGTGGATCGGTTTCTTGCAGTGTCCCGACCGCGACAAGAAAACAGAAGGAGCTATAGGGGCGGATCAGGTGAGTATTGAGAAGAGTGAGGAGCAGAGCAGCGCACCGCCGGCGGGGGCGAATTCAGGAGGATGACTGACGCCAAGATGAGGAAAAAGAGGAAGAAAGGGCTCTATTTCCGATGCGCTGAGCGGTTCACCTCAGGGCACCACTGTGGGATTCGCAAGCTGCAAGTGCTAATAGCCGGGGTAGACGAGGAGGATGACGTGGAGGATGAAGAGGTCGGAGTGGATGACAACTACCACTCAGAGTAGGACCACCAGAAACTTCATGCACCACCTTGAGGACAAGGTGGTTTTTCGTGGACAGAGTAATGTTAGATCCGGGGGTGGGCCCGCGAGTCGGCGCGCGCAAGGGAGGACACATTACCCTAGGGGCATTTTCTACCCCTCTTTGATTTATTATAATTGAGTGGCAAACTTGTAATTGTTTAGGGGTGTTTTATTCTTAAACTAGGGCTAGCCGTCATTTTATTTTCATGTTGGATAATTGAATTGTTCCTGAGAGAATTCTTAGGTAGATGTTAGGAGAGTGCGGACGTCCTCGCTTTAGGCATCGTGGGAGGGTGGTTGCCCCTATTAATTGTAGCCAAAGTTATCCTTTTATCGCTATTTCCATCAATATATTTTCAGATTTGTTTGGTTCCTAACAGCGAGTTGGTGATCATCATATCTACATGGTGCATGGTCCGAATGTCACCAAATTCTTAAAATTTTACCAAATTCCCTTAACCATATTTCCCTTCCTCCATTCTGTGTCACAGTTGCTTACTGGATTGGCTACAAAGCTGTGAAACGAGTTCTTTTCTCTATTGTGTATAATATTTCCCCAATGTCTCAAATTATAATATGAATATTCAGGCAAAACCACTGTAAAATTCTTTAATAACAACTAACGCAAGGATAAAACACATGAAACTACAGGAGACTAATAAGATGATGATCCGTGGTTGTTGATATTAAGCCAAAAATGGCATATCAAACTACTGATTAAATTCCTTCGATATGAAAAGAATAAGAAAATGAAAAAAAAAGAAGAAAAGTAACACATAAATATCAAAAGGAAAAGGCAATTTATCTTTTTTTCACAGAGGTGGGTGTCAAGCTGGGAATTGTGGTGGTGGTAATTGGTGGTGGTTTTATCGAACGACAGATTACCATTGTCTACTTCAATATCTGCAAGTGTTGCTTGCTTGACCATTAAATAGAAATGTCAATAATTCTCTTAGCGCTAGCAATGATTAAGATATTAGGTTTTATCTAACCACTATCATTCACTCCATAGAATGCCACTATTTGTCGGTCGTTAGTCACATATTAAACAATTTTTATGAATAATTTAAGAAAGATACATTCAAAAGTATTTCTAGGATCAACCATTTGGCCATGTCTACTTCTGGTCCGAGAAGTGCATTCAGCTTGAAAAACAATTGAGTTTTCTAATTTTAGTAAACGAGTATCCACGTTTTTCCAGATCCGGCATCCATTGTCTTCTGTATGTAATTGAATCCAGAAATTTCTAGATCCATTGTTCAAATTTTGCACAACTATGGATGTACAGTTCAAGTGTCAATGAATTTGGAATTCTCCACTGCATACTTGCTGTTGCGGGGTAAGATCCGCGTACAATGAATTTGTATTGAGGGAAACCAAGGGCACGGTGGTTATGAGTTGGATGAGGATTGGAAGGGTCTTTTGCATGTAGTGAGGGGGTAGTGAGGCTGGGCACCCTTCGCAGACGATCTCTAGATCGATCTCGCAAGTCCGCCGCTAGCTCGCTGCTCACCACGAGTGAGACACCGGTCGCATGTTGCTTGGAAGGAGACAACCTGCGCACTGAGCAGCTCGTCAGAAAGGCCGGGTTGGATACCAACCCTTAGCCTCTCCGATGCCTAAGTTAGTATTAGGGCTTAGAAAAGGGGGCTAGACACGTAGGTCGAGCTAAGAGTAGGTCGACCTAGCGTGGCGAGCTATAGAGGAAGAACAAAGATGTGGACGACCTTTGCTCTTGTGTGTGAGAGTAAGAGTTTGAGAATCAATTTATCAACCCTTCTCTCGATGGAGGTGAAGGGGTATTTATAGCTGATAGAGGCGGTTAGGTTGGGCTGACCTGGCATGCTGAGCTGGCACATAAGACTACGGAAGCTTCGGCCGAGGATGTCAGAGCTGTGCGTGTCAGCCATGCTTTTGTCAGACGGCGCAACGGCCAGGGGTGCTTTGTCAGAGTGTCAGAGCCGAAAGCACCAAACGATCAGGGGGCGCAGCGGCCAGGGGGTGCTTTGTCAGGCTGTCGAGCGACGGAAGTGTCAGTGGCGTCCTTGTACAAGGTTGTTTGTCGTGTCCGATGAGCCAATGGGTCGTCGAGGTGCGTCCGTAGAGCGGGACCGTACTTGAATCACCTGGTCGCTCTCGGCAGATGACGAGTGAGCTAGTTGTACGCCTGGCAAGCTTGGAGGGAAGCATACGCCTAACTGGCGAGGTTCGAGGCGAAGTGAGCCCTCCCCACTAGTCGAGGCGGATTTCGGGGTTGACGGGCGACGTGCGGTTTAGGGGGGAACCTGCAATCAACCAACGAGTTTAGGGCGAAGACCGCCCTCCCGCTTGTCGATGGTGGACTTTGCGAAGGAGCGGCGAGCTGGCTGTGCGTCCGGCGAGCGTGGATGGTAGGTTGGAGTATCACGATCTTTAGGTCGTAACAATTGCCCCCGTCATTCGAGCTTGAGGCGGAAGCCCGGCCTAGTTCGGATGACGCACCATTTCTTCATCTGTCCGGAAGGGACGAGGCGATTTTTTTCTGACCTGGGAAGTGGCGGGAGTTATCTTGAGAAACCCGCCCACCGTTTCGTCGTCATCATTTCGATCTGAAGGGTGGAAGAAATCAAGGCGTCCCCGCCATCTCGGATGCGACGCGTGGCGGACGTGATTGTGGGAGGCAGTCGAGGTGCCAGAGCGGCTCATATCTGTGCCGCGTGGCGGAGCTTCAACGGTGGGGATGATCCGTCGCTGGCTATAAGTAGGGAGCGAGTGGATCCGGTGAGAGTTTCTTCTGGTTTCGAATTTCTTCGAGCTCTTCTTCTCCAATCTTTCGACTGCCGTCGTTGCCGTTGCCGCCGTTGCTAGAGTTACTGTTCCGGTCGCCTCTTCGGTCAGTCTTCTTTCTGCTAGGTATTTTCTTGATCTTCTTTTAGATGGCTTCACATTCTGAGGTCAGAGGTTGTAGTGGATCGGTGAAGGAGGAAGTAGAAGAGGAGCTGTGGTAATGGAGGTGAAGAAGATTCCAAACGGTGGTACCGAGGTTGATAATGACCACTCAGTGCAGAACGGACACGGTCGATATCCGGGAGATTCGTACGAGGTATGTCCGGCCACCCTGTGAAGTGCGCCTCCCTGGACCCGATGAGAGGATATGTTGGCCCGGGGATAATGAGGTCGGAGTCTATCTCCTGGCCTTCGAGTTAGGGCTCTGATTCCCAATCCACACTCATCTTCATCATTTGTTGAATTTCCTCGAGCTTCCGCTCTTTGCTCTGACGCCATGCTCCTTCGGTATGATGATCGGCTTCGTCATCCTCTGCCTCACCAGTGATTTGAGTCCGTCATTGGCGCTCTTCCAGTATTTCTTCGAGGTGAGAAAGAGGAGGAAGCATTATTGCGTGTATGAGAAGAAGGGGCGGTCTCTCATCCTTTGGGTGCCAGCCGATGTGAAAGGGTGGAGGGAGAGATTCGTCTTCCTCTTGATGCCATCTGACGTGGTGTTGAGGTCGAACTGGGGGCGTTGAATCCTGCGGTGGATGATGAGGTGGCCTTGAAGGGATAGGATTTGGTGAACGCCCAGATTTTGAAGGAGATTCCTGAGGCGGACCGGCAGCTGGCGAGCTTGATTAAGGACGACCGGCTCGCTCAACACCTCTGGCCCGAAGGTATATTAATTCGGGTGAACTTCCTCATGTAGGCTCACCCTAATCTTTCTCTTCTTTGCAGGCGAGGATATGATACGCACAAGGGATGAGGTGCTAAGGGCGGTCAGGGTATCGGTGGCGAAGAAGTCGGCCCCCAAGATAAAGGCAAGAAGGTGGTAGACGAGGAGGGACCAGCGAAGGAGGCCACCCAGAAACGGGGCACTGGGATCACAATTGGGGGGAGGGAGGACAAGAGGCAACGGACATCTGAATCGGACGCCCCCTCCCGTCGGACTAGTGAGGCCGCACCCGATGATCAGGCCAATCAGGGGAGGCTACCGCGACTTCTCCTCCGATTCGACCGCGGAGAAGTCCGGCAGGGCATCCACGATTGATCGCTGGTCTTACGGGATACTTCAACGGAAATGTGAAGGGAGGCACATCTGAGCCGCGAGAGGGCGCTCCCTTGCTTTCGGTCGACGAGGGCCGAGGTTGAAGCCCTTCCAAGGGCAGATGTCCTCCAATCGGTTTACCCGATAGGTAGATGAGAGTCCGTTTTCGATGAAGCCGGGGTTGCGGCCCGTCTGGCGGAGAATAGCATGCTGCCGCGGGACTGCGAATCTCTGGCTGCTGTGGGTTTGGAGCTTCTCCGTGCCTCCGCGATCTGGCACGACATGCAAGTATGCCGACCTTCTTATTCCGTCTCGCTAGTCTTCTTGCTTACGCGTGTAATTATGTTTTGGCTTCTTTTGTAGGCGTGTCGGTGATGTCGGCTCTACAGCGCCACACCCCTGTGGCCCTTGTCAAGGCGACCCTTGAGAAGGCGAGGGCCGACCTTCATGAGATCAAGGAGAAATTGCGAAGAAGGACGAGGAGCTGGGGCGAGCTCAGGGGCTCTGTGATGCTCAGAAGAAGTTTGTCGATGAGTTGGAGGGGAAGCGGGCAGAGCTCGCCCATCAGCTTCGAGAGGAAGAGGCCAGGCGGGTCGATATCCTGAAGAAGCATTCTGAGGAGAAGGATGCCCTAACGAAGGAGATGTGCGACAAGAAGCGGGTAATCGACCTTCAGCAGCGGAAGATCGCCGACCTGAAGCGAGCGGTGGAGGCGGGGAAAAGGGAGAACGCCGGCTTGAAGTAGCAAGTGGAGAAGCTGTGAAAAGTTGACCAGGCTATGATGGATGCCGCCGTCCGCCGATATCAGGATGAGGATCTCATCCCTACGTTGCAGTTGGCGAGGAAGGCGGGCATCAAGGAGGGCCTTTCGAGGATGAAGGGCAGGCTGACGAGGTTGCATCCCTCCAGTGTGGTCGACTTTCCCAAGCTGGACGTGCCTTTGGCCGAAGAAGGGGAAGGGTCGGGAGATGCGCCGGGGAACGTCGATCAGGCGGACGACCCGGCGGACATGCGGGCTCTGGAGGGCGGTGTTCAAGGAAGTGGCGGCCGAGTCGAGGTGACATAGAATAGGGTGAAGTTTGTATGGCCAGCTTTGGCCTGAGCGTGATGTCTAGTTGTGTTTTTGGTAGACCCTGAGTTGTACATAGTTATATAAAAAAAGTTCAATTTTTTTTTCTTATCTGTCTTTTGGCTTGTTCCCCCTGTCGGTTGTGCGGATTGTACCCTTGCATGGATATTAATGCCCTCGACATTCTGCTACTGACGAGCATTGAGCCGAGGAGAAGGAGAATGTTGTGAAGTTACACGTTCGATCCAGATTCGAAGGCGAGTTGCCAGCGGCTTGACCCAACCGGGTGGCGACCTGTTGAGGGTAACGAACGCACAGGCGTGCCCCGGCGGGTGGAACACACTCAGGTGTGCCCTGGAATTCTTCGACACGAGGATATGAAATTTTAGTTCGCATGACAGGTAGACAAGAATACGAGCGCACAAGAATTATCCTTATAGGGTGGAAAAGGAGCAAGACGTGGCCGGTCTTGGTCCGACGAAGACCAATCGAGGGCGAGGCTTCGTAAGCTCGCTCCGGACTTTGAGTGAGGGAGGGGTACGAGCTCATAGCTCGGTCCTATCAGCCAGTCACGGACTTGGAATGTGGGTACTTGTAGCCCCGGGGCAGTGCACGCTTCGACCTGCCTTGTAGGGCAAAAGCTCGCTTGGGGAGCCTAGTCGTTCCTCGGTGCGCGGAGCTGAAAATTTAGTCCGCACAATATGCCAGTAAAAATATGAGTGCAACAGAGTTAACTTGCAGGGTTGGGGTAGAAGTCCGGCCTGGTTCGGATGACGAAACATCTCCTTATCCGCCTGAAAGTGGGGGGATGGCCCTTGATCCGAGGGTATGGAAAGGGTGTGAGTTATTTTGAAAAGCCCGTCCACCGTTTCGTTGCCATCATTTCGACTTGAATGCGGGAGAATATCGAAGCGTCCCGGCCATCCAGCGGGTGACGCGTGGCGGACGTGACTGCGGGTGGAGTCGAAGCGTTAGAAGGCTTCGGATCTCCGACACGTGGGGGGACTTCTACGGCGGAGATCGGTTGGCGATTCCTATAAATAAGGGAGGGGGAGATCGAGCGAGGGTTTTCCCGCTTCAACTTTCCTTCGAGCTCCTGCCTTCTTCTGAGTTTCCGATCACCGTTGCCATTGAAGCCGTCGCCGGAGTTCGTGCTGCTGTTCCGATAGCTTCATCCGACCGTCAGCTTCTTATAGGTACAGTTCTTTCTCCTTGAAATGGTTTCTTCAGCTTCTTCCCACTCATCTGCTTCAAGGGATACAGAACAAATGGTTGGGGGTGGCGAAGCGACAGAAAGCTCCGCTGCGGACACGGTGGAGTGTATGGAGGAGAGATCCCCGGTCAGTCAGGGTTGCACTGAGGGTAGGCCGGCTGTCGAGCTAGCCATGTGATCATCGTCAGCGGACCCTAGGTGTCCGAGGAAAGGATAGGGGGCCGCCGTACCGAAGCCCCGATTGTCCGCTCGGGCCGTTACCGAGGCCGAGGCCGGGGACGTTCCCGCTGAGATCTCAAACGTGGAGTCGGTAGTGCGGACCTCATCTATATCTGATGTCCGCACGAGGTACATCAGGCCGCCCTACACAGTCCGTCTTCCGACCGCTGTTGAAAGAGTGTGCTTTCCGAAGGAGCACGAAGTAGGTGTCTACGTCGCCTGCTTCCACCAAGGACTCCGCTTCCCCATCCCTCCTCTTCTTTCCCAAATCTTGAACTTCCTCGGATTGCCGCTCTTTCAGCTGATGTCGAATTCCATCAGCGCGATCGTCGACTTCCTCGTCCTCTGTGCGAGGAACGAGGTCTGTCCGTCCCTCTCCTATTCCTGCACTTCTTCGTGCTCAAGAAGCTGAGGTCGTACTATTACCTATCGGCGAGGAGAACTCGGCCTCTCATCTTGGGCTTGCCGGACAAGATTAAAGGCTGGAGGGAGCAACATGTGTTCGTCTCGACGCTCGAGGATCTGGTGTTGAGGTCGAACTGGGGCGTGCTGAACCTGGAGGCGAAGAATGAGGTCTGCTTTGATGCGGCAAACGTTGAGCGCGCTAGGATCTTGCAGGCGATCCCTGCAGAGGAGAGGCAATATGACAAGCTTGCCAAGGAGGAGATGATAGCCCGATATATTTGGCTCGAAGGTAATCCGAGCTTTGTGGTTGTCGCTCCTAATTTGCTCATCCTGATCTATCTCCTTCTTACAGGTCAGATGATGAGTTTGCCCGTGGAGGAGCTGATGAAGCTGGCCGCGGAGCAAGCAGCTCGGCAAGCGGCCCATCAACCGGTGAAGGGCTGCAAGAGGAGGGCTCGGGAGGGGACGTCGACGGCGAAGGCGGAGAAGCTTGTTCAGACGAAGAAGACGAAGGTGGCGGAGACCACGGGCGCTTAGGGTCCTCAGGCGATCGGGACAGACACCAGCCGCCCTACCGAGTGCTCCGCGATCAGAGCCGACGCCACACCCATCGATCTTGAAGCTGAGGAAGGCGGGCGTACCGACCCAGAGGCCCAAGGATCCCAGAGCAGGCGGCCGTATCCAATCCTCGAAGCTTCGATCTAGACCTCGACTCCCCTGGGAGGCTCTGCTGGGTCTGGATTTATCGGTCGAACGACAACCGGGGATCGTTGGCCCTACGGCTGCCCGCGGTCCGGGTTAGAGAAGCCCGCTCACCCGAGCTGCGAGGCGACGCTTGCAGTGTTAAGTCCAAGAGGGACGAGCTCTTGGCTTTACCGGAGGAGGCTCTCCGGGCGACGTCCTACCCGGTTGGCTCCGCCGAGTTGGTCGTTGACGAGACCAGGATCCCACTGGACAGGGAGTTCCTGGCGGCAAAAGGAGGGCTCGGGAGGGGACGACGAAGGCGAAGGCGGAGAAGCTTGTTCGGACGAAGAAGACGAAGGTGGCGGAGACCACGGGCGCTTCGGGTCCTCAGGCGATCGGGACAGACGCCAGTCGCCCTACCGAGTGCTCCGCGACCAGAGCCGACGTCACACCCATCGATCTTGAAGCTGAGGAAGGCGGGCGTGTCGACCCAGATGCCCAAGGATCCCAGAGCAGGCGGCCGTATCCAATCCTCGAAGCTTCGATCTAGACCCTGGCTCCCCTGGGAGGCTCTGCTGGGTCGGGATTTATCGGTCGAACGACAGCCGGGGATCGTTGGCCCTACAGCTGCCCGCGGTCCGGGTTAGAGAAGCCCGTTCACCCGAGCTGCGAGGCGACGCTTGCAGTGTTAAGTCCAAGAGGGACGAGCTCTTGGCTTTACCGGAGGAGGCTCTCCGGGCGACATCCTACCCGGTTGGCTTCGCCGAGTTGGTCTTCGACGAGACCAGGATCCCACTGGACATGGAGTTCCTGGCGAATGTTGGTGCAGAAAGGTTGTGCGACTCGGCCTTGTGGCATAGCATGTAGGTAGGTCGACCGGCCTCCTCACATACATTTATTTTTGCACTGGTAGATTCTAACTTTTTCTTGTTTTGTTGTGCAGGCCAACGCCATGATGGTCGCCCTCAGGCGTCGCACCTCTGCCATAACCCAGGCCGAGGTCCTGCTCGGGAAGAGGGAGGCGGAGCTCACTGCCTTTAAGAAGGCGGCTGACGAGCGGGTGTCGAAGGAAAAAGCCAAGTATAAAGATTTGAAGGAAGCGTTTGCCGAACGGCGGACGACGATCCGGAAGCTGGAAGCATGCTTGAAGGAATCCGAGGGGAGGGCCGTCGTTGGAGAAGCCCGCCAAGCCGAGCTGGAGGGCGATCTAGAGCAGGAGAAGGCGCGGACGGCCGAGCTAGAAGCGCTGGTGAAGTCTGGAAAGGCGGAGCTGGAAGCGAAGACGGGGGAGTTCCGTGCTTACCAGACGGAGAAATTTGTCCCCGCCCTGGAGATGATGAAGCGGGACGGCCTGGCGGAAGGCCGGGTGGAGGGCTGTGAGGCGTGCCTCCGAAGGATCAAGGAGAAGGCGGAGAGCCTTTATCCTTCAGTCGACGTGGACTTCGACTTGCTTGCGGCCTCTGATGAGGAGGAAGAAGTGGCCACGCCGGGCAATGAAGAGGCCCCAGCGGCCGAATTGGAAGTGGGATACTCAAGCGGGTGAAGGTCTGGTCGGTGGCGACCAGGGGGAAGGCGGCCATGGAGATGAGGGCCAAGGTGCTGTAAGAGATGTTGGATAGGGGATTTAGGGGCCGGTCGGGGGGCCTTGGTGTAGGACTTAGTTTAGTTTTTTAGATGTTGTGGCTGTTTTTGGCGGTGTCGACCTAGGTGGGGCTATTTTTTGTAGGGTCGGCACCCGGGATATACTTGTAAAAAATTTTACTCAATGAAATTTATTTTATAGTCCGAACTTAATTTTATCGACTAGTGGCTTGGTTCCCCTTCTCGGATTGCGACTTAGCGTGGCCCGAAATGTGTGTTGCCCCCGACATTTGGGGCGGGCGAGAGCTTGGAAGAGGCCGTGTCGGATGTCGAAAGTATAGATCGTTGTTTGGCTTTCGGAGTTTGAGGGAGGAGGGTCTGAGCCCGTAGCTCGGCCTTAGCCCTTCTCCGGTTTGGGTGGCGAAGCTCCATAAGCTTGCCCCGGAGTCTTCGTGTGAGGGGAGACGACGAGCCTATTACTCGGCCCTAGCCCTTCTCCGGTTTGGGTGGCGAGGACGGATCTTGCCCGTAGTCTTCACTGGAGGAGAGGATGCGAGCCCATAGCTCGGCCCTAGCCCTTCTCCGGTTTGGGTGGCGAAGACGGATCCTGCCCTGGAGTCTTCACTGGAGGGAAGTGTGCGAGCCCGTAGCTCGACCCTAGCCCTTCTCCGGTTTGGGTGGCGAGGAAGGATCCTGGTCCGGAGTCTTCACTAGAGGGAAGGGGAGGGTGCGAGCCCGTAGCTCGGCCCTAGTCCTTCTCCGGTTTGGGTGACGAAGCTTCGTAAGCTTGCCCTGGAGTCTTCATTTGAGGGGAGGGTGCGAGCCCGTAGCTCGGCCCTAGCCCTTCTCCGGTTTGGGTGGCGAAGCTCCGTAAGCTTGTCACGGAGTCTTCATTTGAGAGGATGGTGCGAGCCGGTAGCTCGGCCCTAGCCCTTCTCCGGTTTGGGTGGCGAGGACGGATTCTGCCCCGGAGTCTTCACTGTAGGGGAGGGTGCGAGCCCATAGCTCGGGCCTAGCCCTTTTCCGGTTTGGGTGGCGAGGACGGATCCTGCCCGGGAGTCTTCACTAGAGGGAAGGGTGCGAGCCCGTAGCTCGGCTCTAGCCCTTCTCCGGTTTGGGTGGCGAAGCTCCGTAAGCTTGCCCCAGAGTCTTCATTTAAGGGGAGGGTGCGAGCCCTATCTCGGCACTAGCCCTTCTCCGGTTTGGGTGGCGAAGCTCCGTAAGCTTGCCCCGGAGTCTTCATTTGAGGTGAGGGTGCGAGCGTGTAGCTCGGCCCTAGCCATTCTTCGGTTTGGGTGGCGAGGACAGATCCTGCACCGGAGTCTTCACTGCAGGGGAGAGTGCGAGCCCGTAGCTCAGCCCTAGCCCTTCTCCGGTTTGGGTGGCGAAGCTCCGTAAGCTTGCCTCGGAGTCTTCATTTGAGGGGAGGGTGCGAGCCCGTAGCTCGGCCCTAGCCCTTCTTCGGTTTGGATGGGGAAGCTCCGTAAGCTTCCCCGTAGTCTTCATGTGAGGGGAGGGTGCGAGCCCGTAGTTCGGCCTTAGCACTTCTCCGGTTTGGGTGGCGAGGACGGATCCTGCCCCGGAGTCTTCACTGGAGGGGAGGGTGCGAGCCT
The DNA here is from genome assembly GCA_030789695.1 of Scilla litardierei. Lineage (NCBI taxonomy): Eukaryota > Viridiplantae > Streptophyta > Magnoliopsida > Asparagales > Asparagaceae > Scilla > Scilla litardierei. The sequence continues at coordinate 170,426,949 of CM061136.1, forward strand.
GTAGTTCTGCCCTAGCCCTTCTCCGGTTTGGGTGGCGATGACGGCTTCTGCCCCGGAGTCTTCACTGGAGGGGAGGGTACGAGCCCGTAGATTGGCCATATCCCTTCTCTGGTTTGGGTGGCGAGGACGGATCATGCCCCAGAATCTTCACTGGAGGGGAGGGTGCGAGCCCGTAGCTCGGCCCTAGCCCTTCTCCGGTTTGAGTGGCGAAGCTCCTTAAGCTTATCCCAGAGTCTTCATTTGAGAGGAGGGTGCGAGCCCGTAGCTCGGCCCTAACCCTTCTCCAGTTGGGTGTCGAAGCTCCGTAAGCTTGCCCCGGAGCCTTCATGTGGGGGGGAGGGTGCGAGCCCGTAATTCGGCCCTAGCCCCTCTCCGGTTTGGGTGGCGAGGACGTATCCTGCCCCGGAGTCTTCACTGGAGGAGAGGGTGCGAGCCCGTAGCTCGGCCCTAGCCCCTCTCCGGGTTGGGTGGCGAGGACGGATCCTGCCCCGGAGTCTTCACTGGAGGGGAGGGTGCGAGCCCGTAGCTCGGCCCTAGCCCCTCTCCGGTTTGGGTGGCAAGGACGGATCCTGTCCCGGAGTCTTCACTGGAGGGGAGGGTGCGAGCCCGTAGCTCGGCCTTAGCCCTTCTCCGGTTTGGGTGGCGAGGACAGATCCTGCACCGGAGTCTTCACTGGAGGGGAGGGTGCGAGCCCGTAGCTCGGCCCTAGCCCCTCTCCGGTTTGGGTGGCGAGGACAGATCCCGCCCCGGAGTCTTCACTGGAGGGGAGGGTGTGAGCCCGTAGCTCGGCCCTAGCCCCTCTCCGGTTTGGGTGGCGAGGACTGATCCTGTTCCGGAGTCTTCACTGGAAGGAAATGGTGGCGAGGATGGATCCTGCCCCGGAGTCTTCACTAGAGGGGAGGGTGCGAGCCCGTAGCTCTGGCCTAGCCCTTCTTCGATTTGGGTGGCGAGGACGGATCCTGCCTCGGAGTCTTCACTGGAGGGGAGGGTGCGAGTCCGTAGCTCGGCCCTAGCCCTTCTCTGGTTTTGGTGATGAGGATGGATTCTGCCCCGGAGTTTGAGAGTGTTCGAGGGGAACTGAAATTTTCAAGTGGAGACGGCAAAATTTGAAAATATACAAGAAAGGAAGATAATTTTATTAAAACTCACGAAGTTATTGATTGTATTTTAGCAAGTGTTCCGCGTTCCACGGGTGGGCCAGTCGCCACTGTCCGTGGTTGCTAGGATGTAAGTGGCCGACCCGATAATGTCGATTATTTCATATGGGCCCTCCCATTTTGTTGCGAGCTTCCCTCGGCGAGCGATCTCCGGTTTGAAGGTTGCATCCCTGAGGACTAGGTCGCCGATCCTGAAGCTCCGTTTCTTCACCCGGGAGTTGTAATGCCGAGCCATCCTCTGGCTATGCCTGACGAGATTTGTAAGCTCGAGGTTGAGGTCAAGGCCCTCCATATTGATGTCCTCATCGAAGTATCTGAGACGAAGTGTTTCTTCTCCCACTTCTACAGGGACGACCGCTTCCGCCCCGAATGCAAGCATAAACATGCTCTCTCCGGTCGACGCTTTGTAGGTCGTGCGGTACGACCAAAGGATGCCTGGTAACTCGTCCACCCAAGATCCAAATGCGTCGCCGACCTTCTTTAGTGGGCCCAATAAGCATTTGTTTGCTGCCTCCCGTAGCTCGGCCTTAGCACTTCTCCGGTTTGGGTGGCGAGGACGGATCCTGTCCCGGAGTCTTCACCGGAGGGGAGGGTGCGAGCCCGTAGCTCGGCCCTAGCCCTTCTCCGGTTTGGGTGGCGAGGACGAATCTTGTCCCGGAATCTTCACTGGAGGGGAGGGTGTGAGCCCGTAGCTCGGCCCTAGCCCTTCTCTGGTTTGGGTGGCGAAGCTCCATAAGCTTACCCCGGAGTCTTCATTTGAGAAGAGAGTGCGTGCCCGTAGCTCGGCCCTAGCCCTTCTCCGGTTTGGGCGGCGAAGCTCCGTAAGCTTGCCCTGAAGTCTTCATGTGAGGGGAGGGTGCGAGCCCGTAGCTCGGCCCTAGCCCCTCTCCAGTTTGGGTGGCGAGGACGGATCCTACCCCGGAGTCTTCACTGGAGGGGAGGGTGCGAGCCCGTAGCTCGGCCCTAGCCCCTCTCCGGTTTGGGTGGCGAGGACGGATCCTGCCCCAGAGTCTTCACTGGAGGGGAGGGTGCGAGCCCGTAGCTCGGACCTAGCCCCTCTCCGGTTTGGGTGGCGAGGACGGATCCTAGCCCGGAGTTTGAGAGTGTTCGAGGGGAACTGAAATTTTCAAGTGGAGACGACAAAATTTGAAAATATGCATGAAGGGAAGATAATTTTATTAAAACTCATGAAGTTATTTATTGTACTTTAGCAAGTGTTCCGCCTTCCACAGGTGGGCCAGCTCGCCACCGTCCGTGGTTGCCAGGATATAAGTGGCCGGCCCGATAATGTCGATGATTTCATAGGGGCCCTCCCATTTTGCTGCGAGCTTCCCTCGGCGAGCGATCTCCGGTTTGAAGGTTGCGTCCCTGAGGACTAGGTCGCCGATCCTGAAGCTCCGTTTCTTCACCCGGGAGTTGTAATGCCGAGCCATCCTCTGGCTATGCCTGACGAGATTTGTCAGAGCTCGGTCTCTTACTTCGTCGATGAGCTCGAGGTTGAGGTCAAGGCCCTTCATGTTGATGTCCTCATCGAAGTATCTGAGACGAAGTGTTTCTTCGCCCACTTCTACAGGGACGACCGCTTCCGCCCCGAATGCAAGCATAAATGGGCTCTCTCCGGTCGACGCTTTGTAGGTCGTGCGGTACGACCAAAGGATGCCAGGTAACTCGTCCACCCAAGATCCAAATGCGTCGCCGACCTTCTTTAGTGGGCCCAATATGCATTTGTTTGCTGTCTCCGCCATCCCATTGCACTGCGGATGCACCATGTAAGCGAAGTGGAGCTTGATCCCCCACACCGAGCAGAAGCTCCAGAAGTTCGCGCAGTCGAACTGCCTCCAGTTGTCTGTCACTATGGAGCGAGGTATCCCAAAGCGACATATAACAGACTTCCAAATGAAGTTCTTCATATCCATCCACGTGATGCGCGCCAACGGTTCAGCTTCGATCCACTTGGTGAAGTAGTCGACGGCGACGACGAGGTATTTCCTCCCTCCGGACGCCTTCGACAAAGATCCGAGGATGTCGAGGCCCCACTTGGCGAATGCGATCTGGCTGAGGATGGGGACTAGGTCGGCCGGCGGAGCAGCGGTGCGTCTGCATAACTTCTGGCACTCTCCACACTTCTGGACATACTGAGATGCGTCGTGGATCATGGTCGGTCAGTAATACCCTTGACGCACCACTTTGTGGGCGATGGTGTGCCCGCCATAATTGCTTCCGCAGAGGCCTTCGTGCACTTCGCGGATGACTTGTTCGGCATGGTCAGTCCCCAGACACTTCAGGTAATGCAGGATGTCGAATCTTGCGCGGCGCTTGCGGTAAAGCACATCGTCGAAGATTACGAGCGACAGTGCTCGACTTTCGACCTTCTTCGCTTCGAGTCGATCCTCGGGCATGGCCCCAGTCTCCAAGTTGGTCATTATCGGGCTCATTCAGGTCGCCGTCTGGCTGACACACATTAGCTCGCCCTCTTCAATGGTAGGTGTTAGCAGGTTCCCGACGTAGATGGCCTTCCCAATTTCGGCCGGGGAAAAGGAGGCCAGGGCGTCGGCTCGGAGGTTGTTGGAACGAGGTGGATGTTGGACTTCCGCCTTCTTGAACTTCTGAAGCTCGGCCTGGACGCGCTTTAGGTAACGCTTCATCAGCTCCTCTCGGGCCTCGAAACTCCACTGGATCTGTTGGACGACGAGCCTTGAGTCGCTTAGTAGCAGCACATTTGTCACCCCCATTGCTCGGCATAGCTTCAACCCGTTGACGGTGGCTTCGTACTACACCACGTTCGTCGCCGAAAAGTTGAAGCGAAGCACATACTCCAATAGGCACCCGTCGGGAGTTTGGATGACGATGCTCGCTCCACTTCCGGACCCACCCCGTAGCCGAGCCATCGACGTGGATGAGCCATAGTTCGCCATCTCCTCCCTGAGCGGATGTCGATGGTTCATCGACTTCCGGCGGTCTTTGCCATGCTACGGTCGATTGAGCGCCTGGCGGGCCCTCGGGTGGTTCTTCAATGGTGCACTTCACCATGAAGTCCGCCAGTGCTTGGCCCTTGATCACCGTCCGGGCTCGATAGATGATGTCGAACTCACTGAGCTCGATGCTCCAATTCAGCATTCTCCCCGATCGCTCCAATCTCTTTAAGTTCTTCTCGAGGGGGAGATTGGTGTGGACGACGACAGTGTGAGCCTGGAAGTACGGCCGGAGCTTCCTAGCTGTCGTGACCAGGCAGTAAGCGACATTCTCTATGGGGCTGTAACGGGTCTCTACATCTTGGAGCACCCGGCTCGCATAGTAGACAGGCCGTTGCACGCCCCTCTCTTCCTTGACCAGTGCCGAGCTGACATCGTCTTCATTGGTGGAGAGATATAGGCCCAGCTGCTCTCCCTCTTCCGGCTTCGTGAGCAACGGCGGGCTTTGCAGGTAGGCCCACAGCTCTGCGAACGCTTCGACGCAGGAGTCGTCCCATTTGATCACCTTCCTGTCATCCTTCTTTGCGGCGAGAGCCCGCCGCAAGACTCTGAAAAATGGGAGCGATCTTTCTGCGGATTTCGACAGGAACCTC